>OY783228.1:78423191-79673191 GCA_963678685.1 Patella ulyssiponensis
GCTCTGCAGAGAATTCCAACTGTCAGTTGAAATGGATGGCCTAGTGGTCTAGAGTGCCGCGCTTCGACCTCTAGCTGGCCGGTCACCTATGGCTTGCGGTTGTGGTTTCGATCGCTGGTGTGAGCGTATGTGACATGGAGATAGGGGCGCCTTCTCAACCTCGTGGGTTTACTCTGGGCACTCCGGTTTCCTCCCACTGCTAAAGACCGCTACGCGCAAGCGAGTTATTGAAATAAAATTGAAACCATATGTTAGTCCCAAAATGTAGTGCCGAAATGACCTGGTTGTGTCGAGTGGACGTTAAACCCCATTTCTCTCTCTCTCAGTCCCAAAATGACCTAGTTTGTGTCGAGTGGACGTTAAACCCCATGTCTCTCTCTCGTCTAACACATTACATCAATCGTCAAATCTTGACGGTGGCTCGTTAGCCTGGAGGTGGTGAGTTCCATCCTGGTGTTTGCCGAGCGAGAAGTTCATCCAGATTTTCCGGCGTAGTTTCGCCCCTGTCATTAATGCAGAACGGAGAGACTGAGAAGACCAGCTGGCTAGTCGGTCGGATGGGACGAAACACTGACGTCCTACGTACACATTGGCGTGCACGTAAAAGATCCTTTTATACGAGTAGGATATAGCCCCGCTTTCCCTCATAGCCCATGTGTATACGGAACCTCGGTTTTTCGTCCTATCCTAACGATTAGCCAGCTGTCTCTGTCAGGCCCTCCGTCCTGCACTACTGACATGGGGAATGCCAACAAGTACGACGTTAAACCACATTTAAATTCATGTATCATGTATTACAATTAAAGCGGTCGTATCTTTTTAAGAACCAGCAAGAAATCCTTGCGTGCGAAACCAATATCTCAAATGACTATAGTGATGCCAGATTTATCGAGGAAAGCGCGAAGAATTCAGATGAAATATTTAATTGAAATGTCAAGCGGGCTCCCACTTGGTTTCAATTTTTCCACAAGTCATGTCAAACCGTGACCTCATATTCTTATCTTGAGAGGATGCCCAATAAATACTGTCGGATAGACCAGTGATTCCCAACCAGTGGAAACCACGCCGGAAAATCTGGATGAACTTCTCGCTCGGCAAACACCAGGATCCAACCCGCCACATCCAGGCTAACGAGCCACCGTCAGGATTTGATGATTAATGTAATGTGTTAGACATTTCACACGTTGGAATTCTAAGCAGAGTTGAACGATATGTTAATCCAGAAATGACTTAGTTTGTGTCCAGTGGACGTTAAACTCTCTCTCTCTCTCTCTCTCTCTCTCTCTCTCTCAATAATCCGTTTAGCTTGGAATTAGCTTAGAGAAAATGTGAACGACAATCAGCGGCTTTAATCAATTTTCACCTAAAACAATTTGTAAAAAATGGGCGTTAACCACCATGCTGCTGTTTAATATAAACACCTGGAGTCGATGCCAATCAAGGAGAGAGAAAGCTTCTGTCTGGAAGACAGCAAATGTTTCAAACTTCATAACAAAGATATTGCGATGACGACGCTGACCACGAGAAGAAGATTCATATATCGTATTCCAACTCCCAAGTGTGTCGCGAAATTTTGAACGGCACACTAAGAAATAGGGAAAAAACACAAGATCCCGATTGAGTATTCACTGTTGTCTACTGGGTTTGTAGTTGCGAATTTCTTTATTTAGTTTGAATCAGTCTGAGACTACGATTGTATGCTGTCTATGACTTCCCATTTTTTTATTTTGCCCAATTCAAATATAACCGCTATTTTGTCATTTGTTCCAAGGTGTGCCGTTACCAAAAAAAGGTTGAGAACGACTGGGACAGACTGAATAACCAGGCGCTGGAGATTTCCATTCTGGTGTTTTTCGCGAAGATAATTGATTTGAAACTAGAGTAAAAACGGAAACGATTGAATGTAAATAAGTTTATATTCCTTCATATTATATTATTATCTATGCGTTGTTGCCCATTTGTGTTAATGTCTAGCCCCAAATATTAGAGATTTAGCTCCTTTAAACCCTACCCTATCCGTTCCTTTCTCTTCCGCTGTATTAAAGGGACAATAACACTCTTGCTGGCTTGGCAGCTCCAGAAAATAAATAATAGTCTTATCCTAAGTCTACCTGTTGTGTAAATTATCCATTACATCTTTCTTTACTTGTCCAGAGGGTTCGAAAATATTTTAATATCCAAGTCACATTTGAAAAGGTTTACGTTACTCTTTACAAATCATTTAGTTGAATTCTTCTTTTAAATTAGGTGTGTTACGATGAAATTTCTATCTTTAATTAATACAATGTTTTGACCAGAATAAAGATTTGGACATATTATTCAGTTACATCAAGCGTGGTATTGAACCTTTAAGCATGGATAATCTCATCATTATTCGCTCTGTTTTTGTTTTCGTCTTCGACAGCTATCATACATTTCTATTAATAAATCTGTTAACAGCAGCAAATAATTGCACTTATTCCGACCTTCAGGTTAAAACAATAGTATATTTATTTATCTATCATCCATAAAACATTGTAGAGGCAATAAATACACGGAATATATTACCTTTTATATCAATAATTGTTTATTATATATCCATTTATTCTAACTACACTCCCTCACTAAGTCCATTTCACTCGTACTTAATGTACAAAACTACGCATTACATTGGTGATGTTATTTTCTGGACCAACAAAGATAGCAGGCAAATTTCACGATACGATGATCGTAGAAATGAAACAATAATACGAATTGAAGGCTGGAATGATGAATCGTTACATGAATTAGTATCTGTGGATTTTTTCTCCGTTGTCTTTAAACAGAATGACATAGGGGGAGGGAAATCGGGTTTAACGTTCACTCGACACAAGCTTGAATTATTATTTGCATATTTTTCTCCGTTGCCTTTAAACAGAATGGCACAGGGAGAGAGAGAAATCGGGTTTAACGTCCACTTGACACAAACTATTTCATTTCGGAACTAACACGTGGTTCAATTTTATTTCAATAACGAGGTTGGACAGATAGATGAAACCGCGCCAGTTGACTCAATGACAGAGCTATTGATACAGCGCGCAACCGCTTATGGTCCATCCAACCAGAATGACAAAGAAAGGAATTTACTTAATTTAAAGGAGCTAAATCGCTTTTCTTTGGCACTTTGATTGAAACAAATTGGTCACAACGCATATAATACTGTAATATGAATGTATATAAACTGATTTACATCCAATCGTTTCTGTCTTCTACTCTAATTTCTAATCAGTTATGTTCGGCGCTATGACCTACTGTCAACGGGCCTTTGTATGTACGGAACCTCGGTTTGTCACCACCTCCGACCGGCTTTACGTTGTCCCGTGTCAGGCAAATGCAGGGATCGAATACGGAACCTCCAGGTTAGCGAACCAACGTCTTACGCACTTAGCCACCGCGGTATCTGTCAGGGAGCTAGAGAAGCCATGCAAATCTCACAAGATAGGGCAAGTAACCCAGTTCCAGAAACGCGTTTCGCGTATGCGACATCTGATTTGTTTAAATAACAATCATGCCTACTGTGAGAAAGAGTGTTCACACCACCACGACACTAACCAGATAATTTCGGAACAAACATGGCAAATGTTAAATTTATATTACAGCACTTTTGTTGTACGCAGGCATAAAAATCTTTTGAATAATATCCACGTGGTTAGATTCTTCGGGTCACGTACATACCATGAATCGACGCCATGGCTTGCGTAGATAACAGCATTTTAATCGCCAACGCACGTTCGGGAAAATCATTTAAATTTGGCCCTTTGTTAAAAATGGTTGAACCCGAAAAATTGTTTACGATTTTTTTTGACTTTCTATAATTAATTTTCAGAGCTTGATATTTTTATTCATTCCTGCTACAATATGGATGATAGGTAAAGGCTATAACCGTCATGTGTTTTAACTAAACCCGACAGACATGTTGGGTTTGACGTAGGCTAAGTAAATCTGGACATTCTAATATAAATATTTGATAACTTTATACCCAGTAACCTGTTGAAATATGGATCCCAGTCTTTAATTATTCTGTATGTAAAGTAGATATAAAAATATCATTTACATGTTTTTCGATTTTAGAATGTAATTGTTTTGCAAATATTATAGATCTACTTAAAGGGACAATAACACTCTTGCTGGCTTGGCAGCTCTAGAAAATAAATAATAGTCTTATTATAAGTACCAGATGTTTATGTGTCCTACCTGTTGTGTAAATTATCCATTACATCATATTTTACTTGTCCAGAGGGTTCGAAAATATTTTAAAATCCAAGTCACATTTGAAAAGGTTTACGTTAACCTTTTCAAATCATGTAGTTGAATTTTTTAAAAATTTTAAATTAGGTGTGTTACGATGAAATCTGTATCATCAATTTATTTGAAAATTGTAAAATAATACAATTTCTTGACCAGAATAAAGATTGGGACATATTATTCAATTCCAACAAGAGTGTTATTGGGGCTTTAAAGAGGTGATAATCGATATAACAAATTCTCCGACGAATATTCATGTTTTAAAAACAAGTTAACTGTTGGGTATTCAATCTATATTATACTTCTAATAAATGAAATGAAATGGGGTTTAACGTCTTAAAATATAGATTCATTCAATGTTGCTTATAAAGTAGGGTTCATGGTCCTACTGTTCTGCCCCGTCTGGGCAAATTAAGACGGCCATACGCCATGTAATGTGCTCTGAGGGAAATTTAGCACGAACAGCGGCACTGCGGCCTTCTCATGTATCGGATTCCAACACAGGCACGTGAAGGGATTAAAATAAATTAAAATAAAACTTCTTACTACTGCTTGACTATATAGTATAGTATCATACAAGGTAATTCAGACCCCATCTTTGTTATGACTTGTTTATGATATATCGTCTGCTGTCATCTCACAATACTCACTAGTTCTAACACTTCATGTCATTTTTATTGCCAAAGAGACTTTATTTGATCATTATTTACCTTCCGATTTAATTAAATTGGTCATTTTACAGTGTTATTAATAACAAATCAAACTTAAAGCGCTATCACTTATCGACGATCCAACTTCGCCAGCCGAGATGTAGCCCGAAATTAGGTCAAAGGAATTCCCTTTTGTTTTTGTTAGTAAGTCTAGATCATCCAGTCGCTTCATTTGTAAACATTATCATGTTCATACGAGATTTGCTTAGAGACTGGGTAGTTAATATGCATAAAATAAAGTAAATTTGCCCATTCTAGATAATTATTTTATTGCTCACATGTTTCATACCATTTTCAAAGTAATGTAGGTAGTTACTTTGAAAAATGTATGAAACATGTCAGCAATAAAATAATTATCTAGAATGGACATATTTATTTATTTTACGTATGTGTATATATTTATTAAATCTGTTTTATTTGATTATCCTAAGCATGTTACATACCAATGACAATATTCTGACATTCATAATTCGCGGTCAGCTGTGACAGTCAATTTTATTTTTAGTAACATGTCCTGACCAATCAAAGACAAGGGCTTCCCCAAGGCGACTTTATTGACCTTATTTCGGGCTACTTCCGGGCTGGCGAAGTTGGATCGTCGATAAGTGATAGCGCTTTAAGTTTGATTTGTTATTAATAACGCTGTAAAAGGACCAATTTAATTACATCGGAAGGTGATTAATGATCAAATAAAGTCTCGTTGGCAATAAAAATGACATGAAGTGTTAGAACTAGTGAGTATTGTGAGATGACAGCAGACGATATATCATAAACAAGTCATAACAAAGATGGCGTCTGAATTACAGTGTATGATACTATACTATATAGTCAAGCAGTAGTAAGAAGTTTTATTTTAATTTATTTTAATCCCTTCAAGTGCCTGTGGATTCCAACTGTCAAGGAACTTCCAATATGTACACGAGACCTCGAACCCGCGACCTCCGGGCTAGCGTGTCAGCATCTTACTCATTTAAATGCCGTGGCTCCCCACACACTGAAAATAAAGACTACTCCCATACATTCCCAAATGTGTCATAAGGCCTGTCATTGAGTCAACTGGTGTGGTGTCGAATCCCCGGTTGTAAGTGACAAAGATAAGGGTCGCCTATCCAACCTCGTGGGTTATTCTACGGGTACTCCGGTGTCCTCCCACTGCGAAAACCCCTTCACACAAGCGGATTTTTGAAATAAATTTAAATCATATGTTTGTCCCGAAATGACCTAGTTTGTGTAGAGTGGCCGATTCCCCCCCCCCCATCCCCACAAATGTAAACCGGCAATTGCTATCCCCAGACACTAATAGTGAAGCTTTCCATTTCGTTCTACGTTTCTCTCATTTCTAAGTTATGATTTAAGTCTATGCACCATTTAACTCATGGAATATAAATTATCTTTTCACCTATTAAACATTACCTGTGCGTCAACAATCTGACAAATAGCGCGGTTAAAGGCCGATAAATCACACGTCTCCCATTAAATTCGTGAAATTTGGCGAACATTTGTCGAAGATTTCATCAATGTCGAAGACAAGTGGAATTCAGTTTCTTTCTGCCCGTCATAAATATTCAATCGTTTAAATAATGTAAACAATGTAACAGATATCAAAGGGCAAGATACGATCTAATAATTGCTTAAAGAGGTCGTTGGTTAGGTTGGAATATACATGTAAACAAATGAAAATATTTTGTATTCTGGCCAGGAGATCCATATTGCTAATATCATATACATATTTTCAAACAAATTAATAATATTTAATCGACAATTTTCTTTATAAAGTGTACACATACGGCGTTTAATAGCTTAGCTTGTCTTGCGGAAGATAAAACAACATTACAAAGTTCCATATGACTGGAGGTCGGGTGTTCAATCCCTGCATTGGCCGAGTAAATTCATCCAGATTATCCAACGCGATTCCCACTTGTCAGTGACACAGGAAGGGGGTCCTGACAAGTACAGCTATCTAGTCATTCGGATGGGACGTGCACGTAAAAGATCCCGTGACAGTTGAAATTTTACATAAGAGTATAGGCCGTAGAGACGTTGTCAGGGCAAAATTGCACTCATAGCACACTGTATGGTGTATGCCCGTCTTCCATTAGCCCAGTTCGGAGCAGAAGAGTAGGACTTTAAACCCCGTTTCATTTCATTTATTAGAAGTATATATAGATTGAATACCCAACAGTTAACTTCTTTTAAAAACATGAATATTCATCGGAGAATTTGTTATATCGATTATCACATGTTTAAGTAGATCTATAATATTTAAAAGACAATTACATTCTAAAATCTAAAAACATAAAATAATATGTTCTATACCTACTTTACAAACATTAGAATCAACAATATTAACTTTATGCCATTTTTCCTCAGTCAAAAATATTTTATGCACTATTTTAAAATCTATCTCAATACTTAGAAGATTTTTCCATAAAAGAGAGGGAGAGAAATGGGGTTTAACGTCCACTCAACACAACCAGGTCATTTCGGGACTAATATACGGTTTTAATTTTATTTCAATAGTTCGCTTGCGCATAGGGGTCTTTCGCCGTGGGAGGAAACCGGAGTGCCCGGAGGAAACCCATGAGTTTGAGAAGGCGCTCCTATCTCCATGCCACATACGCTCACACTAGGGATCGAAACCACAGCCGCAAGCCAGAGGTGACCGGCCAGCTAGAGGTCGAAGCGCGGCACTCTAGACCACTAGGCCATCCCAACCCCCCAGAGCCAAATGAACACTAATATTAGACATTAAAGGGACATTAGGTAAAATTGGATAAAGAGGTGAAAGCACTCGCTATAATAGTAAAAAAATAGATAATGAAAACAAAATATGCTGAAAATTTCAATCATTATGGCGTATGCCCGTCTTAATTTGCCCAGTTTAGTAGCATAACAGTAGGACTTTAAACTCCATTTCATCCCATTTTGCCATTGAATTTTAGGCCAGACTCGGTGTAGCACCATGAGTCTTCTGTCTGACATGGAGAGCGGGTGATTGTCAGTCCGGTCGCCACATCCTACGTATGACCCATGCATCTTTTCTTACTACATATTTTCGTTAGCCTTGTGATCGTCTAGAATTTGTCTCTAGCTGTCTTTGCTTCTCCTTCACGTTGTGTGTTTCTTCTTGCTGGTTTCTTAAGACGTTTGTCTTCTTCAGTTATAACAATGCAACAGTTCGTTTTTACCTTTTATGTAGCATAGGTATACATACAAGCATAGTACATATTACAATTATAGTCAATACTAACTAAACTCTTCTCAGCCTAGACACCGGTGTCTAGGACTCTTAGATGACAACAATCTGGAATCTAATCGAAGTCTGTCTTAAAGTTATAATATAGATTGTTTTATAGCCTAATGGATATCATGCAGGTCCAAGCGTGTTCATGACCATGAACCTGTGCAATTAAGAATATGATTGGATAAATTAAGCCAAATGACGCAATAGGTAAACTTCTATGCACATGTAATTTGTTGAAAGATAGAACTAGTTTGTTATGGCTATACAACGGCTATACAACTCTTTTTTATGTAACCATGTCAATCATTGACTAAGTTGATTTTAGTACACACCTACATATATGTGAACCAAAGATATTAATTAATGAAATAATATGCCATCTTATTTCTCGAGCAAAAATTCTTCTAAAAGTATTACAGGTCGTCATGGCTGGCGTTGGTATAACTAACAAAGTTTCGATTATCCATTTTTACAATAAATTATCCATCACAAAATGTATTCAAATTCAGTAACGTTGGCATTGAGATTTGATTATGGTTGGGATAAGTTAATTAATGTCCAATTAATAATTTAAATACCATTTAAGACCTGCAATCGGCAGATTTAGCTCTGGCAAATTACATCTTACAATTTTAGTTTTAAAAATGGACTTATATTGCATACGTTGACCTAATTTACACCATAAGGAACGTATCTATACGTGTTAAGAGAGATAAAACCGGAATAAGAACAGGAAGAAAAAACAAAGACTAAAAGTTATCATTACTTTAATTTCTAAATATCAAACACCATAGAAACATGATCGGGAGAACTCGGCCCATAATACAAACAATACTTGACTAAAATGCAGTTAAGCATCTAAAAACTCCGAGCCGATTCACTTGTAGCTATCAACAGAATTTATGTTGTGTTTAATGTACGATCAAATCTGTCAGTGATGTAGATCTAGTTACAATATACAAAGCATTCCTGGAAGAGAGATAATAAATGGTGGAGATTGGAGCCGTACCAATGATTGACATAAACCTCCTTTGTTGTAACACTCTTGTATTGGAATTCTCTTTATTCAGGTCTCTAGATGACCATCCCAAGACAAGTGGTATGTTATAAACCGATATTATTAAATGTTTCATTAATTATAAGCCCAACAATAAAAAGAATGATAGTCTATTTAATAAAAATGCAGTCATTATACTTAATAAAAATTCAGTTATTATACTTTAATAAAAGTTCAGTCATTATACTTTAATAAAAATGCAGTCATTTTACTTTTAAAAAATTGGGGTCATTTAACTTGAATAAAAATGCAGTCATTATATTTTAATAAAAATGCTGTAATTATACTTTTAAAACAGTTCGGTCATTATATTTAATAAAAGTTCAGTCATTATACTTTAAAAACAGTTCAGTCATAATACTTAATAAAAATGCAGTCATTACACTTTAATAATAGTTCAGTCATTATACTTTAATAAAAATGCTAGAATTATACACGGAAATTTAAAAAAATGTCGACATTATTAAAGATACAGTCATTATACACTGGTATTATAAAATATCGGACATTTAATAAAAACTACTTGACATAAAACAATTTCCAATCATTATATCATGACATTAAAAGAATGTTCAGTCATCATACGCTGGAAGTAAAAAAGATGTTCAGCTATTATACACTATAACAAAATATGTTTAATCATTATATACCATACGACATTTACCAAAACGTCAAACATCAATTCATATTTTCATAACTTATTGGTTTATTCGCAGTGGCTAAGTGGGTAAGACGCTGACTGCTAGTCTGGAAGTCAAATGTTTGATCCTTTGTGTAGTAATAACAGTTCCAATTATAAATACGTGAATAGAAAACGATATACATGTATGTAAATGACAAGCATAAAACACATGCATTTGAGGTTGTTGAAAAGCAGCCCAGATAAGAGTGTTACATAAAACAACGATAACAAGATAAGGCATAGGAATAAATAAATAATTTATTGGCGGTTTAAAAACACCATAACCCCTTCACCCCTATCGCATGCACAAATAACGGAACTGTAAGAGATGCGAATTCAATTCGACCGTTTATTTACTCGTAGATGATATGTCTCTCGCCGGGTTCGTGATTAGTCTTACGGATCTTCTATTTCCTTAGGGGTACTCTTCCAAACAATTTAGAGAATAATTTTTTGTGAAGCATGGACAAGAGATTTTTTTCATTTGGAAGTTCCACACAACTTACAATTCTCGTTGTAGTTGCTTGCGCGTGGGAGTCTTTAGAAGTGGAAGGAAACCGGGGGACTCAGAGACAGACGACCCTACTCCTTCTCGCTACAACCTGGGAATCGAAAACAAGCCAGATGACTCAATGACATACCTTATGATACAGCACGCACGTGCTAACCATTCGGTCCCCCCCCCTACTCGGTGAATAAGTTAGACGTTCTAGATGCTTGTTCATGCAATGCTTCATGTAACAGCTGATTTGTTACAGAACACGTTTAAAGTGGTACTACGATATCTTCTCTCTATCTGTCTCTCTCTGTCTCTCTCTCTCTGTCGCTGTCTCTCTCTCTCTTCAGAGATTAGTATAAAATATATTCTGATGCCGCCTCCTCGATTGCCCGGAATGACCTTATTTCCTGGAAGCATAGATATTACAATCGTTCAAACAGTCTATCTTTAAACTAACCAAAGACGATATGAGCTACAGATAGGCCTATACATAATTTATGATGGTATCATACATTTCAATAAGGTTTATTATTTATAAGTTTACCTATCAACACCATCCCATTACCGACCAATAAACATCTATTAGCACTCAGTAAAACACAACTATTATACACCGTTAATCTGGCTTTAAACTTATTATATTACTCGGGTGTGAAATACATGGCAACACTTTTAAAACACACTCCCTTCTTGCGCCAAAAGATGTCAGCACGAAAGGATAAACAAAATTCTATACGCCCCACGCCTATATTCGAAATGAAATAAAATGGGCGTTTTAAATCGTCATATTTTTCCGCTACATATGGGCTAATGAAGAAGGGGAGGGGCGGAGAAAACCAACGAGGTTGGACAAGAGGCCCTACTAGTAACGTACAAGCGGAGGATTGTCTGTATTATGTTAACATGAATGATATGGGGTTTAATTTTTGTTATTTCGCCGAACATCATTATTTGAAATTCGAGTAAAAACGGGAATGATTGAATGTAAATCAGTTTATTCATATTACATGTACATTATAAATGATTTCCAACCCATTTATATCAATTTCTAGGTCCCAAATATTAGCAATTTAGCTCCTTTAAATCTGAATGCACTCGGGTTTAAAGCCTGGGTTCCCACCATCTGGGTCGTCGGCCATCCAATCTCCAAAGGTTGGCAACCATTGGTTTAAAGTCATACTTCTCTGCACCAACGTATTTAAATATGAGTTTTACATACTGCAGCTGTGAAGAAAATAAGGTGTGTGGCCAATTTATATAAATGAACTAAAAATGATTTCGATGATTTAAAATGCTTCTAAATCTACTTAATAAAATGTGTTTATTGCTTTCCATTTTTAATAAAAACCATTAAACCCCAGCGAGCATGCGTTTTCTCGGGTTCTAGATTGAAAACGCAAATCGTATGAAATATTAACCGTTATTTCTAGTTAATTTATGTAAACAATCTAATAGACAAGATTTACACATGAAATATCATTTGGTAAATACACAACAAACATATTGATGGGAGTAACTTCAATAATTTACTGTGAAAAAGATTAATATCTGAAGTTCTAGTAAATAACGACACTATCACTTAAAGGGACAATAACACTCTTGCTGGCTTGGCAGCTCTAGAAAATAAATAATAGTCTTATTCTAAGTACCAGATGTTTATGTGTCCTACCTGCTGTGTAAATTATCCATTACATCATATTTTACTTGTCCAGAGGGTTCGAAAATATTTTAAAATCCAAGTCACATTTGAAAAGGTTTACGTTAACCTTTTCAAATCATGTAGTTGAATTTTTCCAATTTTTTAAATTATGTGTGTTAAGATGAAATTTGTATCATCAAATAATTGGAATATTATAAAATAATACAATTTGTTGACCAGAATAAAGATTGGGACATATTATTCAATTACAACAAGAGTGTTATTGGGGCTTTAAAGAGGCAAAATAAAAGATTAGATAAAGAGCTACCATCTGATTAAAATACCGATCTATATTTCGTTTCGTTTGTTTTTATATTTTCGATGGCCTACACTACATGGAGATCTAACAGGTTATTGTGGGAGTTCGCGTCAGGGGTTGACCCAAAGCTCCGGGCAGGGAACACTTTCGGAAGTTGCCTTAACAAACCGTTTCATTGGCTAAATCCTCACATCAATAAGAACTTGTCTTTACTACATCACAGTGTAGTAGTGTAGTAAAAATAAGTAAAACGAAATGAATTAGGATTTTTCTTTTAATCAGATTCAATCTGATAGTTCTCGCTTTAATTTTTAAAAACTATATAATGTAAAGGGAATATAGTGAAAATTTCAGTCAAATTACTTCATTTTGAGCGGAGATATTCCCGTTTAAAGAACATTGTAGTCTCGATTGTCATAGATACCATTGTTACGATAATAAGTAAAGTCTCGGACAGCGGCGCTACGGCCTACTCTTATATCGAATTCCAACTTCCAAGGAATCTTTTATGTGCACGGCCTTCATTGTCAGTCCCTCCATTCTACAAAACTGGCCAGCACCCTCTTTTGAGCGGAGTTATTTCCGTTTCAAGAACAGTGTAGTCTTGATTGTCATTGCTACCGGTGTTACGATAATAACCAAAGTCTTGATCATCCATTTTGTGATTAAATTATTATTATTAACTCACACTCTTGTTTAAAGCCGTTGAAAATCAAAAGCATCCGATGGTATAGAGAGTTGATTATGGGCTTGGTATGACTTATATAACATTTGGGGCCAAAAGATAGACCTGCATTAGACAGATTTAGCTCTTACATAATGCATCCTTAACATTTGGTACATGTACGTGTAAAAGTCGGCTACCCCAGTTTCAATGAAACATATTGAGGCGGGGGGGGGGGCTCTTACAGTAAGTCCTCATTTTTGAAACCGCACTAAACCACTGTGTCCCATAGACCATAATTCCAAACCATTGCTCCCTGAATATTTCACATGCAGATGTCCCAAAGTCATTAAATGTAAACAGGGTTGTCGTGGATTGTCGGTTAGGATAACGATTAGGGGTGGTCTTGGGTTAGGTGTAGGATAAGGTCAGATGATTTAAGAAATTCACATTTTGTTGTTAAAACATCTTCATTTAAACACTGAAAAATGTCGTCTCAAAATGATCATGCTCTCAATCGCTAAATTCCAGTCTACAGATAGTAATATAGCGTCACCGTTTGAAATGATTTGTGGAATGTGTCTAGCCTTGTTCTTCGAGGCACTTGTTGCAAATGGTACGCGATTCGTGTACCAATGATAAAATGTTTATTTTCTCTTAAATATTGGATATCAGAAGCCCATCATTTCCCGGTAAGATCACAGCATCAATGTTGATTTAAATTGACAAATAATTCGTGTTTTCAAAGTCGAAGAATTTGGATGATATTGAGTTAGAGACTTAGCTACTTTAAGTGGACATATATTTATCACAAACTAAAAAAAATGTTGTCTGAAAATGAACATGGCCTTCAGGTGTTGCTTTTTCCCCATGTATGCACACTAGTCGCAAATTAGAAAACACCAGCTGCCGTATCTGAAGTCAGGAAATACAGATACGTAACACTTGCAGATTAGACAGGAAATACAGGATTTAAAGAGAAACTCTCTCAATTTTAAAGCCTAAATAACAATTACGTTTCACCCTGTTTGTCGTGTGTTTTGTACACAGTGAACGTTCTCAATTTTGAAGCCTAAATAACGATAACGTTTAATTTCCCAATGTTTGTCTTTTGTTTTGTACCCAGTGAACATTCCATTTGCTGATTAGACTATTTTACCTTTACCGTTTTTTTAAAACTTCGAGTTTTGTCTAATAGTTTGGATTGTTCGTACTTGGTTTTATTTCATTCCAGTACGTTAATTCCTTCTCTTTTGGGTGGTCTCTGGGAGCCATGCGCTGAATTTGATATATTACTAGCTGTTTATTGCTTTCAATGTCCGTGTAATTTTTGTGTCGTATTGGTAAGCTATGCTTGTGATTGATGTTAGATGTCCAACCCGAATGACTAGACCTGACAATGACTGCTTTCCAGTCGTTCGGGTTGGACGAAAGAAAAACCGAGGTACCGTAAACACATTGGCGTGCACGTTAAAGATCACTTGACATTTGGAATTCTATATAAGAGTAGGCCGTAGTGCCGACGTACGGGCAACATTTCCCTCATAGCACACTGTTTGGCGTATGCCCGTCTTCATTAGCCCAGTTCGGAGCAGAGCAGTAGGACGTTAAACCCCATTTCATTTCATTTATTTTTTACATTAGTAGATTATATTACATTAGTATTTATCTACATGATTGTTTCTGAAATGGATTAAGTTCAACTTTAACTACATTAAGAAGCTGTTTTATCAAAGGGAGGTCAGATAAGATGATTTAAAGTGAGTAGTAACAGGACAGTATGATGCGATAAGATAGCAAAGGAATTTGTTTTAAGTGAATAGCCATAGTGAAGGAATATAAGTTTGGATATGGAACACATACTTTAACGTAATTTGCTACAGGACATTTGGGAAGAAATG
Source organism: Patella ulyssiponensis (assembly GCA_963678685.1). Lineage (NCBI taxonomy): Eukaryota > Metazoa > Mollusca > Gastropoda > Patellidae > Patella > Patella ulyssiponensis. The sequence continues at coordinate 78,438,170 of OY783228.1, forward strand.
ATATTATAACTAGGACCAAATAACTTAAAGTAAATAATAGTCGGGTGACAAATCGATAAGTGCAGATAGAGAATGTTAACAAATAAAATAAAACCAAGTACGAACAATCCAAACCACTAGAAAGAATTCGAAGTTCTAAAAAATCGTTATAGGCAAAATAGTGTAATCAGCAAATGGGCTGCTCCCCGTGTTCAAAATACACGACAAACAGTTATTTTAGGCATGGGATCGTATCTAAACCTTACATAATGCATCTTTAAGGGTTTAGATAGAGACAAAATACAGTAGTAGAACGTTAAGCCTCAGTTCATTTCAAAGTATGGTAAGTTTTTACGGGAACAACTATTAATATATAAAAGTACATAAATATAAATATCATTATGAAATGGGTTAATGGAAATATGGCGTGATGGCCAAACCATTCTAAAATAGGCGCACATCACAGCTACCATTTATTGCTGTTTGGTAAGTGTGATGATTTGAAGTTCGCGTGTAATTTCAATGTTTCTTACAATTAGTGCAGCAGGACCGAATTATATGGAAAACAAATTATATAAGAAGTTCTACCTTTTCCGTTTCCCCCGGTTGTACGTGGTAAGGAGTATGGTTGTCTATCCTCCGTTTTCATCCCACTGCTAAAGAACCCTACGCGCAAAAGCGAATTATTGTAATAAGATTAATAAGAGTCCAAACCAAATATATGTACATTTTCTTGGCCCTTTCCGACTTTAAAGCGATTATTTCATATTTTCAAAGAAAGTCAAAGCATAATCATTTATATGTCCTTTACTCAATAGGTTGTCAACTCACTATTATACGATCATAGGCATTATTTCCCACTCTTATAACTCATTAACACAGTAAATGGTAACACAATTACCTCCCTTGTCTTTCTATTGACCCCATACAATAGCTATCTTCAAACGTTTGAATTTGAATTGAAAATGACATTTTGACCAATTTCTCAACTGGCAATGGTGAATTACAGGATTAATAGGGTTATTCTTTAACAAGGTAGGACTGTTTATAGATACCATCTATTTTAAGGCTTAATATTAATAAATTTTAAACATATAACTTAAAAATATTAAATTGTAGCTTTAACATTTACATATTCATCCGTGCTATTAATTTATTGAATTTTTAAATGATATACGTATTCCATCTGCTATGACCATTACGCCCACACGATCTTGCATATAGAAACATCTTTTTAAAGTATTAAAGACTCAACGCATCTTATGTAGGCGATTCTGAGGTTATTTCAATGATGACATTTTTCAAAACTAAGAAACATCTATGTTGTTGATGAAAGTGGGAAAACCTCTGTTAAGCCCTTGCATCGACTAAAAGTTTCCTTTTTGTCTGTCTGAAGCAAACAAAGCGTCAAAGAAAAAAATAAGATATCGTATTTTTGATAAACCGTACACACGTGTGTATGTTGTAAGGCAGGGATTTAAGATTATGTCTTGTTCAATTTCCATTTGGATGTAAGAAAAAAGTATGAGTGCAAAGTATAAAAATGAGAATGAAACAATTTTCTTGTCCTATCTTTCAACAACATGCCCAATTTATGTCATTTACTTTGCAGGGCTGTTGATTTTTTTGCAACCCATTCTTTATCCTATTAAAAGCTTAACAAAAGAAGCCTCTGACATAATTGAACTGAGCATGTGTTGTCTCATTATTTATGGTTTTTAATGAAAATCTTGTCATTTTACTAGAATGTTGTGCATTTAAACACCGTAATCTGATCTAATATTATTTTTATTAAATAAATAGACTCATCAGCTATCATCATAACTGTACGAAAAAACAATGCACTCTTTGAACTGACTCTTATCGCCTTCTTCCTTTCCTTAAAGGACAATATTGTTGTCAGTCATTATCATACGTGTTAGAACTGGTTAAACACTTTCAAAATATAATTTTAACACAGAGATCATTGCTACGATAGGGGAGTAATAAAGGTTTTCAACAATCGGAAGTGACAAACACAAAAGGAAAACACGAGTTATCCCTCTATATAACTGACGAAAGTGGCGAGTGATAACAGATACATGGACGAATTTCTACTCACTTATAATTCCATCGAAGACCAAAAGTTGTTGTGTGAGACAGTGTTTTCCTTTTGTTTTCGTCACTTCCGGTTTATTTTTGGAATGTGTTTAACCAGTTCTATATAATGACTGATACCAATATTGTCCTTTAAACAACAGAGATACCAGAATACGTGAAGGCGGGTTTAAAAAATTGTGATATGACGAATGAAAATGGTTATTATGAATTAATGTTTGGTCAATGTTCCAGAATGATTCATCAGCTGTCACAACGTATCTTTTATTTGTGACATTCGCCTAGCTAACATTATTCATTATATTTTGGGCTGGATTTTGGTGTGGACTCTTTTTCTGCCCTCAATTGCTTTCCATCAACTTCTTCACCGCTGTCGTGAACCAGCGAATCTGTAGGGCTAAAACATTTGATCATCCAGTATCAACACACTCTCGTAGGTTGCCATAATATAAACTGATTTAAATTCAATAGTTTCTGTCTAATCAGTTATGTTCGGCGAAATAAACGAAGAGTCCAAATGTGATATAAATTTCTCTCATCACACACTGTGTGGCGTATGCCCGTGTTCCTAATCCCGGTCTTTCTTTAGGCCTGATATGTTATCTAATTTATTAATTAGGCATTAATTAACTTATGCAGACCATAACCAACTTTCGATGTCATCGCTAGCCGGCGATATTTACTGGATTGGAATCCTATTTCTTAGCGCTCATTGATGATTAAATCAAAAATTGTATAATCGAGGATATGTTTTTTATCGTACCGACTTTGGTTATGATGATCGAGGCTAAGCCCAAAATTCAATCGCTAAAATCTCGGTTCAGAGTGGATCAATTTGACTGAAAATTTTAGCAAATTCCCTTTACATTATCTAGTTTTTAACTCTTACAGTGAGAACTGCCAGCTCTTTATCTAATCTTCCGTAATGTATCTTTACATACCAACCTATTATCTTAGATTTCATCATCGTCTTTGTGGTATTTTTATACCTCATCTCAGTCGTCTTCTATATCTATTCACCGGGAATGTTATAGTTAGCTTGTTGAAATATAATTCACGAATTTAATGAAGAGAATAATTCGTTTTAAGTTGCCGAAAATTATTGTAAATGTAAAAAACACCATTTCTGTCTTCTATACTGATTCTCATATATTCATTCAGACATTTGGCAAAACGCTTAAAATCCTAACAGCTTCTTCTCTCTTATTATGCCTGGACGATTAGGTTTCAACCAGCCCGTTCTTCTATATAAATTGACGAGCTTTGAATATCTAAATTGGGCGAATACCGGAGCAAACTACTTAATAGACAAAATTATACTTAGAAAAACTCTATTTGACACGGTTTAAGAGTGGATTAAAAAAACTATATTCGACATAGTTTAGGAGTGGATTTAAAAAAAAAACTCCCTTTGACCTGGTTTAGGAGTGGATTTTTAAATGTGATTTAATTAATGTCTTTGTATGTGATTGAAATATGAGTAAAATCACATGGTTAAGGAGTGAATTAATAAATTATTAATATCTTTGTATAGGATTGAAATCTGAGAAAAATTACATGGTTTATTGGCGGATTAATAATTTCATTGTACATTGCAAGTGTTTTATTCTATTAAAATATACATTAGCGTGCACGTAAATTAAAGATCCTTTGACAGTTGGAATCCAACATAAGAGTAGGACGTAGCGCCGCTGTCCGATCAAAATTTCCCTTACAGCACACTGTATGGCGTATGCCCGTCTTCAATAGCCCAGTTCGGAGCAGAACAATAGGACGTTAAACCCCATATCATTTTTTGTTTGTTTTGTATTTGATAACAATTGATAATTTGCTGTATTTACAAAGGTGTATATCTGTAGATTTACCTTTAAATATCGTACATCATATTATACTATCAGAAAGTAAATCGTTTGAAAAAGATAACCCAAGCAACGCAAGATAGATTAATAAAATTCATATAAACGTTAAAAGTGTCATTGGTTTTGATGTTAGCATTTGTAAACGGACCGCCTACTAGTTATTATAAACATATAAAAGTTTCAGAAACAGATGGTTCGAGTCAAATGGAAGGTGGCAGCTATTACATGAATGTTAATTCTATGCTGTAAGGCGTTACATGTCGACATTATGAGGGTATATACAGCTCATTGATAGACGCTACTTTACACTGAACTAGCGGTTAATAATCGTGATATATTTACGTAAAGGGTTATAATAATATATGTTATACCTACATTGGCCCACACTAGGAACTGTGATACATTAGATAATATACACGTGTCTATTCTGAAACTTTTGTGTTCAGTCCAACGTTTCTTTTATTCCCACGTTAAAGCAGAGCGAGAAGGGAGAGAGAGAAGGGAAGAGAGAGAAGGGAGAGAGAGAGAGGGAGAGAGTAACGCCTACTCGACAAACTAGGTAATTTCGGGACTAACATATTGTTCAATTTCATTTTAATAATTCGTTTGAGAACAGGGGTCTTTAGCAGTTGGGGAAACCGGAGGACACGGGTAAAACCCATTGGGCTGGACAGGCGCCCTACTCCAGAGAATCGAAACCACGCCACTTGACTCAATGACAGACCTTGTGATTTCACGCACTCGCGTGAAAGTTGAAAGGGGATGCATTTCTTTGATTTCGATCAAAATAAATCAGATTAGTTTGATCTGAAGCTTCAGTTCGATTTATTTGGTTGATCAGTCAAATGAGCGTCAGTTGGTTTGCATACTAATTTAATTCGGTGTTTGATGAAAAATCGGTTATATCTTAATGTTGATTTAGTTTGTCAACGTACAGTATATCATTATAATCTATACGAGTCATTTACATTTTGGGGGGAAAATGTCAAATTCAAATCATCAATGGTAGATAATCCATTGGCTTGTATTCAGTCGGTTTCTAAGGGGGACTAGCATCGGAATCGAACCTGGCGACCGTGGTTTCAATGTCTGGTGTGAGCGTACGTGGCTTCGAGATGGGGACGCCTTCTCAACCTCGTGAGTTTACTCTGTGTACTCCGATTACTTGTCACGGGAAAAACTTCTGTGCGTGCGCTAAAATAATGAAAATGAACATAAGACAACTTCTGCGATATCACCCTCGGTGGACGCGGACTTTAAAACACTAAGATTAAAGAAAGGAATCGAACCCAGGGACACCTGGTGAATGCCCCAGGACTATACATATTTAGCTACGGTTAGAACAAGCAAGAAATATTTCGTATGTTATCCCGCTGTTGGTAGATTCGAATACATGTGATGACAAGCATTACCGATGCTTACATTTGAAATGTAAATATTACAATTACTTTTGAAATGTAAATATTACAATTACTTTTCAAATGTGATCATTACAATTACGTTTGTAATGTAAATAATACAATTACTTTTGAAATGTAAATATTACAATTACTTTTCAAATGTGATCATTACAATTACGTTTGTAATGTAAATAATACAATTACTTTTGAAATGTAAATATTACAATTACTTTTTAAATGTGATCATTACAATTACGTTTGATGGTTACATTCATTACAATGCCCTTGAAATGTAATCATCAGTACAATTACTTCTGGAATGTAATCAGCACACCTACGATTGGAATGTAACCATTGTATTTACTTTAATGATATTATTTAATTATTACATGTACTGTGAAAGTAATTAAGAATCAAAACCGATTATTTCATAATTAATATATAAACACCCTTTTTACAGACGTTACTAAGACAATGCGATATTTTTCATGGAAGCCTCTTACACAATCACGCTCGGAATAATCATAGCTTCACAACAGTCGGGCTTTATTTCTTTAATATGAATTATTATTTCTATGATAGGATGGTTGACAAAAACAGTTATAGCAATGTGGCTTTAAAAATGGGGGTGGGGTGGGATGGCCTAGTGGTCTTAAGTGCCGCGCTTCGACCTCTAGCTGGCCGGTCACCTCTGGCTTGCGGCCGTGGTTTCTATCCCTGGGGTAAGCGTATGTGGCATGGGGATAGGGGCGCCTTCTCAACCTCGTGGGTTTCCTCCAGGCACCCCGGTTTCCTCCCACTGCTAAGCGAATTATTGAAATAAAATTAAACCATATGTTAGTCCTGAAATGACCTAGTTTGTGTCGAGTGGACGTTAAACCCCATTTCTCTCTCTCTCTTTTAAAAACTAATTATACAACTATATATCACTACATTTTGAATCTGGTAATTAATTATTCAGTATATCTGTGAAATAGATTTAAGATTTTCTGTGTTTTTATAAATTAAACTTTAAATTATGGAATACGTGATTGTTTGGTTTAACAAATGGTTCATGGTTCAGTTGGTTCAATGTGGTTATCTTATTGTCATTCACGATTAATTGATTGATTGATCACGTACTAATTAGTACTAATCGTTGATTACAATATGCATCAGCTAAAAAATCATGGATTTTCGTTTGATTTATTTTTTGCTTACATAACTGGTTCTAAAATAGAATAATTTTAAAAAAAAAAATTTTCTGAATACTTTATGTCCTGAAACTAATTTCAGTTGCTTCGGTTTTTTTAATCTGATGTTTTGACGACCTTCTTTTCTACAACCACGGGGAAAATGAAGTCTAACATTACCACGAAGTGTGCTGTGACTGTACTTTAGCACGCACGTCATCAATTTATAGCTGTCGGGGTTATTTTACGTGCACATCAACCTGTACACGTGCCTCGGTGATTCGTCCCATTTGCGCGACAAGATGGGTTTTTGCCACAAGCTCCGCACTGGATCATTCGAACGACAAGATGGTTTTTGTCCAACGCGCCGCACAGGAGTATTGGCAACGGAGAAACAAGACTGGAAAATCGCCGCGGACGTTGCTCGACTAACGCCTGGATCGAACCCCCATAAATATTGCCATACTCACTGAACCGCCGTGGTTTCCAAAAGTAATTAACCATTACATGTGTCACGTAATCAATCACCTTTCCATTGCTCATTATGTATTCATTACGTCACAATGAGAGAGAGAGAGAGAGAGAAATGGGGTTTAACGTCCAATCGACACAAACTAGGTCATTTCAGGACTAACATATGTTTTAATTTTATTTCAATAATTCAATTAGCAGTGGAAGGAAACCGGAGTGCCCGGAGGAAACCCACGAAGTTGAGAAGGCGCCCCTATCTCCATGCCACATACGCTCACACCAGGGATCGAAACCACAGCCGCAAGTCAGCGGTGACCGGCCAGCTAGAGGTCGAAGCGTGGCACTCTGGACCACTAGGCCATCCCAACCCCCCACTTCACAATGAAAATGTGTGCTTTTTATTACCATTACATGTTACACCGGTGCATGACAGGGGGCCTGACAAGGATAGCTGTCTAGTCGTTCGTATGGAACGAAAAACTGAGGTCCCGTATACACATTGGCGAACATGTAAAAATCTTTGGAAGTTGGAATTCGATATAAGAGGAGACGGCACCCCCGCTGCCCGGCCAAAATTCCCCTTACAGCACGCTGTATGGCGTTTGTCCGTCTTCATTAGCCCAGTCGGAGTAGAACAGTAGGACATTAAACTCCATTTCAGATCACATAGTACATATATCACCCCACAGTGGAATACCAATAAAAAACTTGACATGTATGTATACGCATTGCATCAGTCAGTTTTAAAAATTCCATGAATTATACATAATTGTATAGCAAAACAAAATCAATGAAAATAAATCAGTGTGCTTAGTATATAAGACACAGTGCATGTATTTTATGACAAAATAAAGACATTGCACACGAGTTTAATTAATAAATCAATATGAAGAAGTACTTGGGGACATAACAAGGTGCCAATAGGACAATGACACGCGACAACATGGCAACAGACGTGTCATAGTTAGGTAGGAGAATAATCGAGTTGTCACGTGGAATTGACGGTCTTGTCAGTCTATATGATGAAAGGGAGAGAGAGAGAGAAATGGGGTTTAACGTCCACTCGACACAAACTAGGTCATTTTGAGACTAACATATGGTTTCAATTTTATTTCAATAATTCGCTTCCGCGTAGGGCGCTTCGACCTCTAGCTGACCGGTCACCTCTGTCTTGCGGCTGTGGTTTCGAGCCCTGGTGTGAGCGTATGTGGCATGGAGATAGGGGCGCCTTCTCAACCTCGTGGGTTTCCTCCGGGAACTCCGGTTTCCTCCCACGGTTAAAGACCCCTACGCGCAAGCGAACTATTGAAATAAAATTAAAACCGTATGTTAGTCCCGAAATGACCTGGTTGTGTTGAGTGGACGTTAAACCCCATTTCTCTCCCTCTCTCTTGATACTACGAGTATAAATCTCTGTACTGAATGGTAGTCATGTCTGATAAAAAAAAAAGTTAGGATATTGTTTTGCAATGCGGTTCTACGTCGTTTCACATCTGGCATACAAACAAAGGCTAAATAAACCTACTCAATACCATGACACGGAAGCAAAATAAATTCTTTTCAAAATTCTCTAAGCAAGGATACTTAATGATTTCGACTAAAATCGTCGAATTAGCAATTAAAATGTCGGTCAATTAGCTTAGTGTCTGTCGTCAAGCAGAGCTTGATGATTATTGATGTTTAGTCCATTGTTTGAAGGCGACTGAATATCAAACCCTTGGGATAGACACTTCTTTTAAATGAATAATTTATTCATAGATGTAGATTTTGTTTGTGCTATTTATTTTTTGGTTTCTGTTATGATATATTACCTTTTTTACAGAACATCTTCTGGGTTGCATAACCAGGAATTTTCGTGTTGGGCCGTATCTAGGATTTTAAAAGTGGGGGTGCAGAAGAGTGGTGGGGCGCCACTATAATGCCCAAGTTACTGAGCGCGGAGCGGCGAACGATTTTCTATTTATTTTTATATGGTCGATTTTTTTTCTTTTTACAGGGGCGCCATAATTCAGGGTCGGCAGATTTTGAAGGAGGGGCATTTGCTCCTGGTGTCCCCCGTTTGGATCCGCGCCTTTGGATCCGCCCCATAGCCTCCACATTAGTGATTTAAGAAAGTTTAGATCAGGGCAAAAGAACTAGGTATCCATTTGTGTGCGGGTGCCTTTAAAACCGACCGACTGATCAGTACCTTAAGGGCATCACCGTGTGGTTATAATCAAGTGTATTAATAATTGAAAGGTTGTCAATATTTTTAGGGGGTGGCGCCATTTGGCGGGGCGCCTATTTTCTGGGGCTGCAATGTATCCCCTGTACTAATTTTATTTTTATTCAGTGATATAAATGTTATTTGGGATTTTAAGAATTTGAAATTAATATTGAAAACGATGGCGGAAGGAACTGAAGTCCGATTTTAGACGGAAGGCCAGAACTGCGCATATACAGGGGCAGGGGCCACAAATAGATGAATCGTAAAAACAATAGCCTGAAAACCATTTTGTTATATCATTTTCTCACCTCGTGCCGATGTTTGCCGAGAAAGTTTTTCCGGCGTGGTTCCCCCTTGTCAGTGGTGCAGGACGGAGGGCCTGTCAAGGACCGTTGTCTAGTCGTTCGGATGGAACGAAAAACCGAGATGTCGTACAAACATTTGGGGCACGTACAAGATCCATTGGTTGTTGGAATTTGAATATAAGAGTAGGCCTTATCCCCTCAAAGTTCAATAATAGGGAGGAGGTCAATTGTTAAAAGAAGTATACCCCACACTAACCAGGCATACTGAACACGCTATCATATAAAACCATTGGACACGTTACTATATAAAACCATTGGACACGTTACTATATAAAACCATTAGACACGTTACCATATAAAACCATTAGATACGTTACCATATAACACCATCGGACACGTTACCATATAGGACCATTAGACACATTACCACATAGAATCATTAGAATATTACCATATAAAACCATTGGACACGTTACCATATAGAACCATTGGACACGTTACCACATAAAATCACTGGGCACGTTACAACATAGAAATATTAGACACGTTACCATATATATCCACTGGACACGTTACCATATAAAACCACTGGGTACTTACCATATAAAACCATTAGACACGTTACCATATAGGTCCATTAGACGCGTTACAATATAGATTCAATGTACACGTTACAATATCGATTCAACGGCCACATCACCATATAAACTATTGGACACGTTACAATATAGAATCATTGGTCACGTTACCATATAAAACCATTGGAAACAAAATAAAGTATAGGATTTAATTCTACAGGAAATCACCAAACTTAACGGGTGCCTCCCTTTATGTACTTTTTAATGGACCGACAAACTTCAAATCTCTTGAGTCAGTCCTTCACCGATGTTACAAGGCCGTGTGCAAACAAACATGGCGGTAACTTAGATATTTGTAGATGGGGATTTCCAATATTTATCTAAACCACGTGGATAGGGTCTATTTGATTTACGCTTCACCAAGTCATTAATTTTGAAGATTGTGAAGATTGTCGATATCTCGAGGTCCGTGGAAAAACAATTTTATGCAACTTCTGACACCAGTGTTGTAGTCAGTATACACGAAGTTCATCTTGTTCCGGATATGGACTAGATGAGATACTAAATGAAGTGAAGGAGATAGGGTTACATCAAATCCATCGTCAACTTTAATCACGTAGCAAATCTTCTACAAATTCATACTGCCATTGTTATTCACACACATCAAAATAAAATTGATATTCGAGGTATTTGGTCTTTGATCTTGCGAAGGGGTTGGATGGCTAAATGGTTAGCGTGTGCGCTGGCGGTATCATGAAGTCTGTCATTGAGTCAATTGGCGTGTTTTCGATTCCCCGGTTGTACGTGACAAGAAGTAGGGTCGCCTGTCCAACCCCATGGGTTTTCTCCGGGTCCTCCGGTTTCCTGCCACTGCTAAAGACAACTACGTGCAAGCGAACTATTGAAAAAAATTAAAACCATATTTTGCCCCCGAAATTACCTAGTTTGTGTCTAGTGGACGTTAAACTACATTTCTCTCCCTCTCTTTGATCTTGCATTAGTATCACCGGGTTCGCGTTGTTCATCATGATCATGGTATCGGTGAATCACCACAATGCGAAGTGTACACGATATATCAGCGGTTACATGCTTTTAGTTTAATGTAATTTTAATTATATTTCCATTACTCAATACATGACGATTACATGAAAACATTTAATGATTACAGTCGTTTACTCGTTACCATTACCCAAGAGTCCGCAAAAGACCCAAACTTCATACAATTGCTTTCATTTTAGGAGACTAACCCACAGCGTTGAATATATCGGGTCTGCTATGATTGTGGCCATGATTACCATGAATTACAAGACAATTCTTTGAAACATATAATAATTACACTCTTTTACCCATTAGCATTACTCCAGCCCCGATCAAGAATACCCAATAGGAGCAGGACAGTAGGACGTTAAACCCTTTTCATTTTCATTTCATAAAATACATCTCTTATGTTGTGTAATCATTTCGTAAAAAAAGGTGTGTATGTGTGAAATAGCTTTATTTAACGTCCGCTTGCACCGAAATGTTAGCGCCGACAGCATAAAAAGGGTCGACAGCACCCCTTTTGTAGTTTGTAGTATATGGGAAATAGCTTTATTTAACGTCCGCTCGCAACGAAGTGATATCGCCGAGAGCATAAAAAGTTACTTCTACTACCTGGTGCTTTAACGTCTACTTCCACAGAAGTGATATCACCGACAGCATTAAAAGGTCAACATCACCCCCTTTTGTAGTTTGTACTTTACAACAAACATAATGGCACCTGCCATGGCCGATCAGCATTGATTGATTGACTCACGGCCTTACTGATTAATATGTATTTATTTATATACCTTTACCGATCTATATTTAGCCTCTTGTCTAATCAACTTCTTTCTTTCATTCCTGGCAGATATCTATTCCCAGGCTTGATTGATAGAATTCTCTGGAGGACGGCGCACTTCCTAACCAATTCCAGAATCAAGACCTGCCACAACAAGCCCAAGAATTAATCCGTTGAATATGGTGCTGACAGAAAATCCATATCAATTGTTCGGATTAATTAAAGGGCTATAGTGAGTGCGGGTTCATTAAAAATGAATATCAAACATATTGAATGAATGTTTTTGTTAACCCAATTCGAACGTAATTCCTTCTTGCAGCCAGTGAAATGAAGCGGTTATATAAACTTATTACATTTCACGATATGTGTACAATTATAATAGATATGAAAGATGCAATATATAAGGTGTATTCCCTTGATGTTATTATCACGCTATTATTGTTTATTAGTTCATTAAGATGCTTGTATTTATTCAGCTGATTTCAGTAAGAACTAAATGACAAAAGACGTAGAGAAATTAAGAACACTGTTGTAATGATCGTTTGGGAATAAAATATATACATGTACTTCAGCATTTTTCCCATGAAAAGAAATCAACAAAGAAGAAACCTTGAAGCAACTATGGTTCTGAATAATACTTTTTTCTTGAAATTTACGTCATATGAAGAATCGCAGTGAAAACTGTAATAAATGAAAAAAACTATGAAAAACCTTTCCACCGCGGTGTGAAGTTTGAGTGCTAGAATTTTGTTTGTAGAAATCTTTAGTGGGTGCCTATAAGTAAGTATTTTGAACTTGGATGGACACTCACCACGTGGTAGGTTATTCCGCTTTGACGTCATCAAAGATGGCCGCCGACTCAAGGGATCTTTTACGTGCACAGCAATGTGTAGACGGGACCTCGGTTTTTCGTTCCATCCGAAACGACTAGAGAGCTGTCCTTGTCAGACCCTCTGCCCTGCATCACTGACATTGGAGAACCACGCGAAAAATCTGGATGAATTTTCTCAGTCAAGGCAGGGATTGAACACATCTCCAGGCTAGCGATGCAGCCTCTTACCCACTTATCCACATGCCCCCCCTCCCCTCTCCGAAATGTATGAAAATAAGATACATCTTTGATACTACTACTAATTTAGTCATTTCTTGGACTGAGTCAGCAATCAGTTTTTTTTTAGTTTCGTTTTATACATGGGGGGGGGGATGGCCTAGTGGTCTAGGGTGCCGCGCTTCGACCTCTAGCTGGCCGGTCACCTCTAGCTTGCGGCTGTGGTTTCGATCCCTGGTGTGAACGTATGTGGCATGGAGATAGGGACGCCTTCTCAACCTCGTGGGTTTCCTCCGGGCACTCCTGTTTTCTCCTACCTCTAAAGACCCCTACGCGCAAGCGAATTATTGAAATAAAATAAAACCATATGTTAGTCCCGAAATGACCTAGTTTGTGTCGAATGGACTTTAAACCCCATTTCTCTCTCTCTCTCTCTCTCTCTCTCTCTCTCTCTCTCTCTCTCTCTCTCTCTCGTTTTATACATTAATGTTTTACTATAATAAAGATTTGTAAACTGTGTCAACGGATATGGGAAGTAGTTCTACTATCAAAAATTCTTGACAAAAACAAATACAGATAGCTGGGACGATCAAGCCGTTTTCATGCATAATGATGTACAAGTTTTAGACTACATTATTTTACAGTAACAATCTGCATCAGCTGCGGTGATTAAAGTCAATTACTCCCCAGCTGTGCGATAGCTTGTCCTAGAACATGGCTGTCAAACTCAGGCAACTTCTACAGATGCAATTACCACCCCGTATGTATGATGTAAACATATCACAACATGTAAATGACGAAGACTCGACGTATTACTCACTACTTGCCTCTCATTGTCCTTAATAACATATATCTGTAAATTTCACGTTGTCTTCCTTTTTTAGCACTTGATCAACGCAGTAAGACAAAAGTAAAAGAACAATATTTTTGCTTACGAGAGAGAGAGAGAGAGAGAGAGGGGGGGGGAGAGCACTATGTCATATATAGTTATATCAATGCATACCATCATTAATAAACCCACACACCTAATTTGACTTTCTGAATTGATGAGAGAGAGAAAGGTGGAGAGAGAGAGAGAGAGAGAGAGAGAGAGAGAGAGAGAGAGAGAGAGAGAGAGAGAGAGATGGGGGTTTAAGGTTCACTCGACACAAACTAGGCCATTTTTGGACTAACATATGGTTCAATTTTATTTCAGTAATTCGCTTTCGCGTAGAAGTAAAAACCGGACGAACCGGAGAACACGCACGAGGTTGGACAGGCGACTCTACTCCTTGTCACGTGTCACGTACAACCGAGTAGTCGAAACATAGCCAGTTGTCTTAATGGCAGACCTCATGATACAATACGAACGCGTTAACTATTCTAATTTAATTGCTAATAACTCGGTCCAGTGAAGCTATTTGACTTACATTTTCAGCATATTTTGTTTTCATTCTCTATTTTTAACCGGGGGGGTTGGGATGGCCTAGTGGTCTAGAGTGCCGCGCTTCGACCTCTAGCTGGCCGGTCACCTCTGGCTTGCGGCTGTGGTTTCGAGCCCTGGTGTGAGCGTATGTGGCATGGAGATAGGGGCGCCTTCTCAACCTCGTGGGTTTCCTCCGGGCACTCCGGTTTCCTCCCACGACTAAAGACCCCTACGCGCAAGCGAAGTATTGAAATAAAATTAAACAAACCGTATGTTAGTCCCGAAATGACCTGGTTGAGTTGAGTGGACGTTAAACCCCATTTCTCTCTCTCTCTCTCTCTCTCTCTCTCTCTCTCTATTTTTAACCATTATAGCGAGAACTGTCAGTTCTTTATATAATCTCCAATAATACCCCTTTAGTTAAATGGGAAATAATAATCTGGGTACATTAAGCCGTGAAAAAATACGATATTGTGGGTCCCTAGTCGAATATACACTTAAGATGTGCAGTATATAATTAATCGGACAGCTTCGTGGAATACCCAAAAGAGAAAGCAATATTTTATCATAAAATTGTATGACGGAAGGAACGGCGGTCCAGCTTCAATATACGGTGGCTGAAGAAGACATAGAAACAATTGTAGCAGCGAGAGAGAGAAATGGGGTTTTAAAGTCCACTCGACATAAAATAGGACATTTCAGGACTAACATATAGTTTAATTTTTTTTTCAATAATTCGCTTGCCAGTGTAGGGGTCTATAGCAGTGGGGGGAAACCGGAGAAAACCCACGAGGTTGAACAGACGATCATTCTCCTTGTCACGTACGTACAATAGGGGAATCGAAACCATCCCACTTGACTCAATGACAGACCTTGTGATACAGCGCACGTGCTAACCATCATTCGGCCATCCAACCCCCCGACAAGTAGCAACTAAGGACGTGTTGAGACTAAATCTTCTGTAGTAATACTTTATACTCTATCGGAGAGTCACGGTGGCTAAGTGGGTTAGACACAAGCTGCCTTGCTAGCCTGGAGGTCGGGTGGTCTATCCCTGCAGTGACAGTCGGAATTCGATATAGGAGTAGGCCGCAGCGCCGCTCTCCGGGCAAAATTTCCCACATAGTGTATGCCCGTCTTCATTAGCCCAGTTCGGAACAGAACATTAGGACGTTAAACCCCATTTCATTTCAATTCATTTCAGCCGCTAAGGACGTTGAGACTCGACCTTCTGTTGAATACTCTATACTTCTATCGACCGTTTATCGCGACCCTTAACATTCTACACAATGATACCACAGTAAATATTTATAGATCCATCAAAGTCCCTTTACCAACAATCTATTTCACAATACAATCCTAATTACTGGAAATAATGACCATTATTTACTAGCAATGATGAGTTGCATTCGATTACTATATTTTATATCTTTCAATGAATCTCTCTATACAAACACATCCATAATTCTGTGTACACGTATGCAATAAATAGGCATATACCCTGTTAAAGATCTAAATAGACCCATCGATCCTAAAATGACATTAATATCCAAAACCCATAAATAAATAATGAAATGGAGTTTAACGTCCTACTGTTCTGGGCTATATATTAACGACGTGCATGCGCCATGCATTGCACTACAAGGGCAATTTTGCCCGGAGAGCAGTCCCACGGTCAAAGGTTATTGTATGTGCACGCCAATGTGTACACGGGAACTCGATGTTTCAGACCCTCCCTACTGTTCCATTGACAAGGTGGGACCACGCTGGAAAATCCCGATGAACTTTTTCGACCAATGCAGGGATCGAACACGCAAACTCCAGGTTAGCGAGTCGGCGTCTTACCCACTTAGGCACCGTGGCTTCAGGGTAGTAAAGGCGGGCATAGTAGGCTAAGCCAAACACTCCTTAGGCCACGCAGCCATTTTATAGTAATCAACAAAAACATGGATTATGTTAATCGCACTTCGGCTTCTGTGGTAAATACCGCTACCTGGTTCCGTCTTTATTAGGCTAGTCGGAACAGAACGGTAGAACGTTAAACCCCATTTCATTTCCCTACCGGGTTGGTTGATCTGTTACAACCCGTATAATGTCTTCATAAATTGTACGTGCTCTTGCATCAGTAGAATTATTGCTTTTTTCCCACTGTCGGGCGATGCGTTACGGTAGGATTGTCCTTATTTGGTCCAAGATCTGCTACGTGCACATACGTTCGGATACGATCCAACACGATTGTTACGACTGACCACAATATATAAGACCTGACATGATCACCACGTATATGATCAGGAGCCATAATGGTGTCTGCGTAACTTCAGCTGGGGGTCGGGGGCCCAATAACGAATATGAAGCAACCCATGTGTAATTAACTCTAACCTCCTACCGAAGAGGTCAGAATAATTAAACTTGTTTGGCTTATAGTATGTGTGAACGCAACGCGATGATGTCTTAAAAAACCCCGATTATTTTGAACTGGTTTAAAAATAAGCGTCTGAACGGTATATATAATTCTGTCTTTGTTGTAATATTAGTTGTGTCTATATTTTCTGGAGCAGCTGTTCTACATTGTCTATAAACGCATCTCAAGTCAACCGAACACTTCAAACTCTTTAACAGATGGTCCATTTCTTACAATAGAAGGCGTTGATATACCAGGTTAAACTTTATCCAGTCAAGTCGACTCAGAACTCCTGTTCCAATTAGCTGTAATTAACGAATGGTGTCATGCATAAGACAGTGTATGCCTATCCATTTTACGACAACCAGTTTAAACAACATTACTATATGTTGATCTGCTTAAACGCGGGTGACATTGTTGGTGTTTGTTCATGGACCAGATGTATTACATTTTGAAATTTAATTTAATAGTTTCCTCCGTCCTATATCCGACAAATAATGCCTGTTTCTGTACCTATAAATATTTTATTATAACTTCATCTGTTCACTGGGCCATGGAGGCTGACATACGTCGTGCAAGTGTTCCGTAAAGGGAATTTTTCCGGGACAGCGATGCTAAAACGTATTCTTCTTTCAATTTGCAACTGTTCGGGAAGTTCTAACGTGCTACAGGGTGTCGTGTATGAGTCAGGGTATGTTTATTATTTCTCGATCAACTATATATAAAACTAATTTATTAATTCACAAAACTAAACTTTGCGTTGTTCCTTTGTCAATGCAAACAAAAAAAAAAAAAAAAAAAATATAATCTGATCTGGACATTTTAATGTTTGCTTGCTGTATCTGTTGAACATTAAAATACCATTAGTTGGCATTTTTATCAGAAAATGCTGATCTATACAAAAATTTAGTACAACCATTATACATTCCGTTACATTATTATTTTTCTCATCCATATAAACACAAAGTCCTGCAGCAAATTCAATAAAAGCAATTATCACTAACGTCGTTCATTAATTCTTTTACCGAAATGTTTTATATTAGAAGTATTGGGTAAATATAATTTAAATATTCATTTTACGTGAGAGACAGAGGGAGAGAGGGAGGGAGAAATTGGGTTTAACGTCCAAACGACACAAACTAGGTCATTTTGGCGGGACTAACACACGGTGTCAATAATTCGCTTGCGCGTAGAGGTCTTTAGCAGTGGGTCGTAACTAGGGGATCCAGAGAAAACCAACGGGGTTTGACAGGCAACCCCTCTCCTTCTCACGTACAATCGGGGAATCGAAAACACGCCATTTAACTCAATGGCAAACTATTCGCCCCCCCCCCCTCTATCTCTCTCCTTGCGCTATTGGCCACGGGACATAATAAAGAAAAAAAAACGTGCTTAGGGGACCGGGCAGTGTCCTTGAAAATGGGGTGAAAAATGTGCCGATTTGTTTTGCTGGATGGGTACATATATACTATTATTACAAAAGTTGGGTTTGTAGACCATATACGCCAGGCGAGTAACTTTCACTGGAGCGCATGCATTCACAGACTTCCGGACAATCAACAGTGATTAAACAAAACACAAATACGGCGTTAGCATTCGGAACTATCAAATGAATCCGACTGAATACGTGAACTTAACAATCTTTTCGCTATATTCAATAAATTCACGCTGTCAGTAAATTATTTACGATTGGCTGACATTTTGAAATACAGAAACTGTTGCGTGTAGCCTGTTTTAAGAACAGAAGCATTTATCCAACGCTTACACACCAAGGAGTGGTGTAACAATCTGATCCCACTAAAATCATCCGACTATAATGATATTTTTATTTAGCAAAAAGTCAAAGAATGAAATGGCAATATACAGACAGGTTTAGAATTCAGTAAAAGATTCTGCATGTCTAATGGAACTTGGTTTTACTCTTACTATACGTTTTTAATGAGCTTTCCGAACCTTGTCATCGAGCGTATGCGCACAGACAATGGCACGTATCGATGTGTACGGAAATACACAATTCACTTACGGTTGATTGGTTTCATAAACTCAATGAATAGAAGTGTCATGGCGTCAGTTTATTCATTAAAATAATAGGCCTCTGTCTCGACAAAATTATAAATTTTCAATCAACAGTCGTAAAAAATGCAGGTGGATATTCATATATATAGGTCCATTAAATGATTTGCGTTGCACATAAAATCGCCTATATGCATCTAAAAATGAAATAACGCTATGACATATAATGTTTGGACCAGGACAATTAGAGACCCCATTAATGGCAATTTTAAAGGTAACAAAAGCAAATAAATATAGATATAATTTGACATTTTAGGACCAAGAACTCGGACCCAATCGGTAATCATCTTGCTATTATTATTTGTCTTGTTCCAGGACAAGGGGGTGGGGCGCTCATGGAAAAAAGATAAGCGCCCCACCAATTCAAGTACGATGACATGCTTGTTGTTTGGACCATTGCGCATTGACGGGCGAATATTTCTGACATAACGTCACATGTCAAAGATGGCGGCGTTGAGGTCATGTGCTGTTAGTGGTTTAGAGTACGCGTGTACCATTTGTAATTGCACATTCAAAACGAATTGGCCATAACTACAAGCTTGATGATATGTAAGAAAATTCTACACAACATTTGCATATTTGTAATAACTTTTGATAATGATCCTTTTCCGCCCCCCCCTCCTCCTTGTCAGTGATGCAGGACGGGGCTGACAAGGACATTGGTATGCACGTAACAGAGTTGGAATTCGATAAAAGAGTGGGTCGTTTTGCCGCTGTCCAGGCACAATTTCCCCTATCGCACACTGAATGGCGTATGCCTGTCTTCGTTAGACCAATTTGGAGCAGAACGGTGGTACGATAAACCCCATTTCATTTCATTTCATACTTTAACGATCCAGACGAGAATGAAATTATCTAATATGATTGAAATACAATTTTCATCAAGAATGCTGAGATGTAAATAAGGTTAGGACACGTGATTGTTGGCGAAATTGTAGTTTAGGGTTAGGGTAACCATTAAGGCTTAGTCCAGGGGTAGGGATTAGCGCTTGCCCTATGTTTAAATCTCGTGACGTTTGCCCAAACTTGAAGTTGGCCTTATCAAATAGATCTAGTCGGGTATCTTTTGTTGCTGTCAGCGTTTTCTTTCACGGAAGGCTAACTTCTATTCTAATTCATTCAACATTCCATTGATATAAACATATACATTATTTACATAGAGATTAAATTATCGATTACCTAGCAACCAATCAATTTGATATTGATTTCAGTCATCTCGTTTTCCATCCATACTATGAAATATTCATACCATTTCTGTTTTCTTCATTCTTTATTGACGTGCGATCTGGTACACTGTCCATCGACGAAAATAAAAACAGCACATAGCCGACTCTACAGAAGAATTAATTACAGAATTCCACAAATAGACGAAATACAATTTACATGATAAAGCATTGAAGGACTGCAGTACTGCGGAATGCTGACTAGTCCGCGGGTTCAGTAGTCTAGAGGTTCACTCGTCCACAGGTTCACTAGTCCACCGATATCTATTATTAGGGTTAGGGTTGGGTTAGGGTTAGGTTTATTGATACCCATATTTATAGTATTTCTTATAGCGACGGGCTAGTGCACCGGTAGTCTAGTGAAACCGCGGACTAGTGATTCCCTGTCGCAGTACTAGTTTTATTCCTTCCTTAAAACCACCGTAAACCCTAATACACCCACACCCTCCGAACGCTGTGCTGTATTGCGTTCACAATTACAGTCCTACGCTAAATGGAGAGATGATTAAGATTTGCGAGGGAGGGGGGGGGGGGTAACGTACATTCGACACAGATTAGGTCAATTCCGGCTTAACACATGGTTCAATTTTAATTCAAAAATTCGTTTGCGCGTAGGGGACTTTCGCAGTTGGGGAAAAATGAGGACCCGGATAAAATCCAGGAGCCTGGACAGGCGACCTTACTCCTTGTATACGTACAACCTGGGCGACCTTCGCTTATCGTGATTTCTTGACTATGGTCGAACTAAATGAATCCGAATTTCATTTAGTTGGGACCATAGTCCGGAAATACTGAACCATGCTATTGAGGCATGGTCGTAGTAGTTCAAAGATGGCGGGTGTGGATGAAACGTAAGTGTAGAATATTTAGAAAGAATCTATTTTTGTTTAGCATATTGTATTAGGAAAGTTTGAATTAATTTTAAATGGTTGCTAATGCTATCAGCAGCTATTTTTGTCCCGTATGTTATGTCTGAATCTATGTGAGTCTAAAATATACGCATTATTTCAATATTTGTGCTATGCAAAAAGTAAAGTCAATGGGGGCAGCCATCTTTGAACAGACGTTGTCCGGACCATCCGCGTTCGGTTTTTAGTTCCGACCACCAGTCGTGAAAAAAATATAACCGAAGGTCGCCCTGGGAGTCAAAACCATGCCAGTTAACTACAATGACCTAGCACGTGCCGTGTGGTCGTTAAACCCCCTCTCTTAATGGAATTCAAACATTCGTTTCCACTCTCTATCTCTATTTCTGTCTCTCATACAAGGCCTGGGTTTTACGAACATCAATTCAGAAAGTCCCTGCATTGACGATGGTCAAATTAGGTGTGTGGGTGAGTTAATGACGTTATACATTGATATAACTATGTATATATGAAATGGTGCTCCATTGTAGTCGTATAAATGGTCTACTCGGTTCCTGTCTATACAGCATTCCGATATTTCAAGTTTGTATCTTAATAGAAGAAAACACTTTGACATCATTGACATCTACTTGTGAACAATGATGACAGGTCATCACTCACTTCCAACAAGTTGGTCAACCATTGCATGACCTGACTCATTATTATATTTTTCCTTTGAATTACCGCCTTGCTTGTAGATGTAATAGAGTACTCGATCGCCGTAGCATAGCTTACTACTTTCGCTTGTCTATAATAAGACGTTTAGTCATGCACAGCAAATCATTGTAAACGACCGGGTGTTGTATAAGTGGTGTAATATGTCATAGCAGCCACAGTGACGTTTTTCACAATTTTTAAGGTGTCATAACAGCCAAAGTGACGTTTTTCACAATCTTTAAGGTGTGCAAATAATCTTTAAAAACACACCCCTCGACCAAAACCAAATGTACAATAGTTCTTGAATGGACACATGAGATATATATAGAGAGAGAGAGAGAGAGAGAGAGAGGGAGAGAGACGGTTGATGGATGTATTAAGACAAAAGATGGCGAAGTTAATTTGTTTATTAATATATATACTTAATATCCAAATTAATTTACAGGTGATGCTTTTGTGGCGTCCCGAATCACGGGATACTTACCGCCCCGAGGGTCGCTCAGATATCACGTATAAAACTTGATAAAATAATAGCATAGCATCGATAAGCCTCCGTGGATCCCCTTACGCGTTGTTTGGACAAACCTTAGATGAAACATCGGGACTTTTCGTAAATGACATACAATCGCTGACGAATCGTCTGTGCCACAGACAGAAAGTACAACATGGGAAAAAGCACAGTACTTCAGATCGGACGAACACCCAAGATTCCGTGTATAGATCCTTTCGCAGTTTAAATTCGCTGTGAGAGTAGTGCGGACGTAACGCCGCTGTCGTGGCAAAATTTCACCTATAACCCAGTCGAAGCAGAACACTAAATCACATTTCATTTTATCACATTCATATATAGCTCCTTGTCCGCATTCGTTTTCTTTTCGTGAACAGAAAATTGTTCTTATTAGACATCTGGCTAATCTAACCAGATTGATCGAGATGAACCCGACTCAGAATTTCCATAAAAAGATCATAGACGGTGTTATTCATTATTATTACTATATGATTAATTATATTCCGTTATTAGAACAATTCCTATTTACCTAGATTGAAATCCTTCTATTTCTGTGACTAGACGATCACGGGGGAATTATAGAATTCTAGAACAATAAGTAGGCCTACATATTCTATCTTTGAATAAACCAATCTGATTAAAATATTGAGGTCTGTTTCACGAAATTTTAACCAAGATAAAATCCAAATTTTAGTAAATTGATTGGATAATATTAAATTGATTTGAGAGCTTAGCCTATCAACATTGAAGTATGTACTAAAATTTGGATTTTATCTCTAGTTAAGATTTCGAGAAACAGGGACAAAAAAAAAACAAACCATATTTCGTTTCTTCTTTTTTATACTTTCGATGAACACAACACGAAGATCTGACAAGTTATATTGGGAGTTCACGTCAGGGGGTCAAACGAGCGGTTTTGGACCCTATGGCGTCAGACATTGATTAATTTATCAGCGTTTACACGTTCCAGGCGTTTACCCGTTCCGCGTAGAGAACTCCAAGAAGTCGCCGTACCAGACCGTTTCATTGGCAGATTCCTCACATCAGTAAGAACGCCTCTTCCGGATCCTAATGAAGTAAAGACAAGTAAAATTCTGCAATATGTAAAAAACGAAACGAAATCGGATCTGTGTTTTAATCAGATTGTGTATATTCATGACTTGAAGATTATACGACTCATCAAAAAAAGTAATATACTAAAAATGTTTAATACATGTATTTTAATGGTAATTCTCCTCTCTTTGACCTGCTCTACTTTCCTCCAATTTTTGGTAGAGTTTAACGCTTACTCAAAAGCGAGTATGTGGTCGCCTTAAAAGTCGGGTGTTCGACCCCTGCATTGGCCGCGAAAGTTCATCCAGATTTTCTGGCGTGCCCCTCCCCCCCCCCCCATCGTGTCAGGGATACAGGACGGACAACCCCCACAAAGTTAAATGTCTAGTCATTCGGGTGGGACGGAAAACCGAGGACAGTGTATACGTCGGCATGCACGTAAAAGATCCCTTGACAGTTGGAATTCGATATAAGAGTAGGCCGTAGTGCCGCTGCCCGGACATAATTTCCCTCATAACACATCGTATGTCGGATGCCCGTCTTCATTAGCACGATTCGGAACAGAACAGTAGGACGTTAAACCCTTTCATTTCATTTGCCAAGCTTCTACTCCCTTCGCTTTGTAATTTATCGATTTTACAATACAGATATCGATTATCGATAAAACAAATTATAAATATTCTGAGTATTATACACTGGTTTAATTGTATGGTTTAATATGCATATAAATTGTTATAAATACATCATGCAATAAATAAATGTCTAATCAGGCTTGTTCTATAAATTATGCACAAACACGGCCATAAATTGTTAATTGACCGATATTTATTGGTAAACCTATCTCTGAGGTGTGAGAAAGGTGATCAGGATTAAGTGTAGAATCGGCTAATTGGAGTCTTAAATAGTCTGAAAGTGCATAGGCTTGTACATGCGTCATCTGCTTTTGCGTCATCTACTGTTGACTACAAAGCTAATCAAATTATTCCGCGGCGGTGGGAGTTGACGCTTCCGACATCCAGTAGTAACAGGTGCAATAATATAATATCCATAGTCAGTTCATCTACTACTACTACCACCTGGTGTTTTAACGTCCGCGTCCACAGAAGTGATATCGCAGACAAAGTCAGTTCACGCATGCACTTGTGGGTTGTTGGCTGCAGTATTGCTGTCACCAATCTTATTACAAGACAAATCTATATTTCGTTTCGTTTTTGTTTTTTTTTACTTCGATGGCCTAGACTACTTGAAGATTTGACAAGTTAGAGTGGGGGTTCACGTCAGGGGCCAAACGAGCGGTTTTTGACCCTACGACGTCAGACATTGATTAATCGATTAGCGTTGACGTTTCTAGTGGTTTACCCACAGCTCCGTGCACGGTACGCCAAGAAGTCGACGTAATAGACCGTTTTATTGGCTGATCCCTCAATTCAACCAAAGCGGCCGTAGTATCAACAACTCTTCCAGATCCTAGTGTAGTAAAGACAAGTAAAACTTAATTTTGAACTATAAAAAACGAAACGAAACAGGATCCACTGAACCATCTATAGTTTTCATAGTTAAAACTGTTCTCGGGTTTAGAAATACTTCAATTATTACTGAAAGTTGTTTGTCCCGGACAGGAACTGTCGTGTATGTGACGTAGAACATGCACATGGGTTGTTGTTTCAACACGATGCCACCTCTTCAAATAATGCGCATTAAGCGAAATGGGGTTTAACGTCCTAATGAAGACGGGTATACGTCACCCCTTATTTCGAATTCCGACTGCTAAGGTTTCTTTTACTTGCCCGCAAATGTGTACATGGGACCTCCGTTTTCGACCCATTCTAAGGACTACGCGTTATCCCTTGTCAGGCCTTCCGTCCTACACCAATGCCAAGGGTGAACCGAGCCGGAAAACTACGATGACTTTCCCCGGCCAACACCTCCAGGTCAACCACCTAACGTACCCAACCCTGACCCACCACGCATTCCCTCAAATAATGTAATATACTAGCGATGTAAATTTTCCTCCGTATGTATTGAAACGGTTTAATTCAAATAAATCTATAAAAACTACGAAGCAAATCGAGAATGTTACATGCAGTTGACGGGTTAAGTACGGTTCTATCTTATTTCACATAATGTGGCGGATTTTAATCCACAATTCGCAGAACAAACCACTCGATCGACCGGTTCTTGATTTCAGTTCCAGGAATATAAGAGCCCTGTTTTCGACATCAAGTGTCAATTATAGAAGTCTTTTGTTCCACAGATTGACAATTTGTGTGCATTTTCAGTTTTTATTACATGTTTGCTTGAGTATATAATAGCCTTGTTTTACTTTTGTGTAGTTTAAGATTCTTAAGGGCTTGTTCTTGTAGCTTAATGGAATAGCTGAAGACAATACTCAATGTCATTTAGACGTGCTTAGAGAGCTGTGAAGTGGGCAGGTTATTCCAGTCATGGATTATTACCAAGTTATTGAATAACGTTACCACGTGTCTAAAGCGCCATCTACTGGGTTTAAAATAAGAAAATTGGATTGTTAGCTTCCCAATTCCAATACTTTGGTGCCTTGATCAGCAGGAATTTGTTCTAAAACACTTGTGACTCTTTCATCATTATCCCGCAAGAAAGCCAAATATAATGTCATTAAGCTCGGCTCGTGTTGATTCCGTCTGGTATTCTGTTTATATAAAAACCATGGCATAATCTCAGGCATTTATCTTTACATTGGTTTCCAAAGGAAAGTATCCCAGTCTTAACGATCAAATTTAATTGTTGCGTGAATATTCTCATCTTTGTCTTAGTTAATTAACTATCTTTGGCTTTCCCTACATCCTCGAACTTTCATCTTTATTAGTTGTCCCACACCAACCCACAAAAAAATCTTTTATCCTTAAAGATCAAAGTTAAAATGTAATTTATCAAACTATTTATAATTAAATCTCAGTTTCGTTTGTGGTTTTTTATTTGTCTGTCGTCTTTGTCTTTTAATCTTCGGGACTATTTTTTGACAATTCAATCGTTCAGTCACGGTCTTGTACTCTCCTGGAAACACCTACTAAGTCAAATTTTGGTGAGGCTTCTTAATATCTTCATCTAAAAAGCCACAATAAAATTTGTTTTATAAGTTAGTAGCTGAATCCCGAAACAAAACAGTAGAGAATTCAATATGATTGGTCGAGACTTTGGAACACAATAACCCTTTATCTATTTGAGGTAGAATGTTCAAACTTGGTGTAGGTGAATGCCAGGTTCCACTAAGGCCCAGCAGAGATACGCAATTTGATTGATTGATACGCGATAACTTTGGTTCTAATTTGGCGAGAGTGGTGAAACTCAGAGTGACTCATTATATCAATACCTTGACTTAGTTCGATGATGACATTTTTAATTGCGGAAGAACGTTTAAACTATGTGTAGATGTTCATTAAGTCTTTACTAAGTTCAATTATTAACATTTCGAGCTAAAGCTTAGCAATGCTAAGCAATTTCATTGGTCGATGCTTGGACAGAACAACTTTTATTCTAACTTATGGAGAGTCGCGAAACTTAGTGTGGAGTCTTACTACCAGGTATTTTCTGCTTAGGCTAAGGAGAGAGGGGGGGGAGAGGGTGGTTTAACGTCCACTCGACACAAACTAAGTCATTTCAGGAGTAATACATGCTTCAATTTTAGTTCAATAATTCGCTTGCGCGTAGAGGTCTTTGGCAGTAGGAGGAAACCAGAGGATCCGGAGAAACCCCACGAGAGGTTGAACAGGCGACTCTACTCCTTGTCACGTATGAGACTAAGTATAGATAATCAGTATTTCAAAAAAATAAATGTGTAGTTAATTATAGTGTATCAACTATTAATTTGGGGATTGCGGGGGACACTAGCCTCACGGTTGGTTTTGTATTATTTTAGCATCCCGTATATAACGTTCAAATTTGGGGATATTTGTGCTATTGGAGAAAATTGGCGGGATTATATGAAGTGAATTGAAATGAATGGGGTTTAACGTCCTACTGTTCTGCTCCTACTGGGCTAATGAAGCCGGGCATACGCTATACAGTGTGCGAAGAGGGACATTTCTCCCGGACAGCGGCGCTACGACCTACTACTGTATTGGAGCTTTTACGTGCACCCAATCCCCAATGTGTACACGGGACTTCGGTTTTTGTTCCATCCGAACGACTAGACAGCTGTCTTGGTCAGGCCCGCCGTCCTGCATCGCTGACAAGGGGAAACCACACCGGAAAAATCCCGATGAACTTTCTCGGCCAACATCTGGATCGAACAAGCGTCTTCCAGACTTGCGGACCAGCGTCTTACTCACTTAGTCATCGTGTCTCAACTATTCATATACATGTATACAAACAAGTACACGAATGAAACTTGGTTTTTCGTCCAGAGGAACCAGATCATTCACCCCACCGCCAAAATAAATGTCCACCCTGCGGTCTCGGAAAAAGAATCACTTTCGCGGTTTGATAAATATTTGTGACATCCCAGTTCAAAGTCAATAATTGTATATAATTGTGAATGATGAGTAACTAGAAACCTCATATTATGGGGAAAATGATCAATTAAACCAGGGTAAATCTTGGGAATGAAATTCACCACAAACATCAAACATACATTGTCGAATGCCAATTAAGTAAAGAGAGAGGGAGGGAAAATGGGACTAAAAGTCCACTCGACACATGCGGGGCTAACACATGGTTCAATTTTATTTCAATAATTCGCTTGCGCATAGGGGTTTATAGCAGTGGGAGGAAACAGGGGGGCCGAGAGATGGACAGGCGGTCCTGCTCCTTGTCGTGTACAAGCGAGAGAGAGAGAAATGGGGTTTAACGTCCACTCGACACAAACTAGGTCATTTTGGGACTAACATATGCTTTCAATTTTATTTCAATAATTCGCTTGTGCGTAGGGGTCTTTAGCAGTGGGAGGAAACCGGGGTGCCCAGAGGAAACCCACGAGGTTAAGAAGGCGCCCCTATCTCCATGCCACGTACAAACGGGAATTCGAAACCACGCCAGTTGACTTAATGGCAGGCCGTATGATACAGCGCGCGCACACTAACCATTCGACAACCCAACCCCTCTCGTGTACAAGCGAATAAGTTAAAGACTGTCCGACATTCAGGATAACTGCCTGGTCGCAATAACAGTTTTTTTCCAATCTTTCCGTCCATAAAGACTGCAAATGTTCCACGCGATCTCGAATATCAGCATTATCCGAAAAGAACATTCATGTTTTTAAATTAAGGTTGCAGTTATTTAGACCAAAGGCGGGGCTGACAAGAAATATTTGTTAAGTGATTGGGTTTTCTACTTTCGTTTTGTTTTATATTTTTTTAATATTTAACTGGCACTCGGCAAACCTCGGAAGATTTCGGACAATCTAAACTCGGCTGTATGATGAATTCCGCCATATTGGAACTACTTTAAAGGTCCCGGATGAAACATGGCTGCGCCCTTTCCAAACACAAGTTGGCGACCTATTTGGCTAGCGACCTATTCGACCGATCCAGCTGTAAGATAATGACGAAATTACACTTCTATTCTGAGCTGAAGGAATGGATAAAAAATAATATATTCTACTTTCATTTGATAGATATAACGTTGGATTTTATTGGTTGATAAATAGAGACTGTTGTCTTTACTCTAAATAGGTTTCCAACGAACAGGTTGCAGCTCGATCGGTCGAATAGGTCGCTAGCCGAATAGGTTCCCAATTTGTGTAATAGCGTCAAGTTTTCCTGTTAAAGTACACCGGTAGCCGGATCGCAAATGTATGGGCGTATGTACATATCACTTACTGTCATACATCCGAGACTAGATGTAGTTTACGGAATCTGTCGAGATTAGCCGAGTGATTTAACTGGATTAACATCAGATATAGTTTTTCTTTAAAGTCGACGTCTACAGACCACGCGCACTTCATCACTAATCAAATTGTAATTATTGGTATGCAGGTCTGGGATTCAGTCGCATTAAAATGAGGGCGACTTAGGATGGCCTATTGGTCTAGTGGTGCGCTTCATTCTCTAGCTGGCCGGCCACCTCCGGCTTGCCGTCGTGGGTTTCAATCCCTGGTGTGAGCGTATGTGGATTAGGTACGAGTGCCTTCACAACCTCGTCGATTTACCCCGAGTACTCCGGTTTCTTCCCACAGGAAAGATCCCATGCGCATGCGCTAAGATAACACAAATGAAAATATGACAACCATCGGTTGAAGCGGACGGCCAAGAATAACAACAGCGGTGGCCATTTCCCGTTTACATTCCGAAGTCGATTTTGACCAATTTTCACGTATCTTTGTAAATATTGACCGTAATTAAACAATGTATTCAATGAAATTGAGTTAAACGTCCTACTGTTCTGCTCCTAAACACGGCTAATGAAGACGAACATACGCCATACAATGTGCTATGACCCTCCGCCCTGCCCCACTCACAAGGGGGAACCACCCCGAATAATCTGGATAAACTATCAATGATATCTCCGTGAGGTATCCACCTTTCACAATATTATAGTTTGCGAGAAATATCTTTCAAATGACGATCATAGACTTTAAGCATCTATACGTTTTGTTCCGGGACATAAATACATATAAAATATATTAACAATAAAAAGAGGAAGTTAAAAACCAGTCTCTTGATTTCACAGAATTCGCTAGTTCGCTAGTTCGCAGTCCATCGTTTTCAGGCATATTGTGTATTTCCGCGAAATTAATTATATTTATTAATCAACCGTATTTTTAAGATAAGAATTACTTATATTATAACACAGACAGTATCAAACCATCGGTGTCAGGTCACGAATACGAACATAATCAGACTTTTTATCACTTGAGTCACAGAAGCCGTAGTCAAGGGAAAGCTTAAAACGATTGGTATGGTCGTTTCAATGTCAGTTTCTCTCGTAAAGTATAGCACATAGATTGAACACTCGCTTTCATAAGTTCTACCATAGTGAGTTAGTTGTTCAGTTGGGATTTCAGGCTTCAAGTGCGCTCTCTCTCTCTCTCTCGCTGTGTCTTAACTACAACAGTCGATACATTCTTGTGTAAAGTAATGGAGTGACAAAGCATTGCTACTCAAAGCTGTCTGAATGAAAAAGTAAAATAAAAACGTAACTGTGTGATTTAAGTTATTGTCGTTAGTAAATTCGTTAGTGAACTGGGATATATTATTGAATACGTTGGATTACTCAATGTGGTGTTAAATATATATAAATGTAAGTAAAATATGATGTAATGGATATATTAAATGTATCAATTGAATTACATTATAGGACTGAATCAGTAGTGAACAAGGCATCGTTTTTCAATGTTTATATATATTTGTTCTTTTGTGATTTTTCTTTCATTTTGTAATGGTATGCTGCTCCCCGTGGACGTTTTTATGCAATAAACTTACTAAACTTCAGGCAAAGTAAGAATAACTGGAATTCGTGGCGGATAGTTTGGCTGTAAAAAAAGAATTTTGTTTTGAAGGTTCATAATAGCTAGATGACCTTTTAACATAATTATATACACCAATTTCGTAAGAAAGGAGATGTAATGATGCACCATAAAAAAAAATATGTCGGAATTTTGATTTGCCGTTAGGGTTGAGCATTGCGGCTAAAAATGATATTGCAATATATTGCGCCCAAACATCGTATAGCAATGTATTGCGATACTTGAAAGGAGTATTGCTATACAATGCAGTATTGCAATACTTCGATAAAGTCAGGGTTTATCAGAAAGCACATACTTTATTTTGACATCTACCACGCCATTTCGAGATTAATACATGGTTCAGTTTCAAAAATTCAGTTGCGCGTATGGGTCTTTTCAGTGGGAGGAAACTGGATGACCAGGAGAAAACCCACGAGACTGGACAGTCGACCATACTCCTTGTCACGTATAACCGGAGAATCCTACTGTTCTGCTCCTACTGGGTTAATGCCCCTGTTCGCCATGTCCTATCCGAACCATTATAGGCCTACGTTGCCCTCCGTCTTGCATCACTGCCAATGCAGTAATCGAACATCCGACATCCAGACTAACACAAGTTAGCGTCTTACCCACTTTGCCACCGTGACACCCCAGGGAATTACTGATGAAACATAATCCCATCATCGGTGAAGAAGAAATGTATGTAATATTTGTAACTTTTAGCCCACTCAATTAACTTTAATGGAATAAGGCTTTGTTTACGGTATTCAGCCTTGGGCGTTATAAATACGGGAGCGCAAAGATGACACTTTTAGAAGTTTATTAGTGAAATCCTTATTCGGGTAAAGCCTAAATTAAATGAATTCTTTTCGTCGTTATGATTTTGACAAAAAATATACAGACTAATTTTTTAAATATTTATGAGAAATAATTCAAATAAAAAGCGATGCCTGCGTTGGTGGTAACTCTTCTAGTGGTCTCCAACCTCCAGGTTACCACCCACAATAAAAAGCATGTGCGAGATTGTTGAGATTATTCTAACTTTAAATGTAACATTTTCATTTATGAATTTTTATTTCGCCGGTGCATCAAAATTACTTTAAATGTAACATTTTCATTTATGAATTTTTATTTCGCCGGTGCATCAAAATTACTTTAATGCACATTGACAGATTACACTATGTTTCGCCAAGATAAAAAGTCAAACTAATCGAGAATATGTTTGACGAAAAATTGATATTGACATCTCACAGCATCCTCTCTTTTCTTGGTCCCGATTACAGATTTTTGAAAGATCAAGATTCTTTATTTCTGTAAAACAATAAAAAGCAAAAACGCTATAATTGATTATGTCTCATCTCACGGTGGACATGACTTTATATAGAGACAAAAAAGAACATGGGTGAAATAAATACACTGCTTTTATGCCATGTTAGCAAATATATCCAGCGATATACCGATTCATAGCAGACAGAGAGAGAAATGGGGTTTAACGTCCACTCGACACAAGGTTGGACAGGCGACACTACCCTTTGTCACGTACAACCCGTGAATCTAAACGCCCGTTGACTCAATAACAGACCTCACGACACAGTGCGCATATGCTAACAATTGCGCCGTCCCCCACCCCTGATTCATAATAACGTGTTTTAATTGTCGTATTGACTGGAGTCATGGGCAATATTAAACAGAAATTAAACAAAATAGGGTTTAATGTCCTACTGGACTGATGAAGACAGGCATACGCCACACAGTCTACTATGATGAAAATGTTGCCCAGGTAGCGGCGGTACGGCCTACTCTTATATCGAATTTCAACTGCCAAGGGATTTTTCGTCCTTGTCGGCCCCGTCGCCCTGCACAATTGACAAAGAGAAACCGTGCTAGAAATTCCCGATGAACTTTCTCAGTCAACAACGGCATCACACCCGCTATCTCCAGAAAAGGGAGCTGGCCTCTTACTCACTTAGTCACAGTGGCTCCCCAAAATTTAACAGGCTCTCGTTAAAACTCAAACAAGCTGAAAACGACTTTCATATTAAACTAACTGGGTTTCATTTTGAAATCTCAATTACAGCATTAACTTTATTAATCGTTTCCTTTCCCTGGCTAATCCGGTTCTCATTCATGGTCATCAGTTAACTTCCTGTGTAAGTCTGGTATCACTTGACAATCGCGGCGTTTGATTACCAAATTACCCAGTCTGTTTGAAATTACATACGAAATAACGAGAAGTCAAATTTATCGCTGTTTCTTGTTTAACTGGTTTGTTACAACTGAGCTACCATTGTTAGTTTAAGATATTTATAAAAGAAATATCTAAAAGCATCGACATGGAAATGAGATAAAAGAAAATAAAAGGGATCAACATGGCGAAATGAAAAATTAAAGATGCGACATTAGAAAGAGAGAGAAATGGGGTTTAACGTCCACTCGACACAAACATGGTTCAATTTTAGTTTAATAATTGGCGAGCACGTAGCAGGGAAAATCCATGAGGTTGGACAGGCTACCCACCTCCAGGCCATGCACACGTGGGAAATCTAAATCACAACACTTGATTTAATGACAGACCCTTTGATTCAACGTATAGGCATTAACCATTCGGCCACACAACCCTCCTGCGACATTAAAGAGAAAGGCATAAATTCTTTGATTATTGAAACTGACTTGTTCATGCTTCAATGATTTATATCCGAATTGATTATAAGAGAAAAAATACACACGGAACAATCTATCGACCCTTCTCAATAATACAACATTCATGTCTGGTTTTTTTTTATCAATTATTCTATGTCGTTTTAAGTTTTTAATCCCTATGGATTATCCCAAATTCGAGCACTACGTGAACTCTTAACAAGCATAAAGAAACATCGGCCACTCGCTGTGCCATAATTTAAGGAATCTAAACAATACCTTCATTGGTAACAGGTGTTTGCATGTATTATAAGGATACAATTCACAACGCGGAAGTCATAAAACACTCATTAGCATCAGATCTGTATTTTTGTTTGCAAATTAAACCAGATTTCGTGGTCCTGTAATTGTATCGGGTTCATTTCGCTGGAAATAATAAACAATTATATTTAAAATTATTTCCTCATTGAGAATTGTTGCAGGCTTATATGATACAAATTCCTTTATAATACCAAAAACGCGTTGGTCGCCTATCTCATAAAATAAATTGTCGCTCTTCTCAATATGTTCGTGTACTCCATTACACTACAGCTATTTTTTATTGTTGCCTTTGTTATGTTTTTTTTAAAGATACATTGTGTAAGAGATAGATACAGATCAGACCATTCATCCTATAATAACTCAAAATTAATAATGTTAAATGAAAATATTAAAAATTCCATTCAAATTACTTCAGGCCTTAAGAAAGACCTGAAATAGGCAGATTAAGCTCTTGCATAATGTATGTAAAATACAATAATTTCCCTCTTTACCTCGAAATGAAGCAAATCCGAATTATACACGACCCAGTGGCTTGGATATACGTATGTATCATTAATGGCGGACAATACCCAGTAAAATTTATACGATAAATCGCTACAGTAGGTGATATTGGAGCAGTATAATAATAATTATTCAATTATTGAGTTCCAGTGCATCGCGCCATTCCAGTGTATCTCACAATTGACAATGGTAGATTTATTTATAAACTTGCATATTGATGTTTTCTTCTTTTCTATAGACACAAAAACAGGTAGACGTAAAACATATGAAACCATGAAATTCACACGTGACAAATCGACGAATTTTGTTTCTCATATCTGTGAGATGTTAAATAAAGGGTAGACCATTTTTTTACATTTCACTGATATGTTTACTTGTAGGGGGTGGATGGCCGAATGGTTAGCATGTGCGTGCTGTGTCAAAAGCCTGTCATTGTGTGAACTGGCATGGTTTCGAATCCTCAGTTGTACGTAACAAGGAGTAGGGTTGCCTGTCCAATCTCCCACTGCTAAAGACACCTACGCGCAAGCAAATTATTCAGATAAATTAAACCGTATGTTAGTCCCGAAATGACTTAGTTTGTGTCGAGTGGACGTTAAACCCTAATTCTCCCTTTCTGTTTACTTGTATAGGTAATTATTTCCCTCAATAAGCTTACATTAATATTCCATGTGACATATAGCAGATCATGACTCGTATTATTATTATACACTGTTTTTGACATATATTCTGCCTTCTTGTTATATCACTACAGGCCCGGGACTGTATAGTGCAATGGACGCTTAGCCCCTGGATCCATTCACTTAATCCCATATGAACGTTTGTTTGTGATTTCTGCATATTGTATCTTGTCCGTAGATTTGTTATGTGCATTTGTGTGTGGTGCAGCCCCCCCTGTACTTACTATTACGTTGGTGTACACATGTTAAAGCTGAACAAAAGCGCAATTAATTTTGTTTTATTTAACACGAACTCTCTGTAATTGTGAAAATAAGAAGTGACATACATTTTTTGTTGACATATTGACAGGGAATCTTTTTCCTTATTTGAAAAGAAATAATAATAACAAAAGACTATAAACTTTCGTTCAACTGTTAAATCTGGAAGCGACATATCGTCGACATTATCCTAATTTTAATAACACCTTTATATCTTCCCCCACAAAATGCAGTTCATTCGGATATATTTTGATACTTTAATTTTCTGTTGATGACAAAATACTCGAAATTTTCGTTCATCATATCGTCGAGATTTTCCTGGTTTTAAAACACCTTTTTATTCCTCAGAATGAACTTGATTAGGTATGGAAGCCCATTAGGGTCAATCAAATGCAAAAAAAAAAAAATCTGATTATCTTGTAATTACAAGGGAGCCTATCTTGAAATTACAAGATACCCTATGGTTAGCTATCTTGTAATTACAATATGTTGGTATTTAAATATTATCGACAGAATATATTTTTTTTTATTTGATTGACCCTAATGGTCTTCCGTAATTAGGAAATATTTCGATACTTAAAATTTCTGTCGATTTCATTACTCAAATACCAACATAATGTCTCTTTAACAACTGGTGTATTTTCTATTTCAGTTAAACGAACGGTCTTAATATCAGTATAGTCAGATGTGAATACAGTGGCAACAGCTCAACTCTACCAGACAAAAGCGAGAATCCTAAACGACAGTTCACTTACATCTTCGTGTCGCTTTAATCTTGTAAACGTGGAACTGATGGAAGTTTAATTTTTAAAAGGGTATTGTCAATCAGATAATTGTTGGCTGTTTGTGACTGGACCCAGGAGGCTAATATCGGTAAAGAGACACCACACATGAGTAAGATGTGTCAGGGAGACGCGATTACAACATAATTGATTAAATACCGTTTGGTTTGTCGTGTTGACCAACTGTTTTCTACATGTGGTCAATTCCACCGGATTGCTTCTATCAGTTGTGAATGGTCTCGTACTGGTTCCTGGAAGTGTAATAGACATTTTAATTACTACAAGACACTTGTGTTCTATTCATACCGTGGTTTGTTCACCACGTGATTTCGACAAGAGAAATCAGTCTTTAATACGGGGTTCTGTGTACAGAATAAAAAATAAGGGAATCGGAGCACTTGAATAAAAGTCGTAGAGAAAAAAAGGTCCACAACTATAGAAAGCGTGTAGTATTGAATAAGTTTCAATTTTACCGAACGATTGTTGCTCGCTTATAGATAATCGTATAGTGTGCCAATTATTAAGTATGTATTCTATATATACGTTTTGTGATCGCTTTTAAAACTAAACGTTTGGATTATTTTCTTCATAGAGGAATGATTTTGTTCGTTAATGCGAGTTCGATGCCGTTAAAGTCACGCCAATTGAGAACACGCTTCTAAAGTGGAAGTCTGTTCAAATATAGTTTTTGCTGATCCGCTTTCGTATTAACAAATAATTTATTCATTAGTAAAAAAAACATTAAAAATAATTCCGTGGTGTAGTAGTATCACACTGTGATGCTTTTTGGATGTGGAATTCACGTTTCGTGTAGAACAACAGTTGGATTATTTTCTAGGAGGATGGGATAAAGTGTTTAATTTTGTTGGATATTTTGTTTAGGAATCTCCCCTGATGTAAGGCTGTAATATGATCCGTTTTGTTCTATATTCATCTATCTTACTTCACATAATGTACTACACAGGTAAGGCGCCTTGACTACTTACAAATTAAATTTAATTTTTCTTTGAATTAAAGAATAGATATTATAATTAAATAGCCGGATATAGCCCTTATTTAATTGACCTTGATGGAAACACTAGGTCAATATAAAGGATTTTGTATTTGTTGAATTGCTGTATCATTACGCCGTAATCTAATCAGGTTCAGTAAAAAGGAAATCTATAGCACACAATTATATTTATTTATTTGTGCGTGTAAGGAAGGATTGGGTGACAAATGAAATCTCCTACTCATCTTTTTTATATCAAAATATTTTATCACTCGTTGATAAAGTAAAAAAAATTTCGGCAGAGCCTCGTGTTATTACATTATCGACTTGTGACGATATTTTTTTATATCAAAAAATGCTCGTAGGAGATTCTCTATATAACACACTAATTTCTTTAATTGTATAAATAATACAAAAAGGCAATAAATAATATCATTGCGATAGGCTACATTTACCATGTTCATATAAAAAAAAGCTTAGTTGACATATAAAACTTAAGAATTCTGTTGCCAAAGATCTTTAAAATCTTCACGCAAGAAAGCTTCTTAATAAAACTGGTCATTGTTATCAGTGATTTTTAAAGAAGTGTATGTACATGTATAGAAGCTTCGATTGTTAAATAAAACTAAACATGTATAGGTTTGACTTGGTGGGGTGGGGGAGATGTAGAGAGATTAGGGTTTGCTAACTACCTATTACATATCTGTTAATACAACTGCTTTAAAAACAATCTAATATTAAAATCAAATTTAAAACTGATGCTGATGCTACGATCCTATGGAAGACCAATCAACTCTTTATTCAGTGTTCGTTGTTTTAAAGGTGGTCTCCTATGGAAGGCCAAACAGCTCTTTATTCAGTGTTCTAGTTCTTAATTCATAGTTTTTAATTTTTATTTTTTCATTTGGTGTTGTATTTCGACATTTGTACGTTAAAAGTAACATTTGTATCATAAAATCAAGAAGAATGCTTTCGTTTTTTATGGGTTTTCTTTTGTTTTGGTCGCTGTTAAAATTGTACCCCCCTGCAACATCATGTATTCTGCATTATCTATTGAGTCTTTAAACATTTTTATCTGTTACGCCAAAAGTGTACTCATTGCTTTCACTACTAGCATAAAGTACAAGGTGTTAGTATTACTTTTTTCAATAAGAATTTATCCTATCAGATTTAATTGCCACATTGCAGCACAAATCAGAAAATTCCTTGATTCTGATTGGTCGAAAGTGTGGTCGAATGGACAATAAACCCCCTCTAAATTTGAAGACGAATTACAACGTATCAATTTAACAATGTACTTTTTTTCATTTTTGTGCTCAATGATCTTCCTCTACTCAAATCTTTAATTGGTAAATATCTTCAAGAGCTTCTGCGCCTATGACTATCACACCATTTTCAAACATCATCTATTACAAAAACATATATTCCTGAATTACATAAAACAGTAGAAAATCAGTCATAAATTAATTAAAACCGTTTTGATTGATTAATTTGATTAACGAATTAAAACCATACTTGAATAATTAATTATATATAATTTAATAAACCCCCTCTGAATACGAAACAGGAAGTGTTTTGATAGGAATTAGTAATACTTTTATCAATAAGAATATCTTTACAAGATACGAATTACAATGCCAAATACGAATTACCGTAACAGATACGAATATCTTTACCAGATACGAATACGAATATCTTTACAAGATACGAATTACCGTGCCAAATACGAATATCTTCACAAGATACGAATACGAATATCTTTACAAGATATGAATATCTTTACAAGATACGAATTACCTTGCCAGATGAGAATTAACGTACCGGCAACCGATACACGAATTGGTGTTACCAGATGCGAATCGCCTAAACATATAAGACTTAACTTATCAGGTAAGAATCACCTTACAGATAGGAATTAACTTACCAGATGCGAAATAACTTACTAGACAAGACTTAAGTTACCAGAAAAAA
The DNA here is from genome assembly GCA_963678685.1 of Patella ulyssiponensis. Lineage (NCBI taxonomy): Eukaryota > Metazoa > Mollusca > Gastropoda > Patellidae > Patella > Patella ulyssiponensis. The sequence goes on from OY783228.1 coordinate 78,476,890, forward strand.
CTTAACTTACCAGAAATAGCTTACCAGGTAAGAATTGACTTACAGATAAGATCACCTTACCATCTTAGAATTAACTTACCAGATTAGAATTGCCCTACCCCATTAATTAACTTACCAGAAAAAAATAAGTTACCAGATAAGAATTGACTTACCAAATAAGAAATGACTTACCAGATAAGCATTGCCTTGCCAGCTTAGAATCGCCTGATCGGATAATAGCTGCCTTGCCAAATAAGATTTAACCTGCCTCGAACGAATTACCGTACCAGATAAGAATTAAGTTACCAGAAAAGTTTTGCCTACTAGATAATAATTATCATGTCAGTTAAAATGTGTCAGGAATTAAAGAAAATGTGCCAGGATCTTGATTCAAAGTTCTAGACAGTAACTCAGTGTTACGCAGTGATTCCTTAATGCACTAATTCTCTAGTACAAGTTTACTCATCCATGTCACATACTTACATGGATTGACGTAGTTACTATACTTGTAACCTTAGCCTGTGTGTTTAAGGTTACAATTGATAAAGTCTAAGAACCCTTACGCTAGTTCAAATAGGTTCAAACGCACAATTGTCAACACATATCATTACAATTTGTATTGGAATAAGTAATTCTATCACAAATAGTGAAGACTAGACCATTAAAATAGTTACCGGGCAGTTTTTCTTTGCATAGCGATGTTTATGTTGTAGGCCAAATGACGTATTACGCAACTTGCCGCCATGACACCGGCCAGTTGAAATTTCACGTAGCAGTTCGGTTTCATCAAATCATATAATTATGTGGGAAGGCTTCACCTTTATTTCAATGGGAATTGATATATTATATGTTAAGCTATGTGCAGTAATTTTTGGGTTAGTTTATGTGTACATTAAGGGAGCTATGGGCCAGTAAACTTTTTGTAGTCATTTGACTAAAAAACTTGCGCAAAGGAACTCTGTAGGAAAAGCCACTACTGTGCTTGGAGTAAGACGGAAGACATCAGTAGTGGAACCATTTCTATGATTGACGATGCTAGTGCCATAGGAGAGAGATAGAGAGAGAGAGAGAGAGAGAGAGAGAGAGAGAGAGAGACCCAAACTAGGTCATTTGAAGATTGAAGACTAACATATGGTTCAATTTTATTCCAATTATTCTTGAGCGTGTATGGGATCTCTAGCCAAGCGTTAACCATTCGGCCACCCCTGTCCCTCTTATGGGAAAGGAAAAAAAGTCGTGTATTTTTCTAAAGCACGAGTGCTATGGTTGTGTAAATAGTGTATACATGTGTAAGCCATATATCTATCTGTAACATTTTACTTATATTAATTATCAAGCATTTCACGATTTTCCGTACTTTGTAAATCGATAATCGATGCTTGTAATGTGGTAATAAAAGCTCCACTTTACCTAATAACGCAATTAGCAATAGAGTTGAATAGAAACCTATTATTCCCTCCTGTCTATATTAAATAGTAACCCGTGATGATTGGATTTATACAAAATACCGTCATTAAAAAGGTTTCAATGATCGAGGTGGGAGTCTACACAGGGAAGCAACACTCCGAACTCGTGGTGCTATTTATCCGTTATTAGTTTGATCCAATAAGGCTCTTGTACTTTTGAGGTCTTCCTTTTGGGGAATGCTCACTAGTCCACGGGGCACCAATCCACAGGTTCACTACTCCATCTATGGCAAGGTTTGGGGGGAATTTGTGTGGAACTTTTCACCACAACAGTCCCACAAGATATTGGGTTTCTGAAAATAAATACATTCCACAAAATTTTCTATTTTGATACAGTGTTTTGGAGTTTATGGTGTTTTTTACCACAAGAGTTCCACAAGATATTAGACTTAGAAAAACAATCAAGTTCATTAGTCCATCGATATCTATTATTAGGGCTGAGTTAGGGTTATGTTTATTGATACCCATACTTATAGTATTTCTTATAGCGGCTGAATAGTGCACCGGCGCACTAGTGAACCCCTATCTTTGACGCCAATCAATTCCTGAACTTTTCTGATGGTTTAACTATTAATTCACAAGTGATTTACAAGTACAACGAACTATTTTTTTGAAAAGAAAATCTCGCGCCCGGTAATCAAATGTTTACGTTGTCGATAATTGGTCGACCGATGAGTCAAAGATTATTTTGAATGTGACACTATTTAAATTTAATTACATTTTCTTGGCGAGAGTGATAATGCCTCTTGAAATGATTGAAGTGAGAGCTGAGCTCAATGTCACGAGGGCCAGCATAATTAGTAGAGAGAAAGAGAGAGATGGGGTTTAACGTCCACTCGACACAAACTAGGCCGTTTCGGGACTAATACATGGTTCAATTGTCATAGTTTCTGATAAAATAGCTGTTCAAAAGTAAATAATTTTCTTATTTTATTTTTTTTTTTAACATAGGTATTATCAATGTTGTATTATGTTTCTAAAATAATCATTTGAAAGGATATATATTATTATAAACTATTTTTACAATAATCATTTGAAAGGATATCTATTTTTACATATCATTTTTTACAATAACATTTCTTGCCAAGAACATAACATATACAACATCCTTTATTGCCGCAATTGCACATGATATGTTTAAAATTGTTTACACCATAAGAGTTTAATGAACTAGAATAATACGATATTTTTCGTTACCATGTTTTCCTATGAATAGAGAATGTGACTCACAATTATAGATAACCGAACACATGTTACAAACTATACAGAGATTATTAAAAAAGAATTTATTGTAATTTTAATATTCAATTTTATCCCCGATGTTTACTGTTACTTTAGTTTTATTGAGTGTTTTAATAGAGCCCATGTACTGTCACATATGTATGTATTTATAATTTACATAATAATATGTTTAAAATACCATTAAGTCACTTACTACTCAAACGTGGATCTGTTCGTATACTTCATAAAAAAAAAGAAATTCGACGAAAAAAAGGCTAAATGTCCATTCCGTGACCATCAAAACCGTGTCTGAAAGGGGCCATCTAGTCTGATAATTTGTTCGTTTAGTTGTTTGGGGTTTGAACGTCTTTAAATATAAATGGCAGTCGCCTAACGGGATTCGGACGAGGAATTCGATATAAGAATAAGCCATCGCGCCGCTGTCCGGGTAAAATTTCCCTCATAGCACAGTCGAGGTAGAAGAGTAGGACGCTAAACTCCATTCCCTTCATTCATTCAATCATTGATGCGGTCTGCCTACATAATATGTTGAAAATATACTCCTCACCTTTGAAAAACTCCAGTATTAAATTCGATTAAAATTCTGAATTAATAAAATAAACACAAAAACAAAACTACTTTTGTTTTGTATTATATAAATAATGCATTTTTTTTATGTAACATCGTTTTGTTTTGTATTATATAAATAATGCATTTTTTTATGTAACATCGTTTTCCATTTCCCGAAATGATTATGGTTGAGTGAAAGTTAAACCCATTTCTAGCTTTATTAAGTTTCGGTTACATACTTTAAGATCATCAAAATAAATTGAAATATTAAAAAAATAAATATATGTTAGGATTATATATCCCACACATTCCTATAAATGTAAACGACTGTACAATAATACCAGGTTTACAGCTATTTTATATTATGGTCGGGGGGTTGGATGGCCGAATGGTTAGCACGTGCGCGCTGTATCATACGGTCTGCTATTGAGTCAAATGGGGTGGTTTCGATTCCCCGGTTGTACGTGACAAGGAGTGGGGTCGCCTGTCCAACCTCGTGGGTTTTCTCTGGGTCTTCTTGTTTCCTCCCACTGCTAAAAACCCCTATCACTAGTGAATTATTAAAATGGACGTTAAACCCCATCTCTCTCTCCCCGTCTCTCTCTCTCTCTCTCTCTCTCTATCTCTGTATATTATGATAGACCGGGTCGCTCAGTTAACCAAACTTACTTTGCAACTACAGATTTTACATTCTGTCTAATGGAGTTCCGTAGTCTCGGCCACTAAGACCTCAGATAGCACCCGAACCTATACGCCTTGGACTGTTCATCTAATACATTTGAATTGCCGAGGTTGTCCGGGATTTTTTCTAAACATAGAATTGTAAAGTTGATAACAAGAAATCGACAGTCTACGCCATTTGGTCAATTCTGGTAATAATTCGGCATTTTGTTTGGCGAAGATCAAGGACTGGATAATCCCTGTTTTATGATGCATATTTACTGAACAATCGCCAGACAATCTACAAAGTCCACAAAATTGGATTCAGAATATTTATTTTCATTAAGCTTATGTACAGTTCGATGGTTACGGTCACTTTTCTAGCCTGTCCAAAACCGCGAAGTGCGTATACGCATGTATACAATTTATATGTTATTATGCTCTTATGAATATTGTTGTATATAAAAGACTGGATAGCCTGCTCTAAACGTCATACCTGATCGCCTCTGAGCCTCGAACAAATCACTTGGTAAGCGAGACTATGTATTTATGTTATTCCCAGTACAAGAAGTTATGTCGGCGATGTATCAGAGAATTCCGTTCTAAATAGTACATGTTGATCTAAAGCACGCAAAAAACCTTCTCGCTAATTAATCTCTTCATTTGTTTTGTTTATTTTGTTCTCGTGTACAAATTATCGTGGATGCAGCCTTAATTAGACTAAACACCACCATTTCGGTGACGTCATAAGTGATGCGTGGACAGTTTGTCTTCTGGAAGTATGGTGGCCATATTGATTTTAATTAATACACTGCACTTCAACCATGAGTTTGAATTTTCAACATGCTCTAATTAAACTGTTAATAATGAAATGCGTACCTCTAGAACAAATTATTACAAAACTTAGATGGTATATTGACATTATTATTTAAATCGAAGGGTTTGGATGTCCGAATGGTTAGCACGTGCGCGCTGTATCATAAGATCTGTCATTGAATCAACTGGTGTGTTTTCGATTCCCCGGTTGAACGTGACAAGGAGAAGGGTCGCCTGTCCAACCTCTTGGGCTTTCTTGTGACCTAGGATCTACACTTAATTCGATTTCCAACTGTCATGGATCTTCAACGAGCTCTTAATGATATACGCGGAACCTCTGTCATCCATTCTCGGGTTATCCATCCTACAACACTATCAGACTGTAAAAATCTGGGAATCAAACTCGGAACCCACAGGAGAGAGAGAGAGAGAGATGGGGTTTAACGTCCACTCGACACAAACTAGGTCATTTTGGGACTAACATGGTTTCATTTTATTTCAATAATTCGCTTGCGCGTAGGGTCTTTAGAAGTGGGAAGAAACCGAAGTGCCCGGAGGAAACCCACGAGGTTAAGAAGGCGCCCCTATCTCCATGCCACATGCGCTCACACCATGGATCGAAACCACAGCCTCAATCCAGAGGTGACCGGCCAGCTAGAGGTCGAGGCGCGGCACTCTAGACCACTAGGCCATCCCAACCCCCCTCGGAACCTACAGGATGGCGAACCATCTCCATATTCTGACGAATGAACGAATGAATGAAATGGGTTTAACGTCCTACTTTCTTGGCCCAAGTGATAACGATTCTTTATTTCGTTTGTAAATCTAAACTTATATTGCTTTAGTTATTCTTTGTTCGTGCAATAAGCCTTACAGAGATACACATCTTGAAATGGTAATAAAATTGATCGCCTTGTATAACTGTTCTCTACAACATGCACCCGTCAAAATTATGTTCATTGTATCGACTGTATGATGGTCACACGTGTTTGACGAATAAACGAATAAAAAAATCAAATTGACATAGAAATCTGTTGTTGCATGAAAATATAAAGAATATAACAATGAATTCAAATCAGACGATTTATTCATTTATTTTTACTAAGTCTGGTCGGGTGATATGTCGTATATTGCCGTCGTATCTGTCCGTCAGTTGTTCATAATTTCCAACAGCCTACAGTTCATAATTTAAAACAGTCTACAATCGACATCTATTTTCCGATCTTTATAAGATTTAAAAATGTCGGCTTCGATGCGTGAAGCGAGGACACTTAGAGAACTTCATCAATTTCCATTCAATACGTCTACAGTTATCGCCCTTGGCACCATTCAATCTGTATGATATCGGCATTCATTATTTATATTGGCGAAACCTATTTAATTTTCAAGATATGACCATTCAAAGATCACATCTCCATGTAGTAATTTTATGAAGGATAATTTATATCTGTGCATAAGTTTCAAGCTATACACAGGTCACAATTCTATGGGATGCATATTAATACTGAGTGACGTTTCCAGAAGGCTTCCTTGGTCTTCATCAAGCCACGAGGCTTCAAATTGAAGATGGTATTTAATAGGGGTTTTGTTTCTATCGTCCAATATACCATCTAAAGATGTTCGCTATTTGAACTTTCAACATGTTCTAGAAAAAGAATACATTCAATGTATGTTGCTAAACTCCAGATTTTTTTGTGTGTAATACAATTTGACAATAGTGATTCAATAATCGTGTTTTTTCGTTTCTGATATAAGCGCATTAAGTATGAATACCGTATTATAGTCCCATGAAATAATTCAATCTTATAATCCTATTATCTGTCTATTCTTACACACAAATACGACAAATTCCAGCATGGTTTAACCCAAGTCTTGTTAATTCAATGGGGGGTTGGGATGGCCTAGTGGTCTAGAGTGCCGCGCTTCGACCTCTAGCTGGCCATTCACCTCTGGCTTGCGGCTGTGGTTTCAATCCCTGGTGTGAGCGTATGTGGCATGGATATAGGGGCGCCTTCTCAACCTCGTGGGTTTCCTCCGGTTTCCTCCCACTGCTAAAGACCTCTACGTGCAAGCGAATTATTGAAATAAAATTGAAACCATATGTTAGTCCCAAAATGACCTAGTTTGTGTCGAGTGAACAAGAACGGAAGTACGAAACTCAATATATTGGAAAAAAACAAAGTACGAAACTCTATATATTGAGATAAACGAAAATACGAAACTCAATATGTTGAGATGAACGGAAGAACGAAACTCAATATATTGTGATAGATATTTCGATTTGTAGGTCACCAATGACAAAATTCCGGCGATGGGTGTACCTTTCGGGCTAATGGCTAGATTGCTCTTGTTCTGACGTCATTGACATAAATATGCTCTTATCTTAAAGGGCTAATCCCGATAATTTTTTGAGTAATATAACTGCTTAATTTTGTGTTAAAATCCCTTAAAATCCCCTACTAAAGGGCCAAGCAACTAACTCAGTATTTGTGATGCGTTTTCAAAAAACTTAAACACGTCAGTCTTCTTCTGGAAATTGAGACCGGTGTCCCAAACTGTATAATAATGCGGTGTCTACATAAAACCAGGCTTTCTTTTAAATAAAAATAATGTGTAGTTGAACGTTGCCCTTCGCTATCAAGTACAGCACATGGGCCATTCACTATATAGACCTCTCAAGGAACGAGAATCGATTATCAGGTCACCAATGAAAAAAATGACCGGAAATCTTAAAAGGATCACCCGGATAAGCAGTTTTGATGTTCACGTCCAAACGACTCAATATTTTGAGCTGAAATTTTGAGACAAGGTCAATACACCATTCTCCTATATTTTGGTGTTTAAATTGCATATGTACTCGAACTTTTATTTTCGCGACTCTGTTCAAATCGGGACTGTCCCTTTAAACTGTCCGATCCATTTAGGAGATAAACACTTCCTTGTTCGTATTTAGAGTAGCTTTGTTCTCCATTTAACCATGCGCTAGTTAATAGAACACCAGACATGTCAGCTTAGTACATGTAGTTGGTTATTATAATTGTAGTTTTGAAATTTTCAAATTGACAATATACCCCTGGGATAAGTAACGCGTTGTGGCACAAATATTTAGAGTTTTTCTTAGCGAGAGAGAGAGAGAGAGAAATGGGGTTTCACGTCCACTCGACACAAACTTGGTCATTTTGGGACTAACATATGGTTTCAATTTTATTTCAATAATTCGCTTGCGCGTAGGGGCCTTTAGCAGTGGGAGGAAACCGGAGTGCCCGGAGGAAACCCACGAGGTTGAGAAGGCGCCCCTATCTCCATGGCACATACGCTCACACCAGGGGTCGAAACCACAGCCGCAAACCAGAGGTGACCGGCCAGCTAGAGGTCGAAGCATACTGGAATCTCTGATCGATAGTAATTGAGTTATGAATCAAAATATTATTCAGATTTCCTTCAATAAATATTGTTCTAATGTTTGAATATTTTTTAAAATAGTGAGAAAATACCCGTTTTAAGACCGTGTTTGTCATCGATGACGCGAATTGAGAATTGGATAACCAGCTTATTTGAGGTATGTTGTCCTTAATGACATTAGTTGCAATTAGGATAACCAGTCTTTTTGAGGCGTTTTTGTTTTCAGTTGGGTTAATCACTCTTTTTGAGGCGTGTTTTCCCTCAGTTGGTTTAATCATTTTGAAGCGTGTTTGCCTTTAATTAGTTAAATCAGTCTTTTGCGGGCGTGTTTGTCTTCAATTGGGTTATTGAGACGTGTTTGCCTTCAATTGGGTTAATCATTCGTTTTCAGGCGTGTCTGTCTTCAATTGGGTTGATCAGTCTTCCTGGGGCGTATTTGTCTTCGATTAGTTTAATATGTGCTTTTGAGACGTGTTTTCTCCAATTGGGTTAATCGGTCCTCAATTGGGTTAACCAGACGTGTTTGTAGGCGCCATTTGGGATAATCAGTCTTTTTGAGGCATATTTGTCTTCAATGACACATGTACGGATTTTGAGGCGTGTTTGTCTTCATTGACATTTGTATGATTGGGGTTATTCGGTCCCCTTGAGGCATGTTTGACTTCAATGACAATGGTGCGAAGTAGAATAATTCTGACACCAGTCTGTATTAAAAATCTTTCGTGCAGTTATTTTCTGTCCCTTTGAGTCTCATAGGGTTTAAAACCGAAATGTTACTGGCCTTGACTGCAAACAAAAGTAAAAAGAAACATCTCCACATTCAACAAACTATTTTTATCAAGATTTAAATGTCAATTAGAATGTATTACACGTTGTTGTGGTAAAGCCAAACTGTATTAGTTGAGAATACTAAAAGGCGTTATAAAGACGGTGAAGGAAGACTCAGTTTAATTTCCCGAGAGATGGCGGTTTAAGAATATGGTGTAGGTTTCAACGCCATGCGATGTAACCTCCAGTGCTATGGATTTCAAGATCATGGAAATGAATAAATGGAAAGCTGCGTTTCATTTTTTTTTTTTTAAAACTGGGGTTGATCGGTCTGTCCATAACGACTAAACGTAGCCACGGGTTAATCTCGTCTGAACCCGAGTCTTTTCTAATCAGTGACGACGTGGAGAAGATTAATTTGTCACTGCGTAAAAATATTAAATCTTCCACACCAGTGGGAATGAGCGAATTGTATGAATATGTTCCAGGTTTTTTTTAGAAAACTTTTTCCGGGTTATAACATATTAAATTGGGTTAAGTATGGGACTTCAGATAACATAGCAAGCACGAAGAGCAAATTCAGCCTTAGTGGAACCCTCCGTGGTGTCGTGAGAAGAGGTATAGGATTGATGAAAAAGTACAAGAACTGTGCTAATTTTAATAATATACGGATATTAATTATTTAGGGAGAGGGGTTTCACATAGGCCAGTTCCCGTATCCTATCCGGACAACCTTAATAAAATGTGACGGTGGGGAGGGGATGGGGGAAATACGGACTACATCTATTTCCCACTAAACCTTACTGGGGTTCCCATAGTTCTAAAAATAAAACGAAATTAACTAAAGACTAAAGAATATGGCGTGAGAGGGCCAATCTCCATTAGAGAGAGGGGATCCCAGTGCAACGATATGTTGAACTAGTTACTGTTGAGTGGACGTTGAACCCAATACATCTTACGTTCAACCTTTAACGCCATCTCCACATGATAGTACGTTAGAAGACCAAGACCCCCTACCAGCTGCAGTAAACCAACCGTTCCATCGATTGAAGATGTAAATTAGTCTAATGGTATGTGATACGTCTAGTTGGGTGCTGGATCTATATCGGTCTACCTTTAACATAACTTCTCGCACCAATGTAGACACAATCGACAAATTAAAGGCTTATATCCTCTACTTGTGGCCATCAGAACATATTGAAACCACGACTCTAGTTGGCTGGTTTTAATCTCGAATCATTCAATCGACTCTAATTTTATAACGATCTCCTTTATGCGAGACATCCTGATGGAAGGAAAATGTCATTAGGATTCCTTTCAAATTCGGTGAAATTGAAAGAAACTGTATATTACGTACTTGAGTGATCTGAATACATTTATTAATCAGTTAATGTTGAATGTAATTTTGGTCAATAAAAGTTTCTGTAAATATATTTTCAACCAGAGAGTTCGGTTAGGTCGTAATTATCTCAGGCGATCAAAACTCGAAATACGAAACTAACAATCACCGCAGTCCGAGCAAACGATCCCCCATAGCAAACCATGTATAAACAATTCCATACCTTAACCATTCATCACGCAAGAGCTAAATCTGTCTATTGCAGCTCTCCCTTATCCAGACCATAATCAACTCTCGATGCTATCGCTAACCTGTAATATTTACTGGGTTGGGATCCGATTTGCAGCTCAACTTGGATTCATGATTAAATCAAGTAATGGATATTCGAGACTACGTTTTTTTCCTACCGACTTTAGTAATGATGACCGAGGCTAAGCCGAAAACTTAATCGCTAAATATCGCTTCAGAGTTGATCGTCAGTCAAATACCCTTTCATTGTTGTTATCGGGTGATTGTGACATGTTGGACTCTGCATGGCACGGAATGTCATGGATTTAGCATTGAAGTCAATGGGGAAGGAATTATTAGCCTGAGCACAGCTTACACTGATTTTAAACGATGATCACCTGTTTAAAGATACACTATGGGAGATTAGATAACGAACCGGCCGTTATCACTGCAATAGTTAAAACTAGATAATGTAAAGGGAATTTTCGGTACAGCCTCGATCATCATTACTAAAGCCGGTACGATAAAAAACATAGTCTCGATTGTCCATTTCATTTATAAATCTTGAATGAGAGTTGAAAAGCAAATCGGATCCTAATCCAGTAATTTTCGCGGGCTGATTTAGCTTATTCATAATATATGTATAAATAGACATTTATAGCTATTACCTAATAATAGATCAATTCTTTTTGTTTAAACAGTAATAAGGAAGTATGTGTCCTACTTACTCAAGTCATCATTATGTGCAACAAGTAACTTATTCAAATCGGCACAGCGACTACAATAAGCGTCGTCAAGGTTATATGCTCATGCGTCACACTAATGACCCGCTTCATCTCAATGCTTTAATTAAGATGGGAAACACGGTGGCACTGTCTGTAAGCCTGGTTCAGTAACCAGGAGGTCATAGGTTACATAAGTCTTGGTGTCAGTGGAGAATGTTGGTCGAGATTGTTTCAGCCCGTTGTCACCGTGTCAGTGGTGCAGGTAGGGGAGGAGGCGTCGTTCATATGGGAATAAAACCGAGTTGTACCGGTGAACTCGGGATAAAGGGATGCAGGACGGAGGACCTGACCAGGACAGCTGTGTAGTCGTTCCGATGGGAGGTCCTGTGTACATATATTGGCGAGCACGTAAAAGAACCCTTGACAGTTTGAATTCGATAGAAGAGTAGGCCGCAGTGCCGCTGTCCGGTCAAAATTTCCCTCATAGCACATTGTATGGCGTATGCCCGTCTTCATTAGCCCAGTTGGGAGCAGAACAGTAGGACGTTAAACCCCACTTTATTGCCCTCTATTCATTTAATTCTCAAACACAATTTGTGTCCGATTATCACAAAAACAGGTTCCTAACTCATCGATTCCTTATATTAGTTGTCAAAATTAGCAATATTCTCCATCATCGATACACATATTTGCAATAAACTTAAACTGCCCTGGGATATGGTAGCATACGGTGACCTAGCAAGATAGATTCCACGTCCGTTGATCCGGCTTATCAACAAAATATTGCCCCAGAGAAATTAACTGCTCGCATGCTGTCTAGAAAGTGTTATTCTCGGGGGATTTTAAATTTGTCTGTGTATTTTGTTTGAAAACAGATATTGTAATTGATTAAATATTTCCTGAAACAGATATTATTATAGTAGCATGTCACTTCACGGAGAGAGGGAGAGAGAGATGGGGTTTAACGTCCAATTGACATAAACTAGGTCATTGTCGGACTAATAGAGAGAGGGAGAGAGAGAGAGATGGGGTATAACATCCAATCGACACAAACAATGTCGTTTCCGGACTCATAGAGAGACAGGGGAGAGAGAGAGATGGGGTTTAACGTCCAATCGACACAAACTAGGTCGTTTCCGGACTAATAGAGAGGAGAGAGAGAGATGGGGTATAACGTCCAATCGACACAAACTAGGTCGTTTCTGGACTAATAGAGGGAGGGAGAGAGAGGGAGAGAGACAGAGATGGGGTTTAACGTCCAATCGGCACAAACTAGGTCGTTTCCGGAGTAATAGAGAGAGGGAGAGAGAGAGATGGGGTTTAACGTCCAATCGATACAAACTAGGCCGTTTCCGGACTAATAGAGAGAGGGAGAGAGAGAGATGGGGTATAACGTCCAATCGGCACAAACTAGGTCGTTTCCGGACTAATAGAGAGAGGGAGAGAGAGAGATGGGGTTTAGCGTCCAATCGACATAAACTAGGTCATTGTCGGACTAATAGAGAGAGGGAGAGAGAGAGCTGGGGTATAACGTCCAATCGACACAAACAAGGTCGTTTCCGGACTAATAGAGAGACAGGGGAGAGAGAGAGAGATGGGGTTTAACGTCCAATCGACACAAACTAGGTCGTTTCCGGACTAATAGAGAGAGAGAGAGAGAGAGATACAGGGATTAACGTCCAATAGACAAACTATATAGGTCGTTTCTGGACTAATAGAGAGAGAGATGGGGTTTAACGTCCAATCGACACAAACTAGGTCTTTTCCGGTCTAATAGAAAGAGAGGGTGTGTGTGTGTGTGTATAACGTTTCCTCGATACTAAACAAGAGAGGGTGTCGGATGGGAAGCGTTTTTGGAGGAGGTATGTGCAACGTATTGTTAGGGACTGGAAACCTTGATCTACTGCATTAACAACAAATACCACGGTACATCACTGTAACCAAGTCAATGCCTAACTTACATATATTTGTATTTCAGCCATTTACTTGCGGGATTAATCTGATTAAAACACAGATCCTATTTCGTTTTATTTTTTAAAGTTCAAAATTTCGTTTTTCATGTTTTCGCTACACTAGGATCTGGAAGAGTTGGTCTATTACTGCCGTTTTGGTTGAAGTGAGGGATTAGCTAATGAAACGGCGACTTCTTGGCGTGTCATGCACGGAACTGTGGGTAAACCACTAGAAACGTCAACGCTGATTGATTAATCAATGTCTGGCGTCATAGGCTCAAAAGCCGCTCGTACGACGCCTGACACGACCTTCGAGTACAATTTGTCAGATCTGCATGTAGTGTAGGTCATCGAAAGTAAAAAAACGAAACGAAATATAGATCTGTATTTTAAGAAGATTGAGTCCATCGATAACAGGTCTTATGATCTGTGTTATACACACTCTATGTGTCATTTTGTGTTGATTATTCAAGTCTAGAATCCAAATAAGTGTCAGGTTTGGGTGAATATTCATGATATTGAGGCGGAAGGACCAAAAGGTAAACAGACACGAATTAGCAAACCAGCCATGAAAATGACGGGACAACCTACATAAAAGAAATTCGGAAAGGTTTACATTCTTCGATATTTTTATCAGATCATTTTGACATGTCGGTCTCTTTGTGGGTTATATAGATAAATATCATGGGAATGATCTAAGCATGTTATAAAGAAAATTGACGGATTTAAAACTGTAGTAGATTTCAATCTACAAATTACAAACATTGATCAATGTCAATCTACTGTTTTATACTCTATGTTGGGTTCACGGCACCAACCTTTTTTTACTGAATGTATAAAGAATGAAATTGAACCAAGTGTTAGACCCGAAATGACCTAGTTTATGGCGAGAGGACGTTAAACCCCATTGATCTCTCTCTCTCTCTCTCTCTCTTTACTGAATGTTGCGTTGTTTTTTATCGCCTCAATTTCAATCAAATGTACCCTTTTCAATCCCTAATACTATCGATGACCTGGCCACTACGTGAAGATATAATTGGCTGTAGTGGAAGGTCGCGCCAGGGTGTAATCCAAGCGACTTTTGACCCTATGACGCCAGACTTTTGATTAACCAACCAGCGTTAATGTTTCTAGTGGAATACCCACAGTTCCGCACTCTTTATGCCAAGAACACGCCGTAACGGACCGTTTCATTGGGCAATGAGCCTGATCGCGGGTAATATAATAAATATAAAAAAAACGAAACGAAATAGGATCCGTATTTTAACCAGATTAGTTTTCTGGGACATTGAGGCTTTAATTATACGTGTTTGCGATTCACGACACTGTGCACTGTGACTTAAAGTCGCCCCCTCTTGGAATTAACAAATTTTAATCTCTTCCTTGAGCACATGGTCATATACGAGCACATGGTCATATCATACAAAATTTAGGTCAGTCGTTGATGTACCTTTGGGCGAAAATCGTTATTGTGATTATAAAGTCAATCATCGAACAGCTTTAGATGCAGCGATATGTGATGTACATAGACTTAGAAACTATCCTCATCTTAGTCCGACCCATCTGACCTCTCCTCTTGTATTTTTATAGCTATCGTAATGGTTTTTGGTCATGTTTTTAAAAGTTCGGTGGCTTGTTTGTTGTTTGTTTGTGTTGAACATGGAAATTCATATTGTGTATCAACTGCGAGTGAAGTGTGCTTGTTGCATGACTCTTTATGTGGCTTTGCTAGTCCTTTTTGAGTCATTTCAACTTTATTAGTCATCAGCAACCTTTGAATTGTGATCCCATCGGGTTCCTATCCTGATGATTATAAGTGGGCCATCAATTGTATTAATAATATTTCTGACAAAAACCTTCTCTTTAATAACTGAAGCACGGCGCCAAGGTTGGTTGTCCAGTGTTTGATCGCTTTTATGAAACCGAATTAGTTTTATTCCCTGGAAATGTAAGCCTTGAAGACCCCAATAGGGCTACTTTGTGTATGACAGATAAGAAATCAGGGGTCGGTTGTCTCACGTGAAATTGTCTATTGGGTCCAGTTTTAGCAACATTCGTCATCATGACCTATGACCTGTGACATGTGTAGTGATTTTATCTAATCAACCACGTGTTTCTGATAAATAGTTTAAAACAAAAAGGAATCCCTGGTCAGTTGCCTTACAGTTCGAGATCCTCTTGTCGGTTGTCTTACCATTGATCTTTGTATCCACCATTTCCATCATTTCTACATCTACACATTTTTTGGCGTGTGCAGGGGTTGGATGGCCTATTGGATAGCACGTGCGCTGTATTATAGGGTCTGTCATTGAGCCAACTGGGTCTGTTGAAATAAAATTGAACCATGCGTTAGTCCCCCCGAAATAACCTAGTTTGTGTCGATTGGACGTTACCCCCTCTCTCCCCCCCCCCCCTCTCTCTCTCTCTCTGGCATGTGCAAAATGTATCACCGTAACGTATCTTCGAACGATTTCCTTCGTGCCGACAATAACGATGATGCATTTCAAAACATCCTTAGGGACAAGCACCATCTATATTCATCATCGACATCTTTTCACCCTGACTCTAGTAGACTTCCACGATGGTCCCAATAGTTTCTTTTTGTTATATCATCAAGTAATTCCCTCGTTCCTTCTCCCGCGAAAAAAAAACTTAATGAAATTATGCGTTACTCTAATTAAATTCATGCACTGGCTGCCAAAGCCCGTGGTTACTCACGCTGAACCAATAGTACCACACCAAGCTTAACCAATCAACTATTGGAATGACCTTATAACTCTCGCCACCTGATTATGTCCTCACCAAGAGAATTAATTTGAATAAAAAGATATAATTGGAAATAATTGTCAATATTTGTATTGTGTATTTTTATCCTATTTATTTGCTAGAGTGTTTTGAACTGTTGTAGAAATGTGTTTTTGAGTAGAGTATTATGGAGTGTGTATTTTGTGCCAACAAGCTGTGACTCGTATTGATCGAGGCTTTATTTACATCTTTAATATTGTTCATAGTCACGCTATTCAACATCAAGCCGTAGTTTCGTATATATGTAACTATGTAAGATTAAATGGTGATAAAATGAAAAGGGGTTTAACGTCCTACTGCTCCTGACTGGCCTGAACTAACGAAGACATGCATACGCCATACAGTGTGCTATGAGGGAAATTTTGCCCGAGCAGCTGCTCTATGGCCTATTCTTATATTGAATTCCAACTGCTAAGGGATCTTTTATACGCGGAACCTCTGGTTTTCGTCCCATCCGAACGATTAGACAGCTGTCCTTGTCAGCCCCCCACCACGTGCTGCATCGCTGACAAGGAGAAACCACACCGGAAAATCTGGATGAACTTTCCCGGACAATGCAAGGATCAAACACCCGACCTCCAGACCAACGTCTTACCCTTGAACCACGATATGTATAACTACAAAACATAACCCCTATTGCTTTCCTATTCTTATCTGCGATATCACCATAGGTGGAAGAGGACGTTTAAGCCCGACTGACCGACTGCTATCTTCACAATATGTACAGTTATAAAACATTAAATTCATTGAATATAATAGAATGTAATTCACGCTTCACCAGGTGCATATGAATAATAAACACAATAGATATATTACTAACTGGTAATAGAGAGAAATGGGTCATTATACATTCAAATCTATTGTTTTCAACTTTGTTCTCAACGCACTCACACAGCTGCAATGGGGCCATTCCTTGCTAGTTATCAGAAATGGAATGCAATGGGATTTAACGTCAAAGTGTTCTCTTCCGATTAGGCTAATGAGAGAGAGAGAAATGGGGTTTAATGTCCACTCGACACAAACTAGGTCATTTTGGGACTAACATATGGTTTCAATTTTATTTCAATAATTCGCTTGCGTGTAGGGGTCTTTAGCAGTGGGAGGAAACCGGAGTGCCCGGAGGACACCCACGAGGATGAGAAGGCGCCCCTATCTCCATGCCACATACGCTCACGCCAGGGATCGAAACCACAGCCGCAAGCCAGAGGTGACCGGACAGCTAGAGGTCGAAGCGCGGCACTCTAGACCACTAGGCCATCCCAACCCCCCCTGATTAGGCTAATGAAATCGAGGATCCGCCATGCAGTGTGCTAAGGGGGGGGGGATTTTTCCCCTGCCAGCGGCACTACGGCCTACTTTTATATCGTATTCCAACTGTCAAGGGATCTTTTACGTGTTTTCCAATGTGCACACGGGATCTCATTTCTTCGACCCGTCCGAGCGCCTAGACAGCTGTCTTTGTCATGCCCTTCGACCTGCCCTACCGATGAACTTTCTCGGACAACACTGGGAGCGTACTCGCGACCTCCAGGCTAGCGAACGTGCGTCTTACTCACTTAGCCACCGAGAAAGAAAATAGGGAATTTTAATGTCTATCAATAAGGCTATTTCGAGATTATCAAAATGGTACCTCCGTATGTTTCAGGTTCGTAAACCTTGACAGATGGAATTCGATGATGAGGTGAAGGCGGAAACGTCGCTGTCCGGGTTAATTGTCCCTCATAACACACTTCATGACGTATGCACGTCTGCCTTCATTAGGCCTACCCAGGTTTAGTGGGGACAAACATAGAATGTTAAACCCTACTTCATTCCGTATCCGGGGTATATCTCATAAACTATAAACAAGTCTTTACTCAATGAAGTTTAATATCAAACTGACTGCCTTGTACATAAATACAATGATACAAACAATAAGAGTAAACAATGTTCATCCGAACTAAGTTCAACCAATTCAGTATACTGATTACTAGTTAAGGTATATCATGTACCCCCCGGACTTTGTATGATTTTGAACATTAAAAATCATATTTAAAAAAACATAAAGTATTGTTCACTTCACATGTCCTTATTTCTTGCATTATGGGAGATTATGTTACGAACTGGCAGGTCTCACTGTAATAGTTAAAAACTAGATAATGTAAAGAGAATTAGCTGAAACTTTCAGTCAAATTGATCCATTACGAACGGAAAATTAAACAAGTGAAATGTCCGCACACAATACGGTCATTGTGGCAGTATGGGCCAGTTGATATAATTGGATGATTGCGTGAATACAGGTTTGATGTTTCTTGGCGCGTCACAAAGTCCCCTGTAGGCATGGCGGGACTCGTGTGTTTATTAGTTTACACTCATGCATTTTACCACACCACTGTGTCGGAAGGTAGTGGGGTCGTTTAAAGCGACTTGACCACCATATTGGGTGGGCGAATGGTTTAATGTGTGAGCTTTGGGTTACCAGTCATAAGGTCCTGCCATTGAGATTGAGTCAAGTGGTCTTGTTTCCCCGTTTTCTCCGGGTCCTTCGGTTTGCTCTCACTGCTATAGACCCCTTCGCACAAAAGAATAATTTGAATAAAATTGAACCATATATTAGTCCCGAAATGTCCTAGTTTGTGTTGAGTGGATGTTAAACCCGATCTCTCTCTCTCCCTTCCTCTCTCCAAACAATAATATTTACCATAATAAATAGATATCTCGGTATATAGAAGATAAATGATCGTAATCGGGGTATCTCAAGTACATGTCATTTCCAGGTTGACGACCATGATCAAAGATGATGAAAGTGTCAACACCAGTATTTAGTCACGATGAGACACGGAGTACATGTGGTGGTCATTCAGTTCTTGGCTCTTCCATCTCATCTTAAATACATTTATGATCGATCGTCGTCATCAGAATAGGTGGACTGTATTTATACCTTTATCAGAATTTAAGAGTTGGGCTATCGCTTTCGTTCTGCTGTGTGAGAGAGAGAGAGTCGCTGAGAGAGAGGGGGGGGTAACGTCCAGACGACACAAACTGCTAGATCATCCGGGATTAACACGTGATTCAATTTTATATGGTTGTGTGGGGAAACAGGGGGCATGGAGAAAACCCACGATGTTGGACAGGCGACCCTACTCCTTGTCACGTACAACGGAGGAATCGAAACCAAGCCCGTTGACTCCATACCATGCAGTATGATAATTGACCGACCTTATGATACAACGCACATGCGCTTACCATTTCATTTTGGACCATGGCATGGTTAAGCCGGGATATATACGTGTATAGGGAACTTAAAGCATTTATTTCCAATCAATCAATTTCAATACACATCTAGATACCTTTTAGATTCAAACTAAACACTACAGGCCATTACCCGTTAATCGCCTTACCAGCTTTCAGCTATGATTTACAAATCTAACCCAACAGATAACATTTTCCCTTAAACGACATTTAAATCAAGTTTGTACGTTTTAATTGATCGATTTATTCTGAAATGTAAATGTTAATGAGGAAATTAATGTTCTTTAAATAAATCTATTTAACGTTAACCGATCCAGAACACTACAACGCCACATGTTAAGGGGTATTGAACAGGATAACGTTTTTATTTTTTTGTCCAAGAAAATATGCGGTGGTTCAGTTCCTAACCAAAAATGTTATTAGATAATCGAATCTTCGTAGGGAGATATTGATAGCAAGGATTCGGGCTGTTTGTCGTGGATAAGACTCGGTAATTCAATTTATGTCCAATTCTTGTAAATATAAGCGAAATGTGTTCCTCGCAGAGAATGGCAAAACATAAATTCCTGTTACCACCAACAATCTGTTGCTGAATCAAGACGATGGTTGTTATAGACAAGGACGAGAAAGTAAAAGCTCTTATTGTATTTTCGTTTAGGTATCGCGAGTAGATAATTTCATTATTTGTAACTCCAGTCTCTCTAGGGTAGGTTTTTTTTGAGTTGATTAAAGCATTTTCTTTTCCTATGAACAAATAAAATACATTTAAATCTTGTTTATGTAATTTAATTGGACAGTAATTGTGAAAACTGTATAAACGACAATCCCACATTGCCATATCTCCTGATTATGCCTAGGGAGTCATGCGCTAGCTCACTAATCAGCAGGTTCTACTAATGGTTATGTATGTTTCCTGCGTGGTCTCCCCTTGCCGGTTGTATATGAAGGAGGAACGTCGTTTAGTTCCGTGAAATCGTTGGTATGCACGTAGATCATTCGGTTGGTGTGATAAAAGAAGTGTACAGAGCACGTGGACAAAAAGTGATAAAAACACTCCGTGAAATGTGCAAAACTCGTGTGCAAGAAGTGATAAAAACACTCGGTGAAATGTGCAAAAGTTGATAAAACACTCTAAAAACACTCGGTGGACGGGAAAATTAAATGATGAAAGCACTCAGTGAAATGTGCAAATAATGATAAAAACATTCGTTGAAATATGTAAAAATTGATATAAAATGTGCAAGAAATGATAAGAACGCCCTATAAGCATTCGCTGGAAGTGTACAAACACAAGACCACACTATAAGCATTTTGTGGAAGTGTGCAAGAAGTGATAATTTACGATTGCCCGATCCTAATTTCCATATCCCTCCCGTCTTCTTTCTTTCATTGACAATTTGACGTGTTGATTTGGTAGTCGGGTGACTATTCTCGCTATATATTTAAAATACACTGTATCACCCTGTCTACAGTGACTTATTGGTTATATTATTCATCTGTTTCACGTAAAACAAGTTTTTATTGATACCTAGTCTGTAAAATTGATAGTAGGTGTTGATATCACGGTTTGTGTAATGTTGTATAATGGACGCTGATATGAAATGAAATGGGGTTTAACGTACTGCTGTTCTGGTCCAACTGGACTATTGAAGAGGACATACGCCATACAGTGTGTTATAAGGACAGTTTGCCCGGGCAGCGGCACTACGGCCTACTCTTACATCGAATTCCAACCGCCAAGAACTCTTTCACGTGCACTGTGTATACTAGACAGCTGTTCATGTCAGGACCCCCGTCCTGCATAATGGGCGCTACCAATGGAGTATGACATAAACGACGTCAAATGGTGTACGGAATAAAACGATGTGTAGTATAGAGAATATATTGAAATATATAGACTACGTAGGTGATATAAGGTGTTGATAATATGGTTGGATGACTGTCGTGTCGTGGGGGGTCGATGGCCGAATAGTTAGCACATCCGCGTTGTATCATAAGATCTGGCATTGAGTCAGCTGGCGTGGATTCGATTCCGCGATTGTACGTGACAATGAGTGGGGTCGCCTGTCCAACCTCGTGGGTTTTTTCCTTACCTACCGGTAGTCTATCTGTACGATGTATATCTATCCTTAGTCTACCCACGCTCTGTGTATCTTCCCATAGTTCACCCACACTCCGTCTATCCATCCACAGCCTATCCTTAGTCTACCTACACCCCATATATCCACGCTGGGTTGTTTAAGATAAACCATGGCCTTGGCGATCTTCGTGGGTGGACCATAATTGATAAAGTGTCTCAGTATATCGCGCAATATGGATTTCATTTCTTTCAATGCTACACACAACCCCCAGTCTGGACAAACTCCAGCCAGATAAGGACTGTATGTCTAGTGTTATTCATTATAAGACGTCATCTACTGTCATCGATAATTGGAAGCCGTTTAACTGTGGTCATTTTGCCCACTATTGTTTTCAGGAATGTCTACTTCTGTGACCTTTACAACGAAAGTTTGATTTTGATTATAGTCGATGGTGGCCATGCGTTATATTGACTACAACAGCAATGGGGCATTGACAGTAGTCAAAGTTGTTCTTCAACTTCAGTAATGGTTCTACAACATACAGGAACATAACACATAATCTCAGGCTGCAGGACTTCAACCTCAATGACGTCACTTCTGGAATCTTGTTAAGTTGAAGAACAACCCCATTTCATTTCTGCCGTGACATTGTTTATCTCCGTTCAGTACAGTTGGTTTATATAGTTACACACGCACGTTAAAATTAGATTCTACTTTGATCTGCAGCATACTTAAACCATTAATTATTGGTTTCCGTTTTTCTATTGATGAACCAGGAAGTACTCGTATACACTTGTTAATCTTCCTATTGGACTGACGCCACGGTGGCTAAGTGGGTAAGGCACTGGGTCGCTACCCTGGAGGTTAGGTCTTCGAGCCCCTGCATTGGCCGAGAAAGTTCATCCAGATTTTTCGCCATGGTTCTCGCTTGTCAGTGCAGGACAATGTATTATCTGGCTTTTGAATGGACCGACACATTTAACCCCCTACTATTTCCTCCCATTGCTAAAGGCCACTTCGCGCAAGCGCATTATTGAAATAATATTGAACCATGTGTTTCTCCCGAAATGGCCTAGTTTGTGTCGAATGGACGTTTAACCCCATTTCTCTTTCTGTGTCTCTCTCTCACCTCTTTAAAAACAACTTGAAGATCTGGACACTGGAATATGATTGGATAAAGCCACAATTCGTGATTATCAAGCTGGATTGACCGTTTAAAATCCATCTTATTTTATACTTTACGACAAATGAACTGAAACCAAACTGCATATATTAAGACTTTCAAGAATAAGAACTGTCTTAAAGTTATTTGTGGATACGATTTATCTCAAATTAGACACGCAAGCTTTGGCAGCCACATAGACTTCAATTATGTGAAACAAATTGTTCGATATAAAAACATAAAATCCTGGGAGCTTGTTATTTGTTTTCCGTCTTTGCACTTCGTCAAAACACACATTATTTAACATTTAGTATTAAAATAAGGGGATTTGTGACTTGCATGGACTTTTGTCAGTTTCAGCTTACTATTTGGATAAGGGAGTCGCAATGGTTCCGTGTTTGTCGTGCTTGCTTATTACATTAACCAGGACGTCCCGGGTTCGAATCATAGATCTTGGCAATTTCCTCCCTATGGCTACCCCGTAGTACAGGATAGAAGATCTGACGGCAGTCTAGTTTGCGGATGGAACGTAAAGTCGGGGCCTATCCATATACTCGATGGCATTGCACGTACAATTTGTAAGTCGAAAAATTGGGGGAGGGAGCAAGACTGCGTCTAGTTTTGTGGATGGTACGTAAAGCTGGGTCTACCCGTATACTCATCGACAAGCGCGTAAAATAACCCTGTCTTCACTATCCCAGTTGATTTCAGAATAATATTATGCTTAATTAGAAACAGTAAAGCAAGGCATTGAAAATCTCTGACGTGGGTATAACCTTGAGAAAATTGAATTAGAATAAATAGGTTGTTTTAAGTTGGCAATCTCAGAAACGTTACGTGTTTTGAGCTGGAATAAATGAATTAGAAACGTATATCCTTAATTACAAAATACAAGATGCAATCGGCAATATCTATTATTACACTCTACAGATAAACCCGAACCAGACTTTACCAGACCCAGTTTATAACTACAAATGAACAAACACATTAAGCAAGTCATATAGCAATCAAGTAATATTTGATGTATTTTTCAAGATGTAAAATAATTATCCTTGATTGGAAAATTCTGGCGACTGTTTTGTCTTCTTGCTATTTGATTTCTGATTATAACTGGCGGAGATGTGGTCGGCCATGATGAGAAGATTAGATTCTAGGCGAGTAATTATGGATTGATGTTATTTAGTATCATACGATATTCGGCTAATTTCTTAAATAGGATTGACTCTAATTGGAATGTATACCAAATCGATTATCGATTTCTTATGTTAGCTGGTCACCTCATCGTCGACTAAACCGCGAATCCCGTGCTTAGTTCACGGACGAAAAACAGAAATGAAATGAAATGAAATGGGGTTTAACGTCCGACTGGACTAGAAACAACTGCATATCACTTCACTGCCATTCGGAGCGACCGGCATTGTTTCGCATTAAAACAGAGAAAATAAGTAGTACTCATCGTGATGATTAAGGTGGTATTGCATGTTCTAGATAACATTAGTAGTACATATCAGTAGCACACATGGTATTGATCAAGTGGTATCGCGTGGTCTAGATGAAACACACATCGTATTGATCAAGTGGTATCGCGTGGCCTAGATGAAACACACATGGTATTGATCAAGTGGTATCGCGTAGTCTAGATGAAACACACATCGTATTGATAAAGTGGTATCGCATGTTCTGGATAGCATTAGTAGTACACATCATATTGATTAGTTTCGACTTAATCAATTCCATATCGCAACTGATAATAAAATTAAATCGCCCAGACAAGGTCAATTTTTATCAAAGGAGATATCAAGTAGAATATTAGCCTGAGGCTGATTTTACAGACATCAGAGTACATAAACTAATATCATATTACTCGCTTCTTTAAATATCGAATACGGCGTAAAAATAGTGAAAAATTTAAGATAACCGAACGATAAACATCTCATTTGCTAGCCGTATTTCTCGGCTGGTGCAATTTAAAATGATTCCCACGATAGATAATGTGTGATGTAATTTTAATCGAAATTGTTTGATCTGAATGTAATGTTGTTGAATGAATTTCCCATGCCACGCTGGTCGGTTTTAGGTTAGACAACGATTTGATTGTATGACATTGTAAAACAATTTACCAAACTGTGAAATTCCCAGTTATACGTGACAAGCAGTAGGGCTGCCTGTCCAACCTCGTGGGTCTTCCCCGGGTCCTTCAGCCCCCCCCCCCACTCACACTGCTAAACCCCCTACGCGCAAGTGAGTTATTGAAATAAAATTTAACCATATGTTAGTCCCGAAATGACCTAGTTTGTGTCGAGTGGACGTTACCCCCCCCCCCAAGTCTAACACCTTTCGTCATTAATTATTGACCAATAAACGTCTGTTTTGCAAACATGTGATTCCACAAGTACGAAGGAATATGGGGTGAAACGTCTCAGTCCATTCAAAAGCCAGATATTACATCGGCATAGTCTTGGAGAGTGGAATGTGTTTCTCATGACAATGGCGTTTAGACTGCCTACATTACATGCAATTCAAACTGTCAATGATTCTTTTACGTGCCATCCGAACCACTATACACATTTTCAATGCACAGCCCTCCATTCTGCACCACTGACAAGAGAGAGGAAGATAAATGGAGTTTAACGTCCAACCGACACAAACTAGGTCATTTCGTGACTAACATATCGTTCAATTTTACTTCACTAATTCGCTTGCGCGTACAGGTCTTTAGCAGTGGGAAGAAACCGGAGGACCCGGAAGGTGGTTGGACAGGCAGCCCTACTGCTTGTCACGTGCAACCGCGATATCGAAACCAGTTGACTGCGTGACAGGCAGTCCTACTGTTTGTCACGTGCAACTGGGGAATCGAAACCAGTTGACTCAATAATGACAGACCGTATGATACAACTTTAAACGAAATATTGAATTAATATTGAACCACGTGTTAGTCCCAAAATGACCTAGTGTGTTCAAGGGATGTCACACTCTCTCCCACCACCCACCACCCCCCCCCACGCACACACACACATGGACAAGACGACAAGACGGACATATCATGAGGAACTTTCCCGGACAACATCAGATCAAGCCCTAATTCCCTGGTCAGTGAGTCAACGCCATAGTTACCGAGCGACCATCTTCTCGGCATACTTTCAACGGTTTCATAAATTGGCAATAAAGACATTAAGGAACATTGGTTGTTGGTTGCCATGTATTTATATGTAATTACGGTATTTGTGGTGTACAGTGTTGATGTAAATATATAATCTTTGATTGGGAAATGAAGCCATTGTTGATAATGAAATCTAGACCTGTCTGGCCATTCTCCCACTTGTATTAACACGATTGACAAACTGATCTTATTGTTAACTACTTCAAGTATGGTCTGGTCTTAAAGGTGAACGACACTCTATAAACGGTTATCATTTAGAGGTGAAAGATATCATATTAAGTATCAGTATTTAAATGTGAAATACACCCTATAACCGACCAGAATTAAATGTGAAAGACTATATACGACCAGTATTGAATGTGAAAGACAGTATTAAATGTGTGTGATAGACCCTATAAACCACCAGTATTCAATATGAAAGACGATTAGTATTAAATGTGAAAGACAGTATTAAATGTGACAGACCCTATAAACGACCAGTATTAAATGTAACTGACTGTATAAACGACCAGTATTAAATGTGAAAAACGACCATTTTTAAACGTGAAAGACCAGTATTAAATGTGAAAGACACTTTATAAACTATCAGTATTTAATGGTGAAATATGAGGTATACAAGACCAGTATTTAAATTAATACTAAAACTGGGGGTCCACAGATATTTGTAGCAAATAAAACATGCGTAGTATAAAATGAACCGAACAATAAAATGCCGCCATTCCCTCTCCACTCAATATAAACACAGTGTTTGAAGCCGAAGTGGTATCGGAAATTCGGACGGATTAAATGTCGAAAAAAATAGAGTAAAAGGAAATAACGAGACAAAGGAAATATCGAGACAAAGGCCATAACGCATTCACGGTCTGATGGAAATTTGTCAAAGCTAGGGCTTTGATTTGAAATGTCGAAACTCCTTGCTATCCGGTAATCGTTCTGTAAATGCGACACGTCGGTTCACGGTTCAGTGGATACATATGACCGTCTCTTTAACCATATTGCACAACCAGCGATCGTCTGTAACACTCTTCCACCATCGCTTATCGTCTGTGTAGACAACTTCACTGGAGAACTATTTACTATTTCAGTCACGATTCATGCCAGTCTTTAAGGCTTTTAACAATATTTATTTAAATCTCACCATGTCAGAGCTTGTAGTCATCTTCTCATTTACAGAGCCAAAGTTACGAATCGACCCGAACGTTCATGGGATTTGATGAATTGATTTTTACTAGTTTGCATAATATAAAAAGCAATCCTATTTCCCTAAGCGTAGAATTCAGTTTGAATCGTTTGTTTCCACTTTCTATCGATGCTGACAGACACCATTTAACCTTAAACACGCACAAATTTACTTACTGTTAAACATTGACCATGAGATTGCTTTCTCGAATAATCGCTGTCAACAGTGGTGCTTTCTTATTTAATTCGAAATGGAAGGTTTTTAAGTCCCCGTTTTCCACTAACCGCCATCGCATCACAAAGAGCTTTTATAGGCCTTGGCATGTAGTTCAATCCAATTAAGTTTACTGAATAAAATATTGTTTAAACTAACTTGTATGGCGACGAGTAGATAGATGGGCCTCACGTTTCCTTGCTATGTAAAAAACTTTCTCGACAAGCACCGTCATCTCCTTGTTGGCGAAACAGCGCCTAAAGCACCGAGACACCGTGAAACAGGCAGTAAATAGAGAGAAGAAAAGGAGGGGGGTAACCTCAACTCTACACAAACTAACATGTGGTTTAAAGCGAGAATCTATGTTTTTGGCTTAATAAGTTGTCCATTCACTATTATACGACCATAAGTATCATCCTCACAATTATTCACACCGGAAATAATAACCCACAATGTTGGTCATACTACCCTACTCCATGCCACGTAACCCAGGGGAATCGAAACCACGACAATTGACTGAATCACAGACCTTATGATACAGCACGCACGTGCTAACCGTTCGGGTAGTACAAAATACCGAGATTAACTCCTGTAATCGTTGACGTCGACGGAAACACAAAATGGTCACCATAACACACTGCGTTGGTGTTTGCCTTCAATATTCCTATTGGTGCATTGAAGTAGGATATCAGACCCCTCTCATTTCACCTATTGGTGCCCGAACGCCTGATGTTTGGCTCATTGGTGATTGGGGACACTGGTTAGATCGTTCCTGGGGATTAACTTCCACTTTCACTTCGGGTGAGATCGCAGACAATGGGGACTCTTTCCATTTTATAGTCCTGAGTGGGTATTCATCGAAAGTATTAACTGTTTTTGGATAATGCCGGTGGTCAGATTTTTGACCTGTAAATTGATTCATGTCATCACGAAACAGTGAGTATAAACTGACTGTTTAATTCCTTCTATCACGACAGAATTTCCTCACTTAAAGACTAAAATTACTTACCAGACTTAAAGCATGTTGACTATACCACAGGACATTACCAAAGCAATCAAACCCATATCAAAGTATTAGCAGGTTTATCGAAAACTGTATAAGTTTGTAATCTGTTTTGGAACTGTTATGTGGTGCCAGTCTAAGACAGTATACGAATACAAAACTGCAACAGTATAATGGGAATTGATGTAAGTCAAGTCGCCACATGTTAGACGCAATCGTTTTAAAATACAGATTTATATTTCGTTTCGTTTTTTTTTTGTTTTTTTTTTTACTTTCGATGACCTACACTACATGGATCTGATAGGTTATAGCAGGAGTTTACGTCAGGGGTCAAATTAGCAGCAGGAGTTTACGTCAGGGGTCAAATTAGCAGCTTTTGACCCAATGACGTTAGCCAGTGATTAAACAATCAGCGTTGCGTTTCTTGTGGTTTATCAACAGTTCCATGCATCAAAAGGCGAAGAACTCGTTTTAACAGACCGTTTCATTGGCTAATTCCTCGCATCGTTTAGAACACATCAATGATAACAAACCTTCCAGATCCTAGTGTAGTAAAGACAAGTAAAGCGAAAATTTGAACTATAAAAACGAAACGAAAGAGGATCTGTGTTTTAATCGGATTGTGTTAGACTTATCCCTAGAGATATCAGCAGCAGTCGGGTCTCCGCGTGCCTATAGGCACGTGGTAGCAAGCATTGTTGATTGCGCCGTAACCATTTGTATGTGCACACATTGAAGTGCCGTCGTCACTCTTGCCCGTCTGTCTTATACAAAGGGCCTAGTGAAGGGGTCCGATTCACTTGACATTTATACACAAGGCTTTTGTTAATGGGACGCATAGCAGAAATCTTTTGAATATCTTCAAAGCCAGTCAATTACTATCAGAGTTATGGCCCTTGATCAAATTTTAAAATGTTGTGAACGTGGTAGAGGTGCTAGCTCTCATCTGATTGATTAATTCTGTTTATGACTTGGGTGATGGTGGCTAAGTGGGTGAACCTGCATTGGCCAAGAAAGTTCATCCAGATTCCCCGGGGTGATTAACCCTTGTCAGTGATGCAGGACGGAGGGCCTGACAAAGACAGCTGTCTAGTCGTTCGGATGGAACGAAAAACCAAGGTCCCGCGTATATATTGGCGTGCACGTGAAAGATCCCTTGAAAGTTGAAATTCGATGAAAGAGTAGACCGTAGTGCCGTTGTCCTGGCAAAATTTCCCTCATAGCACACTGTATGACGTATGCCCATCTTCATTAGCCGAAAAACCAAGGTCTCGTGTATATATTGACGAGCACGTGAAAGATCCCTTGAAAATTGAAATTCGATGTAAGAGTAGGCCGTAGTGTTGTTGTCCTGGCAAAATTTCCCTCATAGCACACTGTATGACGTATGCCCATCCCATGTATATATTGACGTGCACGTGAAAGATCCCTTGAAAGTTGAAATTCGATGTAAGAGTAGGCCGTAGTGCCGTTGTCCTGGCAAAAATTTCCCTCATAGCACACTGTATGGCGTATGCCCATCTTCATTAGCCCATTTGGGAGCAGAACAATAAGACGTTATACTCCATTACATTTTCTGTTTATTACCCTTGATCAAAATAATAAATATGCAATAACCTTTGTGGACTGCCGGACGACTTAGCTGTTGTGGTTCGGTAACCCATCTTTTCCTATTTTATGCACTGAATGTCAGGACTTGATGCCCGCGAATGCGCGGGTCTACCATTCTCGGCATTTATCGCAACAATATTCATTGAACAATGTGATCGTTGACTAACCAAGATCTTAGACATGTCAATCGACTGCTACTCCGTTAAATTAAACACTATAAAAACTCGGACCTAGTGGCCTATCATCATACCATTGAGTACGCCGACGTAAACTCTTTAATAAAAAACCTTCACCAGAAACGCATCTTTCTGTGGAGCTAGTCGCCGTAAAATTCAAGTGGCTCGTCATCAGCTAAAACGGTTGAATAATTTCAGGATGAAAACACATATATGGGTTTAGTAGAGTGTTAGTAAAATACGGAATAATAGCTGGCCGTTAGGTTAAGAATCGGTAAGGAGAGACGGGAATTAAAAGCCAGAATAATTCGCCGGATTAAAGCAACGTTGAGTCCAGACAAAATAAAAAGGAGGTGATTTGATTGACTTTTTGTTGATAAGAGGCTTACACTTGGGACATTGATTGCTCGACTAGTTCAGCCTTTTAATTCGGGACGTAATTAAACAGACAAGACCAATCGATAAAACATCAATATTTTGTAAACAAGAGGGACACGGTAGAAACAAGGTAATTGCCTTGATTTCTTACGACTTCGATTTGTAACTCTAATTACACAAGTATAGGTATACTAATATCCTGGGTCTTAAAACCTAGTTAACATGTTCTCTTCTTATACCCTAGTCTACGTAGACACTTCCGTGTACTGAATAAAATAGAAGCCACGTTGGCTAAGTGGGTAAGATGCTAGCATTCGTGGGTTCGATGTCTTTGTTGGCCGAGAAAGTTCATCGGGATTTTCCGGCGTGGTTCCTCCTTGTCAGTTGACAACTGTTTAGTTGTTCGGGTGGGTCGAAAAACCGAGGTCCCGTGTACACATTGGCGTACACGTAAAATATCTCTGGATAGTTGGAATTCGATATAAGAGTAGGCCTCAGCTCCGCTGTCCTGGCCAAATTTCCATCATAGCACACTGTATGGCGTATGCCGGTCTTACGTTGGAGCAGAACAGTAGGACGTTAAACCCAATTTCATTTCAAGGTTCCCCACTGTCAGTTGTTCGTGGGCGTTGGTTCCTGACAAAGAATAGCGTCAAGTCTCTTAAATGGTATGACAAATCGAGAACCTGTGTATATGTTGGTTCGCACGTACAAGAACCTTTGACAAATGGAATTTGCTGAACAGTGGGTGGAAACGTCGCTGTCGCTGTATGAGCGGAAGCGTCGCTGTCCCCGTTTGGGCAAAACTTCAATCATAACACACTTCATGGCGATGTCCGTCTTCATTAGCCCAGTAGAAACATAGGACATTAAACCCCATTTTATTTCGGCTGTGTAGAAAAGAATATCACCAGATTTTATTGGAGTGCTGTATAGTCATCTGATGGCACACCCATAAGATAAAACAAAACACGTCTCTTTGTATCCAATTATTATGGTTGTCTGTAATGTAAACACTATAATGAAAGTCTTTTATTGTTTTATCTCCAACTCCCATCGACTTTTTGTTGGGTTTTTTTATGGTTCTACCCCCCGACTACTATAAAACGGTCTACATCTAAAGCGACTAACAGTTATGGTAGAGTAATCTACGAATCTACAAAATCTAGTTGACAATAAAACAAACATTAGTACCCCCACACACATTTATAACAAACAATAGGAATAAAAGATTCTGGAAGACGGTCGATTCTGAAGCTATTCGCCGTTATTTTGGAAGTAAAGAAGTCTACACATCAATTGGAGAGAGAGATAGGTGGAGAGAGAGAGAGGAGAAAGAGAGAGAGGGGAAGAGAAAGAGGGGGTAATGGAAATACATAATGGTAATGAGAGAAAGAGATATAGGGAAAGAGACGGGGAGGGAGAGAGGGGGGGAGTAATAGAAATACATAATGGTAGTGAAAGAAAAAGATACAGGGAGAGAGGGACGGTTTGAGAGAGATAGAGAGAGAAAGGGAGGGAGGGAGAATGAGAGATGGTGATGTTTAACATCCACTCGACACAAACTTGGTCATTTTGGGACTAAAATGGTTAAATTTTATTTCATTAATTCGTTTGCGCGTAGGGGAACCTGGAGAAAACCCACGATGTTGGATAGACTACCCTATTCCTTGTCACGCACAAGCGGAAATTGGAACCACACCACATAACTCAATAGCGGACCTTATGATGCTACGCTACCCGGGCAAAATTTCATTAGCCCAGTCTGAGCAGAAAATTAGGACTTTAAACCTCATTTTATTTTATTTTATTTATATAAAATTAGAAACAGATGATATTCCGCACCTATAGAGATAACAATAATTCATATATTTAACGTCAGGAACCCGAGAAACTGTATACTTTCTTATATAAAACTGACGGACGTGTTCCTCTTTATAAAATGACAGATTCACTTTATTTCTTTAATTCTCTGCTTCTAAACACTGAATGATAAAGATACGCAGAAAATTTTCTGAAATAATAATGGGTATGTTTATCTATCGAGCACACTCAGATGATATAGCACAGGTCACAATAAAATTATGTTAGATATAACTCTTTTTCTGTTTGAAATAAATACAACCGTATATCTAAGAAATATATTTCTCAAATTAGACCACCAGACACTTACCGGAAGAGGATAATTAATTGTCCTTCCCGTTGGCAGATTTATTTATGTAAATCCCCCATATTCCGATGAATACGAATCACAGTAATTTCAGATTATTACATACAATAGAGTTATTATTGATAAGGTTATACAGTATAACAAATGTGCTTTCTATTTACCTCTAAATTGACATGGTGGCAAGATTTATGGACTGCTCGAGCGACATAGCTAACTGTCTATGTTTCGTTGCCTGGCAACTCATGTTAATTGGATTGGACTGTTGTTGGCGGAATTCCTGACATATTGACAAGTGTGTAGTTAATTTGTTGTATTTCTGTTACCTGGTTGTATCTAAAACACACATATCCAAAATGCATACCCTGCCCTGTTGACGACACTTTCACACTAGTAATTACTTAAATAGATAAACGCCACTTTTTCAAAATAGAAAAAAAAGTGTTGTTATACTACAAAAACGAAATAAGACCTTCCCCATCCTCATCTTCTCTATATAAACAATGTATATATTAAACACGGCAATTAAGCAGGAATGACAAAAATTCTCAATCAAAGCAGAATTCCTCTAAAATACTTCCTCGCACGATAACAGACCGTGCACGATATTCTTTCTTAAGACAAATGTTACAAGACTGGAAAGTTTTGATAGAGAAATTTAGATGTTTATTTTTCTGGGTTTGTTTTAAAATATAACTTGTTTAGCCGGCTGTAAAAAGAAACCCGATCTCTCCAACAACTGCTGCATTTTTGTCTAGAATGAACAGATTTCGTTGTACGTTCAATAATATCTTTTAAAACACAACACTTGCAACTGGTATTAAACTGCTAATGATAAACCGGTGGCTTGTGTTAATTTGGGTGCCACGGCTGTCGAGCGAATGGGACAGATAAGGAAAATGTGAATAGTCGTTCGGATTGTGCCAAAACCGCTGTCCATCTGTGAACACGTAAGCATCATGTAACAAATCTCTTGGCAGTTGGAGATCGAACAAAGTCGCTTGCCAGTGGTGCAGAGTGTCTTGTCGTTCGGATGAAGGTATTTTAGGCAAGGCAGAACAACAGTAGAACACAACTTAGACAGAACAATCTATGCAGTGCTACAGAATTTCCAGAAAAAGAGAGAGAGAAAACGAAATAATCTTAAATGGTCGTGTAATCGGACGCTTCCGATCTTGTTGACTTCGGTATTTTGTGGGATTTCACCATAATTTATATCTTTTTTTCTAATTGCATTCACCAGACACCCCAAATTGGTCTCATCAACTATTTTGTACCATAAATGTCCAATCAGTGCTCACTGCTCCAGGCGTCTTCGCGCAGATCATGCCCCTGTCGGCTCATTTATAAAGGACTTTTTGTGGTCTTCGATTTATAATTTCCTTCTTTTTTTCCTCTCGATTTATAATTTAGTTTCACAGTTTCTGAAACATGTGTGTTTCTTCAATAGCTTCACCACTCCAGCTTAACATAGTCTAGATTACACTACTGAATCGTACCGCAAAGGGACCACGGTGGCTAAGTGGGTAAGACGCTAGCTCGCCAGCCTGGATGCCAGGTGTTCGATCTTTGCATTGGCCGAGAAAGTTCATCTCGATTTTCCGGCGTGGTTTCCCCTTGTTAGTGATGCAGGACTGAGGGCCTGGTAAGAACAGCTGTCTAGTCGTTCGGATGTGCCGAAAAAACAAGGTCCCGTGTACACATTGGCATACACGTAAAAGATCCCTTGGAGGTCGGTATTCGACGTGAGAGTAGGCCATAGCGCCGTTGCCCGGACAAAACTTTCCCTCATAGCACACTATATGGCGTATGCCCGTCTTCATTAGCTCAATTTGGAGCCGAACAATACGACGTTAAACCCTTTTCATTTCATTTTCTTACCGGAAACGATGATCAGTGTTGACAATATTTGCAAAAATAAAAGTCTCTCTTTGAGTTCCAGTCTCCAATTGAAAATCGAAGAGATTTTTCATCGTCCGTTAATATTATTTTATGTGTTTATAATCTTGAGCAAGATATTACTTTTTAATAAAAAAAAACACCAATAAGACGAAAACTAATAAATCAATTGGCTGTATTTTCATATTAAATAACATTTAAATTTAACGGCTAGAAAGATTCGTGTATTTATTTATTCCTTATGCAACTTTCTACATAATTCACATATTTCAGGTTGGCATTTAATGACAAACGAAGGAACGATTTGAACTGAAGAAATTGATAAATGATGCTATTCATCAGCATTGAGTCGATACCAGACGTAATGACAGTTTTAATATAGATTAAATTTAACTCAACAGATGAGTTCTGAATTTAAAGGGATTATGTTTAGTTTAACTCAACCGATGAATTCTGAATTTAAAGTGATTGTATTCATCCGATGAGGGCTGAATTTAAAAGGATTATAATTATTTGATTTAACTCAACCGATGAAGGTTGAATTTAAATGGATTATAATTATTTAATTTAACTCAACCGATGAGAGCTGAATTTAAAAGGGTTATATTTAATTTCAACTCAACTGATATCGGCTGAGTTTAAAGGGGTTATATTTAATTCAACTCAACAGATTACTTCTGAATTTAAAGGAATTATAATATTTAATTTAAAGGGATTATGATTATTTAATTTAACTCAACCGAAGAGGGCTGAATTTAAAGGGGTTATATTTAATTTAACTCAACTGATGATTGTATTCAATTTAAATCAAACGATGATGGCTGAATTCAAAGGGGTTATATTTGATTTAACTCAACCGATGAGGGCTGAATTTAAATCGGTTATATTTAATTTAACTCAGCCGACGAGTTCTGAATTTAAAAGAATTATATTTAATTTAACTCAACCGATGAGGGCTGATTTTAAAGGGTTATATTTAATTTAACTCAACAGATGAGTGATATTTGTTAGCTCCAATGACTACGTATTTAAAACAAAGAGACAGACAGAGAAGCAGACAGAGAGGCAACCAGACATAGGGTTTAAAGTCCACTCGACAAAAAACTATGCCATCTTTGGACTAACATAGGGCTCAATTTTATTTCAATAATACCCTTGCGTGTAGGGGTCTTTAGCAGTGCGAGGAAACCGGAGAACCCAGAGAAATTCTCAAGGATGGACAGGCTACTCTACTTCTTGTTACGTACAGTGACAGAGCTTATGATACAGCGCGTGCACGTTAACCACACCCATCTTTTTTTCTAAAACAAATGCAGTAAATGAGACCGGCTATGCTTAGTTGCCATGAAGAAAACTTATTCTTATCTGGTTATTTTGTTAGGGTTGTTTTGAAAGTTACGTGTTTATAAAAAACAAATGCAGTAAATGAGACCGGCTATGCTTAGTTGCCATGAAGAAAACTTATTCTTATCTGGTTATTTTGTTAGGGTTGTTTTGAAAGTTGCGTGTTTATAAAAAAAACTTTTGTCCTTTTACATTTAAAATTCAGCTTTACCAGCGACTTTTGCTAGTGTCATCTTTAAGCGACTAATTGCATTAAGATTTTGGCACCACTTGGAGCTGTTGATGACACAACTGTGGGTATGCTCTTAGTGAATAGTGAACAGAAAAGATATCAAGTCGGATCCCTTTAACAAACTGGAATGGATGTCGTTTTGATTAACACGAGGGGAAATAGATGGCTGAAACCGAGCCATGAAATCCCAATAAGATGCCAATAAACCAACAGAAATATGATAAATGGGAAGAACTGATCAGCTTAGGTTGAAAATTAAGTGATATAGGGTCGAGAGTCGGGCATAGACTGTCTATAGTATATCTAGTTTATTCATTCAATAATTCCCTGTATAAAGTCATTGGGTCGAAATAATTTATTAATTAAGACGACGTCAACGTCATCAGACGGGCTCTATTTATTATCCTTTGCATGTAGATAATGACCTCGAGGTCAACTGATTCTCTCGTCTAGAAGCATTCAATGGGTTTTAACCCTTTGGTCCCACCATTGAACCAATAGTTGTTGTTGCAACCCTTTTGATCCGCCATATTCCAGCAGATGAGATATGGCAGCCTATATTTGACCTACTGTCACGTTCTATAATCTATGGTATCAATACATCTTGGTGTTTATCTCGTCTTCAGGCGGCTTTACCTTGACCGTTTAGTCTTATATTGCTGTGGGAAGCGGCCATGTGTAAAGGGGAAGAGATATTCGTCTTGGCTGGACAGCATTAATGGTTTCAGAACTACAATACAATGTCTACTATAATCATATAGCGTGATTCTTAAGCAAGAAACATGGCCTGTTTGTGATCCCAGGGTCGTAATACTCGCACAGTAATGAGACTTGACTATACTGTTCATGGCTCCTGACTGCTGCCGCCCAACATCTCAGGGACGGATGGTTAAAGGCTTATTCCCAAATGTAATGGGTTAACCCCTAGTAGAATGAATCATTAAATATGGGACGAAAAAGAACACTTGACGTTGAGAATTCGAAGAAGAGTAGCCCGAGACGTTACGATAGATCTATATTTCGTTTCGTTTTTTTTTATACTGTCGATGGCCTTCCGTCAGGGGTCATAAGAGCAGCTTTTGGCCCTATGACGTCAGACATAGATTAATCAATGAGCGTTGACGTTTCTATGGTTTTACGCACTGTTCCGTGCAGGCACGCCAAGAAGTCGCCGTAAAAGACCGTTTCATTGACTAATCCCTCACATCAACCAGGACGTCTATTATATAACAACTGTTCCACATCCTAGTGTTGTGAAGACAAGTAAAACGAAATTTTGTACTATATAAAACGAAACGAAATAGGATTTGTGCAATACGAAAACAGTAGATACCTCAATTGCCACACCGGGTGTTTTGTATGTAAGTGAGATGGGATGCAAAATTGACAACATTTTTAACATAATGATTTACTTAATGTCATAAACCTGTGTTTGATATGCCAAGCTGCTGTACCGTGATTGCTTCCGTGATTGACAGGCGACCAATTTAGAATCCATTGGGTACAGAAGAAGTTCAGGAAAAGGTCAATATATATATTTATAAGAGCTGTATATCCCCTGAGAATATGTAATACGAGTCAACTATTATAAGATGTAAATTTTCATAACATGGTGTCCATATGCCCGGAGGTTACGTCCAGCGATCTTTTTGATAGCAATCTGAGCGGTTCAAGAAATGAGAAATTGTATCGGGCGTCGTGTGACAATATACCAATATTAAGTACTTCAGCATCATCGCGACTAAAACATACATTATGAAAGAGCCAAATATGCCTTTTGCAGGTCTTTCTTTAGGTCTGAAATGTTATATAAACTATTAATTAGACATTAATTAACTTATCCAGACCATAATCAACTCTCGATGCCATCGCTAGCCCGCGATATTTAGTGGATTGGCATACTTTTTGTGAAGGGTGATTAAACGAAAAAATGAATAATCGAGACTTTATGTTGTTTTTTTTATCGTACCGACTTTATTAAAGATACATAAAGTCGATTAGATAACGAGTTGGCAGTTCTCACTACAATAGTTAAAAACTAGCTAATGTAAAGGCAATTTGCTGAAAATTTCAGTCAAATTGATCCACTATTAGCTTAGAACTAAGCGATTGAAATATCCGCTTAGCCTCGGTCATCATTACTAAAGTCGGTAAGACAAAACAAGTAGTCTCGGTTATCCATTTTTAGTGGTAAATCACGACGGAAAATATTTTAGCGAATCGAACTACAATCCAACAAAAATCTCATGCTAGCCTCAACATCGAGAGTTGATTATGGTCTGAATAGGTAAATTAATGTTCAATTAATAGTTTTTATAACATTTCAGGCCTAAAGAAAGACCTACAATAGGCAGATTTGGCTCTTGTATAATGTATATTTAATAATGAACAAGGCTATCCTAAGATTGAAAAGCTAATATCTCGGCTCAGTGAAGCAAAATGACTGATATATTTAGCATATTCTATTTACTTCATCTGTTCTTTAACTATCATAGCGAAGACTGTCAACTATTTATTCGATCTCCCCATAATGACCCATTAATTAGTTCATTAGATGGCAATGTATTTGAAATGATCTCTGGTCAACCCAATACTGGACATGCGACCCTACACCTTGTCACGTACAACCCTCACAGTAACGGTATTTGTCGACTTGATATATAATAGGGAAGGTTGGGATGGCCTAGTGGTCTAGAGTGCCGCGCTTCGACCTCTAGCTGGCCGGTTGCCTTTGGCTTACGGCTGTGGTTTCGATCCCTGGTGTGAGCGTATGTGGCATGGAGATAGGGGCGCCTTCTCAACCTCGTGGGTTTCCTCAGGGCACTCCAGTTTTCTGCCACTGCTAAAGACTCCTACGCGCAAGCGAATTATTGAAATAAAATTGAAACCATATATGTTAGTCCCAAAATGACCTAGTTTGTGTCGAGTGGACGTTAAACCCCATTTCTCTTTCTCTCTCTCTCTCTCTCTGATATATAATATTATATGATTTTGTCATGTAGTTTTCACCTGCAACAATAGTTCTTACTGTGGTTAGGTTGGATATAATTCCTTGAAGTTATTTGGCTATCCACACACATGTTGAAAATTTAGTTATTCAATGGCAATTCAGTGTTTGAATACAAATGGCAAAACTCGCTCTTATTTCTTTAGAAACGACTCGATTGGTTGGGGTTAGAATATAGCCAGTGACTAGCTGCTTCCTATCAGCTCCTGGTCTTACGTAACAATATCAATACAAATGACAGACTGAAAGCAGAGAGCGAATGAATAACAGCTTGTGTGTACTTAGCGGGAGTCATGGTGGTTCAGTGAGTAAGACGTTAGCTAGTTAACTTCGAGGTCCCGTGTTCATCGGTTTTGTCCGGCGTGATTTCTCCCTTGTTAATGCTATAGGACGGACAGCATGACGAGAGACAGAGTATAGTCGTTCGGATCGAACAAAAAATCGCAGCGTGTACGTACAAAACTCCTAGACGGTTGAAATTCTAAATCAAAGTAGACCTTAGCGCCGCTGTTCGGGCAAAATCTTCCTCATAACACTCTACATGACGTTTTCCCAGGCGTCATTATCCCAATAGGTTCAGAAAGGCAGGACGTTACACTCCATTTCATTTCATCTTTGTGTGCTTAGCATAAAACAATATATTAAAAAAAACTATAAATAACGTGATCAGTTTGACAAGAAACAGTATGATACCGGCGATGATAAAACACTACTCTAAATTCAATATTCTTTAATGGTAGTGAGCTAAAACTGAATTTATTGGAAAGTTGATACGTCCTTTGAGACTTCAATAATTTGATGATGAAGACGAGGGTGCCTCGAGAGACTCTTTAAGGCCAGGGTTAGAACCGGGATCCATAGCAAAATATAAGAAAAACGGTCACATTATCTATTTCAATGATTAAATTAAAGAAACATGGCTTGACCCTAGAGCTCAGAGCCCAGGATTATAGTCATTTGGTGTGCTCATGAAAAAAATAACGGAAAACAACAAAATACTTTATTTGTCAACTTTGAATTTATTTTACGTTTAGAAAGTAAGAAATGGCGTTTTTTGTTTCATATTCTCACGCCGATGAAGGCAAATGAAATGAAATGGAGTTCAACTTTCTACTGTTCTGCTCCGACTTGGCTAGATGGAGACAGGTATGCACCATATTACAGTGTGCTATGAAGGACATTCTGTCCGGATAGCGGCGCTACGGCTTATACTTATATCGAATTCCAACTGTCAAGGGATCTTTCACGTGCACACCAATGTGTACACGGGATCTTGGAGATAGTTGTCTTTGTCAGACCATCCGTCCTGCACCGCTGACAGTGGGGAACCGCCCCGAGAAATCCAGGCCAACACCGGGAGCGAACCTACGATCTCCAGGCTTGCTAGCCAGTGTTTTACACACTTTGCCCCAACGACGACAGCAGTTACAACTTTGATGGACCACGTAGTCGCTTTTTATATGCATCACTGTAAAAGGGAAACAAGTCTGTAAATTCCGGGGAATTTTCTCGGCCATTACCGGGTTAGAATGCGGGACCTCTCTCGATGAGGGCGACACCGCCACAATCACTAAGCAGGGAGATGGTAATTGAAATATCTTGAACAAGTCCGTAAGCGTATTTATCTCTCATAAACTCAACATTATGAAACATAATGTAATTATGAAAACAATATGCTATTATTGGATTTAAAAAGTCTAAATACTGAAAATTAACAAATGTAAATAGAGTCAGAACGTCTGGCAAGGTAATTAAATTCATCTTAAGCCAGTGTAAATCA
This sequence comes from Patella ulyssiponensis, assembly GCA_963678685.1. Classification (NCBI taxonomy): domain Eukaryota; kingdom Metazoa; phylum Mollusca; class Gastropoda; family Patellidae; genus Patella; species Patella ulyssiponensis. The sequence goes on from OY783228.1 coordinate 78,517,445, forward strand.
TACTTGCATTTAATGTAAGTAATTCATCTTACTGTCAATTTTAATCATGCGGTTGCCGAGAAATGCACGTAATTTAATTTACTTTTAAATCATCGTCATGTGGCTTCAAAAACGTTTTGTCATGAATGAATGGAAGTGTGTCAGTTCAAGAATTTATCTTTATAAGAAAACCTACACGCACGTGCGATTGCTTACATGTAGGCGTCATCTACAGTTACGGTTTTTTTCTCTCTCTCTCTGACATAACTAAATACAAATCCAGAAAAACTACTTCCATGCCATATTATATTACCACCCAAATTGTTATTTAGAATATTGTTCATGCATTTAATAACAGACTCGAAGTTAACTTATCTCTTACCTAGAATCAACAAATAACACATGTCATAATTACATTTAACACCGAGTAATAAATTGTATATGCTTGTATATTGTACAAAATACCTACAGAATAACTGCACTCAGTACACATTCCAGTTGAACAATGTCCTTAAGAGAGAGAGAGGGGGAGGGGAGCGAACTTGTATTATTGTACAAAATACCTACAGAATAACTGCACTCAGTACACATTCCAGTAGAAGAATGTCCTTAAGTTAAATATAATTTAATGTTGAGAGTAATTAAAGATCCATTACGTAAAATTTAGATAAAGAGCAGGTAGTTCTTGCTATAATAGCTTAAAAGTAGATGAAGAATTTCATTAAAATTTAAAATTTCATTCAAACTCAAACTAAAAATAGATTCAGGGGCCACATGTGCACCGGAGATATACAAGAATATCAAGATAAAGAACATTTTATTCATTTATTTGACTAAAGTCGTTTCATATTATAATGCAATACAATACTTTTCTCGTTAAGAAAAATATAATTTAATGCTGCGATTAATTAGGAACAACAAAATTTTTATTAATTAATAAAAAAATGATGTACAAAGTATCTAGATTTGAAGAATAGTTTCTGTTTTTCTTTAAAATAAAAACAGCAACTTTGTTTCACGTATATATATATTTTATTTTAAAGAAAAACAGAAACTATTCTTCAATGTACCTCATTTAAAAAAGAGATATACACGTATGAACGAAACGAAATTATAATGTAATTTCAATTAGTTTGACATGCAGTAAACATCAGAAGCAGTGTCAAAGTTTGACACTTTGTAAACTATTTATTTATTTTTTAAATAATTGTTTTGTTGTTCTTAATTACTCGCAACTATTCGTCGTGATTACAAACATATATATATATATGTTTAAACTACCGTGTATAAATGGAGTCAGACTATAGTAACACTCGGCAAACCTCGGAAGATTTCGGACAATCTAAACTCGGCTGTATGTTGAATTCCGCCATATTGGAACTACTTTAAAGGTCCCGGATGAAACATGGCTGCGCCCATTCCGAACACAATTTGGCGACCTATTTGGCTAGCGACCTATTCGACCGATCCAGCTGTAAGATATTGACGAAATTACACTCCTATTCTGAGCTAAAGGAATGGATAAAAAATAATATATTCTACTTTCATTTGATACATATAACGTTGGATTTTATTGGTTGATAAATAGATGAGTTAAGGCGACTGTTGTCTTTATTCTAAATAGGTTTCCAACGAACAGGTTTCAGCTCGATCGGTCGAATAGGTCGCTAGCCGAATAGGTTCCCAATTTGTGTAATAGCGTCAAGTTTTCCTGTTAAAGTAAACCGGTAGCCGCATCGCAAATGTATGGGCGTAGGTATCACTTACTGCCATACAGCCGAGGCTAGATGTAGTTTACGGAATCTGCCGAGATTTGCCGAGTGACTATAGTAATAACATCCCCATTGACTTGCATGTTAAATCCAAGACCTTTAACGAAAAGAAATGAATGAGAGAGAGAGAGAAATCGGGTTTAACGTCCACTCGACACAACTAACATATGGTTTAATTTTATTTCAATAATTCGCTTGCGCGTAGGGGTCTTTAGCAGTGGGAGGAAACCGGAGTGCCCGGAGGAAACCCACGAGGTTGAGAAGGCGCCCCTATCTCCATGCCACATACGCTCAAACCAAGGCTCGAAACCACAGCCGCAAGCCAGAGGTGACCGGCCAGCTAGAGGTCCAAGCGCGGCACTCTAGACCACTAGGCCATCCCAACCCCCCAGAAATGAATGAAATGGAGTGTAACTTCCTATACTGTTGTGCGCCGACTAGGCTAATGAATACGGGCATATGCAATACAGTGTGCTGTCGAATTTCAACTGCCAAGAGATCTTACGGGCATGCCACGTGTAAATGGGACCTCGGTTTTTGTCCCATCCGATCGATTAGGCGGTTGGCCTTGTCAGACCCTCCGTTCTGCACTACTGACGAACATCCTGATGAACTTTCTCGGCCAACACCGTGTAGCCGTTATGGCTTTTCATCATGGTGTAAATCTCCATTTGGAGTATATGCCTGTTTATCTGGATTTAAACATCTGGTGTCACTTTTTCAAAGTGGATTTACATCAATTGGCTTTATTTTAACAGAAAGCGGGAAAGCTGTAGCCATGTGCAAAATAATTTGGTATATCCCCTTTTCTCCAGACCAATTGTGCTTAGACTGGGCCGGGACATATGTGCCAGTCAGTAATATAATAATTCAGCTATTGCAGACCGCGTTTACAAATTAATGGGAATCTCCTCCACATAGTCGCGACCAATAACATATAACATATTATATGGCACGTTCTGTGTGCAAATGTTAAACAATGAACTTCCGGTGTCACAGAGAAACGATAGAATGGGTGTTGAACTAATTCAGATAAAAAATCTGTTAGTTAATTCAGTTAAAGGGAAATATCATCGGAATTAATGAACTTTTCGGTATACTAGTGTCCTCATTTCCCATCTTCTACCCAATTACATAACAAGATCACCAGTTTCATATGCAGCAAAACCCCTTATTTCCCCCAAGCCGCGGTGGTTCAATGAGTAGGGGGCTGACTTACAAGGTTTTAGCCGAGATAGTTCCCCGGGATAGGGGGCCTGACAAGGGCAGTCGTACGAAAAAGCGATGACCCGTGTACACATTGGCATGCACGTGAAAGATCCCTTGACAGTTAGAATTCGATATAAGAGTAGGCCGGAGTGCCGCTGTCCGGGAAAAATGTCCCTCGTAGCACATCGTCTTCATTAGCCCAGTCGGTGCACAAGAGTAGGAAGTTAAACCCAATTTCATTTCATGACTCTGTCACCTGTCTTGTGATTTCAATTGGTCCAAGTGCAGTAGACTCCCAGAAGTATTGTAACAATTACAGACAAGACATTGCACTGAATGTTCTTGGTCAGTATAATCTCAATTTGTCTGGTTTCCAGAATTAAAAATGTTAGTGCAATATTGTCGTGTAGTATACAGTGGTAGACCGTACTAATCCCCTTAAATACTTTTATACAGCTGGTATTTTACAGAATAATATTAACTCGGATTAACGTCTCACTTCCCTGTCCAAACCATACATATGCAGAGTTGGCATGCGGCAGAGAGAGAGAGAGAGAGAGAGGGGGGGGGGGGAATGTGGTGAAAGTTGTAGAAAGTATTGTTAACATTTGATATCCAACGCTGGGATAGATCCATTTAAAGGAGCTAAATCGCTAACATTTGGGACCTAGAAATTGACACAAGTTGATTTACATTCAATGGTTTCCGTTTTTACTGTAATTTCAAATCAGTTATGTTCGGCGAAATAAGCCAGCAGTCTAAATTCAATGAAAATTTCTAGCGTCTGGTTATTCCAGTCCACATACGCCGTTTGATCTGGTGCAATGTTTCTGGCCTCGTTCCAGGAGTCTCTTGCTAGAACTGAGGCTGAAACGCATTATGGTACACGATTCGTGTACCAATGGTAAAATGTTTATTTTGTCTTAAATATTGGATAGCAGAAGCCCATCTTTTTCTGCTAAGATCACAGCATCAATGTTGATTTACATCGGCAAATAATTCGTGTTTTCAATGCTGAAGATTTTGGATGATATTGAGTTAGGCACTTAGATACTTTAAGTAATTGTTAGACCAAATTATTTTTGTTAGAAAGGCTGCCTTTTATTACTTGTTTATTGGCCTCAAATGACGGGGCTTTATGATATAACTATTGAATAAAAACAATTGAAAATTCAAGACTAATCTAATTTAAAAAGATTTTGGCGAAATGTCTGATAGCTTATGTAAAGAGAGAGAAAGGGGGAGAGGGGGTAACGTCCACTCGACATAAACTAGGTCATTTGGGAACTAATACATGGTTCAATTTATTTCAATAATTCGCTTGCACGTAGTGGTCTTTAGCAGTGGGGGGAAACCCGAGGATTCGGTTGGACGGGCGACCCTACTCCTTATCACAAACAATGGGCTCTGAGGGGACATTTGTCCAAGCGTCGATGCAACCCTCTGTTCTTATTTCAACTATCCATTAAATTGTCGGGAGATCTTTCACGTACTGCTAATAGTATACACTTTGGTTTCATTTGTCTTATCATCCATACAACTAGAACCATTTTCTTGTCAAACCCCAGACCCTGCCGCGCTCATGAGGAGGGCTGAACAATCCCGAAGAACCGCCATCGAATGGTTAGCACGTGCGCTTCATCATAAGGTCTGTCATTGAGTCAACTGGTGTGGTTTCGATTCCCCATGCAGTTGTACGTGACAAGGAGTAGGGTCGCCTTCAAAACCTCGTGGGTCCCCCCCCCCGCACACTGCTAAAGACCCCAAAGCGCAAGCGAATTATTGAAATAAAATTGAACATATGCTGGCCCCGAAATGACCTGGTTTGTGTCGAATGGACGTTAAACCCCATTTCTCCCTCTTTCTCCCTCTTTCTCCCTCCCTCTCCCTCTCTCCTCTCTCTCTCTCTCGTTAAACGCTATAATCCTATAACAGCTATTCACGTAAGAATGTATTACCATAATTACACAGAAGTTACCATGTGATAAGGTCAGAGGTATTTTGACGAGAACAGAGGCACGATACATTGTCAATAATGACAGATACAATTGTTTATGCAATTACTCGAAATAATTGCGTGAATACTGTGGCGACACCCATCTCACGTGCTGTTTTATGTCGTGTACAGATAATTAGACTTTCAACAAGAGTTATCGCACTTACCAGCTGCGCTCAGTGATGTAAACATCAAGTACCAGCCATTGAAGATTAAATCCTTCTCACCTCTCCAATGTCAGACAATCCGCTGTTGGATAAATACAAAAGTAGTGCATGTTGGCAACGAGTGTTTTGAAAACCAGACAAGTTAAGTTTTTATAGTAGTTATAACTACATCGTACGTTCGTTCGTGGTGCCTTACGTCCACTTCTATATTGAGAGTGATATCACAGACAATGTTTTTTATCACCCAATAACACTTTTGACGGTAGATATCGCCCGTGTGATAAAATACATTGTCTACTGCGATATCTCCTTAGGAGATACCACTTTACATGAATTTGATTGGTCAATCAAAAAGCGACTACTTTCTTTTATTTTAAAGAAACCACTTATTTAAATAAAAATGATTTTTTTTTTTACAAATAAAAAAAAAATGTTTTTATTTAATTGATCGTGAAGGAAATACTGGGTCAATATATAGGACTTTGCATTTCTGTCAAGAAATGATGTATCGCTACGCTGTAATGTGTCTTTTTTGATATAGAGAGAGAGAGAGAGAGAAATGGGGTTTAACGTCCACTCAACACAACCAGGTCATTTCGGGACTAATTTTTTTTTTTTTTTTTTTTTTTTTTTTTGATATCAAAAAATATCAACACCCGTTTTTTTTTATACTTTATTAACTTGTGTTGATATTTTTTGGTATCAAAAAACACTCGTAGGAGAATCTGATTCAAATACAGGTCTATATTTCGTTTCGTTTTTTTATACTTGCGATGGCCTACACTACGTTTGACCCTATGACGTCAAAAACTGGCCGTAACAGACCGTTCCATTTACTAATCCCTCACTTATACAAGAACACGTTGTTGATAACAACTCTTTCTGAAATGTGGTCTGATAGTGTCGTCGCTCCTGTCCGTCGGTCTTGGCTGCAAAATAATCCATGTGCTGAATACATACACCATCCGATCTTTTTATAAATGTAGAGGGGGATGGGGTATTAGCCGAATGGGTAGCGCGTGCACGTTGTATCATAACGTCTATCATTGAGTCAATTAGCTTGGTATTTCAGGCCGTTCCATTTACTAATCCCTCACTTATACAAGAACACGTTGTTGATAACAACTCTTTCTGAAATGTGGTCTGATAGTGTCGTCGCTCCTGTCCGTCGGTCTTGGCTGCAAAATAATCCATGTGCTGAATACATACACCATCCGATCTTTTTATAAATGTAGAGGGGGATGGGGTATTAGCCGAATGGGTAGCGCGTGCACGTTGTATCATAACGTCTATCATTGAGTCAATTAGCTTGGTATTTCAGGCGCACGCGTTAAATCACTAACCCATCCCCTGCGCGTAATGGCCATATTTAATGTGCATGTGTGTACACGAAGCGTATCCATATGTAACTCGCCCTTTAAACCGTTTAACGCAAATTTTAAAATAGTTTTCATTTTCATGAATGAAACATTTGCTGTTGGAATCATTAGCGGTCATTTGTAACTAATTGGTGTATTACTTCCACTGGAATGTAATTATCGCGATTTGCATAAAATTATATTACACACAGCCTGGAATTCTTGGAATCTTTTCAAAAGTTTATTTAATTTACAAGAAGTAAAATAATGGAGCTTCTTTAAGTGGTAAAAGTCATAAACACGTATACAAAGTCAGTTCAGATTGCGAAATCTAAGTACCAAATATCGTTCGAATTAGCTACACAAACTAGGTCATTTCTGGACTAACATATGGTTCAATTTTATTCCTACTCCTTGTCACATACAAACGGTGAATCAAAACCACGACACTTGACTCAATGACAGACCTTATGATACACCGCGCACGCACCAATCATTCGGCAATCAACGTCCATCCCCGCACAGTTTTGAACAATTAAAGTATTCCATAGAATTATGTCCTCTGCTTTTCCAGTTCAATTACTAAATACTATTGGAAACATATTACTCACGGATATTGTTTAGCTAAAGTGGGGTCACGGTGGCTAAGTGGGCAAGATCCCTGCAAAGGCCGGGAAAGTTCATCCAGATTTTCCGGCGTGGTTTCCCCCTTGTTAGTACTGCAGACGGAAGGCCTGGCAAGGACAGCTGTCTGGTTGTGCGGATGGGACGAAAACCTAGGTCATTTGGAATTCGTTATAAGAGTAGGCCGTAGCCCAGTTTGGAGCATCTTCAACAGAAGGCTTGATCTCGCCTTAACTACATACATCTTATCAAGCCCTTCACGTAATACCCTGTATATTTCGCCACTAAGTTCGATTGTCACAAGCCCGGCTTGGGAACCTATCAGATTCATCGGTCGTCGTGAATACCAAGTCTCCTGCTTTATAGACAATCGAGTTGCAAAGTTCAAAGATCGATCAATGTCACGGTTGCTGTTTTCCCACGAGTTTCTCAATTTAAAAAACCCTGTTTGTTTATAGTGTGTTGGGTGCCACTAACTCTGATTGGACAATGCTAATTAGTCACTTGTAAAAATAACTAGCGCAAAGTTCGGGGAATTGCTGAGTATTCAAGCAACGGAGAGATGTTGTATAACTCGCGAACGTTGCTGAAAGGGTCAATCCCGATAACTTTCTGGGGAATAAAACTGCTTAATTTTGTGTTAAAATCCCTTAAAACCCATTACCTAAGGCCGACCAACTAACCCGATATTTGTGATACGCTTGTAAATAACTTAAACCTGACAGTCTTCATCTGGAAATGGAGACCGTTGTAGTGTACAGTATCTGGATAAAACCAGACTTTTTTCTATAAAAATAATATGTAGGTGAAATTTACCTATTGTTGTCAAGTACAGTACATGGGTCATTCACTGCATAGACCTCTCAAGAAACGGGAATCGATTATCAGGTCACCCAATGAAAAAATTGACCGAAATCTTAAAAAGGTTACGTGTCCGGATAAGCAGTGTTGACGTTCACGTCCAAACGACTCAATATTTTGAGCTGAAATTTTGAGACAAGGTAAATACACCATGCCTCTATATTTTGGTCCATAAATTTCATAAATACTCGGACTTTAATCTTTTAGACTGTGTTCTTATCGGAATTGTCCCTTTAAGGAACATGAGTTTGGAGCGGAACAGTAAGACGTTATACCCCATTTCATTTCATTTCTCTTTAGCTAAAGGGATCCTGTGCGTCATATCAGCGAATGATGAAACTGATAGTCTGTATGGGCTGTGTCTACATTAAGAACTTGTCCATTAGACTATAATGAACTAAAAATTTCGTAATATTATTAAGTTACTGACAAATAATAGACTGTCTGTTTTTCAAATTGTAACTTCTAAACGCGTCTATAATTAGCCATATATATAATAGAGATGTCTGTCTTTAAGCTCCTGTGTGTAATTTATCATGCCTAATTGTATTTATCATCGATTCCACGCATCCTGGTCTTGCCATCTTAGTAGCTTCTCTAGGTTCCGTGTGACTTAATCCTCCAGACAATATCAACAATTATTATTTGAACTCTTAACTTTATTATTATATATATCACCTTGTTCAAGTGCAGAATCGTCCACCAACCGATTATCGTATGTAAATCGCCCAGACAAGATAATAAATGGACGGACTTTTCCTTGATTAGTATGTGCTAAAGACGGAACATAAAGGGGCACTATCACTCTCACGAATGTCGTATTCACACTTATTATATGTCGATCCGAGTCCATATCCTATATTAGTTATTGTAGTTCCAAATATATATATATTATAACCAACCACTCATTACCGCACATGCGCTGTACAAATGTCTGTCACTGAATAAATGCGTTGTCACTCACTCTCTATTTCAACACAATATGGAATCCAAGACTATGATAATGAAGAAGTGGGTTAAAATGAAAATGTATTTAACGCCCGCCTCTTCTGGCAGAACCGAATTGATGATGACGAACAAAAGCGACGCAGTTTGCAACGTGGGACATTTTTGTTTCAGGATATCGGCGTTTCCGACTTCTCTTAATCGCATGACAAATGACAAGGGTTCTTTAACGTGCACGCTAATGAGTACACGCCTCATCATCGCTAAGTCCCTGTCCTGCATCCCAACTATGGGATCGAACCCGCGTCATAGGCTACTCATCGAGTCACAGTGGTCCCACTCTCCGGAATGTACATCATTATCCGAAAGCATATTATTAAGTGAAGACCAAGAACAAATACATTTGTCAGCGACGTTAAAATATGTTTTAAAATTTGTACTATTCGTGCCTATCTCAACTGACAAAGGGTAGGGTCGCCTGTCCAACTTCGTGCGTTTTCTCCGGTTTGCTCCAACTGCTAAGGACCACTACGCGCAACGAAGTGTTAGTCCCGAAATAATCTAGTTTGTGTCGGGTGGACGTTAAACCCCATCTCTCTCTCTCTCTCTCTCTCTCTTTGGACTTAGTTTCCCTTTTCTCAGAGCACAAGAATATGTGTTGCCGCCCAACCTATGTTTGTACTTATTTTACTTATTGATTAGCAAATGGTATTTTCGATCACAGATTTAGTCTGACTTTCACTCTTCACTTTTTAAATCCCATTTGAAAAATAGGTTTTAAATTAGTCTATCGTATTTACGTTTAATACGTTCCATTTAATTATAAAAACACTAAACCTTGGTAATCAATGGTATTGAGCTCACGGACAATAAATTTACGAAACTAAGGATTGTAATAGGATTATTCTCTGCTGATTTTAAAACCCATTTTCTCTTCATTATCGCTGTAAGATTTTTACAGCTACATAGTTCTTAAATCTTAATGGTTGCATGCTGATGTTTGTTTCCCAATAAATTGTGTATAGAATCCCCCTTATCCGTTTCTTGTGATGTCGGCTAACGTCTGATACTAGCCAGAACCCGTACATTTAGTTACAGAAAATAAACGGCTTTTGATCAGACTTCAAAGCAAGCAACCAACCTGCAGTAAAATCATCCTTTCTATCCAGGCATGGATGACGTTTTCTCTCAGTGTAGTGGTTTATGTATGTATATCCAGATATCATTGGGTAGGGTTAAGTAATTACTAGTGATGCCAACCAAAAGAATAAAACGCCTGCAAGTTTTTTGCATGGATAAACGTTACTAAGTCGATTAGATTGTAGGAAACTTTAGCTAAAAGAATCAGTAATCCAGTAATCGCTTTCTGGCAATACAATGGGTGTTTTGTACTGTAGTAGTTCAAACGAGATGGGGTTACATTCCCCTATTCAAGCCTTCCCAGCGAATCCAATAATAAATGAAAAACCTTGAAAAATGATAAACTGAGATATTTCATTCTGGTCCGAGTATAATATAGACCAATGTCAAAGAAAAGGCTTGGAAGTCGTTTTGTGAAATTTAAAGGATGTCGCGGGATACCACAAACGAAAAACGGTTTACTTTTAAAGAGAAAAAAGTATCGCCAAATTAGACTAAAACCCTTCCCTTGCTAAAATAATGTATTCAAGGGAGTTATAAATTAGTTCATGTATCACGTATATCGTCATTGGAAGAACTGTGTCATTAGCATTGCTGTCTGGCAATGAAGGGGCGTGGTGTAGTACTTTAAACGAAACAGGGTTCATATTTTTAGCGAAATGAAAATATCCCCCAAATAAACCTTAAAACCCTTCCCTTGCTGGCACAATAATGTTTTCAAGAGAGTTCAGATATCAGGTCATTTCGGGACTAATATATGGTCTAGTTTTTTTCAATAATTCGCTTGTGCATAGTGGTCTTTAGCAGTAGGCGGAAACCGGATGGCCCTGAGAAAAACACGAGGTTGGACAGGCGACCCTACTCCTTGTCACGTACAACCTGGGATTCGAAATCACGCCAGTTGACTCAGTGACAGGCTTCTGATACACGGCGCACATGCTAACCAGCCAACCTCCTTCAGATATCCGTACACCGCATTTAAAAGAACTATATCATCACCACCGCTTGGTGGCAACAAAATGGCGTGGGGTTCATATCGCCCAGTTTTTCAGGTGGGTTCACTTATCCCGTACATTGCTATTGAAATAAGGTTGCCACCAGCATAGCTTTCTAACAATTAAATGGACGTGGTGTAGCACTTCAAACAAAATGGGGTTCATTTTTAGCGATATGAAAACATCACCCCAATAAAACTAAAAATCTATCCCGTGTTACAATAATGATTTCAGTTGGATACAGACACCACGTACAACACTAATAAAAGAAATATTTTATGTGACTGGGAATTCGGACATGAACTTTCAAATGCTACCCCCGAGCAATTGGCATAGACGGTCACCGACTGATCGTATAGTGAAATACTCCAACTCCCCTAGACGATTGCTCATTAATGCGAAAATGAAAACTTGTGTTATGACGCTCGACAATCATATTTAAAAGGATGTTAAACTTTCAACAGAAATGAAATGAAATGAGGTTTAACGTCCTACTGTTCTGTTCCGAACTGGGCTAATTAAGACGGACATGCGCCATACATGGTGCTATGAGGGGGATTTTGCCAGGACAGTGGCACTACGGGCCTGTTCTGGTACAGGCTTCACTCAAATCATTTAGATATTTATTAACATGACAAGATCATTATCATTTCTCGATGTCTTCTTGTGTGTCCGATATGCAAAACTAGATAATCGAGACTTTCTTTACTATCGTTACAGTGGTAACAATGACAATCGAGGCTACAGTGTTTTTTAAAATGAAGTTTTCTCTGCTCTGAGTAACGTAATTTGATTGAAATTTTCAGCATATTCCCTTTACATTATCCATTTTTAAAACTAGAATAGCGAGAACTGCCAACACTCAATCTAATATATCTTAATGAATTCATTATACAGTGTATTGGGTTTTTTTTTTTTTTTTGGTTTACTCCACTATTTATTTTATATATCCATATTAATTCTTGTCAGCAGGCATCTTCCGTAGAACGCTCGATCGCGCCTTAACTTCGTACATCTTATATGTTGGAAAACCCACAGTTGTTGCTTCGGAACATGAGACACGGGTCTGTTCCTCAATCCCTTTCAATTTTTGAATAAAATATTGTTTAGAAAATAATTTTTTAAACTTCTGTATCTCAATAATGGTCTCAATCCGTCTGAACATCGTAGAGTAAAACCATAAACAACACCAAATCTAAAACAAATTTATTCTTCAATACCTTTGGGGCCATAATCTTTAAACTTCTACTTCCTCATAAAATTCAAAGGGTGTGGATGGCCGAATGGTTAGCGCGTGCGCGTTGCTTAGGTCTGTCATTGAGTCAATGGGCGTGGTTTAAATTCCTCGGATGTACGTGACAAGGAGTAGGGTCGCCTGTCTAACCTCATTGGTTTTCTTTGGGTCCTCCGGTTTCCCACTACTGCTGAGGACTCCTACGCAAGCGAATTATTGAAATCAAACTGGACCATGTGTTAGTCCTGAAATGACATAGTTTGTGTCGAGCGGACGTTACACCCATCTCTCTCTCTCTCTTTCTCTCTCTCATTCACGCAAGAGTTACTAACATATTCAGGATTCGGAGCAATCTATTTTCATAAAAGGTTTATGTAACAGTTGCTAAATTACAATGGGTTTAATGAATTAATGACTGATTAGTTTAATAACAATCAACATTACCACGTATAAAAAAACCCTTTTTTCTATTTTCAGTTTCATTTATTTTCTCTAGAATATACCCATCAATTCGCTGAACGTTTTACACACTGTTGTCGTAAAAACAATTTAAAACCAATGTTCTGATTCATTATTTATGACAATGGCGGTGCTGCACGGCATTACGCAAACTTAAATGCATTTTATCAAAGAGAATGCCTAATCAAAATACAATAAAACTCTAACCCTGAATCGAATTCACTTTTAACAAACCACCAAAACGGTTTTAATGCTTTCGTTTGTTTGTTCCTTGGATAGTAATTTTCCTGAGTGTAACGCGAAATTGAAGTGGGGAGCGAGAATGCATCGACCATTAAGCGGTTAAATTGTATTTCTCGACGCTAACGAGGCATTTGTTGAGGTCTATGAAAACTCTGGAACCAGCTTTTTATTAAGCCCAAACGATTAACAGAACGGACAAATTTTCGCCCATTCCATTACAAGTACATCTAGTGATAAACCATTTCATTCGCCTGGGGAATTAGCAGAGGAAATAAAAAACCTGGGGGCTACAAAACAGAAATAAATTGCACTGTTTACTGCTGTACCTCGGTTTATTTTTTCGATGTTTAATTTGTGAAGTGTGATAGTAACCACCAAAAGAAATTTATTATAGGTTATTTGTTAAATGAGTTAGGGGACTTGCAGTATTCCTGAAGGATCTGGTATTTAATCCAAGTGTTCTCGCCATCTTGTCCCCCACTAATGAGCTAATGGATACGCAGTTTGTTTGTAAATTCTGTATAAAATGTCAAAGTGTTTCAGGCTACTTTCAATTTGTTCCAGTTAATTATATTCTATTTGTTGTTGATCCGTCTTTAATCCATGGGAATACTGTCTCACAAATTAACCCAGAATATGTAAATGCTGGATAACCGAAATGATGTAGATTCGAACAGACAGCGCTTCGGTGGCAGTGGCTGAAAATTGAGTAGTGGTGGGTTAATATGAATTGTATATAAACCATATTATTTGACTTATGTCATAAGATATAAATCAATTGACGGACTTTGGACTCGTTGATGGTTGGACACTGGATGTTCGGTTCAACCTTAAAAACGTTATAGACATGTTTCATTTTTGCTACATCTGGCGTGGAGGCATTGATTGAAATACGGGGCATTTTCCTCTCGAATACGATTAGGACGCCCTGAGATACCCAGACTGCGTCGAAACTTCGGGAAAGCTTAAGCCCGTTTCACCGTTGTCATCGTTGGCGCCTCCGATGTTCAATAGGAAAGCGTGGCTAATCGCGGTCCACCCACTTATGCGTGTCAAGGACTAGGGTCACTGGTCCAACCTTGAGGTTTTGTTGCTCCAGGTCCTCCCACTGCTAAGACCCCTACGTGCAAGCGAATTATTAAAATAGAATTAAACCATGTATGTCACGAAATGACCTAGTTTGTGCCGAGTGGACGTTAAACCCCCTTCCCCCATTACCATTACCGATTTCAAAATCTATAGCTAGTTGGCTAAATATTATGTGGAATTTTGCTCATCTAAATATATTCATCCAGTAATAATTCAAATAAAGGTGGCATTACTAAATGTATGCTGGGGGAATCTGTTACCCACAAGCGAATCATTGAAATAAAATTAAACCATATGTTAGTCCCAAAATGACCTAGTTTGTGTCGAGTGGACGTTACCCCCATCTCTCTCTCTCTCTCTCTCTCTCTCTCTCTCTCTCTCTGGGAGAATCTGTTAATGTCGTAATCATGTTATAATAATAAACTAACTGCCAAACACTTTAAATAATGCAATAAACTAATTGCATATTACCTTAACACACTTCATGTATTTAACAGAAATGTTTCACAAATTCATAATATTCATACCGCACATTCATGGTTTGTTTACTCATGTTTTGAAAAATAATGTATAACAAAACAAATTCATAAAGGCTTAATTAAGTTAATGAGAGAGAGAGAGAGAGAGAGAGAGAGGGCGAGAGAGAGATAATGTTGATTGTTATTAAACTAATCAGTCATTAATTGACTAACTGTAGCAATTGTTACATAAACCTTTTATTCAAATAGATTGGTCTGAATCCTGAATGTTATTAAAAACTCTTCCTTAAATTAAAGAAAGAGAGAGGGGGAGAGGGGGTGGGGAGAGTATGTGGTAAAATTAGTAAAAAGGTAATGTCCACATTTGATAACCTACGCTGGGATAGATCCATATAAATAATTATTTGACCAAAGGTGTTTTTTTTTTTTTTGTCTTTGAAAGGCTACTTGTTTATTGGTCTCAGATGACGGGGCTTTTTTTTTATATATAACTATTGAATTGAATACGAGCAGCCAAGCCATAACAAGCGATTTAATATTTCGGGGGGAAGGGGTACAAAGTGTAATAGTAATTAAATATGCAACAGCTAAATTAAGGTCTTAAATTATTAAAATAATTGACAAAACCACAATCAGCTCTCGTCGCTCTCGATGCCATCGTTAGCCTTCGATATTCAGTGGATTAAATAACAATAAAAATGGATAATCGAGATTTTATTATCGTAATAACGGTGGTAATGACGATCGAGACTAGCCTAGTCTATATTTTAACTATCGGCTCTTTATCTATTCTTACCTAATAACCCTTTAATAAATAGTCAGGATCATTTTAGACATTTTGGGGGGTTGGGATGGCCTAGTGGTCTAGAGTGCCGCGCTTCGACCTCTAGCTGGCCGGTCACCTCTGGCTTGCGGCTGTGGTTTCGAGCCCTGGTGTGAGCGTATGTGGCATGGAGATAGGGGCGCCTTCTCAACCTCGTGGGTTTCCTCCGGGCACTCCGGTTTCCTCCCACTGCTAAAGACCCCTACGCGCAAGCGAATTATTGAAATAAAATTAAAAACCATATGTTAGTCCCGAAATGACCTAGTTGTGTCGAGTGGACGTTAAACCCCATTTCTCTCTCTCTCTCTCTTAGACATTTTAAAATCTAAATTACAGGCACTCAATAGAATAAATAGGTTCTGGAATTCGGGACGTTTCGGGTTGTTCTAGACATGTCTGGAATTCGGGAAGCGCCGGGATAAAATATTGTTAATAAATAGTAAAGATGATTTTAGACATTTCAAAATCCAGAATACATGCAGTCTATTGAATAAATACGTGCCTTGAATTTGGGCCGGTGATTTTAGACATTTTAAAATTCAAATTACACGCAGTCAATTGAATAAATACATGTCTGGAATTCGGGACGTCTCGGAATAAAATATTGTTAAATGTCTTGTTTTATTCTTCCTGGTGTGACAGATGTAGGTCTCATCTCTCTCTTCATTGATTGCGGTTCGTCTGTAAGAAGGGAAATATATCAACAAGCGAATGGTATTTATTCCACAGTTGTGTAATTTATACGGCAATACACAACACAATGAAGCCAAGCAATGAATTTACACTTGGTATAATTGGGCTCTGTTATTTATTTCTGCTTCCTCATCCTGACTTCATCCGGTCTTCCGCTCGAGACCAGTAAATTCTTTTCTGTTTGTCAGTTCAGACCATATTTTGAAGGTTTTTTTATGACATATCATGCATCACGGCGTACTGGAAAGTTATTAAATAAAGATCATAAAAATTTCTGGAAAACGAAAAAAAGGAAAATCAATAGATTCTATAGTTTGTGTAGGAGAACAGTACGGCTTATAAACAACCAGAAACCCATGGGAAAAACTAACTCGGCAAACAATAGTGATATGTACCTACACCTATACAGATGGGTTACCGCTTTTAGAAAGAAATTCTTGAAATCGCGCCATTGATATCGTTTATTAAGGATATAGGTCAAAGACCCATAGATCCAAATCATAATACAATAATCGCGCGATTCGAAGAGTGGGTAGTATTTTCATTGCAAAGATGTCCTTGTTTAAAGAAAATCAAATAAACTTGAAAGAAAAACATATTCATACTTTGAAAGCGTTGTATGATAAAACATTCTTCATATGCGTCGTCATGGGCGACGTCGTTGGTAATCAGAGAACTTGGAAGTAGTTCTAATGGCGGACTTCGTCATACAGCCGACTGTAGATGTAAAGTACGCGAAACTGCTGAGGTGTGCTTGGTGGGACAAATCATTCACACACGAACATCAGGTGGTGTACAAAATTCAGAGATAAAAGGAGGTTGTCACGTACAAGCGGGGATTCAGAAGCATCAGTTAAACCCCTAGACCACCCAAACCGCCCGGAAATCGAAACAAAAGTAGTCAGTAACGATGCTATCCGGTCCAACTTTCCCTCGTGGCACAACACAAGTCATATTCCCGTCTTCATTAGCTCTGTTGATGCTGAACGGTCGTCAAACCCAATTTCATTTTATTTAAAAACAACATGGCTGTCAAAGTGTTGCTAGGATTCTGAAATCATGTTTCTCAAAGTATCGGTCGTTAATTTATACTTCGATATATTCATTGGTGGGTAATGGATTCCTGGTTATAATTGTAAAATAGCCCTAATAAATATATAAAATCTTAATCAGCTCAACTCATAAGACTAATTTATAACAGTCCCGCTACCGGTCTTAATAGAGGGGTCTTACTGTATTTATGCCATGTTTTTGCCAAGAAGAATTTATTGTATTCCTGTTTTAATGAACGGGCCTTTTGACAATCCAAAGAATGTAGCAATGCTGTTCGTGGAGACCAGCTGAAAAACTTCAGAGAATTCATGCTATGTATTTATCTAAATACAAAAAGGTTTTATTGAAATCCCATCCTTATAAAAACATGGGAGAACAGCGCCACCATTAGATAATTAGCATTAAAGGGGGCTAATTTTACGTGTGATTAGCTGGTATATGAAACCCATAACGTATTTAAGTGTTTGTAGTCTAGGCGATACACCTGCCTTTAATTAGATAATTGTGTATTTCGTTTCTTTGAGCTTTATATCAATTTCACTATCAACACATATCCCTTAATCCTGCTATAACTTTATAATGGTAGCACAGAAGATCTCTAACCAGTTCTGATTTTTTTTAAAAATGAAAGAAACTAATACCATGTATTTTTTTAGTGTTACAGAGATACGTTGATATAACCATACATACTAATTTCCTTGTGTCAAACAAGCGAAGAAGAGTCGTTGTATATACAAATCTTTTGTTAGAACCTTACAAAATTAGATAACCTTACTCTTTCAATAGGCCTGGTACTGAATCGTGCACTCGACGCTTATTCCATCAACCATCTATAACAAAGCCACCGGATCAATTCCTGCTTTACATTGTACCCTTTTCAAGGATATGGACCCTATTTTAGCATTGTTTTTTTCATCACGTTATTGGCCCGTAATTTCTGTTTGGGTTTTAATATCGCGCTATGGGCGCTATTTCTATTTTTCCCTTTTTATCGCGCTAGGATATCTATTTGTTAAGGCCAACTTCAGGTTTGGTCAAAGATCACGTGATGTAAACAGGACTAGCGCTAATCCCAACCCTAACCCTTGTTAAACTAGGAAATATCTCGAACCAAAATTTCATCATCCTATGTCAGTGCTTGTGTTGAGACTTGACCTCTCCCCCAAATTCTTAAACCTAACCTACAGTTTCGCCACAAATCGTGTGCTCTAACCTAATTTACGTCTTAGCGATCTTGACGAAAATTTAGTCGCGCTATGGTCATCTTTTACATCACGCTATGGTAGTCCCTGTACATCGCGCTATGGACCATATGGCTACATGCCATATTTCTTTTTAGTTATTTGATGTTTTCTAGTCACACCAATACACCACACAGTTCAAGCTTTTTCATGTCCTGGAAACTAATCACACAGCGAGTCTAATTTCGTAAATTTGCTAACCGTCAAAAATAATTGTACAAAATGTTTTTAGAACTTTAACACTTTGTTGGAGAAGAAACTGATTAGTCCGGTAAAAAGAGTCGCCAAACTTGTGACATTCGTGACAATTGGCTGAATTGACGTAGACAGGATATCGACTGCCAATTCTGTGATAATAAACCAATTGTGTGGAAGCCTGGGCTCGAGAAATAAGGTTGGGTGTGTCCCCCTTTCCCCCGCTGGAGCAGAGAATATTTTTTCTCTCCTACATTCATGTAAATAACGCCGATTGACTCACTCTGCTGTAATCATATACATGTATGCACCTAAATGAGCAGACGTATTGGCTCCAAGCTTCTGCATTGATCAAATTCACAGGTAGTTCCCCAAGGCTGTCTTGATCTTGGGTCCCCCACTACACAATACGCCCCGTGATTATAAACAGCAGACGATGGTAACCCACCACTGTATTATATATATATACATTAGAAGATCTCAAAATGTCACTTTGGCGTAGAACAACTAAATACTATTTGTTTTAAAATCAGTGGAGGGGGTTGATTGCCGAATGGTTAACGTGTGCTTTGTATCAAAAGGGGGTGGGGTGGATGGCTGAATGGTTAGCACGTGCGTGCTGTATCATAAAGCCTGTCATTGAGTCAACTGGCGTGGTTTCGAATCACCGATTGTACGTGACATGGAGTAGGGTCGCCTGTCCAACCTCGTGTGTGTTTCCGGATCCTGCCACTGTTAAAGAACATACGCGCAAATGCCCTAGTTTGGGTCGAGTGGACGTTTCCCATTTTATTTATACGCTTGTTCAAATGACTGAAACGACGCACCAGTTCGAAATCTAATGTGTGGTCATGTACATCGCCCAATTCCTATGAAAATTCAAATCTTAGATAATATCCACACAGTGTTAGTTCCATTTGTCCCCCTTCTCCGCTCCCCCACCTTCTCCATACCACACTGCATGATGTATTGCCGTCGTCATGTAGAGCGTTAGTTAAATATTTTTAATGTAAATCTATAATGGTTTGTATCATGTTAATGTGTTGAAATGGCTTTGTATATGAATTAATTCCACGTGTAAATGTCGATTATTCAGCTAATCGTGCCATTAATCATGAGGTAGTAAACACCTTTTAATAGCATCAAATGAGTTTATAATAATATACATGGTGTCAGATTGCCACCATTTTCATATAGAAACCGCAAAGGGACATTACGCTGAACAGAATAAATAGCGTGTGCCATATACATACTGATGGGTAAGCGGCGGGAGGGGGCGGATGGTTAAGGCAGGCGCGTTGTATCAAGTGACGTAGTTTCGATTACCCGTTTGTACGTGACAAGGAGTAGACTACAATAAACTCTCGATGCCAACGCTAGCCTGCGATATTTACTGGTTAGATTCTCGTTTGTTGCTCAACTTTCATTCATGATTTAATCATGAAATGGATAATCGAGGCTATGTTTTTAACGTACCGACTTAAGTAATTATGATCGCGAGGCCGAAAATTCAGTCACTAAAATCTCGGTTCAGAGTGAATCAATTTGGCTGAAATTTTCAACACATTCCCTTTACATTAATTACTTTTTAACTATTATAGTGAGAACTCTTTATCTAATCTTCCATAATGTATCTGAAAGCTAGAAAATGGACGTGTCTGTAGTTCAGATATGTCAACCATCCTAGCAACTATAAATACTTTATAATCTAAAATACACGCTATAGACGACTCAGTTTACATCATATACAAGACAACGTATGATGATCTATATATCTTTTTCCCCTGTATCTAATTAAAATGGGTGGAGGGGGTGGTCCAATGGTTAGCACATGCGCACTGTATCATAAAGCCTCTCATTGAGTCAACTGGCGTGGTTTCGAATCCCCGGTTGTACTTGACAAGCCTGTCCACCTTCGTTCGTGGGATTCCTCCGACTGCTTAAGACCCCATCCGCGCAAGCGAATTATTGAAATGAAATTAAAACCATATGTTAGTCTCGAAATGACCTAGTATGTGGCGAGTGAACGTTAAACACAATCTCCCTCTCCCCCCCCCCCCTCTCTCTCTCTAAATGAAATGTCTCTTTAAAATTGATTATTTGACGAATGTTTTACTATGGGATAAGAACAACAATGAGAACTCTTTATTTAAATATTAAATAACGACAATAAATACATTTTCTTAATGACCAAAAGTTTTCTGTTCTTTATTTCTACTTAGAAAATCATAACGAATAAAACACTAAACGACAGGCTTAAAGATGTATTATGGAAGATTTAGATAACAAGCTGGCCGTTCTTACTAGGATAATATTTTTTTTTTAAATGGGGTTTAACGTCTACTCGACACAAACTAGGTCATTTCGGGACTAACATATGGTTTAATTTTATTTCAATAATTCGCTTGCGCGTAGGGGTCTTTAGCAGTGGGAGGAAACCGGAGTGCCCGGAGGAAACACACGAGGTTGAGAAGGCGCCTCATCTCCATGCCACATACGCCCACCCCAGGGATCGAAACCACAGCCGCAAGCCAGAGGTGACCGGCCAGCTAGGGGTCGAAGCGCGGCACTCTAGACCACTAGGCCATCCCAACCCCCCAGGATAATAAATCGAACTGAAAATACTTTGGAAACGAAATAGTAATAATATCCGTAATGGCGGTTTTTAAGCTCAATTTGATCAAAATATAGATCTCTGATTCGTTTCGTTTTTTATATACTTTGGTGACATCTACTACATGACGATCTAACTAGTTGTAGTGTGAGGTCGCGTCAGAGGTCAAATGAGCGGATTTTGACCCTATGACGCCAGGCATTTGATTAACCAACATTGACTAATCCCTCACATCATCCAGAACCCGGATTATATAACATCTCTTCAAGATACTAGTGTAGTAGAAACAAGTAAAATAAAATGTTGAAATATTTAAAAAAACGAAACGAACTAGGATCCAGATTGTTTATAGACTAAATCGAGTACCCAAAGTTGTTGTTTTAACGTTGTTTTTATTATGTTACAGATAGCAGTGATCCCGACTCGCCTTACTCTAACGTTCCACCTCCACGCTTCGTCAGTACACCAACCAACTTCACAGTACGACCTGGTGACAGTGTCATTTTACCCTGCTCTATACAACATCTGGGTACTAAACGGGTAAGGCATATTTTATATTTTACAAACAATTGACATGAAATGCGGTTTAACGTCCGACTTTTCTGCACCCATCGGGCTATAATAAAGGCAGGTTTATTTGTACCAGGTATAAACTGTATACTGTACCATGTCTCCTATTTCACTGATAAGATTTACTGAAAACCAAATCTAAAGATAGACTTGGCTGTGACGCCATCTAGTGTCCTTTTATTCGCCGACTGTCGTGTTAAGTAGTTGGCACCCTTGCATATTTGTTTGGTTGAGATACTCGTTTCGAACTAGCCTCTGGACTAAATCACGTGTCGACGAGGCGTTAAACCCCATATTCATTTTAATTTATTACAATAATAAGTGAAGAGGTGCAGAAGAGTTGCACCAAGCAAAGTACCTGTAGAACGATCGCACCAATCAAAATAACAATCAAATACAGGTCAGACAAATATACACGACACACGTTTCTGTATTAAACGTACTCAAAATCATCTACGAGGTTGTTTATTACTAGATTACGAATCAGTTTGGAACGGTAGGTTAGTATCAGACCTCGCCCGTGGGAGCCAGTTACCTAACACGTCATCAAGCGCGTATCGCATATTTTTTTCAACAGTTCCGAGGTCTGATATGCCCCAAGTAGCTATATTACGAATGGTACTAAATTCTCACTGACAACTTTAGAGATGTCTTCTAGAAGACACCTATAATTCAGTTTCAAACTTTATAGTCTAAACTTCAGAACAGCTAGAAGACATTAACTTATATTTTTTCACCACATTCATTTGTGGTGTATTTTTTCACCATATTCCTTTGTGGCGTATGATATTTCCCAAGAGGTTTTGTCACGGATGATACTAGATTCTGACTGACAACTTTACAGATGTATTCTATAGAAGAAATCTATGATTTAAACATTAATGTGCTTAAAAATCGATTTCATGGAAATCCCCACACCCCTCTATTCTCTAAGAGTTATTCCGGTTTTTATTAAACATTTTTCTATTATTTTTTTTATCAAAACTTTTACATGCAATGGTATCTTTTATTATATTGAACCAGAATCGGGAAGCTGATTCAACTTTTTTAACGAGTTCATTTTATTTTCATGTGAAATCAAAGTTGTTTTTGAAGGGATGTTTGTTTGGTTATTATTGCTTTTTTTATTACCCGGCGATTCTTGGATTGACGTTTGCTAGAAATTGAGGGAATGAAGCAGATAACCTTTGAAAAAACAAGAATCGTAGAAAATGTAAAACTGCCAGTTAAAACCGTTTAAAGGTTTTGATTTATTTGGGATAAAATTGAGTTCTTGTCAATGATTGATTTATAAAGTTTCGTATAATCTGATTATATTTGAAGTTGTGTTTCATTGTCGTTGCAATTTAAAGGAAGTCTGTGGGAATAATCCAATTTACAAAGCAAAAGACTGGGATATGAAATCTAAAACAACTATCTTGAAATGGCTGTTTAAGTAGCTATTTCTGTTCGTTTTCATGCTCCGTACATACGGACTGATAGCGCACTTGGCAGCTGGAAAGGATAGACATAATTTCTTAAATAAAATGAAAAGGGGTTTAACGTCCTACTGTTCTGCTCCGACTGGACTAATGAAGACGGACATTCGCCATGCAATGTGCATGCTATTGGGAACCTGAGCTCTCCAGTCCCATGAGCCAGCGACCTTCTCAGTGAGTCACCTGGAATCCTTAATTCTTCAGCAGTGCTGGCTAAGTTACTCATATTATCACTTGTTCGACGGGAGCATGGCGTTAGATTGGCATGAGAATGGTTCCCCCACTGTATGCTGAACTAACCTCTCAATACAAATATTTTTATCAAGTTTCCTAGGAAACACTCGTCTGCGATATTACCCTCGGTGGTACCGGACGTTAACCCTAACGAATGAACGACCCAATTAATTACTCTCATTTGAGTGTTGTCAAGACTTAAAATCACAAACTGCTATATCTGTCTTTACACATTTCGTCAAGCTAAGGCCAATACGGACCCATTCTGCACACACAGTTCCATCTACTTCATAGAGAGAAATGGGGTTTAACGTCCACTCGACACAAACTAGGTCATTTTGGGACTAACACATGGTTTCAATTTTATTTCAATAATTTGCTTGCGCGTAGGGGTCTTTAGCAGTGGGAGGAAACCGGAGTGCCCCGAGGAAACCCACGAGATTGAGAAGGCGCCCCTATCTCCATGCCACATACGCTCACACCAGGGATCGAAACCACAGCCGCAAGCCAGAGGTGACCGGCCAGCTAGAGGTCGAAGCGCGGCACTCTAGACCACTAGGCCATCCCTCTTATCTACTTCATACTACGAGAACTGATCTCTGTCCTAACTGGCCGCCATATCCAAACATTAATATACTATTCTTTTTATGTGGTTCTACTCTGTTTCACTTCTACCATACTCACGTAGATTAAATAAACATTTTTAATTTAATTTAATGGAAACGGAATAAATAGAGAATCTCCTACGAGTGTTTTTGATATCAAAAAATATCAACACAAGTTGATAATGTAAAAAAAAACGAGGCTCTGCCGAGTTTTTTTTTTTTTACTTTATCAACGAGTGTTGATATTTTTTGATATCAAAAACACGAGTTGGAGATTTTATTTATCACCCAATGTCAATTAAATAACATTTTTTTTTTAAAATAAGTGGTTTCTTTAAAATAAAAGAAAGTAGTTCCTTTTTGATTGACCAATCAAATTCATTTAAAGCGATATCTCCTAAGGAGATATCGCAGTAGATTATGTAATTTATCATACAAGCGATATCTACTGTCAAATAAGATATTGGGTGATAAATACTAAATATACATAACGTCTTCGACTAAAATCGTCGATTTGGAACTCAAAATGTCGGTCAACAAGCTTAGGGCCTGTTCTCAAGCGGGACAGTCTAAGTAAAGTATGATACCGCTTTTGTTATTTTTACAAAGCTTAGAAAGAACACAAAACTATGTGTATATAAATTTGTTGCTGGAATCGTTTTGATAGATTGAAACAATTAGGATGTCGCTTTTGATATAGTTTTCACTAGACAACCACATCGACTTATGTTCTAACCAATTACTTCAGCTCATCGTGTCTACGCTATTTGTCAAAAATCACAGTTTTTGCTTTAGCTTAACGATTTGGTCAAAACAAAAAGAAGCCTAATCGTTTAAGATTACAAGATACGGAAATTTGGCAGAGGAGCTCAGCTCTAGTTCAGATGACTTCAAAACATCTTTCCGTCTAAAATTTGTTTTAATTTGTCTATAGGGTTTCACCACTGGTTGCGTGATTGCCGGATCTCGATGTTTTAACACAAATATTGAGTCTGGCGTAATCCTAATCTTTTTAAATGGACGAACTAAATGGCAAATGGTAAACACACAAAGTTTTAATGAATGTAGACCGCATTGTTTAAAAAGTTAGACACTGACTCGAAAAGATCAATAATTTTCAGGGAATCATGTTTTTACACTTCTCTAACCCAGCCTATCAAGTTGACTATTTAAATTCGGTGTCTCTTACGTAGAGTTTGTTTACATAATTGAGCTTTTTTATTAAACAAACGAAACCTTTTCTAGAATATTTGGGTTTTGAGATGAAGGTATTTGGGAATCTGTCCAGTTTTTTTTTTAAATAATAAATGAACTTTGTTTTTTTTATAAAACAAGTTTGTATTTTGGGTCTGTGTTCTTTCAGTTATTTCACTTCGTACATGTTTCTTATCTACTTGTGCACTGTTGGTGTTTTTTTAGTTTTGGTTTTTTATTTCATTTTTGAACGTTGTGAAGGGTCATAAAAAATTGTTACACGAACTAAAGATATACTGTGAGACTGAGATAAAGAGTCGAATGTACATGTTTTACGAGTTTAAAGATAGATAATGAAATAATGGAAATATTGAAAAATACAATCAAGTCACCTTATTTTGAGCAAGGATAAAAAGCCTTTGAAGTTTCACCGTACATACTGTTTGTCAGTGGTCATTCATGATTCCTGTTGTGGTACTGGACAACTCCAAAGCTGTTTTGGGGGGTTGGGATGGCCTAGTGGTCTAGAGTGCCGCGCTTCGACCTCTAGCTGGCCGGTCACCTCTGGCTTGCGGCTGTGGTTTCGATCCCTGATGTGAGCGTATGGGGCATGGAGATAGGGGCGCCTTCTCAACCTCGTGGGTTTCCTCCGGGCACTCCGATTTTCTCCCACTGCTAAAGACCCCTACGCGCAAGCGAATTATTGAAATAAAATTAAACCATGTTAGTCCCGAAATGACCTGGTTTGTGTCGAGTGGACGTTAAACCCCATTTCTCTCTCTCTCTCTCTCTCTCTCTCTCTAAAGCTGTTTTAGATGGTACAGATTTCAGCATTGGCGTAATCTCTAGTTGAGAACCACAGTGGCTAGGTAGGTAAGACGCTGTCTCGCTTCCCTGGAGATCAGGTGTTCGATCCCTGCATTGGCCGGGAAGGTTCATCCAGATTTCCCGGCGCCATTTTCCCTTGTCGGTGATGCTGGACGGAGTGCATGACAAGGACAACTGGCTAGTCGTTCGGATGGGCCAAAAAACGAGGTCCCGTGTACACATTGACGTGCACGTAAAAGATCCCTTGGCAGTTGAAATTCGATGTTAGAGTAAACCGTAGCGCAGCTGGACGGGAACATTTTTCCTCATAGCACACTGTATGGCGTATGTCCATCTTCATTAGCCTAGTTCGTAGCAGAACAGTAGGACGTTAACCCCATCTCGATACTGATAGTGTCAGAGAGCATCAAACCATAAACTTATTATATTAGCTGAATACTCATTACTCTAATAGGATTAGAAGGCGCATTACGATCGAGACTATCAATTATTGATAGGCATTATTTATATTGGATATCCAAAGCTAAATGTCAGTCTTGATCTCCTAATCAGATAGGAGAGAAATATAGCTCGTAGATGAAGAAGCAGTGTTAGTCCCAGGAGAACACGATCTTTAATAATTGACGTGATAGAATGACTCGATTGCATTGTGAACTGCCTAGAGTAGAGATTACACCGTTAGTATCATCTATTTGGTACTATACATTCCCCTAGAGTTATTAAGTTTACCTATACGTTCATTACATTACGACTCTTACCACTCCCTGGGTTATACGACCCGATCATATGAGATCGCAGTCTAGGGATGTGTAACTCAATAACAAGATAATAATGGCTGAACACCTCGTTAAGAGGTACTTACTAATCTAGAACTAATAGTTGTTAAGTTTTACGCCACCAGGGTAGGATCGGGGAATTTTTGCTCAAGGGGGTTTACCAGGCACCTGTTAAGGAAAATTGACAATTGACAATGCATGATCCCATCATTGTTAGTTTACATACACCCTGAGCCTTTTAAAAACCGTTTGGCGTCATGGTTTTATGTATGGTTTAATGGCCGAGAACAGACATTAAGTAATATATTGATAATGAACGATGCGATAGTCGAGTGTTATTTCAATATATTAGTGCAATGTCTTTGGCTCGAGACAATTAAACAATTTGAAATACAGAGACTATCCCGCACGTGCTTTTCAATGAAATACGTCACGTGAGTCCAAAATTTGACCTAGTCTAGATAATATACAATTGGCAAGTTGCCCGTACATTATTGAAAATAATGATACGCCAACATCAAATGATGACGTCACATCTGTATTTCAAAATGGAATAATAGGATCACATTATGATTCAATTTCATTGATGCAAAGCATTAATTGTGACATTAAATATATCGTTATTTCGCGCTTTGAATGCCCATCCCAGCCCACTATCTGATGATAAAGGATACCTTTACCCTCACTTTTTTATTAAACGTGTTGTTTTTCAATATTTTTTTATGTAGTTCAGCAAGGTATGTATCCATGCCCACTTCGAGGAGTCTACACAGAATTGTCATTTCATTTTCTATTTTGAGACCGTTTTCTTGAAGGATTGAATGTTATTGCGACATACTCCCTGTATCGTATGACTGGTCAAACTGTCATGTGTCTGTAATTAAGATAAATATTTAAGTTCCAATCTGCTCTGACAAGTAGAAATTAAAGAAACTACCGATACTGACAACACAGTCTCTTGTTACATAATATTGACCCAAACAAAAGCCTCATTACAAACTTGATATGCCCTTAGCACCAGCTTATTGGATATACATGTTATTACTCAGAGCGTATGTAAACATTATATGCAATGATGCCTTGTGGCAAGCGTTAAATTATTAATATCCAAATTACTGACACTGTCGGAACTTAAATAATAAATATGTTATTTCCAACGCAGTTTCGCCCCGTCATATGCGCGGACAAATGTCTGGCAATGCCAGTGTCTAGTCCTGCGGATGGGGCGTTGATGTGTACAAGAAAAGAACCATTGACAGTTGGAATTCGATACAACCGTAGACGACCGCTGTCCCGGGAACATTTCCTGCATAGCATACTGCATGACGTGCATCGGTCTTCATTAGCCCAGTCGGCGCAGACATGTAGGACCTTTATTTTATCATGGCTTTGTCAGTTATTACTCCTGGTGATTTATGATGTACGGTATTGGTATATCGCATCAAACATTTAATTTGGATGGTCAAAATACAAGTTCTTTTGACGTAGCTAGAGTCTGTGCCGCCCTGTTTGGCCTTTGCGTTTGTTTCCCCACATATCCTAAAGCGATATAAACTAAACGTGAATACAGCATGGAAGCAGTATTGGTATTGGCTAACTACTTTTCATCGGTGTAGTAGTCCAAGCAGCCGCTATTAGCCCCTGCTTAAGTTAGATCCGGGCACGAGCGGGATGGATCGTGGCGTTTCCAATAAATAGCAAATTTTCATTTTAGCTCGTTACCCCTCCCCCCCCCCACACTTCTCTATTCTCGTTCCCCAGTACGAATTTCGCCCAGACAAGGAGTGGTATTCCTTTACATGTACGGTGATGATAAGTATTTTCTGGAGTTTTTCAAATACATGCCATATTCTGCAAATATACATTTGATTATTCGATTTATTTCGAGTGAACAAATGTATTGGTTAAAATTCATCTGTGTCAGTAAAACAAGGTCTTTGATTGATCCACAACAAAAAACAAGGCCAATCAGGAAACAAGAAACAAAAAACGAAATAGATTCTGTCTCTTCTAGTTTATGGGATGTCGTGTTCTCTTCTACCGCCCTGACGTTTCACATTCATCTTTGGTGCAACTACAAGGGAAAAAACTTGACCCAATCGAATAAAACAAAGAATTAATGTCGATTTATTCTGGTAGTTCCTCCCATACTTCTTATAAAACATGATTTTCCTTTTTGGAATATAATTGGCTCGCCGGTTTTTGTTTGTCAGAAATGGATTCAATTTTCCGCCTGGCTTTACTGGCTTTCAGGTTCAGCTACTTGATTGTTTTTTCTGCTTGATTTGAAATTTCTGTCTTGAAGTAACAGCGATTAGAGTTGCATATTTATCAGAACAATTAAAAACCCTTAAATAGCACCATCTTCATATGTAATATGTCTGAATCACGGTACCAATTAACTTTCAATTATCTTTTTACAGTTCATAAAGTACGAGACAATTCTTAAAGGGCTAACACAAACCAGATATGGTCAAAAGCCTCTGGTATGACCTCTTACGCGACCTTCCACTACAACCGACCAGATCTTCATAAAGTCGAGGCCATTGAACGTATACTAAAAATACCAAACGAAATATAGATTGACAAACCGCCTATAGTGATATCTAACCTACAGTAGTTGACCGGGGGTTGAATGGCTGAATGGTTAGCATACGTGCGCTGTATCATAAAGCCTGTCATTGAGTCAACTGGCATGGTTTTGAATCGCCGGTTGTAGGGTAGGGTCGCTTGTCGTGGGTTTACTCCGTTTTCCTTCCACTGCTAAAGACCCCTACGCGCAAGCGAATTATTGAAATAAAATTACACCATATAATAGACCTGAAATGACCTAGTTTGTTTCGAGTGGACGTTAAACTCTAGAACTTGACACAAATGGTTCACAACGCATATGATAATGTGTAATATATAAATATCACCTGATTTCCATTCAATCGATTCTGTTTTTACTCTAATTTCTAATCAGTTGTGTTCGGCTAAATGACAATCGAATGACAGTCTCTTGTGTCTGGTTATTCCAATAAGAATATGCCGTCACCGTTTGACATGACTTGTGGAATAAGCCTAGCCTCGTTTGTCGAATTCCGTATTACGAATGGCATCGAAACGCATTATGGTACAAGATTTGTTTACCAATGGTTAAATGTTTATTTAATTACTGCAATTTCTAATCAGTATACACCGGTAGTATTGTCCTGTAGGGTATGTTTAGCCTCGTTCATCGACTCGCGTCATTACAAATCGTGCTCTAAAGCATTATGGTACACGATTCGTGTGTTGTTTAAAATGTTTCATTTTGGATATCAAATTTCACATAAAGGTAACATCAATCTTAACACAAATTTACCATTAAGTCGTGTTTTCAACGTTGGAGACTGTGCATGATATTGATGAGTTAGTCACTTGGCTCCTTTAAAACTCTAAAACCATTAAAAGGGTCACATAATTCTTATTAGGCGATCAAACCAGACCAGATCGTATCAAATTTATATCATGATTAGACGTACATTACACAATACCAAGACAGATCGATGATACAAGTTATTGTGAACAATCAAATCTTGTCCGAGAAGAGGCTCGTAATTATAAATTAAAGATCAAACTAACAAGAGATTAAAATGTAGTTTTATAGTCACAAACCATCGTAAACTATGTCTGAGAGAATTGGATGGGTTGGTGAATTACTGACTTTATGGGAATTATATGATTCTTCTACGAGTCTTCGACACACAAGAATGTTCACCACACGATGCTGATTACATGATGCTGAGAGCTATCTGGTTAAAATACAGATCTCTATTTCGTTTCCCTTTTTACAATATCGATAGGCTACGCTATAATGAAGATTTCACAAGTTATAGTGGGAGTTCTCGTTAAGAGTCAAACGACCGGCTTTTGACTGCCAAAGAACCCTGTAACGCGGAATCGAATTATTGAAATATAATTGAACCATATACTATGTCCTGAAATGAACTAGTTGATGTCGAATTGACGTTAAACCCCCCTCTCTCTCTCTTTCCCTTATTACACCAAACAAATTGACGTTAAAGCCCATCTCACTCCTCTCTCTCTCCCTTATTACGCCAAACATATGACGATCTATACCAAACTAAATATCACATCAATAAAACGAAAATATGCAAGAAAATGTCAAATTAACCCCTATCCTTCGATTCTTGAAAGGAGTTGGAGGGGGGGGGGGGGTATAACTAACAGGAACCTCATTCGTGGGTATTCCGTTGTGGTGGCTGTATTAATATTTGTAGATCTTCAAAAACAAGCCAGGGACGGACTGGGGGTGCCTGCCAACAGTGTCTTCTGAAGTATATGAATACAGAATCTCTAGAGACTACTGATTTACCAATACAGAAAAACACGACTTCAGAACTTCAAAGGGCCCTAAACTATGTGATTGCATTCATGTCTTTAGGGACTCCGAGCCTACCCTACTCGTGAGCCCCTTCTTTGTGAAAAAGGCCTCCGTTAACGAGTCTGGAAATGTATGTTTTCTTTCCAATAAATACATTTTCCTCTGGTAGGATTGACGTTTCAGACTGAAATGACTCAGTGGTTGTTTTCCATATCTTGCTATTACATGTATACTGTCTTTACTTACTTGAGAACGACAAGAAGAACTTGTTGAAACGTAGTGTGAAATAAACTCAGTGATTGTATTCCACATAAATGTATTTTTTTTATATTATATGTTCAATTACTAAATACCGTATAAAGACTAACAGTTATGAACTCGCCTGTACTAAAGTTATCTAACATCAACGATTCGTAATGTTCAAGAGTAAAATGGAACTAAGTAGTTAATAAGATAATCACGTGCCCAATGAAACCAGTTTTAGAAATACGGTTACGGCAGCAGCACCGTTGATTTCTCAGCGATTAGATTGTCGACCAATATTTCTATCCCAAATGGCGTGAAATTTATTTTTTTATGTAGTTAATATCAATAAGCAACGTTAGTATTACAAACCAGTGACCCAGAAAATAACCAATAAAGTTATCTAAATGTGAAATGAAGTTATCTATTATGGGTCTGTAAACCATGGCTGTCTCGTGGTGCGATGTTAACTATGTATATTACACGAATCCCTGTGATATCTACCATTATTTTATGGGTATTTATTGAACTATTATTATCTATCTGAACAGTTAATCTTATAGTATATATAAACCTATAGTTAGTTAAAGCTCTAGACTCAATTTAAACAAACTGATTGTCTGTATTAAATGTAGGGTTCAATAGTCTACGTCGCTTCATTTCATCATTCTGGAGCCATGATTATGTCGCACTATGATACAGTTACTGGAAACCACATGTTCCTGAAGCAACGACTGAGTTTTAAAATATCTGGACGTTGCTAGATTACTTCACAATTCCCGAACTTATAGCTATGTTATCTGCAGACACGTGAACAGTAGCGTCCAATCAGATAGATTATAATAGTTGTACGAATCTTGAACATCGAAATTCGATTATCGCAGTTGTACGGCCAACAAATATCGTCGCCTGATGTTTCAAAATTGAAATCCCCGCCCCTGGTGCGAATTTGCATCACGTGACTTGTAAACCAATACTCATGGGCTTGCTCGCTCGGACAAGTAAAATGAAATTTTGAACTATACAAACGAAACGAAATAGGATCTGTGTTTCAATCAGATTGGTAAACTTGTCCGCGACTAGATGCTACGTTAATTGCACTCGTGTTTAATATCGTGGAAACGCCAAACAGATGAACTAATGTTTCCTGAATTCGGTGAAATAGCTGCAACCAGTCGCGATTGATGGGATAAACTTATCTGCGACTAAGTACGATGCACCCATGTTGCCCCGGTTGTGTTCTAGGTACTCAAATGCCGGTGATCTTTGGCTTATACAGTCATCCGAGCGATGCTGGAATAGGGTTTTAATTTTAACCATAGGCTGAAATTATCATTGAACCTACTTAATATCGCGGAAACACCAAGCAGGCTATTGTCTACAAGCAGTTCGACTTCCACAGAATCGTTGACGTATATTTTTGTAACGTTATTACAAATTCCTCTGAATGGTATGTCTGATTTAATAACTCAAATCTGATTGGTCAGTTCCATTAAACTACTCTCAATTTACCAATCCAAATGATTATACCAAATAGTTAGATAAGAAGCAATCCAATTTATTCCAACAGATGACCCCTGACCTTCAGGCTATAGAATAACCAACTGACCAATTTCTTTATTGACCAATTGTCTCTGCCTAGTAGATAAATCGCCGTGATATTGTCGAGGTTGTGGTGAATAGTTTTGATTTGATTTAGATCAAGTTGTCAATGTTTACAATCAAACAAACTAGTAATAGTCTTTGTAACTCAATTCTCATTATACAAGATGGCCGCGATATTGGGTGAGAAGTAACTAGAGTACAAGAAATAAATCTGCCAATTGCACGTCTTTCTTTGGGCCTGAAATGTTACTTAAATTATGAATTTTGAAATTAATTAACTTATCCAGACCATAATCAATTCTCGACGGCATCGCTAGCCCGCGATATTTACTTGATAGGGATCCTATCTGCTGCTTAACGTCAATTATTTATTAAATCAAAAATGGATAATCCAGACTGATGATCGATGATAGGTTCAAAATTCAATCGCTAAAATCTCGGTTCAAAGTGAATCAATCTGACTGAAATTTTCACCAAATTCTATTTACATTATCTAGTTTATAACCATTATAGCGAGAACTGCTAGCTATTTACATAATCCCCCATAATGTATCTTTAATATTGGATAACGTGGAACTGTTAAAACTACTACATACTCAGAACTACTGTTGATTAGTTTTATTAATAATTCGGTTTGTTTCAGTTTCTAATTCCCAACACTCTAATGTCAGACTGTCGCTAATCACAAGATTAGGGCTAGCATATGGTTTCAATTTTATTTCAATAATTCGCATGCGCGTAGGGGTCTTTAGCAGTGGGAGGAAACCGGAGTGGCCGGAGGAAACCAACGGGGTTGAGAAGGCGCCCCTATCTCCATGCCACATACGCTCACTCCAGGGATCGAAACCACAGCCGCAAGCCAGAGGTGACCGGCCAGCCAGAGATCGAAGCGCGGCACTCTAGACCACTAGGCCATCCCAACCCCAGATCTATTGGAAGTTGGAATTCGGTATAAGAGTAGGCCATAGTACCGCTGCCCGGGCAAATGTCGCTCATAGTACACTGTATGGCGTATGCCCGTCTTTATTAGCTCAGTATAGAAGCAGAACAGTAGGGACGTACGTTAAACCCCATTTCATATTTTTTCTCTTTAATTAAACCTTGACTGCCAATACTTACATTGAATGGGATTATAGACATAATAACACGAAGAATAGAAAACCGCATACACCACATAGAAATACGACTAGAAACCCAGCCAAATGTGATAGAATCTTTTACGTGCGCGCTATTGTGTACACGGGACCTCGGTTTTTCGTCCCATCCGAACGACTCGAGGGCTGTTCTTGCCAGGCCTCTTTCTCGGCCAATGCAGGGGTCGAACAATAAAGCAGAGTTATTTTATTAGAAATAAAAAATAGAGCACAAAAGCAAAAGTACGGAGAATGTACCTTTTATCTGAGAGAGAGAGAGAGAGAGAGGGGGGGGGCGGGTTAACGTCCACTCGACACAACCTAGGTCATTTCGTGACTACGACAGGGTATTTAGCATTGGGAGGAAACCGGAGGACCCGCAGAAAACCCGCGAGGTTTGACAGGCGACCCTACTCCCTTGTCACGTACAACCGAGGAATCGAAACCACACCAGTGAACTCAATGAGAGACCTTAAGATATAGCGCGCACGTGCTAACCATTCGCCCCCGCCCCACCACCACCACATAACTAGCACCAAGTGCTATAAGTACACAAAATAATACACGTAGCAAAGTGCACAAAAACGACATTGAAGTTCGCAAACAATAATTAAACACAACGGTCAATCTTGTTTTTATTCCAAGTAATTATCGAAGATCAATGGCATTGTTTGCAAGCCCTTTTTTTTGTAAAGCTCAGTTGAATCCGTGAAAGATGCATTAAAGTTAGAGCCCAGTTCCATGACAAATATATAAAAACAGTCTGTGCTGTGGCCCCAACGTCATACGAAACGACCGTTTGTCTGGTTGTTGTCTTTAGGTTGCTGCTACCTTTTTGGAGCCAGTCGGGTTAACAGTGAGTTGATAATGCGGAAACTGAAAGTAGTTCTAACGGCCGACTTCGAGATAAAGCCGTGGCTAGATATTATAGGGGGGTTGGGATGGCCTAGTGGACTAGAGTGCCGCGCTTCGTTCGACCTCTAGCTGGCCGGTCACCTCTGGCTTTCGATCCCTGGTGTGAGCGTATTTGGCATGGAGATAGGGGCGCCATCTCAACCTCGTGGGTTTCCTCCGGGCGCTACGGTTTTCTCCCACTGCTAAAGACCCCTACGCGCAAGCGAATTATTGAAGTAAAATTGAAACCATGTTAGTCCCAAAATAACCTAACTTGTGTCGAGTGGACGTTCTAAAGGCCGACTTCGAGATAAAGCCGAGGCTAGATGTTATATACTGAGGTTTGTCGAGTGTGTCGCCGGTTGATATTTTGTATTTCTCAATTAAATGTGACGCAATCAGTAAGTTTTGTAACCTTTAAAATTCTAAACTATGGCCCGATTTAGCGTGACAGGTTTGGTCCGCATGTTTTAGACTACTGATTATTTCTCCTATGGATAAAAACATGGGGAACACATGTTCAACACACTATGGGCACCCTTGAGAGAAAAATGCTTACCAAACCCTCTTCAGTCGCTGGAGAACAGAATAGACTGTTGTTGGGTTTTAAGCCTCTACCTTTTGCCCAGATTTGAATTCGATATATACATGTACAAAGTTTGTAAACCCCAAGAAGCCACAAATTAGACGAAACGCAAAATCTCTTGGATAAGTTCGACTTTTGGCGCTCGTCACATCTTCATTTCTGGATTTCTGCCCCTGCCTTTAACGCAAAATGTGAAATCTGTACAACGTTGGTGGACCCTCCATGGGTCACAGCTGTTGTCCGATTCAGCTGAAATTTAAAATATATTTTAAGGATGAACAGACCTCAAAGGGAATTGATCCCGAGTTATGGAACCTTTTCCGAAAACCGCGTGAAGGCGTTTTAAATAGGTTATATTTCTCAACAAAATGCAACCGCTTGTTTGTTCCTATAAGCAATTATTTATTTATGGAACCTTTTCCGAAAACCGCGTGAAGGCGTTTTAAATAGGTTATATTTCTCAACAAAATGCAACCGCTTGTTTGTTCCTATAAGCAATTATTTATTTAACATATTCGGACGTTCTACTAACGTCAACCTTGATCATGATTGCATGAAAAAAGCCATTAATCTTTTATAGAAACTCGTCTGAACAATTTGACCTGTCTTCTCGTATCAACACTTCCCCTTAATGAATTGTCTGGAAGAAATATAGCTGATACAATATTGAAGCTACCACGAGTACAAATGGTTAAGCCACTAAATGAAGCATTTTATACCCCACGGAATTCCTAGACATCAAAAATAGAAGTTCTTTGTTACGTAATGAACAAGTTAAACATTACATTGACAAGTTGTTTAATGTAGCTTCACCAACCTGGACACTGGTGGATAATGTAACGTTTGGTGCTTAAGGAACGCATGTATAAAATGAACCACAATCGGGTTTAATGTTCTACTTTTCTGCACCAGCAACTGCTGGGATTGGGGTGGCCGAATGGTTAGCGTGTGCGCGCTGTATCATAAGGTCTGTCATTGAGTTGACTGGTGTGGTTTCGATTCCCCTGTTGTACGTGACAATGAGCATAGTCGCCTGCCCAACAGGGTCCTCCAGTTTCCTCCCACTGCTTAAGACCCCTACGCGAAAGCAAATTATTGAAATAAAATTGAGTGGATGAAAACGGGCATACGAGATGCCAATCTCTGGTCCCAGAGAAAATTTACACCATGAACTCTTCAGCTCCTCCCGAAGTGGTGCCTGATTGACTCGATTTGTTTTAATGAAATGCTGACGATTTCTCGACTAATAAGCATCGGTTGGTTGATCCTCTGAACATCAAATTCATATTGCAATCTAGTCCCGAAATGACCTGGTTGTGTTGAGTGGACGTTAAACCCCATTTCTCTTTCTCTCTCATACTGCAATCAAATACTGCACTGATTGGTAAACACGTTATGTCGTACAATTTCAGCACTTGTTTAAGTAAATCCACGCTGTATGCTGCATTACATAGGTTGATAATTCGTAGATCCCATTTATGACCTCTGTTTTATGTAACCCTAAATCTGTGTAAGACAAAATAATCCACCCATTTATTCTAACTATTTTATATCGAATGCTTAATAGTATAAGAAGAAGAGAAGAAGGCAGCAATCATCGCGGTACAAATGGTTGTCATTCCAAATAACGCTAGTGTCGATCTCGACTATTATGCTACTTGACTGAAGAGTGACCGAGCAATTGATTTTTCAATATTACGTTCCACGAAACTTCATCCCAAGTGTGCCAGGGACGGGATGGCGCGTGCCGCCACTCTAGGGTTAATTTACGTCAACATGCTGTGATCTTATTGAGAAAAGATGGGCCTCTTATATCCAATATTTAGGACAAAATAACCATTTTACCATGGGTACACGAATCGTGTATCATAATGCGCTACAGCGCCATTCGTAATAAAAAAAACGGCTAGACATACACCACAAGTCATGTCAAACGGCGACGTCATATTCTTATCTGGGGAGCATGCACAATAAATACTGTCGGTTTAAGACTGGAATAACCAGGCGCTAGGGATTGCTATTCAGTTGAGTCTTTTGGCGTATTTCGCCGAACATAACTGTTAAGAAATAACAGTAAAGGCAGAAACGATTATATGTAAATCAGTTTATATACATGCATATAACATTATTATATGTCTTGCGACCCTTTTGTGTCAATTTCTAGGTTCCAAATATAAGCGATTTAGCTCCTTTAGTTATGCCAATATTAATGACAATTGTTGGTTTGAACGAACCTATTTCAGGTAGCAGCAATGCCTACAAACTCGAATACAAATGTCATTTTTAATTTCCACATTCTGTAACATCAATATTTTTAATCATGATCGTCTAGGTCCCAGTCCTTTCAGACGAATCCGTTTCATACAATTAAATCGTAAAACGTGGAACATTCCGTAATACAATGGAACTTTGCCGTAGAAACTACCACTCGAGTTAAAAATTACACCCTTGGTTTTTCAGTCTAGAATGATAATTTAAGTAAATCCTGGGAGTTTAGTGAAAGGATTATTGCTAAACTTAAAATGCTTGTCGCCTTTCGGTATGATTAGACACCGAAGGAGTTCTCATTACACATTGCGAAGTTCGACAGTCTGATTGTATGCTGTAGTGTTTATGTGAGAAAACGTATTATATACGTAGATGACGAATTACAATGAAGACGGTCAGACCAGACTTAAAGTGGATTTTTATCAATTATTTTATGAAAGATCGATGTATCTTTGACCTGAATCAGGGTCGTACCTAGCTGGGGTGAAGGGGGTACATTGCACCCCAGAAAGGTAAGGCGCCCCTAGAAATGGCGCCCCCCCCCCACAAAAAAAACATATTTGACAGACTTTCAATTATAAAATAATACACTTGATTATGATCAACATCATAAACTTGGGCATTATATTGGCGCCCCACCACTCTGTCGCATCCCCACTTTCAAAATCATGCTTACGGTTCTGACTTAAATATGTATAATAAATTTGCCATCGTGCCAATATCAAAACGCATGAGAACGTTTGTTTGCTTCCTTACAGATTTAGAAACCGTCCTGACAATGTTGGTCAATTTGCCTGCGATTTCTGATTATAGTTAATCAAAATCTTCAAAAAAGTAATTGAAGAGAAAACGTTTGATAAATATCAGTTTAATTCTAAGATTTTATTTGATATCTAGACTTGACTTTCAAATAGAGGCCTCTGACGTGAATCAGACGAATTTGTTTAAGATTCCACCAAATAAACATTGAATCCTGAAAAGATCCGTTTGTTTTTTCCTCTCGACGTAAAATTCGATTTGTCAAAGTTCTATCACTGGGACGTTTGTTTTAGGAAATCGATCTGCAATTTTTATTTTAATGACTGAAATGGAAAGCACAATGGCGATGGTATTCGGTTTTTGGAATACAAATAAATTGAATGTTGCAAAATTTAAACATGACCATTATTATACAGCTCCAGTGTATTGAGCTAAATCGCTTTCCAATTCCTACAATACATTTACAATACAATGCACTATCTATTTACCCAGTGATACATGGGGGATGCTCGATTCACAGTTCCGGAATTAAATTCCAAAACTGGTGTCAATCGAGTGAAAAGGAGAATTTCGGAGGACAACGCATGTGCCGACTGTATAAAAAATATTTCAACCAATCATGGCAGCTGAAACATATTTTTTATTGGGAATACGTCACGATTCTACTCACTCCACCTCAGCTATCGGGACTGGCAGAACTGTGAGAGGACTGAATTCCGCGTAATTCTATCGATTCGGGACGTTCTGGACTGTGAATCTAGCATCCCCAGTGTTAGCATCTCCAATAGAAGGCTTGATCTCACTTTACCTATGTACTTCTTAACAAACCCTTCACGTAATACCCTGTTTATTTCGGCTCTAATTTCGATTGGGTACAAGCCCAGCTTGTGAGCCTATCCGATTCCCCGTCCGTCGCGAATACCAACTCTCGCTCTCCAGCTAAAATGTGTTCGAGTTGCGAAGTTCAAGGTTCGTTCAATGCCAAGGTTTCGGTGGAGGTTGCGATGTCACAACCTTTGATTGGATGCTACTGGTCACGTGTCTGTAGATGACGTAGCTACAGATAAAGTTTGGAATTTGTGAAGTAATTTTACAACGTCCAGATGGTGTAAAACTCGCAGCCGTCGCTTCAGGAACATGCATAGGTAGAGACCTGTGTCACCCACATATAGGAGTGGTCCTGGAACGTCTCCATGCCTTTGTCATTGTCCATATGGAACTGTATTTTACTCCAAATTTTCAACATGGTGTTGGAAACAGACTAATATTAATGGTTAAATAAATCAATTTTCTATTTAGAAAGCGGGATTATTTTTTAGATTTTGAAATATAAATCTGCCATTTTTAATTCATCTAAAATAATTTTTTTTCATATAACGAGGTCATTAAAAATCCATAATACTCAAAATGTGTACAATAACAGATACATGTATACACACATGATAAAAAGTGCCACTGCACCTAGCAACCGAGCGCATGACGTCAACACAGACATCTGGGAATCGTGGTATGATGTCATTTTAAAATTTGAAGTGCGTAAATCGAGTCGCAATTGTCTAAGAAACACGCCTGCCAAGAAAAAGAAGACCAGCAACAAGATGAGTAAGGCTTGGCAACCAGCTTCTTGTCCAAACATTATTATTATTTTCTCGTTACATTATTATTGTCCAATTATAATTGGTAGTTGTTTATTAGAAATACAGAGGGTGCGAGGACAAAGTGGAATGTCTTAGAACTTGTGCTTTTGATCATAAGGTCCGTCTATGAGTAAACTGACTTGGCTAACATACCTTGTCATTCGTGAATCGGGAGGTTGTGGGTCGTTATGTGTCTTCTAACACGTAAAGTCCTCCTGATTTAGTTAATGTTACAATGCAAGGATACAAAAGATCTAGGGAATTATTCTGCATTTTAAAGATTTACAGTTACAGAAACCAGACACCGCAACTGGGTATACAAGGGATTATGGACAAACTTTAAATGAAAAAGAAGATTTCAGAAACTAAAGCATTTTAATGGAAGACAACCACACGCTTATACTGCCAACGTCTAATTGATTAGCATCTATGACGGACGTATAATATTTGGGTGAGGGCAAGGTCTTAGTGGGGAGTTGTGGCGGAAATGTGGACACTGATACAATCTGACCAATCTGATGAAATGCAGATGTCAGACATTTTATTAACCAATTAGCGTTGATGCTTCGTGCATCGCATGCCATGTCCTTGGCTAATCTCTCACCAACCAGACGCGGATTATGTACCAACTCTTCCAGATCCTAGTAGAGAAGATACAAGAAAAACGAAATTTTGAACTATAAAAAGCGTCTGCGTTTTAATCAAATTCCAATCTTGACAAAACTGCAACCTACAAAAGCTGAAATTTACACGTTTCACAGAAACAGAATAATAAATGAATATTGGGGATCCGCTTCTGTTTTGACATCTTGGTGTATACTGAACCACCATGGAAACATAGCACTTCGTGAGAAAGTTATCAGATTATGAAATAAATGGTATTTTTAGGCAGGTGTTTTGCAAATAGAAATGAAATGAAATAGTTCGGACAGGTAATGAAATTGGGTTTACCGTCCTACTGTTTTGACCCGACTGGGCTAATGAAGACGGGGCTAATCATGACATGCAATGGGATCACGAGTCATTAGCTTCTGCATTACGCTGGTTCTATTTTATGAATCGAGTGACACAATGATGAAAGACGCTCCACGTAATCTCTTAAAGCTGCAGTTTTATATATTTAAGGTATATTTTTAAAATTTATTATCTATAAACAGTCCAACCTTGTTAAAGAATAATCCTATTAATCCTATATTTCACTATTGCTTGTTGAGAAATTGGCAAAAATGTCATTTTCAACTTCAAATTCAAACGTTTAATGATAGCTATTGCATGGGGGCAATAGAAAAACAAGGGAGGTAATTGTATTGTCATTTCCTGTGTTAATGAGTTATAAGAGTGGGGAATAATCATATAAGAGTTGACAACCTATTGAGCAAAGTCATAGACATAATTATGTATTGACCTTCTTTGAAAATATGAAATTCTCGCTTTAATACAGCACTCTTGTCAAGTTAATTTTTAATTCGTTCATTACTTTTATATTTATTGTCTTGAGATGTAAGCTAACCCCTTGGGTATAACACCCACCATTGTCTATCGTAGCTACCGTATATAGTATCAGCTATTTTTACCCCAGACAATTCATTATGGGGAAGCGTTGATATGAAATGATAGGAGAAATTGTTTAGACGACAGTCTATAAATGTTTAATGGCTTGTTTTCATGCAACTTTGATCAATGCTGACTCAAGAAGAAAGTTTGGATATGTTTGGTAAGTAAATACAATGTTACAAAATGATAAGGATCAATGTTTGTCCACTTATGATGGATTTTAAAAGTGGGAGTGCAGCGGAGCGGCGAACCATTTTCTATTTGATATGGTCGATTTCTTTCAGGGGCGGCAGATTTTTAAGGAGGGGCATTTAAAATTGCTCATGGTGCCCCCCCCCCTACACTTTGGATTCGCGCTTATGGTAGCACCCCATAGTCTCCACATAAGAGGTATAAGAAATTTGGGATCAGGGCAAACGAAGTAAGTACCCATTGGCGTGTGGGCGCCATTAAAACCGACCGATTGATTAGTGCCTTAAGGGCATCACTGTGTGATCATAATCAAGTGTATTATTTTATAATTGACGGGTTGTCATTTGGTAGTGGGGGGGCATTTCTCGGGGCACCTTATTTTTCTGTGGTGCAATGTTTCCCCTGCACCCCCACTAAGTAAGGCCCCTGGTACTAACGATGACGTTTCAATTACAACTAATAAATGGATTCTAAAAATAATAATGACTTATTAAACAAACATTATGCAAGAGCTAAATCTGCCCATTGCAGGTCTTTCTTGAAATTATATCTTAATTATTAATTAGACATTAATTAACTTATCCAGACCATAATCCACTCTAGATGGCATCGCTAGCCTGCCAACTTTAGTGGATTGTGATCCGATTTGCTGCATAACTTTCCTTTACGATTTGGAAGTGGAGAATCGAGACTATGCTTTTCATCGTACCGAATTTAGTAACGATGCTCGAGGCTAGACGGAAATTTCAATCGCTCGGTTCATAGTGGATCAATTTGACTTTAATTTTTAGCAAATTCCCTTTACATTATTTAGTTTTTTACTAATATAGTGAGAACTGCCAACTCTTTATCTAAAATCCCATAATGCCGCTTTAATGAATTACAACTGTCTGCACGAGTTGATCCCGGTTCTTTGGCCCACATAAACAATTCAGACACTTTTACTTGTCAGGCCCTCGGTCCTGTAACAACGTCAAGCTGAACCCAGGCTGGAGTATCCCGATGCGCTATCTCACTGGATTGGTTGTTGCGGGTTCGCTCCCGGTGCTGGCCGATAAAGTTCATCGGGATTTTTCGGCGCGGTTTTCCTTGTTAGTGGTGCAAGAGGGTGCACGGTCCTAACAAGGACAGTTGTCTAGTCGTTCGGATGGCACGAAAAAACGAGGTACCGTGTACATATAAGTGTGCACGTAAAAAATCACTTGGCAGTTGGAATTAGATATAAGAATAGGTCCACTGTATGGCGCATGTCCGTCAGTCTCCATTAGCCCAGTCAGAGCAGAACAGTGGGACGTTAACCCCCATTTTATTTTATTTCCTATCAAGTGAGCCAGGGACATACTTACTGAGCCACCGCGACTCCCCAAGAATGTTCAGCTAATTCGTCTGATTCGTGTCAGAAAGTATTGTCTGGGTATCAACACCATCTGAGATAGACCTGATTGTTTAAGCAAAGACTGGCTGTTCAATTAGTGTTTTGGTCTGTTTGTGATCGAATAAGATAAGACTTTTAAGAAAGAATGACCAACTGTGGAGGAAAATGTCTTACATTATAACAAAGCCAAAAAACCCTCTCATATTTTATCAAATTTACACGACTACGATGGATATAGTATAACATAAAACAAGGTTTGTCCATTTCACCAATTTATTGATTCTATACAGTCTGATTATAACCCCGGTCCTATTCGTTTCGATTTTTATAGTTCAAAATTTCCTTTTACTTGTCTTTACTACACTAGGATCTGGAAGAGTTGTTATATAACAAACGTCCTGGTTGATGTGAGGAATGAAACGGTCTGTTACGGCGACTTCTTGGCGTGCCTGCATGGAACAGCGGATAAACCCATAGAAACGTCAACGCTCATTGATTAATCTGTCTGACGTCATAGGGGCAAAAGCCGCTCTTTTGACCCCTGACGTGAACCCCCACTATAACTGGTCAGATCTTCATGTAGTGTAGACCATCGAAAGTATAAAAAACGAAGCGAAATATAGATCTGTATTTAATTAATCATATTGGGTTCGATACCAACATTCGTAATTTGCGTCTGAACGGCCAGTAGTTTTCATTCAGATCTTTCATCAGCGTTTCTACCCCTTTTAGAACTAGAACAGAGAATCAAACTGTCAGACTTTTTGATGTGTGAAGAAAAGTGTCTAATCGTATGGAACGGCGACAAGAATTCGTTTTAATCCTTTCAATAAATTCCTGATATTGCCCAATATTATATTCCCGACTAAAACTCGGTGTCAGTTTTTATGGCATTCTTCCTTTGTATGACGTAAGTTCCACGATTTAATCATGTGAAACGGACACGTCTGAACGACCTGGGACCGAGAAGCGCAAGATTAAAAATATTGTAGAATGTGGGATATA
Organism: Patella ulyssiponensis; assembly: GCA_963678685.1. Taxonomy (NCBI): domain Eukaryota; kingdom Metazoa; phylum Mollusca; class Gastropoda; family Patellidae; genus Patella; species Patella ulyssiponensis. The sequence goes on from OY783228.1 coordinate 78,561,919, forward strand.
AAAATGAACATAAAGCAAGCGTTGTTTGCTCAAATCCACGAATATCATATATACTGCCACACTTCAATGATGATAGAGGTTTATGATAATATTGATTAAATATTTATTTTGTTTGGATGCTGATGCGTTATCCTAAGATATGATAAAATGGACCTATAACGGTTGATATTTGCTTACCCTAGAATTAAATGTAGGGTATTTCGTGGATTAAATGTCTTTTATAGGTTTTTTTGTGTGTAGCGCTCTGATCATTCGACAAGAATCTTAAGGATCAGATTAACCATACATTATGCACGAGCTAAATCTGCTAATTTCGGGTCTTTCTATCTTTTTAACTATTTTAAGGCGAACTGGCAGCTCTTTATCTAATCTCCCATAATGTATCATCTTTAACCAAAAACAAACCCTGGACAGATGGAAGAAGACGTGACGACATCGGTGTCATCTGAACAAAAAAAATCAACTCCCAAGTACTGCAAGATGACAAAGATATAAAGACAACCATGTGCTATTCTCTTTTCATTGAACTCGTTCTGGTTAAAAACGGATGACTTAATTTAAAAGTGTGTGTGGAGGGAATTGTTAGTGTATCATAAGGTCTGCCACTGAGTCAACCGGCGTGGTTTCGACTCCCCGTTTGGACTTGACAAGGAGTAGGGATGCCTGTCCAACCTCGTGGGTTTTCTCCGGGTCCTCCGGTTTCTCCTCACTGCTAAAGACTCCGACGCGCAAGCGAATTATTGAAATAAAATTGAGCCATAGTTTAGTCCCGAAATGACCTAGTTTGTATCTAGTGGACGTTAAACCCCATTAAGAAAGAAAGTAATTTAAAAGTGTAAATGTACATCTTGAATGTCCGCTAATGCAATTGGAAAGAGAGAAGGAGAGAGAGAGCGGAGAAATTGGTGTCTAATCTATATACGAAGCCTCTGTATAACTGATCATTTATTAAACGGCTCTAAACACAATATTTATTTATTAAACTTTTTAGAGATTCACTCGGGTCTGTTAGTCGCCTTCCCATATTAAACTTGAAAGGATTAATAACTCTTGAAAAATATCTTAAAATGAAAAGTCGGCGTTTGATTGTCTATATACACTTGATGTTCGAGATAAATTACAATGGTGGAGAGTGATATCACCCTTCATTTATATCCCGTCTGTACCAATATTTATATTAAACGGTTTTTTGTGGGTTCGTGGTGGTTCATCTGCTGTTTCATATCTTGAGACAAAATGTCACCAACTTCAGTTTCCAGCAAGATAAATATATGGAATTGATTAAAGTAGCTAAGTCTCTAACTCAATATCATCCAAAATCTTCGACAATGATAACACGAAATATTGGTCAATTTAAATCAACATTGATGTTGTGATTTTATCGGGAAAGATGGGCTTTTGATATCCAATATTTAAAAACCAAATTGTTATCTAATTTAATTAGATTGCATTTTATCCTGGACCGCATAAATGTTCTAAGACGTATGCTCAAGGCCTATGGCGACAACATAATCGTACCTTTGACATTGACTGGATAATCAAAGTTCTGAATAATCACAGCTACTGAAAAGATTCCGCCGGGGTTATGATTAGTAGGTTGATATGAAGTCGACCATTCACGAGCGCATTACTGACAACATAACCGTAGGTTTGACTTGACTGGATAATCAAAGCTACAGAAAGAATTTCTCAGAATGTTAAGTAACGCAGGCTTTGATTGGTAGGTTGGAATTGAATCGACCAATCACATGCGTATTACCGACAACATTACCGTAGGTTTGACTTGACTGGATAACCAAAGCTACTTAAAAGATTCCGTGGAATTTTCACTGACACGAGCTTTGAGCCCACCTTAGAAAACTGGTGATCACCTTCTTCCCGCGGGGTCGATACCCGCATTGATCGAGAAAATTCACCGGGATTTTCCGAATTGGTTTACGCTTGTCAGTGGTGCAGGACTGAGGGCGTGGAAAAGATTCCTTGGCAGATGGAATTCGATATAAGAATAAGCCAGTCGGAGCAGAATAGTAGGACGTTAAACCCTATTTCATTTCATTTCAATGCAATTCTTGCCTCGATTAATTTGCACAAAGATAAATAAAATAGTACATGGAGGACAGGGGCGGATCCAGACGGGGGGAGCCCAAACACCATCCTGCTCTGCTACATAAAAATTGTTTAATCATTATACAAATTGACATCACACGAGGTATTGGTTTTCTCACTTTAAAGCGGGAATTTCATATTTTCCCAGAGAGTCAAAACATATTTATTTCTTTTGCTCAATAGGTTGTCCACTCATTTTTATACAATCATAGGCATTATTTTCCACACTGAAACATCTTTCACATCGGAAATAATAACACAATTACCTTCCTTATTTTCCCATTCCCCCCCCCCATGCAATAGCTATCTTCAAACGTTTGAATTTAATGTTGAAAGTGATATTTTTGCCAATTTCTCAACTGGCAATAGTGAATTATAGGATTATTCTTTAACAAGGTTGGACTGTTTATAGATACAATCTATTTTAAGGCTTTATTTTAATATATTTTAAAAATATAACTTAAAAATATGAAATTGCAGCTTTAAAAGCTCAATTTGTTTTATGCCTATTTAGAGACGATGATGGCATTATGCATTGTCAACTGTCAAACTAGCCTGACAAACCCCTTCCTGTGAAGCTCCATGGATCCGCCCCTGATGGAGAATGGCTATCCTCTCCCAGTAGTTTACTTCACAGGTAATCAAATAAATTCTTTGATGTCCATCCATATATGTTACTTAGATGCATGAAGGCACGCAATGTGGCGAGCGAATAAAAAATTAACTGAAACATGTGGCGTGATGAATGTACTCTTGAAAAAAAATACACAATGCATTAATCTAAACTATGTTTTAGAGAGGTTTCTTTTATTGTCTGGAATCACGGTGTAATATGACTCGACATATATAATATTCAGTACCTAGATCAGTTGTTGTACACCTATATTAGGTGTTCTGTTTTGTTAAGAGAGGGGAGGGTGGCACACCTGTATGATGTGTTCTATTTTGTTAAGAGACGGGGGAGGGTGGCACACCTATATGATGTGTTCTGTTTTGTCGATTATGAGAGAGAGGAGAGAGATGCGGTTTGACATCCAATCGACAAAAGCTAGGTCATTCCGGGACTAACATAAAGTTCAATTTTATTTCAAAAATTCGCTAGAAGACAGCTAGTAGTGTAATATATAACACCACAAGCGGATTCCGCCACAACTACTGCGGCATACAAAAGTTTGCATTAATGTATTCGGGTTCAGCCATTGAAATATACCACAGTCGGTGCAGAAAGGATGGACGTAAACTCCATTTCATTTAGGGCGGTTGGATGGCCGAATGGTTAGGCTATATCATAAGGGGGGGGGGGCCTAGTGGTCTAGCTGGCCGGTCACCTCTGGCTTGCGGCTGTGGTTTCGATCCTTGGTGTGAGCGTATGTGGCATGGAGATAGGGGCGCCGTCTCAACCTCGTGGGTTTCCTCCGGGCACTCCGGTTTCCTCCCACTGCTAAAGAACCTACGCGCAAGCGAATTATTGAAATAAGTCCCGAAATGACCTAGTTTGTGTCAAGTGGACGGTAAACCCCATCTCTCTCTCTACAACTATGCAAGACAGATATGCACTACGTGTACTTCTGTCTGGTGCAAATAACTTACATACTTTACTTTGTAAATTTGTTCAGGAGGAGATTAATCAGCCAATAACACAGAGAAATATAAACCATGGCCCTGCTCTGCTTTATATCCGTCGCCACTTTATAAATAAAGCCTTAATGTCTATTCCTAGTCGACTACCATAAATAAATCTACGTTCGTTAATTCCACGTATGTCTGTTTAACAGGAAACAGTAAATAAAACATGGTTATCTTGGCTTAATGCGTCTTGTAGGCTTTGTTCATTATTTGAATTTTTATACACAGATTGTAATGTGGTCGTGTTTTACCTTCGTAGCTGTCCGTCCGTCGTCCACGTTATCATATGAAACTGCACCTTTAGCATCCATTTTGAAATATATAAATGCTGTTTACATGAGTGAGACAAAGAAGTCCAACGTTAATGTTTAGAGTTATTGTCCTTTGTAGAATTCTGTGAGCATTCTATGGTACGTCGGATATGTGACAAAAAGGTGGTCCAATTGTGCGATTTGTTTTAAAAAAAGAGAGAGATAAGGATTAACGTCGGATCGACACAAACTAGGTCATTTCAGAACTAACATGTGGTTCAATTTTATTCCAGTAATTCGCTTCTGCGTGGGGGTCATTAACAGGGAAGGAAACCCGAGGACCTGGGAAAAACCCACACGGTTGGTCAGGTGGCATTTTTCCTTGTCACGTACAACCGGACAACCGAAACCACGCCAGTTGCTTCAATGACCCACTCATCCCCCCCACCAATTTAATTCAGGGTTGTATACAATGTAACCTTTTTTTAGATTCTATATCGTACTTTACGAGCCTATTAATTTCTCAACAAATTTCCACACTGTAATCTTTCTCCTTTGATTGGCATTTAGTAATTGAACATGTTAACACAAGGTACAATTTTATGCATGCTTACTGATTTTACTAAGATATTTTAAAACTCAGTCATTGTGAATCCATAAAATTGTACCTTGTGTTAATGTAGTCTTTGTGTGAGAGAACTGATTCCCTTTCACTATCAGGGTGGTACACCTACATCCCTTAACTGCAGGTCATTTGCGCTACCTCGTGGTTTTGACACAAGGCCAATAACTATTAAAATAATCATTCAACATTGCTGAAACTTGTTATAGTTTAAACATAATAAGCAATATAATAGTATATTTATATTGCACAATATCCGTGCATGAACATGCTCAGAGCGCAGTCACAAAACTGATCACAACTGTCGTAAAGTGAATGATTTCTTAAACAAAAAGGTTTTCACAACAATATCTGAAGAGTTCTTTATTTCCAGTGGCAGATCTTTCCACTCTGTTGGAGCTGAGTAGGAAAAGGTCCTTTGACCAAAACGGGTTGTTGTAGGCTTAGGCACTACAACACTACGCGTTATCCTAGCGAATTTTAAGACATTAACAATATGGATACCAAATGGTTTTGACTGGTGTGTGATAACTTCGTCAATAATGTTGGGGTGTGTTGGACATCTGTCATATTGAGATAAATCTGAAATATATAAACAGCCTGATTTAACTAATAAATAGTATCTCCCAACTCGGGCATCATGGTTTATTTCACTCCTTGTAAAAAGTAGAACAATGTTAAACATATATTACACAAGAGCTAATTCTGCCTATTGCAGATCTTTCTTTGTGCCTGAAATATTATATAAACTATTAATTAAACATTGATTAACTCTCGATGTCATCGATGGCCTGCGATATGTACTTGATTAGGATCCGATTAGCTGCTCAACGTTCATTCATGATTTAGTCATGAAATGGATAATCGAGACTATGTTTTTTTTATCGTACTGGCTTTAGTAATGATGATCTAGTCTAGGTCGAAATTGCCGATTGGATCCATATGACTGATATTAAATTCCCTTTACATTATCAAGTTTTTCACTATTATAGTGGGAACTGTCAGCTGTTTATCTAATCTCCTATAATGGATCTTTAATTTCATTTCTGAACAAAACGTTATCCAATTATTCACGGGCTAATCCACCATAAATGTATACAAATTGATTAATTAAAATTTCATTAATCTGGCATTATATAAGAGCTAAAACGTCCCTTGGGCCTTCAATTTTAAATAAATTATTAATTAGACATGTATTAACATGACGAGACCATTATCAACTCCCGGTGCCATCGCATGAGTCCGATTTAAGTAGGTTAGTACGGTTAGATCATTTAATAATTTAATCTAAAAATGGAGAAGCGAATCTAAGACCCGAATGACCAGTGCGGTGGTTACGATCTATGCACACATCTTGTCAAAACTACAACCATGATAACTTTGCTCAAAATAAGGGAATTGAATATTTCAATATATTCATTCTGCATTACCTATTTGGGAAATATTAGCGAAAATGACCAGCTCGTTATGTAAATCTTACATAATTCCCCTTTAAAAAATGTCTACGAATGTTGCAAAATTTATCATTAATTAACAGAACTAATCAATTTCAACTATCACAATATTATGTATTAAATAGAACTTAATCATGTGTGCATAGAAAGAGCGAGGGAAATGGGGTTTAACGTCCACTCGACACAAACTAGGTCATTTTGGGACTAACAAATGGTTTCAATTTTATTTCAATAATTCGCTTGCGCGTAGGGGTCTTTAGCAGTGGGAAGAAACTGGAGTGTACGGAGGAAACCCACGAGGTTGAGAAGGCGCCCCTATCTCCATGCCACATACGCTCACACATGGGATCGAAACCACAGCCACAAGCCAGAGGTGACCGACCAGCTAGAGGTCGAAGCGCGGCACTCTAGACCACTAGACATGATTTATTCTCCATCAAAGTTAGCAATGACGTTCGAAGCTAGCCTGAAATAAAATCGCAAATATCTCAGTTCAGAGTGAAGAAATTTGACTGAAATTTTCAGCATACATATATTATCAATTTTTAACTATTATAGCGAGAACTGTCAGCTCTTTATTCAATCTCCCATAATGCCCTTTTAAATCGTGGGTTTTCTCCGGTTACTCCGGTTTTCTCCCTCTGCTAAAGACCGCTATGTGCAAACTAACACTCTATCTCCCTCTCTCTAACGCTCTATCTCCCTCTCTCTCTCTCTTTCAAGCTGTCAGCTTTTATCTAATCTTACCTAATACCCCTTTAAGTATGTAATGGTTGATTCTTCTGAAGATGTTTCTGTTTTTTAAGATTATAAACTCATTACATATGAGTTGATCTGAATTAACTTTTAGTGTCTTGGTATAGATCAGTTTCATTCCCAAGATAATTTCTCTCGGGGTTTTGTATTTATTGGATTTCAAAAACAGATAATCAAATTAGTAATTGATGGTTGGTTATATGATGGGGTTGTCGGGCGAAAATGTTCGGTGTCGTTGTTCAACCTTTGTAGCAAGTCCATTGATTGCCTTTATGAAATGCAGATTATTATAACGTTTTTAAGGATGCAATTCCACATGAGTTTTTAAGGATACCATTCCACATGAGGTTGTCGGGCCTATAGTTTAATTCCTCAGTTAAGTTTAAGGACCTTGGTAGAAATCACATTGGGAGGTTAGGTGGCGTTGGGTCATACGGTCTGTCGTCGGGTCAACCGGCGTGGTTTCGATTCCCCGGTAATACGTGACAAGGAGTAGGGTCGCCTGTCCAACCTCGGAGCTTTTCTCCGCGTCCTGCGGTTTTCTCTCACTGCTAAAGACTCCTACGCGCAAGCGAATTATTGAAATAAACTTGAAACACATGTTAGCCCCGAAATGAACTAGTGTTGAGTGGACGTTAAACCGATCTCGATCTCTCCCTCCCTCTCTCTCTATCGCTAACTGCCTTCATCAAACCGGGATTAACGCGACCGACTTTTCTGCATCAGAGTCAAGGATTATTTCACGTAAACGCCCACACACGCAGTGTTTTGTCAAATCCGACTAAGCGGCTTTTTCATGCCAGAAAATCTTGGGATACTTCTGAGATCGAAGCCGTGACCTCTTGGTCAGTAAGCCAGTGGCATGCTCCATGATTTTTAATTACCTTCAAGGTCTAATAATAATGGGTTGACAAACTGTTTATTATGACTAAAATAAGCTTCCTTTTATGTTAAAATATAGTAATTAAAGATGAAGCAAACCGCTAAGAGCAAACCAGTGTAAAAACACTTTTTTAAAAAAGAAAGATACTTTTAATACAAGCATTTATCGGATTTCGCCTCTTCTAACATTGGTCGCGCTTTTTTTCTATGTCTCTCTGTATCTTGTTCTAGCCTCAGGCGCCATAACCCCTATTGGTTTCATTCAGCTATTTCTTTGCTCTTAATTCGTCGTGATTAGGTATTCGTAAAAAAGACAAAAAACTGTAAAAACAAATTTTCTGTTGATTAAATATTTATTGAAGTAATATATGTTTATAATTGTAGAATGATATTTGGATGAACTAATTTCACCTAGCTTAACAAGTTTTCTTACTTAGCGTTCACACGGTCTCTACATGAGTTCTAATTTTTTAAAAAAAAGCATCACAAAGCTTCTGTGCATGTTAAAATAGGAATTGAAATGGAATACGACTTTGACGTCCTACTGTTCTGCCCCGAAATGGGCTAATGAAGCCATCCCGGCATTTGCCGCGAAAGTTCATCCAGATTTTCTGTCATGGTTTCCCCTTGTCAGTGATGCAGGACGGAGGGCCTGGCAAGGACAGCCGTCTAGTGCGGATGGGACGAACAACCGAGGTCTCGTTTACACATTGACGGACACGTAAAAGATCCTTTAAACATTTAGAATTTGATATAAGAGTAGAGTAGGCCGTAGTGCCGCTGTCCGGGCAAAATTTCCCTCGTAGCACACTGTATGGCGTATGCCTGTCTTCGATAACCCAGTTCGGCACTGAACAGCAAAACGTTAAACCCCATTTCATTTTAATAGTGTGTTTGAAACAGTTTATAACTCGTAACTCGTAATATATTACGTGACTAGTGGCCACAAAATTACCCTTTCCAAGATAATATATAAATTGTGTTTTACGTAACAAATAACCTATTTCCTTGATGCCTACGACGTTAACCATCTCCTTCGGTTATAAAATGAATTACATTTCGCCGTGTATATTGGCTTAACCAATGGCGATGATGGTGGGCTACAATATTGTATCAGCTATATTTCTTCCAGACAATTCATTAAGGGGAAGTGTTGATATGAGAAGACAGGTCAAATTGTTCAGACGAGTTTCTATAAAAGATTAATGGCTTTTTTCATGCAATCATGATCAACGTTGAGAAGATGTTGTGCAAATAATTAATTTATAAGTATAACATTTCTCTGCACGTCCACTAGTATGGTCAAGTCGTACTTACTGGACTGGTCATCCGTAGTCACATGGGGGATGGCTGGTCGAATAGTCTGTCATTGTATCAACTGACGTGGTTTGAATTTCCCAGTGTACGTGACAAGGAGTAGGGTTGCCTTCCAACCTCGTGGGTTTTTTCCGGGTAGTAGATGTTAAGCACCCTCTCTTTCTCTCTCGCTCTCTCTCTCCGTAGTCATATCCACAAAAATTATTGCCACAGTTGACAACCATGCAAATTCAACAAATGCAAAAATCTCACTACAATTGTTCCGATAAAAGCTACTCCTAGTGCAGGGTGACAGTATGATGTCGCTGTGCTTGAAGTAAAAAAAACGAAACGAAACGATCAGAATGAATAAAATGGGGTTTAATGTCCTACTTTTCTTCACCGGCCAATGATGACACGCAACCACTGGGAAATCATCCCACAACAACCTTGAGGGCAACACCCACTTGTAATGGAGAGTGACAGTATGACGTCACTGAGGTAGAAGTCAATGAATAAGCGAAACGAAGAGAACGAATGATATCGGATTGAACGCCCTTCTTCTCTATCGGCTGATGAAGACTGGCATACATGTGCAACCAATGGGAACAATATCACCACAATCTTGGCGGTAAAACCCACTACTAGTGGAGAGTGACAGTATATATGACGTCACTGTGGTTGAAGCCAAAAAAATAAAACCCAACTAATCTGATTAAAACACAGATCCTATTTCGTTTCGTTTTCATAGTTCGAAATCTCGTTTTACTTGTCTTCACTACACTAGGATCTGAAAGATTTGTTGTCGTTGACGGGTTCGGGATGATGTGAGGCATTAGCCAATGAAACGGTCTGTTACGACGAGCTTTTGACGTGTTTTGCAAGGAACTATGGGTAATCAACTAGTAACATCAATGCTGATTGGTTAATCAAATGTCTTAGGCCATAGGGTCAACATAACTCAGATCTTCATGTAGTGTAGACCATCGAAAGTATACAAAAACGAAACGAAACATAGATATGTATTTTTATCAGATTGAACATTACCCGACAACCTTGCTCTTACTTCTTCTCACCCCATCGAAATACCGCAGCCATCTTGTATAATGAGAATTGAGTTACAAAGACTATTACTAGTTTGTTTGATTGTAAACATTGACAACTTGATCTAAATCGAATCAAAACTATTCACCACATCCTCGACAATATCACAGCGATTTATCTACTAGACAGAGACAATTGGTCAATAAAGAAATTGGTCAGTTGGTTATTCTATAGCCTGAAGGTCAGGGGTCATCTGGTGGAATAAATTGGAGCGTTTCTTATCTGTTGACTGTGATTATTTGTGTTAGTCAATAGAAGGTGTATGTAAATATAGATCGATAACTGATTAAATCACACGATTCAATCATATTGATGGTTAAAACAAACTAATCAGAGAGAGAGTGAGTGAGAGAGAGAGGGGGAGATAGAGAGTTGTTGTTACCATTATTGCAATATTAAATGAAATGAAGAGAGAGAGAGAGAGAGAGAGAGAGAGGGGGTGAGAAGAGGAGAGAGAGAGAAACAGAGAGGGGGTAATGCCCACTCAACACAAACTAGGTCATTTCGGGACTAACATATGGTTTAATTTTAATTCCATAATTCGCTTACGCGTAGGGGTCTTTAGCAGTTGGGGGATACCGGAGGGACCCACGAAAACTCACGAGGTAAGACAGACGACCCTACTCCTTGTCATGTATAACCGAGGAATCGAAACCACGCCAATTGACTCAATGACAGGAAATTATCACCATGTTCGCAATAGAATACTGTATATTATATACATAAGAGAAAATACATTTCTAAAACTTTAACAATTTCATTTGATTTTTGAAACTTTCGGTATTGAGCAGAATCGTCAGATTCATAACACACGTTTAACAGTCACATTCTTCATACATATTAGTGACACAATAAATGTTAAATATACGCGCTGTAACCATTCACAAACCAAACATATTTTTATTCAAAACTACTGGGTTCAGATGTTTTGTAACTGGCTATTACCATTTGCTTCCGAATTAACAAATGTCAAATGTATGCAATATTTTTATATGTGCTAAGATACTATTGCAACCCCAAATGTCGCTAATTACACTTTTATAAACTAGCCTTGTGCCAAACTAAACAGCTTACTATAAAACAGTTTTATTACACGAACAATGCAGTACACTGTTATACAAACTGATGTTTCTAAATTGGTGCGCACCGATCTCAACTTTTCTGCAATTGTTAGAGACAACGTATACATGCACTCTAAAAACTAACAAACTTGCACCTATTAATTCGTCGGTGCGGTAGAATGTTACAACAAATAGCTAACATTTCTAGATTTCCATGTCTTGTCTGATTAGTGGAGCTTCTCTGGATGTCTACAGCTTAATCTGATGTTCTGGTAGATTGTAGACTGTAATTCGGTAAGAGTGGTACACACTTATTAACTCCAGTGTGGATTCATTACTAAATCATAAGATAATTATCAGCATGGCTGTTACATACCAGGGCAGTATTCACGTACATCTAATCGCTTAAATTTGTAAATGAAATCAAATGGGTTAACGTCCTACTGTTTTGCTCCGATTGGGCTAATGAAGACGGGCATACGCCATACAGTATACTTATAGTTTTTTTTTTACCCGGACAGCGGCGCTATGACTTATATCGATTTCCAACTGCAATGGGATCTTTTACGTGCACGTCAATGTACACACGGGTCCTCAGGTTACCTTCCACTACTAAAGACACGTATGCGCAAAACAATTATTGAAATAAAATTGAACCATGTGTTAGTCCCGAAATGGCCTAGTTTATGTCGAGTGGACGTTAAACTCATTTCACTGGGTTCGTGAAGTGTTCTTCTACCTATTAGTTTCCCATTTGGTGATTTCTCATAATAGCTCACAAAATATGTTGTGATCTTACCCGAAAACCATTGGATAAAGTTCAAGTTGAATATGGTTACAGTCTACATTTTCCATTTGCTTCTTTGTATTCAGTTTTGTTTGTTTTGTGAGGGGTGGAACATGTTCCCTAAATATATTCAATATACCTCGATTCCATTGAATACCTAAACGTTTCTTGATTGATTTAGAGCATTTAGTTTTAGATTACCTTTTTTATACTTTTCACCGATGTAGTTACTTGTATAGTTGAATTTTACCACAGTATGCTTACATTCGTATTTTTTGTGGCATATGGCATATCATGACTCATGATGGCATTACATAATGATTTCTATGGGTTGTATTCCTTATTGTTTTCAAATTTGAGTGAAGTAACTACAGTCCCAGGACTGTACAGCGCCGTGGACGCTTACCGCTAGCGCCCGGATCTATTCACTCTTTTTGAATTGTTTGTTTATTTGTGGTTTCTGAGTATGATGTCTTGTCCGTGTATTTGTTTTTGTGTAAATTATGTGTGTTGCAGTCCCTCTGTACTTACTATTATTAGTACCACTAAGTAAGAAATGGTGTACGGGTATTGATGGTAGTTTATGTAAATACCAACTACAATACAAACATATTTAATCATTCAAATATTTCAACATTCATCTATAAAACCTAGTTTTTATAACTCGGGGTGGTATACAGTTCACAATGAATCTCTGCGTTGAAACCGTCCAATGATTGCCCTGCCCCGAGCAGTCAACAAAAACACCTAACCTAAACAGACAACACGCAAAAAGAACAAACTGACGCAAAGGAAGCTACAATTCAATAAAAACCTTGGAGTTACTTTTTATAACTACATTAATTTGCTTTTAGTGACATTTTCATCCTTTATTGGGCGGCGTTTTAGAACTGGCTGTTCCAGAACTACAAAGGAATCATTTACAAAGCTGGATTAACACAAACCGTTCGTCTGTAATTAGTCACCATTAGTCTCTAACTCAATATCATTCAAAATCTTGGCAATTGAAAACATGAATTATTTGTCAATTTAAACCAACATTGATGTTATGATCTTACCAGGACAAGATGGGCTTCTGATATTCAATATTTACGACTAAATAAACATTTAACAATTGGTACACAAATCTTGTACCATAATGCGTCTCGATGCCATTTGTAATATGAGACTCGAAAAACGAGGCTAGGCATATTGCACAAGTCATGTCAAACGGTGACGGCATATTCTTATTGGAATAACCAGACACAAGAGATTGTCATTCGATTGTCATTTAGCCGAACATAACTGATTTGAAATTAGAGTAAAAAGAGAACCGATTGAATGTAAATCAGTTTTTATACATTCATATTACATTATTATATGCGTTGTCCATTTCTAGATGCCAGGGAATAGCGATTTAGCCCCTTTAAATAGCGAAATTCTGATGATATAGTGGAACACTGTGGTCTCGGTTTTGATCCCGGTGTTCGTGGAGAAAGTTTCTGCAGCAGCTTTGATAAGTCACATATCATTTTCTGTGATATCATTAATTGGCGTATCTTACGTATCATAAAACGATGACTGATTGAAACCACAACCCCAAAATATAGATTAAATGACTGTGTTATAAAACGAAAATTATCATAGCACGTTGAAATAAATATATTTTGAAACAAGTCCTACTTAGAACTGAACAAAAAAAATTTTTCCATCCCGTCTGGTAAACCATTATAATAAACTATCTATCTTTAACGGCTGATCAGAACAGAGATGATTGCAAGAGAGTGAGAGAGGGAGAGAAATGGGGTTTAACGTCCACTCGACACAAACTAGGTCATTTCGGGACTAACAAATGGTTCAATTTTATTTCAATAATTCGCTTGCAGTGGGAGGAAACCGGAGGACCCGGAAAAAAACCACGAGGCTGGACAGGCAACCCTACACCTTATTCACGTACACCTCCGAGATTCGCAACCACGCCAGTTGACTCAATGGCAGGCTTTATTATTTGTTGGCAGCCTGATTTCTCATGACCTACAATCTGTCTACGTCCGCCATACACATTTCACGGTGGCTAAGTGGGTAAGACGCTGGTTCGCTAGCCTGGAGCTCGGAGGGTTCGATCCCTGCATTGACTGAGAAAGTTCATCTAGATTTTCCGGCGCGGTTACCCTTGTCAGTGTTGCAGGACGGAGGGCCTGGCAAGAACAGCTGTCTAGTCGTTCGGATGGAAGGAAACACCGAGGCCCTGTATACACATTGGCCTGCACGTAAAGGACCCCTTGGCATTTGGAAATCGATATAAGAGTGAACCTTAGTGCCGCTGAAGGGCAAAAAATCCCTCATAGTACATTGTATGGCGTACGCCCGTCTTCATTAGCCGAATCGAAGCAAAACAGTAGGACGTTAACCCATTTGATTTCATTTACAAATTTAACAATTAGATGTTCGTGAATACTGGTCTGGTATATATGTAACAGCCATGCTGATAATTATCTTAGTATTCAGTAATGAATCCACACTGGAGTTAATAAGTGTGTACCACTCTTACCGAATTACAGTCTACAATCTACCAGAACATCAGATTAAGCTGTAGACATCCAGAGAAGCTCCACTAATCAGACAAGACATGGAAATCTAGAAATGTTAGCTATTTGTTGTAACATTCTACCGCACCGACGAATTAATAGGTGCAAGTTTGTTGTAAGTTTTTAGAGTGCATGTATTCGTTGTTTCTAACAATTGCAGAAAAGTTGAGATCGGTGCACACTAATTTAGAAACATCAGTTTGTATAACAGTGTACTGCATTGTTCGTGTAATAAAACTGTTTTATAGTAATCTGTTTAGTTTGGCACTACGCTAGTTTATAAAAGTGTAATTAGCGACATTTGGGGTTGCAATAGTATCTTAGCACATATAAAAATATTCCATACATTTGACATTTGTTAAATCGGAAGCAAATGGTAATAGCCAGTTACAAAACATTTGAACCCAGTAGTTTTGAATAAAAGTATACTTGGTTTGTGAATGGTTACAGCGTGTATATTTAACATTTATTGTGTCACTAATATGTATTAAGAATGTGACTATTAAAAGTGTGTTATGAATCTGACGTTTCTGCTCAATACCGAAAGTTTCAAAAATCAAATGAAATCGTGAAAGTTTTAGAAATGTATAGTAAGCTATTTAGTTTGGCACAAGGCTAGTTTATAAAAGTGTAATTAGCGACAATTGGGTTTGTAAAATAGAGAGAGAGAGAAAAAAAACGGTTTAAAGTCCACTTGACACAAACTAGGCCATTTCGGGACCGACATAAGGTTTAATTTTATTTCAATAATTTACCAGCGCGTAGGGGTCTTTAGCAGTGGAAGGAAACAGGACAGGAGATCTTATTCCTTGTCACGTACAACCGGGGAATCTAAACCACACCAATTGACTTAAAGACAGACATTATGATGCAGCACATAATATTTCATATTGTAATTTTTCATCATTCGCTAAAATATTTGCGTGAGGTCAAAATAACTGTTCACGTTTTTTCGTTGAAAAATGCGACCGAGTGGAAGTGATTGCTGCCAAATAAATATTGGATATTCCATGTTTCTTCATAAATATGGTATTTATCGCATCGGGAAAGATTGGCAGATTGATATTTTCCAACTGACTGTGATAAATGTGTTTAGAATTAATGTTTATAATTAATGAAAAGAGATACGTAATCTCTCTATGAGATTTTGTCAGTAAATATCAGCTTTATCGATCATTTAGCTGAATTTGAGAAGGAGGTCTAGGGTAAACGTTAAAATTTATCGTTCTATCAATAATTATGAATATACTTCATTCTAATAGGAGGGAGTGGTCATAGGCAAATAATTACATAAAAGATTTTTTTAGGTATATGTAGCCATCTTGTTTATTTTACTGGTCTGAAATGGAATAAAATGGGGTTTAACGTCCTTCTGTCCTGCTCCTAAACTGGGCTAATGAAGACGTGCATACGCTATGCAGTGTGCTATTAGGAAAATTTTGCCCAGGCAGCGGTGCTACGGTCATTATATGGAATTCTACATGTGCGCCAATCTGTACACGAGACCTCGATTTTCGTCCCATCCGAACGACTAGACAGCTGTAGCACTGACAAGGGGAAACCACGACGGAAAATCTTGATGAACTTTCTCGGCGACTACAGCTAGGGACCGAACACCCGACCTCCAGGCTAGCGAGCCAGCAGCTTTCCCTGTCAGTCACCGAAGTTTGTGGGTAAATAAGGAGCTGGGATGACAGGCCTGCAAATAAAAGAGGTTAATTAGTTTTAATGTATTTTTTGACAAAAAGTTAATTGCATTGTGCAGAAGTCAAAAATGTCAGTGACCGCACCATCTTGGCATTTGAGACTTGACACGAAATGTGTTTTTATTCATTGTGTGCCGATGACAACGGAAAAGAACGAAATGTCACGGAATAACTTGAATGTTAGATTTGACAAGTCGGTGTCATTATGTCATACAAAACATCAAACATCCTCTAGGAATGTATTGTAGTAAAAATCAGGTTGAGTGGAGAACAGAAGGTACAGCTATAGGATCGATTATTGTCTCTAGCTTAAAAAGGGCGCGAAAGTGTATCATAAATCGATACGTCATTATTTGCGACGTCATCCATTATGCACTCTACAATAGGTTATTTTTGTTTTTTTGGGAAGAGCACGATCAATAGGCCTACTCCACACAAATGGTCAGACACTACAAACAAATTATAAAATCCATTAGGAAACAGCCTCTGAGAATAGCAAAGTGGAAGTTCGATGTCTTTGCAGTTATAACACTGTCTCTGAGTGAATTAAAAAAAATAATAACAAACGGAGACCTTTAGGGTGGAAGATTTGGGGTGGGGGCGCCTACTTGATCAATCTCCCAAACAGAGTTGTCTTCCCTTGCAGTAGCGAGACTTGCGTGGAGAATGCTACTTGATTTGATTGGTCGCATAGCGGAAGTACAATATGAAACCCTGTATGATGTTTATTATTTAATCTCTAGCATCCAGTGAAATGAACTGAAATGGGGTTTAATTACCGTTCTACTAGGCTAATGAAGATGGACATACGCCATAGGGTGTGTTATGAGGGACATTTTTCCCGGGTAGTGGCACTGTGGCCTACTTTTATGTCGAATTCCAACTGTTAAGGGATCACCCCGGTTTTTCGTCCCATCCGAATCAGATTTCATATAGGGCTTACAAAATATATTATGCTTTTACATTAAACCCATTGGATGGGTGACTCAACTAGTAGACTCTGACCCCGAGGTGATCTTCTGGGTAGCTTTACCGTGGATCCAGGTCCAAACCCTCAAATTCTCGGTTGTAGGCCTACGTGACAAAGTAGTAGGGTCGCCTGTCCAACCTTATGGGTTTTCTCTGGCTGTTTCCTTTTCCTCCCACTGCTAAAGACCCTTACATGTTAACGAAGTATTGAAATGAAATAAAACCATATGTGAAACCCGAAATGACCTACATGTAGTTTGTGTCGAGTGGACGTTAACTACTCTCTCTCTCACACACTCTCTCTTATTGAAATAAGATTAAACCATATGTGAGTCCCGAAATCACTTAGTCTGTGTCGAGTGGACGTTAACATCCTCCACTCTCTCTCGCTCTCCCCCTCTCTCTCTCTCTCTCTCTTTCCAAACCCTGACTCTAGTTAGTAGCTATTATCTATTATCAGTCACGGATGTAATGCAGGAGACAGGGTACTCTTACTTATTGGAAGAGTCAGTAGCTATTATCTATTATCAGTCACGGATGTAATGCAGGAGACAGGGTACTCTTACTTTTTCCAATCCACCTGATAGCAATCTTCACTTAATGTTTGGGTTGTATCTTCATCTTTGTGATATATTTTCATGGTGAAGTGTTTTGAACTAAAACATCTCGAGTAAAAGGGAGATGTTCAAGTGGATGATGAAATATCTAAACGATGATAAATGCACGTACATTGCTTACAGATGGATTTTAATTCTGTAATTTACCGACATAATTACCGAGTTAATGAGAAAAGTTGTTCATTTGAAGACTTCAGATTTAGAACACACTGCTGATATGTGGTTAAGTATTTATGTGATTCAGAATGGCGAATTTACCATGGATAAAGGGTGTTTAGGTGCTGTTCGAATAGATGCGTGAAATTATAAAGATGTTAAGGTATTGTGTGATTGTGTTAATACGCCTGATTGTTATTTAATTACATTGTTTCTCGGCAGGATATTCAATGTTACTGAGCTAATCGGCAAAAAATCACCAAATGTTTTGCACTACTTATGTATATAGACAATCACATATACGTACAATCGCATGTAGACAATCACATTTACGAGCACAATCACATATAGGCAATCGCATACATAAGCACAATCGCACATATACAATCACATATATATAAACGCAATCGCATATAGACAATCACATACATAAGCACAATCACATAATAGACAATCACATATATGAGCACAACCAAATATAGACAATCACATATATGAGCACAATCACATATATAAGCACAATCGCATGTAGAAAATCAAATATAGACAATCACATATATGAGCACAATCACATATATAAGCATAATCGCATGTAGAAAACCACATATATACAATCACATATATAAGCACAATCGCATATAGACAATCACATATAGACAATCACATACAGGTATATAAGCACAATCACATATAAAGAATCGCATATATAAGCACAACAGTATATTAAAACATTTTTATTCCATTTATTCGGAGTTTCAACACATTAACAACCAAAGATTGTTAAATAAATCTGTTTTTTGTGCCTATGACGTCAGCATATTAGTTTCTTAGACCTTCATTAGAGAGTCAACTAAAGGAATATCTTAACCCTAGCCCTCAATCAAACGTACGTGTTTTGATACTCACGGGTCGTAGTGTTTTGATACTCACGGGTCGTAGTATTTGGTAGACCGCAGACCAGTCGCAGGAAACCGGGTGGACATTTTATATGCACAGGACCAAAAGTCTCTACGGTGCCGAACACACGCAAGTCTCACGTTAGGGTTTGTAGCACGTACGGCTGGTTGCAAGCTAGCCATTACCACGACTTTTAGGGTTGTACTGATTTATTTTGTGGTTTACGTTTCAAGTCACTCAAGACATAAACCAGTCGATAAACGCATCTCTGCTCTTGGTGGACTAGTATTATATTGTTCTTAGGAAATGTTGAAAACGCCGAAATGTCGAGAAATATATTAATTGCTTACATGATTTGTTTACATCTCCCATTCACAAAAACATGGGTGTTACACAACTATTTCCCGCGTTCTTTTTGGCTTGATAATCAAAGCTTTCAAATTGGTGTTGCGGACTTTTATGTTTCAATCGCAGCTGGATAATGCAAGCATTCAAACGATTTGATGGACTTTCCGTATGAAACATTTTGAAATGAAATCAGATGGAATGAGATGGAGTTTAACGTCTTACTTCAAACGATTTCATGAAATGTTAATCTGGAATCAACTAATCATATTACACACATGACTAAACACGCATGACTAACGAAATGGCACCAGATGAACAGGGTAGTGTAACCAATCGAAAATATAACGAAATACTGTGTTGTGGGTTGGTATTAATTTAATTGGGCAACTATTGAAGTTTAACCTTCGAATGGAGAGAGATAACGAGAGAGAGGGGGGGGGGGTAACAAACCAGGTCATTTCGAGACTAACATTAGTCCAACCTCGTGGGTTTTCTTCTCCGATTCCTCCGGTTTCCTCGCACTGCTAAAGACCCCTACGCACAAGCCAATTATTGAAATAAAATTGAACCATATGTGAGTCCTGAAATGACCCAGTTTGCGTCGAGTGGACGTTGCCTCTCTCCCTCTCTCTCTCTCTCTCTCTTTGAGCCAGAAACTCTGCTTGTGTGTAGAACTGGATAGTACAATGGTATTGACAACTGTATGACTAGAGCGATAGATAGCTCACCCTCTTTTTAAAAAAAAGCCAAACACCAGCTTGTTAGTTCTCTTGATAAATCAAACGATAATACTAACCAATGTACCCCTAGCCATTCGCCTAAAGTGATGGGGATAATTCCCTTTCCAATCAGGGCCGTGTGTAGGATTTTAAAAGTGGGGGTGCAGGAGAGTGGTGAGGCATCAGGGCCTACACGTAAGTAATATAAGTAAGTTTGGACCAGGACAAACGAACCCATTGGCGTGTGGGTGCCCTTGAAACCGGGGGGGGGGCGCCATTTCTTGGGACGCCTTTTGTTTGGTGGGGGGAGGGGGCAACGTACCTCCTGCACCGCTAGATACGGCCCTATTTCCAATAACCCGTATTACCGATTACAAATCTTTCAAGTCTGGGTGATTTAGGAAGCTGGTTTGTTATATTCCATTAGATTATTGGAATCGGATTTGGAATCAAATGATGAAGTATGAGTGAATCTATGCATTGATAAGATTTGTTCCAACATAAAACAGATGTTATAAAGTGATGTATAAATTCAACCTTCGAGTCTAGATCGCGAGTTAAACAAATCCTTGTTATTCCTTGTCTTTTCTACGCCTGCTTCGTCTCCGTCTTCAGGATAGTCTAAATCAGGGCTGTCATTTGTTGGCAGGCCATATTTTTTTACACTCCTGGTCTAAATAGAAAATGAATTGAAATGGGGTTTAACGTCCCACTTGTTTGCACTGATTTGAATGAAACAAAGCCGGGAGAAGTAAGTTATTACCTTAAAAGATGACATAAACAGCATACGCTTAAAGAGATCGAGATCGAAGTTTAAAAGCCGCAGTGTAATAAGAAGTTAATTATAAATAAACGAAAATAAGATATTAACAAAGAAAAACAGCAGAATATTAAACTTTAAATAGATACAAAAATCGAATAAAAAAAAAGTGAAAAGAATATGATTTTTTACATTACTAATCGCGAAAAAGAAAAGAAAAGAAAATTTAAAAAAGAAAGCAACAAGATATGAAACTTTAAATAAAAACAACGATTTAAAAAAAAAGAAGAAACGAAGAATATGATTTTTAAAAATTACTAAACGTGCAAAGAACTAATTCTTCACAGAGTACACTATTATTACAGCACACATATATCGAAGTGTAATCAGAAATAAATTATAAATAAATAATAAATAAAAAAAAATAAAAAATAACAAAAGAAAACAGCACGATATTAAACTTTAAATAAACACAAATATCGAAAAAAAAGAAGAAACGAAGAATATGATTTTTTTAAATTACTAAACGTGCAAAGAACGAATCCTTTGCAGAGTACACTGTTATTACAGTCAGAAGCCTTGACACGTGTGTTGAGTTTTCACATCAGAAAATAATTTTTCATAATAGCTTCTATAATGGTTCCCTCCCCCTTCTTTCATCGCCTTCAATCATTGCGCTCTTCATCACTCAGAACATATTTTACTTGGAGGTGACGTGAATTACTCGCGTCTAGATTAAGACAGATCTCTCCTTTAAGAGTTTGGCAATGGATCAAGAATACACATTGCTGCAACTTTATGCATTCAAGAAATACCTAGACTGCTATTCTACCCCTCCTCTTTTGTTTCGCTGCTCGCTGATTTACAGCAAAGATAATCAGTGCAAGCTGCCGTAATTATCTTATTTTTAATAGCGGTATTGTTATCGCGTATAGCGTAGAAAACTTTATCTTGTAAAGACAGGGTATCATTTGGATACTGTTGTGTTTCAAAATAATGTATTATCAATCTTACAATATGTCTCAGAATACAATGTAATTATTATCATATTGTGTCTCAAAATACGATATTATCATTCTTATGTCACAAAATAGGACATAATCATTCTTATGTCTCAAAATTATCATTCATATGTCTCTAATTTATCATTCTTATGTCTCAAAATATGACATAATCATTCTAATGTCTCAAAATTATCATTCTTATGTCTCAAAATATGACATTATCATGCTCATGTCTCAAAATAGGATATTATCATATTTATAATATGTCTCCCAAAAAATAAAAGATTATTATCATTCTAACATGTCTCAAAATAGGAAATTCTGGAATATTTGTGGAAAAGTAAATTTATGAATGTCAAAGATAGTCTGATTGTGATGTGACCATCAACTTTTAAAGGCAGATGAGTTGTAAACAAATATTGAAGTTTTTCCCACGAGATTATTCGTCATCTGTGTGAACAAGCAATCTTTGTTTATAGATTGATCTAGCCATCTGTAGACATACCAAGATAAACATTTCTCTTTATATAAAACAAAATGCTCAATATCGATAGTAAATCTTGGTCCTGTTTCACATTGGCGTGCACGTTAAAGATCCCTTGACAGACTCGCCAGTCAGGAGGTCGGGAAAGTTCATCAGGATTTTCCGGTGTGGCTGCCCAGTAGCAATTCAATATAAGAGCTCGGGCAAAATTTTCCTCATAGCACACAGCATGGCGTGGTTTCCCCTTTTCAGTGATGCAGGACGAATTCCCTGTCAGTTGGAATTCGATATAAGAGTACGCCGTAGCGCCGCTGCCCGGGAAAAATTCCCCCATAGCACACTGTCTTCATTATCCCAGACTAGGAGCAGAACAGTAGGACGTTAAACCCCATTTCATTTCATTTATGAAACAGAATGGTTCTCGATATCTGTTTCACCAAATTTAAACAAAACTGAAAATCAAATTATAGTAATTTGATTGGATAATATTAGATTGATTTTAGTGCTTAGCCAATCTATTAAAATTTGAATTTTATCTTTAATTAAGGTTTCGAGAAACAGGGCCTTGATCTTTTAACAGATATTACTATATATTCACTAAACACACATAATTCAAAAGCTATATGTGCCTATTGTAGGTCTTTCTTTCTTACTTATCCAGACCATTAATCCACTATCGATGTCATCGCTAGTCTGCAATATTTACTGGATTATGATCCGATTTGCTGCTCAACTTTCATTCATGATTTAATCATGAAATGAATAATCGAGACTATGTTTTATCGTACTGACTTTAAACATGCATTATGCAAGAGCTAAATCTGCCTATTGCAGGCATTTCTTTAGGCCTGAAATGTTTTCTAAAGTTAAAGTATTAGACATTAATAAACTGATCCAGGCCTTAATTAACTCTCGATGGCATCAGATTTCTCCGATATTAAATCGATTGGAACAGTTCAGCGATACTTTGATTTAATCAAACATGGAAGACCGAGGCTTAGCTTCGATCAACCAGTACGGTGGTTGAAATAAATGCACACGTCTGTCAAACCTTCAAAAGCTAATATCTTCGCTTGCAATAGAGTAATTTGAATGAAATTTTCAAATTATTAATTTTACATTATCTAATTTCGAACTATTATTGCAAGAATGGCTAGTTCTTTATCTAAATCTTACATAATTTATCTTTAACTGAGTATGGTATGTTTGTAATAGTATATTCAAACATATCGAAGTTCGTCTTTTAAAGTTTAAGTATTTAGTACCTTGATGTCGTGCAGCATCTGGTACTACTTTACTGTATGTTTTTCATTTCCGTGGCGTGATGTTGCACAAAATTTACCCAAAGTTTAATTTCGATAGACAAAATAAGATCCTTTGTCGAAATCATGGAGACATTTCCAATGTAATCTTCGCAGGGTTTGCTTACATTACCTTACAGATTCAGTATACTAACTTCTTTCGGCAAACCTTTACGATTTTGTACAGGATTGCCAAATACGTGTGCAATTAAATTTTGACCGGGCACTACGTTAGGTCTATTCGATATTCCAATATAGACGGTGTACGTGACAAGGAGTAGAGTCGCCTTTCCAACCTCGTGGGTTTCCTCTGGGTCCCCCACCACCGCTAAAGACCCCTCTCTCTTTTGTAAATATAGTATCGAATACATTTGCGCTTTAAACACGCTAGAGAAAATAGAGTCAGTTATGTTTTGTGGTATCGTGACGCAACTTTATTAAAATCGTTTCTACGCTTCTATTTTAGCCTGAAAACCAACATGGATAATTATGAGAGGAGATTTTTATCCCAATCTCGTGCAGATTAATTGACGCCCAGCTGTGGTACTTTTTTTTTAAATAAAATAAATACAAGTTCCAGTCAGACGTTCACACAATGAAGAAAACCATCGGTATTTGATATACCTCTACTAATGTTAAAGATGCTTCTCCACAAAAATGAAATGGGGTTTAACGTCCTACGGTTCTGCGCCTTTCCACAAACAAACTGTGTGGTTTGGTGATACATTTGGATTAAAAACATATTCAAGCGGCATTTTCTGGTCACGTGACTAGATTGATGGGGGTGGGGGTATTTCTAGCTTTTATTTGTCGTTAATCACTTCCATTTCTCAAAAATATCAAATTTTAAGTAAATCCTCCCCCCTAATTTTCAACAGTGCCTTTTTCACTGCTGAACGTGCCTTTCCTCAGACCCAAATATGTCTGTTCCGAACGTTTACTTAGACGAAAACATCAGCCAAATAGCTCTTGGAATGGCTACAGATGCAAGGAAATGACGGATAATTTTCTTGATGGACCTCCACCCCATCTCAGCGGCGTGCCCCGTCTCCGCGGTCAGTGCCCTCATTTTGCGGCGCGCCCCCCAGTTTCAAAATTCCTAGATCCGCCCCTGCGTCATAACAAATGACACCAAGTGTGTGTCAAGGAATCCAGTGTTTTTCTACTAAGATAGGGTGTTTCTCCTTTTGATATACCAAATTGGGCAAATTTTCATTGGGAATAAGAACTTTATGTATACTTTCTTAGGAATGTATCTCTTTTTAGATAATTCTATCGACCATGTCCAAACACCTCTATACCTTGAACTGAAACATCCGGAAATATATTTGAACATTTGGTCGTTGTCTTGATGTTCATTATAGGCTGAACTCACTAGTGTCAACTAATGTCCCGTGAAATCTGGGACTGCTCTGTTACAGAAAGATGTGGATGAACCTTAATTTAAGTTTTATTATCAGTTTACGCTATGAACCGTAAATTGAGATTTATTATCAGTTTACGGTATGGCGTATTAAGTTGTTGTGGGAAATGGAATTCGGTTTAAAGTTTCCTGCTCTTTGTTTCAGGTTGTCTGGCGGCAAGTTGAACGGGAAAAGTTTTTAACCATCGGAACACAGACGTGGGTACAGAGTGATAACTTTGTTGTGCAACACGAGGAAAAATTGGACATGGATATCACCGTGTGGAATCTGTACATCAAACGAGTCACACAAGAGTTAGCTGGGGAGTATGAATGTCAAACAACGGCTATTGCTGGTCACTCTAGACGAGTTTACTTACAGGTTGTTGGTAAGCATGGTCTTTTGTTTATATATCAAAAGGTTAAAGTTGAGTGCGCTTGGGTAATAGATACACAAAAAATAAATAAAATATGGATTAAAGAACTACATTTGTATATATTTGTAAGTACCTTCGCTAATGCTCTACGGCGTACTCGTATGTCGAATTCCAACTGCCAAGGGATTTTTACGTGCACGCCGATGTGTACATCGGACCTCGGTTTTTCGTCCCATCCGAAAGACTAGACAGCCCTCCATTCTGCATCACTGAAAAGGGGGAGCCACGCCGGAAAATCGGAATGAACTTTCTCCGCCAGCCCAGGGATCGAACATACGACCTCCAGGCTTGGTACGCAGCGTCTTACACACTTATAATAGTGATCCCCCAGTTAAAAGATAAAGATAACACAATAAGGATTATGGCGTCATTTATATACACATACAGATGGCTTAATGCATGACCGACAACACTGATTGGAAGACAGACACCACAACAACCAATGACAAGATAACTTTATTGTATTATGCGTTTTGTAGTCCACAATATGCTAGAGTTTCAAGGTATTTAAAGGATATCCAAGCCGATGTACTTCTATATACTGGGTCAACCCGATCCCCATTGCACTGCGTGTGCGATATCACCTTCGATTAAAGCAATCGTTTAGCCCCAAGAACGAACGAACCCATTGCACTTTGTCTTCAAAACCACCCAATGTGAAAGCGGATGTTAATCCACCACCCCCATCCCCAACAAACCTATTGTCCAATATAGTTCCATAGTTAGGGTTATGGATTATGCATGTTACACCGTCCCTAGACGAACCACTGACGTAAAGCATTAAACAAGTATTTTTTTTTAAAAAATAAAATTCAACCACCTATCTCTTATTTTCGTTTAAAAATAAACAACGCCAGGAACAATTACTCCCCCGCATCCCATCTCGATCATTCTTCATCTCCCACCACTTATCTATAACTCCCCCGTAATCCACCTGGATCATCCCTCATCTGGTCAGCACCAGCGTATTTTATTGATATTTCCTAATTGATATTTCCAATGTACATTTTTTTTCTTTATTTTGTGGTTTCAGGTTCACCAATAACGGAACCGGGTAAGTAATGATAACTTCTTTGCCCATGGGAAGTTAAACCTAGACACCAGAATTGCTCCGAATATATCAATAATATACTAACTCCCTGGGGTGTTCTTTACTCTCCTCTGTTTTATCAAAACAGACACTTTTATTGGCATAACCTTTCTTTACCGCTTCAAAGAGACAATTTGCCTGGAAGAACGTATGAACATGACTCGGGTTCGCTCTTTAGTACCTACGTTAAACAAAGCGATAACGGATGCTGTTCATTTTTAACCAATGGTACTTTGTTGTGCTTCCTCTCAACAAATTTAGAACTTAATCCTCAACCGAATACTTGGTAACTAGCAAAGGCCCACGTTTTGTCTGGTGTTTCATTCAGTTGGCTTAGAGTAGTAGAATTGGTACACAATTAGATGGGAAAAGTTAAAGACGTGGACAGAAATTCTTCAATTTTGTGCCACATAGAACGATTGTCACAAATTAAATTAAGGCTGAGATTCCAGTGTCTGACCAGTTGTTTCCCTTATAGCGATATCTAATCTTAACTTGAACAACTCTTGTCCATAACGCACGTAATTCATGCAATTTGGCAGTATAATTCTAGTTTTTGTTTGTTGACACACTTGGTGAATTTCAGCGTCGATTAATTACGCAGGACGATTCGGCAGAATCATTCTGTTAGTGTGTCCACATCTTAAAGACTTATTACACGTATTTTAAACATGCATTATGCAAGACCAAAATCTGCCAATTCCAAGTCTTTCTTTGGGCCTGAAATGTTATCTAAATTATTAATGAGGCATTAATTAACTTATCCAGACCATAATCAATTCTCGATGTCACCGCTAGCCAGTGATATTTACTGGATTATAATCCGGTCTGACGCTGCTGAATAAATGAAAACTTGGAAATTCGAGACTATGTTTTATCGCACCAACTTAACAATTGGTGAAAAAGGCTAGGCCGAAAATTAATCGCTAAATACTCGGTTCAGGGTGGATCAATTCGACTGAAAATTTTATCAAATTTAATTTGCATTATCTTGTTTTTAACTATTATTGTGGGAACTGCCAGTTCTTTATCTAATCTCCCATAATGTATCTTTAAACCATCCCGTTTTTCAAAGGTAATTTGTGTGTTCCGCGACGACAGACATCCAGACGTATAACTTTAGGTTAATAAGTTAATTCTCCAGGCGAAGCTCTTTTTTTATTGCTGATTAAATCAGCTTCACAAACGGAAAACTATTTCGACGTGTTATTTTCCAATTTGCTTTGTTTCTTGGAGTGAAGTACGGTTTATCAAAATCAGAAAGCCCTCGAACGGGTTGATTCCTTATTATATAAAACCAGGACAGTAACTTCGATGACAGTAACTTCAATTAATCGTGGTAGTCTGCGCGTAGAAACATCCGCTCGTGGGGATTTGAGGCGTTTTCTGAAAGGATCAAGTACAAGAGTATTTTTAGCTGTGTCAACTGCTCAGATCACCTTTGGGTGTAATTCTAAACTTTATATTGCGGCTGCATTTTACGGTATATAAAAAATTTTCCGGGAAAGCCATAGCACGATGAAAATGAAACTCTGACTGAAGGACATGCTCTTGATTCTCTCATTCTTGTGTAACCCATCACGTCGTGTTTCTGCCATTGGGGTGTATCTTGTTTCAGCTTAACCATTGATTCTAGCTTTCTCACATAAACAAAGATGAATCTGCTTGTTGTACAAAATAATTATGCCATTTCTGAACAATATCTATAAAACGGGAGATAACTCTGAATTAGTCTCGAATATGACTAGTCTCACCTCATAAATCCATGACATTTCTTGGCCTATCACATCTTTCTATTATCCCTATAAACATATAGAACCACGGTCCAGGAGAAGTTGTGCGTTTCGATTTTTCTTCTACACCTGTTTTAAGGAATTTGTGGGCTATGACATCAGTCTTGTAGGTGAATTACATAATTACAAATCCCCTCGACACAAACTGGGTCATTTTGTGATGCAACTTCTTGTCAATATTACACGATACGACACAGCTTTTAAAATTTTTGACTTCTCGTTGTGTTTATTCTTTTAATTCTAAAACTCGGGAAAATCTCGCTGTTCCAAAAATGTGTTTATATAACAGAATAGATCACAAATACAAATTTAACAACAACTGTCCTATTAAGCAATGTAGGCTAAGCTATAAACTCTAAATAAGCTAGAAGCTCCCTCTCTCTCTCTCCCTCTGTCTCTCTCTCAACCCGCTCACTGGAACCGACTGAAATGGAACAAGCAAATCTCCACATCGTCTCTGAAAGACATCTCTTTTAAAACTTGATACACCCCAAGCGTGGATATGTAAGGGCTACTAATTACTTGACTGGTCCATATACAAGGAATGTATCTTAATGTCTTGATATATCGAACTTTATCGAAAGTTAGTTTGTTTTTTATTACAGTTATTACAGGAAAAACTGACTTTGGTCATCTCCATACATATTCTTCATCTTCCAGTAAGTCTTATCACGTGATATCACGGTTATACATGTTACTATTTAGCTCACGATATATCGCTTAATGTCTTCAAAAGCACCGCTTACTCACTGTAGGGATATCAAAAGGTATTTTTGTCAAATGCCCATTTAGATTAATGAAAACTGAATCATGCACCGTATTTTAGACAGGGCGTCATGAAGGTATACGCTTATTAAAGACATGGGTTGGCATAGATTACATTTTATTTGCCTAGGTGTATGTTAGTCAACAATAATTTAAATTAATAGAGTTTTATCAATAAACAGTGTTTTATACAGTGCATCATTTCACTGACCTCATTTGATCAACTAAATTCATGGAATTTGACCCCTAAACCGCATTTCACACAGTGCATCAAATTAAAATAAAACTGTGTGAGGGATAATAAAGTGTATCATTTTTTAAAAATTATTATTTATTAACTATAATTCACACAGTGCATCAAATTTGTGTTAGACTAAACAAAGATGACGTTATTATATGGAGCTGTAGCATTTTTTATACCAAATGGCAACCAGATGCAAATGCAAGCACATGTTCTATTATTTTAAGATTAGATGTATTATACATTTAATAAGCACAAGTAGTATGTTTTAATAGATTGAAATATTCTACAGACTGAGTAATATATATATAATTCAATATATACATAGCTTCTTGTCAATTTTTCCTGTAATATTTGTGGTTACTGTGTTTAGTACGTTGTGATCAGTAGCAGTAGTCATACAAGTAATTCAAATTGCACTTCACTGGTTGTTAACTAGTATTTTTTTATAGTGTAAAATGTGCAGATTATTTCTAAGGTATTCATACATCCTACTCGATGACAAGAACTTGTTCTAATACGGAAACGTGGTAAACATTTTAATGGGCCTTTATAAATGTGTATTATAGTTTAAAATACCCAGATTAATTTGAATGTATTTAACGGATTCTAATGAATGACGGGAAGTCATTTGGCATCGGCGGTAAGGATTATAGCCGAAGATCATAGATCTAATATCTATTTTATGCTTTGGCGTTCAAATAAAACTTGTACAATTTGGTGGTCAAAGATGAACTATTCCTTTTTGATATAAAAAAGCGGCTAATTTCTCCCAAATCAATCTGATTAAAATACTGATCCATTTTTCGTTTCGTTTCGTTTTTTATTTTATTCTTTCTATGGCCTACACTACATGAAGATATGACCTGTTGTTGCGATAGGTCGTGTCAAAGGTGAATCGTGATACGTGTGGCGTTTGACCTGTGACGTCAGATATTTAGATATTTAATTAACTACAGTTCCGTGCTAAACACCCCTATATCTCGCCGTAACAGGCTATTTCATTGGCTAATCCCTCATATCATCCAGAACACGTCTATGATAAATGAAATGAAATGGGGTTTAACGTCCTACTCCGTCTATGATAAGAACTCTTCCAGATCCTAGTGTAGTAAAAACTAGTAAAACGAAATTTTACACTATTTAAAAAAGAAACGAAATATGATCTGTGTTTTAATGAAATTGCTCCGTAATATTCTACTGTATAATTGTCATTTTCATCTTTATTTCAGATGTACATTTATATGGAAGTGAATTCGTGGAACAGGGACAAAAAATCCACCTGATTTGTAACGCTACAGGCGGTCACCATATTCCCGAGGAGATTGACTGGTTTTTAGAAGGGGAAATTATAGAAGCTCATAAATATAAAGACATTGTAATAACTAAATATAGACATTTACCTGATCGGTCGCTTGTCAGTGAGCTTATTGTGGATCATAGCGATATCAGACATGCCGGAACATACATCTGTCGATCGTCTCAGAATAAAATAGACAAATTACCGGTCTCTGTTTTAGTTGGTACGTGTTTTAAATTTGATCATTGATTATATCCTATTTTAGTTATATAATGGATTGATATTGAACAGATGCTTTTAATACAGTATGGTTCGGTGTAACTAGCTCAGAGCAACGAGGGTGGGGGCAGGAAGTGTTTTTGGGGGTGCTGTACTATTGACGGACAGTGTATATCTATTGTTTTATGGTCTAACATTTTTTCACAGGGGGCAGGGGGCAAAGCTTTTTGCAGGGGTGCTGGCATGTCTTATCTGCTGTAGTACGTTTCATGTCCTGGCAACCTATCTTTGTATAAAAGTTGTTTTTGCTACACGGGGAATGAGCTTCGAACATGTATAGCGATTTGTATTAATATCTGTTTGTTATTTATTCTATTTTCAGCTGAAACAGATCCTAGGAAACGTGGTAAGGAAATTTGTTTTATTTAGCTTTTAAACTAAACTGAGACGTTAAATATCATCATGTTCTTCACCCTTTTACACTTTTGTTCACTATCCAGAGAAATACAAAATATGTTTTTTTCATACTTTGGGCCATGTTTTAAAATTGTTTTGGGGCTTACACAATTCGTGTTATTAAAGTTATGCATACAATATAATATTTATAAATCGCCAAGCGATAATTATTGGCTCATAATCTTTAGGATAAATATGGGTTAATTTTACAAGGTCTATTACTGTCCATATTCTCGAAGCAACGACTACAAGTTTTACAACATCTGAACGTTGCTAAAAAAAATACAAGTGGTCTAATTCCGCTTAATACAACATGAGTTCCGTCCCTTTTGACACTTACAGGTCGCTACATAGGTAAGGTTTTCGTCGTTTACTCGCGTCATTCGAGTCGACTCCACTGCCGAGTTTACCCGGGTAAAACATCCCGAACGGTCCGAGTAGTCTGAGCAGTCACGTGACATCAAAACAAAATGGCGAGACACCTTTATTTATTTTGTTTTATTTTTTCGCAATGGCTGCCTCCATTCGGAATCTTATTTTAATCCAGGAACTGTTAGAGGACGAAGAAGAAGAAGATTCCGTACCAACCGACTTACCTCTACCTCTTCTAGCGAGCCTGGTGACAAAGGACGTCATTTTGTCACGTGACGAACCCTTTTACTCTCCGTTCAACGGGAGTAAACGGGTTAGTCACGTGACGCGACTCGAGTCAGTCATGTGACCAACTCGATTCAAAACGCGAACGGTCTGGTGTCGACTCGAGTGACTCGGGTGAACTACGAAAACCTTACCATAGAGTATAATTATGTTCCTGAAGCAATGACTTCCAGATTGCTTTGCTTTACTGCACATGTGAATAGTAAGTTTCGTCTAATCAGCGGTTGTGAAAGAAAAAACGCTCATATCAAATGCAGCGATCCCAACGGAAACCCTCACATTGACGAACTTTGCAACTCGATGGGCATAGGTTGACATTTTGGCCTGAAAGCGCGAGACTTGTTATTGGCTATGGTCGATGAATCTGATAGGCTTTCAAGTTGGGTGAATAGCCAATCTAATTTAGTGCCGAAATTTTCGAGGTTTTCACGTGAAGGCCTTGATATTATGTACGTTGTTAAAGCGAGTCCCAGCCTTCTATTGAAGATGGTTATTTTCATACTAAAGATATACATATTAGATTATACAAAAATATATTTATAAACTGCCAAGCGAAGATTATTGGATGGTAATATTTAGGACTAATATGTACCTTGTTTCAGGTACAGGTGATAATGGTAAACAGACAGCGGCCTCTAGTGGTGTAAATACTTACAACATTGACTGTATACTACTCCTTCTATTAACTATGACACCTTTCCTCACAAGTGTCGGTTCTTAGTTACTGCATACGTCATGTTGTTTATAATGGTTTCCTAGTAACGTTACGTCATTAGTGTCTCTTTGGTGACACGATCTGGTGCTGTACTACGTGCCTTCTTGGCTGAACGACGAGAATGAAGATAACAGTAAGAAGAAGATGACGTGTTTTCTTAAGTAATAGAAACAGTTTTTCTGACAGGAAGAGTTTTGGAAGTTATGACGAGGTGCCCGTTCGGGTGTGTCAGTTTGTCAATACAAAAAGGCTGTGAAAGGATTTCTGTGACTCGTTTAACTTTAAATAGACGAAAAACATTTGTTCGTGTTGTAAATACTCAGTGACAATCTGGACTTGGTGAATTGTATATGTTTATCCAGGCATGGATT
This sequence comes from Patella ulyssiponensis, assembly GCA_963678685.1. Taxonomy (NCBI): domain Eukaryota; kingdom Metazoa; phylum Mollusca; class Gastropoda; family Patellidae; genus Patella; species Patella ulyssiponensis. The sequence goes on from OY783228.1 coordinate 78,594,838, forward strand.
TTCTTATTAAGGAGACATTTAGTTTTATTCCCGAAGTTCTTAAGTGTATATTTTGCATTTTCATTGAACACTTGTATTATGGTTATATTACATGATATAATTTCATTCAATATCAATTTGGTTTTCACGAATCGAAATTACCTGCCCTTGATTGTAGGTTGATTGTCAAACCAACCCCAAAACAGTTTACTAAACGCCATGCCAGTCTTGGCGTCACTGTTAACGTCATAGAAATAAATGTTCAAGTTCACCGTTCACCACAATTAGTCATTTTGTACGCTATGAGAAGGGTTGCTAGAAATTTAATGTCAAGGGAATGACATGCGCAGAAATCGATGTCCTAAAATATGTTGATAAATTTGCAATACCGATTCTGCGATCTTAGTTGCAATAAAATACCAGTTACTTCCCTTATCCCACCCGTGAGTTGTTTGATTGGTCGATGAAAATATAAAACTCATCAAGGGCGAATTTAATTAATTTATTAAAAATATCTCTCTCCCGTGAATGGACCCAGGAAGTAGTGGAGTAGAAAACAAAGATGCCACTGGGGATACCGAAGATGGCAAAACTCCAGAATGGAAGTACTACACGTGTTAATGCACGTGACGTGTTTAGTCACGATCATACAGTCACAATTCTTACCAAGCTTAGCTTATGCAATAAACCCTTTTGCTCCTTCTTCATGTGGGTTAACGCCGGCTTCTATATCGCCATTTTTGTTTTAACTGCTGCTTGGGTGGCTGGATTTCAAAGAACCAAAACCTACTGATCTGCTTTAAATTTATATGTTCTTTTCCAATATTACAAAGGCAACTTGAAGAGTTATTGCCTTTTGACATAAAACATTGTCAAAGCGCCAATGACATTAAATAGTATAATTTTGTTTTGTTTTGGAATTGCAAAGCCGTAACCTTAGTAGATTATCGGGGCGATTTAGCGGCTGTTTGTGTATGCTCGTTGTCTACAGCGAAGGATTAGCCACGGGGCACGATGGGGCAGTCCCACATATGGGGGTCCAAACAAAAAATCACAGTTGCGCAAAATGCGATGTGAGCATGGTGAGACCCAGGACTCCGGCTTCTAGTGACAGTGATGGGACCCTTCCTCGGATGTTCACAGTCCAGGTCATCGGGTGGACCTGTGCATATAGACGGTTGAAAGCAAGCCATACGTAATTGTCGTAAGCTTTATAATTATTCCGTGCATCACGATCATGTGACATAGTCTGACGTTTGATTGAATCTCGTATTATCGTATGGTTTTTCGACTTTCGTCAAAAATCGTCTCTGGTCGATAACTATGTCGTAACGTTACGTCTTCGCGGATATGATTCTCCGTATCAAGGCCCCCCCCCCCTCCGTTATTTATCACTGACCGACTTCAAATTAGGTTAGATGTAGTTATATTCATATTTGTGAAGTTTAAATAATACTAAGTTCTGGTCACTCGGTCCCAGGGCTTCAGCATTGTTAATCTGGCACTTATTGTCTGGCAACCTATCTTTGTATTACAATATTTTATGCAAAACACAGACTCGTCTTAATATCTGGTATCATTGTTGTAAATTTGGTATTTAATGTAAATATTTATGTCGATGTACAGTTGACTTGTAATCGTAGGGGCCTTATTCCCGATGAATTAACAGATATGATTCTATTCAAGACGCATTTCCACTATCTTTTTAAAGAAAATAAATATAGATTTTCACCAATTCCAAATTCCAGATAACCCTAGAAATTAGGTTAGGTCTAAAAGTCAAGAACTATTGCAGATTTCGTCATTGGGGCTAACCCACAATCTCGTCAACAATCGCGTGATATATGAAGAAATCTGAAATGGTTCTTGGCTTTTAACCTTTACCCGTGAATTCACTAGAGAGTACAATTTGTGTACGATGTTCGTTCAACTCATTGAAAACGCTAAATATTAAGTACGCGTGCTCTTCGTAGATTGACAGTGAAAATATTCTGATTATAACACAGATCCTATTTCGTTTCTTTTGTATAGTTTAAAATTTCGTTTTACTTGTCTTCACATTGTATAGGATCTGGAAAAGTTATTATATAACAGGCGTTCTAGTTTGCGTGAGGAATAAGCCAATGAAACGGTTTATTACAGCGAGTTCTTGGGTGTGCTCTACACGAAACTGTGGGTAAACCAATAGAAACGTCAACGCATGGTGATTCATCAATGTCTGACGTCATGGGGTAAAAAGCCGCTCGTATGACCCCTGACGCGACCTCCCACTACAACTTGTAAGATCTTCATGTAGTGTAGGCCATATAAAGTATAAAAAAAAAACGAAACGAAATATAGATCTGTATTTTAATCAGATTGCAGTTAAAACGTCAGTGATGGGTAGTCAGAGTTATTAGAGGGAAATATAAAATTAATTGCTTTGGAATATATTATTTTGTATTTATTTAACTTTAGCCTGGTAGTGAATAATGATCCAGACACGCCACTTGGATGTCATTAAAATGCAAAAATGGTCACAAATATTGTATCTTTAAAAAATATATAGCTTTAGGTTTCATTTATACATGGATGAATGAATGTAGGAAGTTTCGGCTACAGACAGGGTTAGACCTAACCTATGGCCCAAACGTCCAGACAGATCTGAACAAATATATAAATTTATTTGTACAAGTCTATCATCGGATGGTTGAGATTTGCAGTAAGAGATACGTGAATAAATTTCTTTTTCATTTGCATTTTGTTATTTGCACTGCGCTATTAACTTGATTGTTCAGGTAGATTTGGTTGTTAAATAATTATAATTATATCCCAACATAAGAATTTTGTATAATATTTGTACTAATAACACCTCGATCGTAAAGTTTCTAAATGCATAGTTTGTTATATGCGCTATTAACTTGATTATTCAGCAGATTTGGAATTTAGATAATTATGTCCCTAAATAACCTTTTTGTATAGAATTTGCATAACATTTCGGTCGTAAAGTTTCTAAATAATAATTTGTGAATTTCTTAAAGCCCTTCAATTCTAGTATGAAGGGGGATAACTCTATTAAGGAACATTGTTTATTGTACTTCGACTGCTTTCGTAGCAACATTTCAAAAAATATTAGAATGACTAGATCTTTGTTTAGGGTAAATGATTAAATAGGTGATTTAATTGAATCTGATTTCATTGCGAAATTGACATCAATGTGTTAACAGATTTTAAATCCAATGTTGAGATATAGTTAATCCAAACTTAGGTCAGTACTTTGATATTTCCAATCTTGTGGGATTCCTGCGGATCCTCCGGTTTCCTCCCAGTGCTAAAGACCCCTACGCGCAAGCAAATAATTGAAATAGCATTGAACGATATGATAGTTCTGAAATGGCCTATTTTGTGTAGAGTGGACGTTAAACCCCATTTCACTCTCTCTCCCTCTCTCTCTCTCTCTCTCTCGCCCCTTTCATATTTCGGAGCTACATTTTAATTGTATATATCTCCCGCCATTAATAATTGAACTAACATGCTAACTCAACTGAATTCAATACTTTCTAAGGCCACCAATCCAAGAAACCAATACATATGATATATTAAAGATAAATTGTGTATGATTTAGATGCAGAGCAGATCATTCGTGCTATAATAACTCAAAATTAATAGTTTATATAACATTTCAGGTCTAAAGAAAGGCCTGTAATAGGCAGATTTAGCTCTTGCGTAATCTATAAGACCATAAAATTTCTAAGTAGCGCGTGCGTGAAAATTAAAATACGCATCTGGGGCCTGTTTATGAAATTTTAACTAAGATAAAATCCAAATTTTATTAATTTGATTGGATAATATTAGATTGATTTTAGTGCTTAGCCAATTAAAATTGAAGTAAGCCTATCTGCAAAAATTGGGATTTTATCTTTACTTAAGATTTTGAGAAACGGAGCCCTAATCTAGTACGAAGGGGATAACCCTCTAATTCTTTTTTTTTATTTATACAAATTTTAATTGGTTAAGCTCTAAAATCAATCTAATATTATCCAATCAAATTATTAAAATCTGGATTTTATCTTAGTTTAAATTTTGGGAAACAGGGCTAGTCATTGGATATCCAAAGAAAATAAAGGGTTTTTTTACTCAGTAATGAATTAATTCATTGTATTTACATATTATTTATTTTACTGTATATTGAAACTATTTTTGTAATAAAACCGTGAGATAAATTGTTTGTTTTAAGACTGTATATTTATGTTTATATTATCTGTAAATAATGTGAGTAGATTATATTTGTTTATTTATACATGGTATTGTTTGTAATTGTGTATAATTTTGTTTATCTAAACCTTTTCATTATTAAACTACATTATACTCCTTCGGATTTTTTTTTTAGTCATAACCCAATCTTTCGGGTTGGATGGCCGAATGGGTAACACGTGCGCGCTGTATCATAAAGCCTGTCATTTAGTCAACTGGCGTGGTTTCGCCTGTCCAACCTTGTGGGTTTTCTCCGGGTCCTCTGGACTAAGTTTTGTTGACCCATACAACAGACAACTGATTGTTTTATGGTTGTGTTGGAGGTTGTCGATTGTCTGTTTTCTTGCATCTGAATGTAAGGGGCACACGAGTAAATAGTGTTTGGGATCTTCGAAGTTGTGACCACGGAGGCAAGCAGGGCTATCATCGACGTGTCTGAGGAATTTATGGCCTTCTAGGATAATTAAGTAGCTTGCATAATTCTACTACCATCTTAGTCTTAGTTACCGACCCCAAAATGGTATTTGTCCACCGTAATAGCTGACGCACTAGACAGCGGGATTGATTTACTCTAAAACATCACGAAGAGGTCGGAGTTCGAGGGGACGGCATACCCAAAGCAGCCTTGGCTGAGAGGCTGAGACTGAGAAAAAATGTGATGTTTTAGCCGTTTAGTTTGAGTTAATAAGGATATTTAATAACTCCTTAAGTATCTATAATACATGTTGCAGTTTTCCTGTATTTAACCTTTGTTGTTTTCTGTATTTTTTATATAAACTTAGGAACAACATAAGTGGTATTCCAGCGTCATTTAATTGATAATTGAAACAACTGATTCCACAAAGACAGTCTTAAATGATAGTGTCACAGCCAATCCCTTTTTGTTATCGCGACACAGGATAGAGTCACAACCTATCTCTTATTTGGAGTCCGTGACAAGGATAGCCACATCTGTTCCCGTTTTCTCACAGCTCGTCTTATTTGGTACCGCGACACGGGATAGTGTCATACAGGCTGTAGCACCGCTGTCTGGGCAAAATTCCGCTCATGCCCGCCTTCATTAGCCCAATCGGAGTAGAACAGTAGGACGTTCAGCCCCTTTTCATTAAAGGGACAATAACACTCTTGCTGGCTTGACAGCTCTAGAAAATAAATAATAGTCTTATTCTAAGTACCAGATGTTTATGTGTCCTACCTGTTGTGTAAATTATCCATTACATCATATTTTCGAAAATATTTTAAAATCCAAGTCACGTTTGAAAAGGTTTACGTTAACCTTTTCAAATCATGTAGTTGAATTTTTCCAATTTTTTAAATTAGGTGTGTTACGATGAAATTTGTACCATCAATTTATTTGAATATTGTAAAATAATACAATTTGTTGACCAGAATAAAGATTGGGACATATTTTTCAATTACAACAAGAGTGTTATTGGGGCTTTAAGTTATTAATTAGATAAAGCTGCAACTCCGCTACCTCGCTACCAAATCAAACAAAAGTATGTTAAAGTTGAATCCAGATTTTCCGGTGTGGTTTCCCCTTGTCCGTGATGTAGGACGGAAGGCCTGACCAGGACAGCTATCTAGTCGTTGGGATGGTACAAAAACCGAGGTCCCGTGTACACACTGGCTTTCACGTAAAAGATCCCTTGACAGTTCGAATTCGATGTAAGAGTAGGCCGTAGTGCCGCTGTCCGGCCAAAATCCCCCTCATAGCACACTGTATGGCCTATGCCCGTCTTCATTAGCCTAGTTCGGAGCAGAACAGAAGGACGTTAAACCCTATTTCATTTCATTAAAGTTAAAATGTAACGTCTAGTCAAGTGATAGATTTCGATATAGCTTATCCTACCTACAAACGGTATATAGATAACATATACAATGTCATACATGTCAAATCGAAGGTAACAAATTTTATTATACTGTCAAGTATAGACAGCTTATGTTACATTATAATATGTTCTATATTTAAATACATTGACCTATACACACCATGGGCTTATTCACAGGCTGACATTATGTTATGAATGTGAAATGAAATGAAATGAAATGGAGTATAACGCTCTACTGCTCTGCTCCTAAACTGCGCTAATGAAGACGGACATACGCCATACAGTCTGCTATGAGGGAAATTTTGCCCTGGCAGCGGCACTACGGCCTACTCTTATATCGAATTCCAACTGTCAAAGAATCTTTTACGTGCACGCCAACGTGTACACGGGACCTCGGTTTTTTGTCCCTTCCGAACGACTAGACTGTTATGGATGTCATGTTCTTGTGATTTTTTGCAGGTATTAAATTTGGATAATTAGTATTCGGTTTTATTCGGGATAATAAATTCAATTCGATAGGATAGGGCACTAGATAATTTGAAAGTACAAGGTAGACAGGAGAAAGAGGGACAGGGAAGGGGAAGGGGGGATTTCACGACCACTCGACACAAACTACTATGGTTCAATTTTATTTCAATAATTAACAAATAGAGGAAACCGGTGGAACCGGGTTAACCCCACAAGGTTGGACAGGCAACCCCACGCCTTATAGCGTACAACTTTTAGTAAAACGATTTAAAAACGAAAATGAATTTTAAATTTTACAACATCATTTAGTAGAATTAAGACCTATTATGGCCACAGATCACTAATTATTTCCCCATTGACTTCAATGTTAATTCTCGTCTCTTAGATCGGCTGTAACTTTTTCCCAAATATTCGTTGGGTAGAACGCTTTCTGCCACAGATGGAGCAACATGTGGCAAACTCTGGCCCAAAAGCATGTATGAGGTTCACCATGAAAAACTTGAGATACACAAGCTGGAAGTAGAGACAGCTAACCAGGCAATTTTCGGCCCCCCCCCCTTTCAACGTAAGCAACCTCACAACTCTTGTATCCTTCCGCCTCAAAATCATGAATATTCACCAAAACCTGGCAGAAAATGTATTTTCAAACCCTTTTCTTCGATTCTACACCCAAAAGTAAACAAAAATCACCATGCAAAAGGGGGAAAAAGGGAAAGGGAGAGAAAGACTAAAAATAACTTGGCCCTACAATTTGTATATCGAATCAATTTAGCCCCATTGACGGGGAACTGTAGTTTAAATTTCCGTACACAAATTATAACCGCTGACTATTGAATTGTGACAGTTGTGCGCGTGTCTTCACCGCGTTAGACTATATATGCTTTTATGAATAATAACAATCCGGTCACGTGATGGGTATTTCTATAGTGTAGTTTACACTTTGTATATTAAACGACACAAAACAACAATGGCCGCGAGTGCAGACGACATAGACTGGTCCGAGGAAACAACAACGCTACAAGAGGTAGCCGATAAGGTTTGCCTCCCATGCGTGGTGCGCGTCTGCGAGGGATTCGACAGTGGGGATGACATCAGTTCCTTTTCGCTCGGGGATTTGATGAAAATCGACTCCTGTGAACATATAAAGAAGATTGTGTGTCGTTTTGTGAAATGGACGGGCTGGGACCAACCAGGAAGTGGCTTAATGGGGAGATACACTGTGGCTAACGACTACGATTCGTTGAGTATACCGGTTTCATATAAAGGTTTGGTTCGAGTTCTGTCAAAACATGGAACTTACTATACATACGAAAGCATATCAGATGCATTAAAAGACTTTCCCAGATATTTGGAAGTTTTGAAAACAGTAAAATACCGAGAGGAGGGAAGTTCCAACATGGTTATATTGGCCAAAGGCGATGTCTTAGAAACGACCGGTTGGCGTAAACCGAAAAAACAAAAACGTGATTCAGAACTGATGGAATATTTAAAATGTTTACATCACGGAAAAGATATTATTTATATTCCGTCAAATCTTTCAGGAGCATTTCAAGTTTTGAGAGATGAGGAGGAATACACATTACAAGAAGTTGTTAAAAGGTTTCCGTTGCCACAAATTGTGCAGTTTACAGAAACGCTTTCCAAGGAAGTCGTGTCGCATGATATTGTGGAAGCTTTCGGCAACCTGGATTCGTTTGAGGGTAAAATGATGCTGAAGAGTTGTCACACAGAACGGATTTTGGTAGGACACTATAAACGTTTGGACGCGAATACGAACGAAGGTCAATTTGTTAAAAGGACTGTTTTCGTTCTTCCTTTGAGTAATCCTGATTTGAGTGAAATTTCGGTCCAATACCCTATGTACTTGGACTCGTCCGATTACGAGTTTTTTGTGGCCAAGAATTTTACTCAGACCCCGACGGGTCCCAAGGTAATGGACAGAGCGCTCTACGTGGAGTTCACTAAACGGGCACAGTTACGCTTTGCAGAAGTAGATGACGATTCTGATAATAGCGAAGACACACCTAGAGCACCGTTGCTTCCACCTCGAGGTCACTCGAAACCTGTTGCTTCTGTAGCTGCAATGACACGTTCGCCACCTGAAGATGGAAATATATGGTCAAGTCGTGCACCAGGTAATTTTTCGAACCTCTATCATCATAGTTTAACATTTTAAGTTGGTGGGTTTTTTTCGGGTGGGGTGGGGGATGCCCTCTCGTTATATGATTTCGGCGTTTTAGTCCCAGAGCCGATGTGACTTCCCTATAAATCGTTAAGGCAACCAAGGGTGAGACCCTGGTCCGAGGCACTTAGAGGTGAGAGAGAGACAGAGAGAGAGAGAGAGAGAGAGAGAGAGATGGGTTTAACGTCCACTCAACACAAACTAGGTCATTTTGGGACTAACATATGGTTCAATTTTTATTTCAATAATTCGCTTGCGCGTAGGGGTCTTTAGCAGTGGGAGGAAACCGGAGTGCCCGGAGGAAACCCACGAGGTTGAGAAGGCGCTCCTATCTCCATGCCACATACGCTCACACCAGGGATCGAAACCACAGCCGTAAGCCAGAGGTGACCGGTCAGCTAGAGGTCGAAGCGCGGCACTCTACACCACTAGGCCATCCCAACCCCCCGCACTTAATTAGAGGTGTCAGGGACCCATCGGACCGATTTGAAATTTCAAAACAAATAAAATTCCCCCAATTTAAATGGCCTAATTCCAGAAACAAAATTCCACATATTCTTCACAATGGGGCTCGCAGTTTTAATAGGCTTTCAAGGAGGCAACTACAAAACTTAATGTTTCGAGAAAATAAATTCAAAGCAAGTCCAAAAATTATCTTTAAATTTTAAAATTAAACTTTATTCCTGCACATTATAGGCACTATTCAAGAGGTGAATCTGCCTACTATAGACTTACTTTGTTATCTAAATTGTTAATTAAACCTTAATTAACTTATCCGGACCATAATTAACTCTCGATGTCAACACTAGCTTGCCATATTTGTTGGATTAGGATCCCATTCGCTGCTGAACTTTCATTTATGATTTAATCATGAACTTGGTAGTCGAGACTATGTTTTTTTATCATACCGAATGATCGGTCTAGGCCGAAAATTCATTTGCTACAATTTCGGTTCAGACTGAAATTTTGAGAAAATTCCTTTCACATTATATAGTTTTTAACTATTATAGTGAGAACTGTCAGCTCTTTATCTAATCTCCCATAATGTATCTTTAATCTACTCAGCTTGATTATTTAACTGTTTATTAAACATACATTATGGGAGATTAGATAACGAGTTGGCAGTTCTCAGTATAATAGTTAAAAAATACATAATGTATAGGAAATTTAGTGAAAATGTCAGTCTATTAACCGAGAATTAAGCGGGTGAAAGCGTACGAAAATTAAATGGTAACTGGCTTTTTTTTTTTCGCACGTATACAATGAATGGCCATTTTGCTTAGTAATCCCAGCCAGATTTGGCTATTTTTTAAAAATTGCCTTAAAGATTTAAAGTTTAGAACTGCAATAAATTAACTATTAGTCAATCCCCATGCTAAAAACATTAACAGAATTGATTGTGTATATCTGAAATAGACACGACCGAAGCACAAAATAGTGCCAATATGCCGACGTCAAATCTAGACTTGTAGATGTTATTTCTGTGAAAAATCATTGGAAGAAGCGATATACAGTCCTAAAAGCTGCAGGAAGGCTTGTTTACAATGTAAACATTGTGTCTTGTAATGCTGACATATTGTTTGTTGATGTGACCTCATGATCTGTGACGTTTAGATAACGTCAGATGGATATCATGGCTATTCACTGTGTCAGAGTCACTTCTGTCGTTCAGATTGCCCTGAATGGCCGCCATATTAAAATTACAGTGTTCTATTTTGTTGTACGATTCAAATCCGTTTTATTTATTTACGAGACTAAATAATCGTTTTCAATTTCATTAAAAACCTCGCAACATGTTCTATATAAATCTTGACTGAAATTATCAAAGCGTAGGAATAAAAATTAGCTTCATGTCCGGCCCCCAGGCGGCTCTAATTGTATGCAAGCAGCGTAAGATTCGTATGCAGGCAGGCAGTCGTAGCCTTACAAATGAATCAACTTTTAACAGGTCTTATAAATAAATAAAAAAGGCTTCATAATAGAGGGTGTGGATGTTTACTACTATCTTTTATCAGGGGCGGATCCAAGATTTTCAAAAGAGGGTGGGGGGCACTTGGGAGTGCAAAGCCCGGCCCTTGGTGGGCGGACTGATGGCAATCTACCAAGTCACACACGTACACCGGGACCATCGACTTACGACGGGGATTACTACCATTTTTAAGTATTTTGTTCTCCTTTCCCGCGGGAATATATGGGGCGCTGGATCCGCGCCTGCTTATTACTATCTCTCGATCATCTAGCGATTACGAATCCTGTAGTTATTCATGTGTAGTTATATGACGCAGTATGTCGCTAACTCACCGAACTAGTCTATGGACCAGCAAAATTCGGGAATACCATCTACAGCATTCCGTGTTTTCAAATTTTTGGGGATAGGACGACTAGACACGAACCCGCCATGTCCTTGTTGTACTTCCGGTACTCGTGAATTGTCACTACAATACTACAATGGGGGAGGGGGATCTATAATTTCAGGACGACGCCCCCAACCTGCTAAAAAATCCTGGACCCAAATCATGTTTTGCTCTACTTACTTTTTATTAGATAAATCGTTTTCTCGTGCATGAAGATATGAAATAAGGTGGCGTAATCCGGATAACGCGGAGCAAGGGTCAACGCTAACGGAAGCAATGCTTTGAAATTAGCCCCGAATTCACAAAGTATTCTCAGAATTCAGTTAAAAATATCAGGGCCGGTGGAAGCAATTCTTGATTGGAAGTGGGCTGGCTACCACCCTAGGTCTTTATGCGAGGGTCCAGGGGCCGCCTAGGCCTTAGAAGCTCGTGACTGTGTAAGATCGGCGATTTACGAGTAAACACGCCTATCGTTTCATTTACGAAACTGGTTCATGGATAAATATTGAAGGGGTTATGCCTATGACTATAATTTTTGGAACCTTAAATCACATATTAATTTAACATGAATGTATATAAAGTGTTTTATATTCAGTTTTGAAACATTTTATTTTATTGCAATTTCTATATCCAATAGTGTTCGTTGAAATACGTTAGCAGTTCAGATGTATCGACCGTCGTTGACACGCGCTTAGTTTGTTGTACACGGGGTTTTTATTACCATTTTGTCGTTTGTGAACGACATTTTTCTTTGTTTATTACAAATGGTGCCCACTCGGGTGCTGATTTTAAAATTGTCATTGTATTTTAAAGATACATTATGGGAGATTAGATAAAGAGCTGGCAGTTCTCTTAATAATAGTTAAAAACAAAATTCCTGTAATGTAATGGTTATTTGCTGAGAATTTCAGTCAAATTGATCTACTATGAGCCGTGATTTAAGCGATTGAAATTTCCGGCCAGCCTCGATCATCAAAACTAAAGTCAGTACGACAAAACGCATAGTCTCGATTATTCGGTTTTTGATTTAATTATAATTATCAATGAGCGTTAAGCAGCATAGGATTCTAATCCAGCCAATATCGAAGGCTAGCGTTGACATCGAGAGTTGATTATGGTCTGGATAAGTTAATTAATGTCTAATTAATAATTCAGATACAATTTCAGGCCTAAAGAAAGACCTGTTATAGGCAGATTTAGCTCTTGCATAATGTTTAAATATTGGATTTTAGGTACCATATTTTCACAGCAAGATAACGACATCAATATTGATTGAAATGGGTCAAAATTTTAGTTCGGGTGTTTAGTTTCCAATTATGTGGCAAATATTGAGATTGAGGTTCAGCCCCTTTAATACGCAATGTCTTTTATTCAGAGCAGTATATGTTAGAAGGGGATTTTAGTAGATTCAATGTCAAAACTGTAATCCTAGCTATATAAATCGAGTACATGTACTTTGAACAAGGAAGTCTCTTGTGTCTGTTTTCTGAAAAGTCACGCGAGAGCCAAATGTTTACAAATTATTATTTCTGCATGGAATTTCCAGAAATCTTAATAGTCAAAATGTATGACCAATTATTTTTGACTATCTAATCTGTGATCAGGAAGTGAAATTTATGACGCGTTTCCATTCGTTCTATATGTACCATGATTCAAAGATTGCGTGAGAGAGAGAGAGAGAGAGAGAGAGAGAGACTAACATATGGTTTAATTTTATTTCAATAATTCGCTTGCGCGTAGGGGTCTTTAGCAGTGGGGGGAAACAGAAGTGTCCGGAGGTTGAGAAGGCGCAACTATCTCCATGCCACATGCGCTAACACCAGGGATCGAAACCACAGTCGCAAGCCAGAGGTGACCGGCCAGCTAAAGGACGAAGTGCGACACTCTAGACCACTAGGCCATCCCAACCCCCCAAAGATGGCGTTATAGCAGCAATTTTGAATTTTGTCGTCATAAGGGTAGTGCAAGTGACTTTTGGCGGGTTAGTAGAAGCGTTAGGGCTTGGCCCAGGGTTAAGAGTTAGGGTTGGGATTAACGCTAACCCTGTTTATATCTCGTGACCTTTGACCAAACTTGAAGTTGGCCTTAACAAATAGATCTAATCAAGATTCACAAGACAGCCATGTGTAGAAAAAGCATTTCCGGGTTCAAAAAGTCATGTGACAAATTTTTCGCTTCGTATAATAGATATTTGACGTCACGTGTGACAAATACATACTGATTGTTATATATAGAATATGTCATAAATCCTTTTAATTGCAGTCATGTTCATTTCTTTTTGCAATACCAAATGTACAAAATTAAAAACTGACTATTGAAAGCATAAAAAAGGCTACATGGCGTTTCATTTTAACTTTTTGGGTGTGTATTACAATTTACTTCAGTAAGAATATTAAATTGACATTTCGAACATTCTTCTATGTCGAGGTAGATAATGGCTATATGAATAGACATTTTTCCAGGCTGATTATCTCGGGTAGATCGCCATTGAAATCATTTATATAAGTCATTTTCACATTCACAATAACCATTTTAAATGTACAAAGAAAACACATAAAATACAACATAGTAATATCTATTGAAAGCCTATGGGTTGGCTAGTGCTTAAACATACATTATGCAAGAGCAAATCTGCCTATTGTAGGTATCTCTTTAGGCCTGAAATGTTATGAAAACTATTAATTAGACATTAATTAACCTATTCAGACCATGATCAACTCTCGATGTTGAGGCTAGCATGAGATTATTGTTGCATTGTAGTTCGATTCGCTGAAATATTTTCGTTCATGATTTACCAATAAAAATGGATAACCGAGACTACTGGTTTTGTCATACTGACTTTAGTAATGATGACCGAGGCTAAGCGGAAATTTCATTCGCTCAGTTTAACGTCTACTCGACACAAACTAGGTCATTTCGGGACTAACATATGGTTTAATTTTATTTTATTAATTCCCTTGCGCGTAGGGGTCTTTAGCAGTGGAAGTGGGAGGAAACCGGAGGTTTGACAAGCGACCCTACTTTCTCGTTTGTGTCGAGTGGACGTTAAATCCCATTTCGCTCTCTCTCTACTTCCTCGTCATGTACAACCGGGGATACGAAACCGCTCTAGTTGACTAAATGGCAGGCTTTATGATACAGCACGCACGTGCTAACCATTCGGCTACCCAACCTCTACCGAAACAGGGTTTGTACTGCTCCAACCGGGAGAACAAAGATGGACATACATGTGCTTCATATAGTATGCTATGAGGGAATTTTTCCACGGAGAGCGGCGCTAAGGCCTACTCTTATATCGAATTCCAACTGCCAGGGGACCTCTTACGTGTTTGCATTTCGTTTTCTCAAGGGAAATCTGTAGGTGGTCTTATGAAATAGCCAAATCCCTGTATGTAGTTATTCTCCATCACCCAGAACCTCCTAGTCTTCAACTAGTACGTAGTATGTTCGTGGTTGGGGTTTAATGCAAAAGATGCACTTTAAGTATATATCTATTTATTTATTTATTTGGACAAATTTATGAATGAGAAGAGCAAAGGGTCATTGATGGGTTTTGACATCTACTCGACAAAAACTAGGTTATTTCGGGACTAGCATATGGTTCCATTTTATTTCAATTATTCGCTTGCGCATTGGAATCTTTGACTGCGGGAGGAAACAGGGAGACCCAGAGAAAACCCACGAGGTTCGACAGGCGACCCAACACCTTGTCATGAACAAGCGGGAAATCGAAACCACGCCACTTGACTCAATGATCGACAGACCTTATGATCCAGCGCACACGAGAGCAAGTAAAGATATAGTTTGACTGGGCGGGGGGGGGGGGGGCTTCCGGGGTATAGCCGACGCCGAAGGTGACGATTAATGGCGTCGGTATATCTTATCCTATTAACAGATATATCTTTTTTTTTTAATTTTAGCGAAATTGCCGCCAAGATCACCAAATACAGCGCCAATAACCAAACCTGATTCCGGTGTAAGGAAAGCCTCCACGCTACCACCGAGTTTAACCAAAACGTCACCAACTGAACCAATTGTATCGGGCACTAGTTTGTCTGATATCGACTGGAGTACACCATGTTCTGAGGGTGAGAATTTGTTTATTAAAAAAATCTTTATGAAAAATGAGATAAAGTACAGGGAATATGCTGAAAATGACAGTCAAAATGCTCCACTCCTGAACCGGCTTTTTATAATATATGGATTTGACAGTTGAGTTTTGTCCATCGTTACGCCACATACACGCCATAGTTTACCTTGGTATTCCAGGGAAGCACACCAAACGCTCGTGCAACATACTTTGCTCCTGGCAGGCTAGAGGTTCGGTATACGAAAATTAGATGAGTTTGTGCGGTTTTGTTTTAAATAAACACATTATGCCAGAACTAAATCTGCCGATTACAGGAAATTCTTTATGTGTGAAATGTTATCTAAAGTATTAATAAGACATTAATTAACTTATCCAGACAATAATCAACTCTCGGTGTCATCGCTAGCGTGGATTTGAATATGGATAATGGATAATTCAACACAAAAATGAATAATCGAGATTTTGTTAGTTACTTTACAAAAGCCTCAGAGGGCTAATCCAGAAAATATTTTTGGAGACTAAAACTGCTTAATTTTGTGTTAAAATCCCCAGAAATCCTCTACCTTAGGGCCGAGCAACCAACTCAATATACGTGATACGTTTCCAAACAACTTGGACTCATCAGTCTTCATCTGGAAATGGAGATCGGTGTCTGGATAGAACCAGACTTTTATTTTATAAACATAGTGTCTTGGTGAAATTTACCTTTCGTTATCAAGTACAGCACACGGGTCAATCACAGTATAAACCCCTAAATCTTGAATCGATTATCAAGTCACACGACAAAAAAATGACCCGATATCTTAAAAGGGTTACGTGTCCCGATAAGCAGTTTTGACGGTAAAACAATTAAACTAAATTTTCAGCATATTTTTTTTCTTTTTCATTATCTGTTTTAACTATAATAGCGAGAACTGTCAGCGAGTTATCTAACAGTTTTTGTATTTGCATTTTTGTTTGTTACTGTATCAGATTCATTTACATTTTTCAAACCGATGTCTAGTCGTTCGGATAGAACGAAAGGCGAGGTCCCGCGTGTACATTGGCGTGCAGGTGTAATATCCCTTGGCAGTTGGAATTCGATATAAGATTAGGCCGTAGCACACTGAACATATTCCCGAAGCAATGGTCCGATAAATCCGTTTCTGGTCGTTGCTGGATTGGCTTCTGATACTTTCATAAATTCAGCAACACGACAGTCCTTCATTTAATCTGGGGTCTTCCCCAAGACTTTGGACAGTGATTTAAGGTGTTAAAAACGGCGAAACTATTGTTCGTCTCCAAACGGCCTCGTTTGTCACGCAATTAGTTCTTCTACAATATTCTGCTATGCTCTGGTTAATTGGGCATAATAAATTTCATGAGTCATGACATACCGTTATGTAAACATATCCGAAGCTCTGTTAAACCAGAATGATCTTGTTACACAAGTAGGTATTGGTGGTTAATCGGAATATTGAACAGTCATGATTTGGAACAGAAATTTGCTGTCATTGCAGCAGTGTTTGAGTGGGACTAGATCTAATTAAACGAAACACTGCGAGGAGTATGTACACTGTATGGTGTATGTCCGTCTTTATTAACAGTGGGACGTTAAACCCTATTTATTTCTTTTCATTTCTGGGGGGTTGGGATGGCCTAGTGGTCTAGAGTGCCGCGCTTCGACCTCTAGCTGGCCAGTCACCTCTGGCTTGCGGCTGTGGTTTCGAGCCCTGGCGTGAGCGTATGTGGCATGGAGGTAGCTAGGGGCGCCTTCTCAACCTCGTGGGTTTCCTCCGGGCACTCCGGTTTCCTCCCACTGCTAAAGACCCCTACGCGCAAGCGAATTATTGAAATAAAATGAAACCATATGTTGGCTCCAAAATGACCTAGTTTGTGTCGAGTGGACGTTAACCCCAATTCTCTCTCTCTCTCTCTTTTCATTTCTGTTGAGTAACATTCTATTAAACCTTCAGGACAAGAATTTACATTCTGGAAGTCATTGTTAATTGTTGTTAATCGTTTGATTAATCGATTGCTCACTTTTTGATTGATATGTTGTAGGGTCTTTTAAAATGGAAGAAGAAAAAGACAAAGGGGTATGTATATTATGCACACTTGGCCCTCTATCGCTTACTGACCTCTGGCATCTCTTATTCCAGGCTGTTCTTTGTTCACAACCCGGCGAACAAAATCGCAAACAAAAATCTTTCAGAAATACGTCAAGCTGACTTCGATGAATTACACAATAACAAAAAACGCTTTAACAGTAAAATATTTTAATATATATTTTAGACTTTTGAGAACGTTCTGACTTTGGCCTTTTATCTAATTCATTTGAAGCCAAGTCGCCATTTTAACATAATTTCCGAAATATTAACTATTTCCCCTCAGGCGCTAAACTTGCTAAATGCCTATAATCTTTATTTCAAGCCTAGTCGCCATTTTAACAACATTGCTACAATATTAATTATTTCGACCCAGGCGCTAAACCTATAACCTAATTTATTTGAAACCTGGCCGCCATTTTACCTCCATTGTCACGTGATAAGGCGCTATCGTTCAGACAAATATAAAACGTTGAAGACTATTTGATATGGTACTGGTTGTTCGAGACTACTGTATAAGTAAGTGCAAGAGGAACGCACTACACGCACAACAAAAATCTACAAGATAAACCCGCGGACAAGACAGAAAACAGACATTGCAAAAAATAAACAAATATCAAATTAAGTGAATGAATGTTATTCATTATTTCGTTTCAGGCACTGAACATGCTAAAGAAAGGGTTTAACAAAATTAAATCCAAACTACACACAGAAAAGCAATCAGTTACTATTGACAACCCTGAAGATTTTTATGAAGTCAGCGATGACGACAGTTACGCCAACGACGAGAGTTACGATCAAGGCAGTGTTAAAAACGAATCGTATTACGATTATCCAGACCTGTCTAAAATGGATCTGCCAAAAAAGAAGCAAATAGGCATATCTAAACCAATAGTGGATACTTTGACCAAAAAACAATTTTCAGAATATACGGTCGAGGAATTAAGGGATCTGTTAAGATTTTGCGGCATGGCGAACTTGTCGAAAATTTGCCATAAAGAATGTTTTGATGGTAAATTATTCTCTGTGTTATCGAAGCAGGAGCTCCAATCAGATCCTTTTTTTCTTAAATCAAAAGACCTTTTCAAATTAGAAGAGATTAAAAAGGGCTGGCGACCAAGTCATTCGTAGTCGTTCCTTACTTTAGAGACAAAGTCATTTGTGCCGTTTCTGTTTTTGGAGACAAAGCCAGTCATAAACCATAGACAAGTCTTTCATAACCGTTTCGATGTCTGGTGACCAATGGTCGGATGGCTTAACGCATGCGCTGTGGTCATGGGGTCATACATTCAGATAAGAGACGTCGTGCTTCGGATCCCATGCGTAGGATCGTCTGAGTTTTTATCAATCGAATTATGGACATATAAATGACTTAGATTGGCCGGTATATCATATCTCTGCTATACTGTATTATTATGTTTAACGAGTAATGGCCGTCCTTTCACGAGACGTAGTTTATGTGTTACGATTAGAGGCGTACAATGAATATTTCAGTACAATGAATATTTGCGTAATTTCAGCAAAATAGCGATGTAATTTCAGTACAACGAATAGTAATGTAACTTCAGTAAATAAATAACGATGTAATTCCAGTACGACGAATAGTTGTGTAATTTCAGTACAATGAACAGTAATGTAATTTAAGAACAATGAATAGTTATGTAATTTCAGTACAATTGATTATCTATCCGCCGTTACAACGAGGATATCTTGATTTTCGATTGTGCCTCAGGGATATTATAAGGAATGAGGGGGGGGGGGGGTGCCTTCCGATAATGTACAACAGCTAGGTGGGCCCGTAGGTAATTGGGGGGGGGGGGCAAGACGGCGGGCATGTTGGTCGTTGGTTTCGTATTGCATCCAATGGATTCCCCGGTTATACGTGACAATGTGTATGGTCGACTGCCTTCGATGTTTCTTACTGCTAAAGACCACTACGCGCAAGCGAATTATTTAAATACAATTGCACCATGTTAGTTCCGAAATGACCTAGTTTGTGTCGAGTGGATTTTCAACCCTATTTCTTTTTTTAAAATTAAAGGAAAATAATACTTATATGTTATAAGAACTGACATTTATTACGTTTGTCTGTATATAAAGGGGCGTGGTGACCCATGACTTTGCATGAGCAACAAGATCCTTTCCGGGGCCCCCCTTAAAACAATATTTATATGTGTGTGTGGGGAGGGGTGGGTTGGCAGTCCGGCCAGTCCCTCCCAGTGGCATTGAGTAATGCTGGACTGTGTGGAGGCCGATACAATCATAGCATTATACGAAAGTGCACTGAATACTGTCACATCTTTTTTCTCAAAGGTCACCGAAACAGCTTTCAAAATTAAATATTTGGCAGAAACTGCTGGATTAAGTCATTGTAAATCCATCGGAAGTTCACACAGCCTGATGACTATCTATGACTAACGCCGTATACGTAGAATCACTCGTAAAACATAGACAGCAATGTTGGAAATATTTGAAGATAATTCGGAAATGGATATAATGACCGATGCCTTATATTCAGCTTAAAAACATATTAATTTCTATTCTATTCGGCCTTTTCGCAAGATTTTGTTTGGGTGTTTCATGAGCAGAGCGTTACTTGAGACAGACGGTAGATGGGGTTTTAGAAGCAATGACCAAACGTACCTGGAAGAAGAACCCTCCTACGGACCTATAATTGCAACATTTTTGCAAACTATCGAAGGGACGGACGAGTACATATGTCGCCGAGACAGACAATGACAAGGGCACACAAAGACGCGGTGCTTTTATAAAGGGTACGCAAGACAGTGACTAGGGTAGTGCAAATGTAACTGCTCGGTTCCCCGACAATAAGATAAGTAATGACTAATTCTAATTACGGCGTTCAACAATTTGTATTCTAAATAGACATTTTTCAAATCAGAAAACTGTCCTTACAATACCGAAGCAGTTCGCAATATGTCTGACCCATAGGCGTACGGGGAAATTTTTGACTTGGGGGGGGGGGGGGGGCGGTGGTGGTTGGTGCCCAAATAATATAGTTAGGTTCTTAGTATGTTACACAATAATAATCATAGGCATACGGGCTCGATGACAGTTAGGGGGCAGAAGTCAAATTGCCCGAAAAATTTTCGGGTTTACAGACGCACCCCACCTCCCCTCAAGAAAATTTTGGAATATTGACGGCTGTTTTCCTTCTATTTCAACCCGTGAAAAAAGCAACTTCAAAGTGATCAAATTTAGCTTAATTAGGGTAAATTCAATTTGGTCAAATACAGCCCACCTGCTGACCCGAATTCTAAAAACAATCAATCGTCGCGGGGTATGGGGGCCTCACCGTCCGGAGAAAATTTTGAAAATTTAACAACCGCAAATGCGTTTTCTGCTATTCTAGCCCATGTCAGTAACTCCAAAAGTATCCAATGGTTTTGTAACCGAAATCCCACTCCGAATTCCAACCATCCAACCAGACTGTTGTAGCTGCATTTACAAATACTAATCGATGCCCGAAAACTGTCGCACAAAGTAGAATAGCTCCAGACAAACTGTTTTAATCCATAGTCAACTCAGTACAAATTCGTGGTTGTCAATTAAAAGAAAAGTAAAATTAGTGTTTTAGGGCTCAAGGACAGTTAGGGAAGCAAAACTAAACAGAAATTCAGGTTTACAGACAGCTGCGCCTGTTTTTTTCGATAGGCGAAGAAGCGGAGTTGACCTTGATAGACCTCCCAAGAAAATTTTGGAATATTTGACGGCCGCAAACGCGTTTTACTGCTATTCCAGTCCGTAAAATTAGTGTTTTATTAGATTTCGGGCTAAGTAGGTGAAATTTTTTTCTCTTCTCACTTTATCTGTCTGCCCGAAAAGTCAGCTTGCCCGAACGTTAGGGGGTCAATGTTGATTTAAATTGACAAATTATTTGTGTTTTCAATGTTGAAGATTTTGGATGAAATTGAGTTAGGGACTTAGCTACTTTAATATTATTAATACAAAATATAGGTTCATGTACCAGGCCTGTAGGATGGAAACGAAGTGTGCAGATTCTTTTACAAAGCTAACGGACTGAGTACCGACTATATTTCCGATCCGAATGCTGCTAAGGGTGTCTGAGTTTTTATTTAACCAAATCACGTATGAATAAATATGCATTTTAAGTGATTCTAAGGAGTTTTTACCAAATAAAAAAAAGTTCAATTTTTATTTGAAGGCCCATGACAGGTTCTACAATATCTCTTTTGCGATGAATAAGTTCTTGATTTCTAAATCATCAATAAAAGAGAACTAAATTTTATTTACTTGTAATATACACAACTAAAAACAGTTGTTTATGTAGCTGTAACTCGTGGCTTACTGTACTCCAAACAAAAGAGGGTTCGAGTCATAAGATTTCTATTTAATTGCCTAACTATAGACACTCTGAATTTAAATTCGCTGTTAAATTGGACACATTCAAGAACACAATATTTTTTTATACAACTTTTACAAAGTACAATTGTGTGCCCAAATTTTCCCAGCATTTGGTGCCCAAAATGGGGCGGCGGCGGCCGCCTCCCCCCCCCCCCCCCCAGCTCGTACGCCTATGGTCTGACCCACGGTATATGTTTAACACTTGTTGAGCAATATGATTATGATTAATGTTGAAAACCGCTTTGAAACCGCGTGACTTTTTGCCATGATGCAACGCTCGTCATTTCCTCCCTCTTGCTCAGCCACCGACTTCCAGATAACGGTGCTAAACCTTGTCGTCAGTGTTAAGTAACTTTTAATCCTCTTAGTTTCTAAACTTAGTCAAAACTTATGATTGCAGGAAACCATGATTAATATGTTGCGGATCTAACTAAATAGAAGTTGAGCAAATGATCTTGATCAGAATTAAATATTACAATAATTATACAACTTTTGTTATCGTAAATGTTCATGTTGATGTATACATGAACTTTACAGGAAAAGGCTGTTCGAGGAGGTGCGTATCACGAAACATCGGATTGTGATATCTATATACAATAAGACATTTAACGAGACATGTCCTGTCATTTGACAAAATTAACTGGCCGAATGGTTAGTATATGTGCGCGCTGTATCATAAATAAGATTGTCATTGAGTTAACTGGTGTGGTTTCAAATCCACGATTGTACGTGACAAGGAATAGGGTCGCCTGTCCATCCTTGTGGGGTTTCTCAGGGTCCTCCGGTCTCCCCACACTGTTAAAGACCCCTACGCTCAAGTGCAACCGAATTCTTGAAATAAAATTAAACCATGTTAGTCCCGAAATGACTTAGTTTGTGCCGAGTGGACGTTAAACCCTACTTCTCTCTCTCCCTCTATTGTTTGAAGACGGGTATACGCTATCCAGTTGGAAATCTGTTTCATCGAATTCCAGAAACCAAGGAATTTTTAGTGTACGTGGTGTTCAAATGCCAAAAGGCATGAAATGAAATGACTTTTTAGCAAGGACTAGACTAATGAAGACGCTATACGGCGACCAACTCTTTCGCCCAATTCCAACTGTCAGTGGCTATTTTATGGCTTTCGTCCCATCCAAAGGATTAGACAGATAAAGAATTGAATAGACAGATGTCCTTGTCAGGCCTTCCATGTTGCATTACTGACAAGGGTAACCACAGCGGAAAATCTGGATGACCTTTCAGCGTCTTACCCACTTAGCCATCGTGGCTTCCCCATTGAAACATGCAATAGGCGAAGTACACCCATGTTCACAATCACTAATAAAATTTGTCATACCGGTACTTGATTTAAACATACATTATGCGAGAGCTACGTGTGATTAATAATGTGTCATCTATTTATTTTGGGAATTCGGCAGGAAACATTAACTGTTTTCTGGATGATAGAGACTATGATGAGATGGGCATCATATTTACCATCAGCCAGAGACAACACTTTAAACATTTATTCAGTGGACAACCAACCCATGTTGTTAATAAATAGAGAGAGACAAATGGGGTTTAACGTCCACTCGACGTTTTTGGGACTAACATATGGTTTCAATTTTATTTCCATAATTCTCTTGCGTGTAGGGCTCTTTAGCAGTGGGAGGAAACTGGAGAGCCTGGAAGAAACCCACAAGGTTGAGAAGGCGCCCCTATCTCCATGCCTCATACGCTCACACCAGGGATCAAAACCACAGCCGCAAGCCAGATGTGACCCGCCAGCTAGGGGTCAAGTGCGGCACTCTAGACTCCTAGGCCATACCAACCACCTGTTACTAAATAGGCAATCAATTGAATCAACCCTGCTGTTAGACCAAGCAAACCTGGGACCTGTTTCACGAAATTTTAACTAAGATAAAATCAAAATTTCAGTAATTTGATTGGATAATATTAGATTGATTTTAGTGCTTAGCCAATCAAATTTTAAGTATGTACTAAAATTTGGATTTTATATTTTGTTAAGAAACAATAATAAGGCCCAGACCCAGAAGCAACTTTTAGGGTAGATATACAGTGTGCTGGTCATTTCAATAGAATTATAAAATCATCATGGACAAATAACAAATCAAAATTATTCAAATGATTTTATGCATTAAAAGATTGCAACAATTTTATTCTCTCAGTAATAATTAATAGTAAATAACAATTGTATTTCAATTATGGTAACAATTTAAAAAAAAAAAAAAACAATATTTATAAGTACATTGCTACCTATGAAATGTAAATATCTGAAAATGTTATCACAGTATCAAATAAAATATATCATTATCACAAAGTTTAAAACATAATATGACAATATAGTACATGACATCATTACACTATGTAAAACAACTGTGAAATTACATAGCTGTAAAAAACATAATATAACATCATAGTACATGACATCATTACACAATATAAAACAACTGTGAAATTACATAGTATAAAACATAATATAACATCATAGTACATGACATCATTACACAATATAAAACAACTGTGAAATTACATAGCATAAAATATAATATGACATTATAGTACATGACGTCATTACACAATATAAACCATGCTATGAAAATATGATGTATAAAACATCATAATATGACATTATTAAATATGAAATTATTACACAATTTGAATTATTACATAACATTCTTATAATAAATTATAACACATACTTATAGAAAAACAGCTACTTATTTATTTGAGCTCCATTTCGAAGAATATTCTCTCAACAATATGCATAAACAGTTGACTTTTACTTATGAATACATTTGCCATTTACTGATAAGTCTCTCTCTCTCCCGCCCCCCTAGTTGTTTCAATATATTACACAATGTCTTAACCTCGAGACCATTAAACAACTTAAAATACAGACACTCACAGATGATTTGCTATGAAATACGTCAAACAGGTCCCAAATTTTAACTAGTATAACTAATGTACACTTGGCACATTCCTCGATCCTTTATTTCAAATAATTATATACAAATATCAAAGGATGATGTCACATCTGTATTCAAAAAGCATTGAAGCCATTTAAAATAAAAAATATTGTGACTACGAATTTGAAGTGAATTGTTTTTTTATGATGAACACATACACTGTCTTTCACAATAATGTCTTCTACCTAACAATACAAAGTTCTCCTCTAAATATACTAGTAACTGTATTTCTCAATAATCAGTTGTCGATGTCTAGATCAAAATGGTATTTCTTACCTAGGTTTTTTGTTTTGAA
The DNA here is from genome assembly GCA_963678685.1 of Patella ulyssiponensis. Taxonomy (NCBI): domain Eukaryota; kingdom Metazoa; phylum Mollusca; class Gastropoda; family Patellidae; genus Patella; species Patella ulyssiponensis. The sequence goes on from OY783228.1 coordinate 78,619,713, forward strand.
TACTTATTACCTGAATAACACATTTAGCCCTTATTTGTTTTTATAAATTTTAAATAAAGAAACTTAATTTTTTTCTGCAGCAAGGGGGTCTTAGTTGGCCAAATGGTTTAATACGCACAACGCCGGATTAACCATGGTGGGGGCCCTGGGGCCTGGAACATGTGGGGGGCCCCTGATCACTGACCGCGAGCGCCGAAGGCGCGAAGCCCCGCATAGGGGGTCTGGGGGTTTTCTCCCCCCCCCCCCAAAGAAATTTTCAGAAATTGGAAGCCAGAAACGTGATTTCCTAACATTTTAGGCACTTGTGTTGGAGCCATTTAGAAGTACCTCCCCCAGAAAAAAATAAAATTCTGCCACCAAATTAGCGCATTCTGGCGTTATTTCAGTGGACCAATCCATGCTAGTGCTATGAATTGATGACATTTCTAGAGGAGGGGACTGTAAGTGGGCAGAGCGACATCAAACCTAATTTTGAAGTAGCTCAGTGATAAATAACGGGGTTTACTTGATTCGGAATCGTATTATACCCCACGATCATTTGATGAATGGAGGCCGTAACGTTACGACCAAGCCGGACTCGATGTTTGGCCAACAAAATGGTAATACGAGATTTAATCAAGAAATATGAATATTTCGTGTGATCATGATGTGCATCTCACCAAATTCAGCTTATACCCACAACAAATATCAACAACAACAACAGCTTATATACAATCGTACGTCAATCTAAGGCAAAATTCGCGCTACTCGAAATGATGGGGACGTGTAATTCGTTCAAGTTATACGATAATTCGAGTTAGACGATGGTCGGTCCGATAGAAGATCTCATTCTCACGACAATCATGTGTTACACCCATCACCGGGTTACACCGAATTCTCGGTTGTCGATCGCAACACACCATGGATTGAGGAGGCCCCAGGGACTTCCGATAGAGGGCCATCGGAGGGGCCCCGTCACTAGATCACCGGCCGTTGGAGTTCTCGGTCCGACCATGCTCAAGGCGCGCAACTGAGATTTTTGTGGGGGGCCCCCTAATGTGGTGGGCCCTGGGGCCTGTGCCCCATGGTGCCCCATGGTTAATCCGGCGTTGAATACGCACGATTACCTGTCACCATTCCGACCTTGTGAGTATTCTCAGGGGTCTGTGATTTCCTCCCACAGCTAAAGACCCCTCCATACAAGTGAATTATTGAAATAAAAATAAAGCATATGTTAGTCCCAAAATGACTGGTTTGTGTCGAGTGGCTGTTTAACTCCATTTCTCTCTCTCTTTCTCTTTAAATCTGCTAAGAATGTTGTTTACAGGGCGAAGCACTATTAAAATGAGTTGTAATCATTCCTGTTATTCTGGTTTTACACAGAAAACAAAAGTTAGTTTTACAATTCCAGCATTTCATATGGTTGTTGGTACCATTTTTTAAGCTGTTCTGTTTACACATGGGGCAGGCTATCAACTTACTACGTGCATCTGGATTCATTTCTAAGTTAACCTCAATCCATAATGCACCCTGAAAAACACAAATACCACAACATAAACTTTTACAAAGATCAGCTGAAAAATGTAGCCTGTTGAGAGTTTAGAAGAAATTGTCGACTCGGGACCAGTGTGCCAAGGATAATTTTGAACGGCACACAAAGTAAATACAAAATTCATGTGATCCCAATTCACTGGTGTCTACCAGGCGCGGATCCAGAGGGGGGGTCCAGGGGGTCCGGACCCCCCCCCCCTCCTGCTCAGATTTGAAAAATTTTATGCGATTTTATTGGCGATTTTTAGTCCTGTAATTTTGGTATTTACCTTCCGGAAATACGTCAGAATGCACCAAATTGAATCTAATTTACCAAATTTTTCTGGGGGAGGGCCCCCCAAACCCCCCCTTAATTGGTTGAGCGCCGAAGGCGCTGGGCGTTATCAAACCTAGATCCCCCCCTGTAAAAAATCCTAGATCCGCGCCTGTCTACTTGTAAGTTCATAGCTGTGTTTTTCTTCATTTAGTTTGGGTCACTCTGTGTGTTTATGATTAGTCTGAGTCTATGGTTGTATGACTTGCCATGTTTTTATTTCGCAAAATTTAAAAAATTTTCATATACAATTAGCCAGGTGTGCCACCATTTTTTCATATGTGCCAACGTGTGCTGTTGACGAAAAAAGGTTGAGAACCACTGCTCTGAACCAACAGAGAGGTTGAACGCAATATACAACCCCATTTCAATGGCAGCATATACAAACCTGTCTTATAGTTCTTTAAGAAATATATTCCAAACTGGTTGGCATACTAAACTGAGGCTGCCTGACTACAGTTGGCTCAGTTTGTGAACAGACGATAAGCTAATTGACCGCCATTCTAAGTCATCATTCGACGATTTTAGTCGAAAACACTAAGTATACATAAAGAATTGAATAGGTGTATTTAGTCTTTTGGGGGGGGGGATGGCCTAGTGCTCTAGAGTGCCGCGCTTCGACCTCTAGCTGGCCGGTCACCTCTGGCTTGCGGCAGTGGTTTCGATCCCTGGTGTGAGCGTATGTGACATGGAGATAGGGGCGCCTTCTCAACCTCGTGGGTTTCCTCCGGGCACTCTGGTTTCCTCCCACTGCTAAAGACCCCTACGCACAAGCGAATTATTGAAATAAATCTGAAACCATATGTTAGTCCCAAAAGGACCTAGTCTGTGTCGAGTGGATGTTAAACCCATTTCGCTCTCTCTCTTTAGTCTTAGTGTGTATGCCAGATGTGAAACAGTGTAGAGCGGCATTATAAAACCATATACTATTTTTATTTTTGGATATGGTGGCCATTCACGACAGAGAGTTATTCTCGAAGTATGAAGTAAATGGATCTCTGTGTGCAGACTGCATGGTTGGTTGGCAAATGCTTTATACAGGGGGATTGGGATGGCCTAGTGGTATAGAATGCCGCGCTTAGACCTCTAGCTGGCCGGTCACCTCTGGCTTGCGGCTGTGGTTTCGATCCCTGGTGTGAGCATATGTGGCATGGAGATAGGTGCGCCTTCTCAACCTCGTGGGTTTCCTCCGGGCACTCCGGTTTTCTCTCACTGCTCAATCTTTTCACTAACTTTACGGTAATTATGTTTAGCTGCACGTGTGTCGTTGCACTGTGGGACAGCTAGGGCGGAATACTAGCGAAGACAGCGTTCGACGTCTGTCGCTGTTTGTCAGTCATGAACTGTTGATAACTGTTTGATGTTATTATACTGTCTCATTTGATAATCATGTTGTTGATGTTTGCTCTGCAATAATGTTTATGCAACTTACATCTGCTGGCATTCGTTCAGTTTCTCTTACTGGGGCGATAACTACTGGTGCCATTAAGGAACAAGATTTAAAATGGTCGTATCCACTTATAGCAACACAACACGTCCAGCAAAAACTCTGACCACATCGGCAAGTCATTTTGTTACACCTGCCAATATTAAACATACATACATATTGTTTATTTATTTCATGCTGTATCATATATGAAGAGTCCAGGGAAAAAATGATTTAAGTCACTTTTTCCACACACCCCAGTTAATGGCGCCATCTGGTAGTAAATTGTAAAAGCTTTCTGTGGAACAATCAATTTCAGGTAAAACGAACCAGGGCCCTTCTGAAGAATGATTTAAGTCACTTTTTCCACAAACCCCAGTTAATGGCGCCATCAGGAAGCAAACTGTATATAAGCTTTCTGTGGAACAATCAATTTCAGGTAAAAACGATCAGAGTCACATCAAACCAGGGCCCTTCTGAAATGGCCTCCCGGACAAATACAAGTCCAGTGACCTTTTATTTAATCTTAATTTGCCTGAAAAAGTTCATGTTAAACACCATTTTGAAGTTGTAATTAAACCCACACATTATTCTGTTTGCATCAAACATTCTTGTCCAAAAGTCTGTTATGTGTTTTACGCAAAAAGACCAAAATGTGACTTAGATCGTCCTTCCCCTGTACTCTTCAGATCTTTCACATGAAACAAGAAAAGAGAGGAAGCACAGAATAACCCATTGTCATGGTGATTTGAATTTTTCTACAACACTTGCTGAGTGTCATTTCAAGGCAAAAATATGAAATGAAATGGGGTTTAACATCCTTCTTTGCTGCAAAAAACTGAAATGAAATGAAATGAGTTAAAACGTCCTACTCTTCTGCTCCAAACTGGGCTAATGAAGACAGGAATGTGCCATATGGTGTGTTGTGAGACAGTGGCGCTACGGCCTACTCTTATATCGTGATTCCAGCTGTCAAGGGATCGTTTACGTGCACGCCAATCTGTACATGAAACCTCGTTTTTTTGGGGATCACGTAGCTAAGTGGGTAAGACGCTGGCTCCCTAGCCTGGAGGTCGGGTGTTCGATCCCTCCTTCCTGCATCACTGACAAGGGGGTAAAACGACAGAAAATCTGGATGAACTTTCAATGCAGGGATCGAACACTCGACCCCTAGGAAAGCAACCCAGCGTCTTACCCACTTAGTCAATATGATCCGCAGGACCTGATACTAGTTCTGTGGCCATTTGAGGTGGTCTATAAGGAACAGTAATTCTGGGTGGTTTCGAAGATCACATTTCTCAAAGATTTTTCAGGGAACTAGAGGTACCAGACTTAACTTACCCAGCAATTTTTTCAATTGGTATTTTACATTTTGGACATTTTCTAGTGTTTCCTTGTTGTAATTTACGGTTTTGTATTTTGTCTTGTATTTTCTTTCGCAATTCTTCAAATTTTTTTTGAGCCGCAGCATTTTGGGTACCACCTTTCTTCTCTAATTGTTGTAGTTCGTCTTCATCCGCATCACATAGTTTTGGCTGAAATTAAAACCCACCAAAAATATTAATTGTTGTAAAAATACTTTTCTGCATTAGAAATTGCGATGACAAGGAGTAGGGACGTCTGTCCAACCCCACAGGTTTTCTCAGGGTCCTCTGATTTTCTCCAACTGCTAAAGGCTTGTACGCTCAAGTGAATTATTGAATTAAAATTGAACCATATGTTAGTCCCTACATGACCTAGTTCATGTGGAATGGACGCTTAACACCATCTCTATTTTAGTCACTGACAGATAGAATGACTCAAACTAACTCTGCATTATTCATTACATCAGTACTCAATATTACTATCATCACATCATGCAAGATTTAATTACATTCAGTACTCAATATTTTTATTACATCTTGCCAAAATTCATTACATTCAATGCAGAATAATATTATAACCTAAAAGCAAATATTCAGTACATTCTCTACAAAATGTTAGCATTATTACCTGATGCCATGATTCATTACATTCTGTACAGAACGAATAAAAGCAGTTGATACAGTGAGCTAGATTCAAATTATCTTCTATTTCTTTAATAACTGGTTCATTACATCTCGGACACCAGACCACATCACTCATGCTAGTTAATGTTTTCTACAATAAATTAAACATTAGACAAATAAACTTAAAGGATAATAAAATAGACTTAAAATACAGGTGTGATGTCATCCTTTGATGTTGGCGTACCTTTATTTCAAATGATCGTACGGGCAATGTTCCATGTGTAACTAGTTAAAATATTGAACCTGAGTGAATATTTCATTGTAAAGCACATGCAAGTGTCTGTAGTTTAAGTTGTTTAATGATCTCGAGCTTAAGACATCGCGTAATATATTGCAAAAACACTTGGGCCTCACAATCCTCTTGTTGTTACAATATATTACTTAAAGCTTAACTCCGGTTACAAAACTACAGAAATAATTTAATAAAAAAAAAATACCGCGGTACATAATCGCCATACTTGTTTTCGTTTTGTAGAAGAAGCATGGCGACTGTACAGGGTACGAAAACAGTGGCAGGCCACGACGACATCCAGTGTGTCTCTTGTCTTTCACACTGTCCACATCTGGCTAGCAATATTTCAACTACCAATTGCCTCCTAACTGTGGGGCGTGTTTTCACTATCAGTTTGATAAAAATATTATTGCTACACAATTATTATGCGTGATCAGGTACATATTAGTTTACTAATTAGACGAAAAAAGTCAATCACGAAATACTTTTGCTCTAAAAATATGAGAAAACTGCCATACCCCACAGAATTACAAATCTATGAACACCAACCAATTCTTATTGTTGTTGACATAACACCAAGGGACATAACCATTTATGTCCCTTGATCCTCATCAATAACAACAAGATGAAGAATATTTTGAAGTGAAACATACTTCTTTGATGCAGAGAACAATGGTTTTATGTTGCTTTGGATATATTTTGGAATGATAATACTAGACTTTATGATACTACAAATTACTTGGTGTTTAAAACCTGCTGTGCAAAATTTTTTCAAGAAATAAGACAAACATGGTTGGTGTTGGTAGAATTGTTATTTTTGGGGGTAAGGCAATTTTCCCATATTTTTAAAGCAAAAGTACATCGTGGTTGAATTATTTTGTCTAATTAGAAAACTAATATGTACCTGATCACGCATAATAATTAATCATTTCTGTATTTTTGTAACCGGAGTTCAGCTTTAATGTATCGCTCTTGACCATTAAACAATACATACTAGTTAATGTTTTCTACAATAAATTAAACATCACACAAATAATCTTAAAGGATAACATATATTCTTTGATTGGCATTGAGTAATTGAACATATTAACACAAGGTACAATTTTATGGATATACAATTACTGAGTTTAATATTACGCGATGTTTCAACGAGAATACTCTCGTCTAGATAAAACGAGAGTATCTTGTAGAAACGTCGCTTGGTATTAAAATCAGTAATTGTATATCCATAACATTGTACCTTGTGTTAATAACTTTTCTTCTCTGGCAAATGTGGGTCCCCAACAAGAAGGTTCGTTTTCTAAATTTTAGTTCATTTTCTTTTTGTCAAGAATGAAAAAATATCTCATTTTTCATAACAAAAAGATCAAAATGCCTCCTTACAAGAATGGCAGATCAGCTTTACAGTATTAGGGAAAGTCTATTCCTACAATTACAATAATTTGTATAGCGCTTCTCATTTAGAACTGTTCTACTCGATGGCGCTGAGCTGCACTGTCACGTTCGGTATTCACAGTTAAATAAGTGAGTCTTCAGGGATAATTTGAAGGACTCTGATGTTCTGGTTTCCTTTAACGTTCCTGGAAGTCTATTCCATTGGATGTGTGCTGCCACTGAAAATGCCCTATCACCCCATGACACTTTCAAGGTCTTTGGAACAACAAGGTTGTGTTTGGTGTTGATCGAGTTGTTCTTTCTCCACTTTTGATTTCTAATAAGATCACTCAGGTAGTTTGGAGCTAAACCATGGATACACTTGTAAACATACATTATGGGAGAGCAAAAACAGACTTTTGTCGGTCTTCCTTTGGGCCTCAGAAGTCATAGAAATTATAAATTAGATCTTTATTTAAACAACAAGCCTAAAATGAACCATGTAGACCCACGGATGGCTTGGATTGGGCTCGGATTAAAACAGGATTTCGTTGACTGATTTAATCACTATGGCGTCGTGGGTGGGGCTTCTCCGTGACGTTGACGTCATCATACTTCCGGACGGTTTTCAATTCGTCTGCTAAGGGAGTCGCTTAGGCCTACCTGAAGTACAAAAGAGTACACGCAGGCAACGCAAGAAGTCAGCTATTTATTATAATTTATTTACAATACTGCCTCGTTGATTTGGCCCATTCCTTTCAAACTTTAATATCCTATCGCAGACTTTCTCTTCTTATCTATATATTAAAATCTTAATTCTAATTTATAGTAAAAAATAAATGTATCCGAATTGAATTGCAGTCCTGTCTCAAACCGAATACGCTATCAGTACTAGTCATTGTAAACATTACTTGATAATCGAGACTACATAGGTGGAGTTAACGCCTGTCAATCAACAATCGGCCATAATGGGAAAAGGGTGTCGATGAATTTAGCCCCCATTTCTAGTAAAAAATTATAGTGGTAACAACTTTGTTCAGGATAAAGTAATTTGACTGAAATTTTCAATATATTCTTGTTTCAGCATCTATTTTTGAACTGTTATAGCAAGAATGGCTGACTCCTTGTAAAAATCTCCCATAATGTATCTTTAAGTAAAGGTGATTATCTTATATTGAATGCGTTGGTTTATGGGGAGCCAGTGAAGGGATTTGAGCACAGGTGTCAATGAAATGAAATGGGGTTTAACTTCCTATTCTTCTGAACCCAACCTGGGCTAATGGAAGTAACGTGGTCATGCAGTCTTGTTCTGGTGATCAGATGTGCAGCAGTGTTTTGTATCTTTTGTAATGAGCAAAGCGAAGAAGGTGGAAGCCCATAAAGTCGCATACTCCGCGCAGTGTTGCGTTTGATTAGGGGTAATCCTACTACACACTGCTATTATGAGTGGATATTGTTGTTTTAAATTTTGATTGGTCAGTAGTCCGTCTACCAACCAATCACTAGCTGCCCTACAAAAGCTTTACATTTAAAACGAGTGCCAATATTGGACCAAACATGTTTTATTATGCCTAATTAACCCGTGCATAGCAGAATACTGCAGTAAAACTAATTGCGTGACAAACGAGGCTATCAAGTCGAATGAAATGTAAACAATATTGTTTGGAAACAAACGTACTTTCACCGTTTTTAATACATTAAATCACTGTCCAAAGTTTTAGGGAAAACCCAGATTAAACGAAGGACTGTCATGTTCCTGTACTTAAGTGATAGCTTTCATTGAACGGAAAGAATAGACACAATCCCGCATAAGTTCAAGAAACAGACGCTATTCCAGCAATGGCCAGAGAGGGATTTCTCGGGTCATTGCTTCAGGAATATGATAAAGTCGTAAATTATAACAGTCCAATCTAGGTGTGATTAAAGAGTTCATTAACAATTTAGTTGAATCTGTAAATGTGTACCTTAGAAGGATTTGAGAAACTTACCTGCAACATGAGTCTCTCCCATCTTTCAAAGGCACCAGATGGCAGTACTGATTGTATTATATATGGAGGTAGAGTTATATCACATTCACGATCTGGACACCTTCAATATTAAACATACATTATGAAACATCTAAACACAAGGTTTGAAATCATTCAATGTAAACTTCAAATGGCGATAGATATTCTTAATAATTTATGGAAACGCAATGAAATGCGGTTTAAAATCCTACTGTTCTGTTTTGACTGGGCTAATGAAGAAAGGCATATGCCATACAGTGTGCTATGAGTGACATTTTGTTTTGACAACCGTACTACGGCCTACTCTTATATTGAATACCCATTCCTAAGGAATCTGTTAAGTGCACAACTTAGTGTACACAAAACCTTGATTTTCCGTCCCCTCCAAACAACTAGACAGCTGTCCTTGTCCATTCTGCACCAATGAAAACTTGATTTTTTGTACAATCAGGGGTCATAATCCAGATTAATTTCCGATATGTGCGAATATCGAAAAGAACTGAGATCTTTGGGATATAAATATATATTTTAAGAGTTTATACTCACTTTAATTCTTCTACAGTTCCTTCTTTAACATGTATTTCACAATATTCCGTCATGCAGGCTCGACAATAATGGTGACCACATTTACCAACACGAAAAAAATGGGTTCCTGGCAAACGATCAAAACAAACATCACAATCTTGATCGTTACTACAAAAATTAAATTCGTTTTGTCGTTCATTGAATCTGAAACAAAGTAACAAAGAAATTAAATAAAATTTATAGGAGCTAAATCGCTAACATTTTGGACCTAGAAATTGACACAAATGGGTTGTAACGCATATAATAATGTAATCTGAATGTATATAAACTGATATACATTCAATTGTTTCTATTTTTACTGAAATTTCAAATTGTTCAGAGATATACGCCAGAAGTCTCAATCAAATGGCAATCTCTAGCGTATGGTTATTTCAGTCTACACCAATAGTATTTATTGCGCATGCTCTCCAGATATAAGAATATGACATCACCATTTGACATGTCTTGGAGAATGTGTCTAGCCTCGTTCTGCATGTCGCTTGTTACAAATGACTCTGAAACTCATTATGGTACATGATTTGTGTACCAATGGTAAAATGTTTATTTTGTGTTAAATATTAGATATCAGAAGCCATCTTTTCCTGGTAAGATCACAACATCAATGTTAATTTGAATTAACAAATAATTTGTGTTTTCAATGTGTAAGACTTTGAGAATGATATTGAGTTAGATTAATGAGTATGGCTGTGTGAAAAAAAAACAGTGGTTCAAGTCCGCTTTCGATCACGACAATAGGCTTAAGCCAAGATTTGCACCACAATGAGATTCAAGCTGACTTACAATCAATCTTTGGAATTAAATATTTTAATGTATAAAGCTAATTGAAAAAAAAAAATCAGATTAACCCCATTTATACTAATAGGCCTACTTCAATCCAATCTTTTTTACTTTCTGGAATTTTGAATTACACATAAAAATCTATGAGACAAATGTATCAATGACAAGACAAGTGTCAACTTACTGTAAAATGGATATAATATTACGACCAAAATCATCAGATTCTGGTAAAGCCCTTGGATCACGGTTCTCATCATCATCAAATGGCATCATTAATATACTATCTTTTACACCCAGAAAACTGAAAGTAGACAAACTCAATCATTAATATCAAATCTTTTATTACCAGAAAACTGTAAGTAGACAAACTCAATGATTAATATATAATCATCTCCATTAAACTGAAAGTAGAGAAACTGCAAAGGCCTGACAAGAACAGCTGTCTAGTCATTCGGATGGGACAAAAAACCAAGGTCCTGTGTACACATAGGTGTGTACGTAAAAATCCCTTGACAGTTGAAATTGAATATAAGAGTACGCCGTAGTGCTGCTGCCCAGACAAAATTTCCCTAATAGCACAGTGTATGGCGTATGCCTGTCTTCATTAGCCCAGTTTGAAGCAGAACAGTAGGGCGTTTATCTCCATTTTATTTCTATTAGCAGCTTTCGCTAATTGTCTGAATTGCCTGGGTCTCGATAAGTAAAAATATTAAAAGATACTGAACCTCAAAATATTATTCTCAAGCCAGTCTATCCACGTAAATAAAGTAATCATGTTGCCGTTTTCCTCCCACAGACTGTCCAGTTTCCGACACAGAGCAGATAGTTGAACAGAACTCAACCAATTAGAAGAGAGCGTAAATACTGGAGCATCATGAGAGGGATAAGATGGCGGTAGAGATATCTGAAGAGTAAGGGGAGACAAGTGGTCTATTTTCAATGATCCAATCCACTTTTGACCTGAAATGGATGAAAACAAAACAGTTATGATCAACAGATAAAGATAATAGAATAATAATGGCCATAGGCCTACGATATATAAAGCAATAGAACATCTTGAATAAAGTAAAAAAAGTTTCATGGAAACCTTCAATTATTAAATCCACGAAATGTCAAATTAGCAAAATGGAGAGAGAGAAAAATATAGTTTAACGTCAACTCAACACAAACTAGGTCATTTTGGGACTAACATATGGTTCAATTTTATTTCAAGAATGAGCTTGCACATAGGAGTCTTTAGCAGCAGGTGGAAACCAGTGTTCGGGAGAAAACCCACAAGGTTGGAACTTGGTTAAACATTTCATTAAGGAAATGAAATTGCCTACATTTCTGAAAAATCTCAGGAATCTCCTTAACACAGTACTTCAGTATAAGCCCCCAAAATGTTTTTCTGTCTTTTGGCATCACAAATGTTGATTATATGAAATACCTGAATTTGACCGTGAGAAGTTGACCCCACAAGCTGGAAGAGGAGGAGTTACTGCCCTTGCATTTTCCGGTTCCTCAGATTCACTGATGTCTGCTGGAACTAAAATGTCCATGGTTATGGGGCTGTCTTGTTCTTGCATTGAAATCAGTGTCTACAAAATAAATTCAACAAAATCATACGTAATTGTAAAAACATACTCACCACTCTCTAAGATATAATGCATGACGTTACAAAATACTTTTACTTTGAGTTTGAGCCAAATATTGCCTTTCTAAATGTATATATACGCACCAATGACACAGGGAAACCACTCCAAAATTAAACATGGAACCAGCAGGCCTCCCACTGATAATTGTACTGAAGATTGTTAAGTCACATTTTTGTCTTTTCGCATAAAACACAAAACAGATTTTGAAACCTGATGGACTGGAATGATTGACGAGAATCAATGACACAACCAAGACGCTCCACCAGGAGGCCATTTTAGATTCCAATCGTTTTTACCTGAAATCGTTTGTTCCACAGATGGTGCTATTAACTAGGGTTCATGGAAAAAGTGACTTAGTTAGGCTATTCAACTGGAATCTGGGAACAGGCATTCATTGTGTGATCACTAGTGGTATCCTACCTGAATCTTAAACAGAGAGAGAGACAGAGAGAGACAGAGAGAGAGAGAGAGAGAAATGGGGTTTAACATCCACTCGACACAAGCTAGGTCATTTTGTGACTAACATATGGTTCAATTTTATTTCAATAATTCGCTTGCGCATAGGGGTCTTTAGCAGTGGAAGGAGACCGGAGTTCCCCAGAAAACCCACAAGGCTGGACAGGCGACACTACTCCTTGCCACGTACAATCGGGGATTAGAAACCACGAATCTTAAACAGGTTTTGTCTAGCTTATAATCTTTACTTTAATAGGATCCGCTGTGGATCATTGAGCAAGATGTTGACTTGCTTACCTTGACGTATGATGTTTGATCCAGGTGTTAGCGGAGAAGTTCATCCAGAGTGATTCGCCCTTGTTAGTGATGCAGGACAAAGGACGTGACAATGGCCAATGCACAGTCGCTCAAATGGGACGAAAACCTGAGGTCCTGTGTACACACTAACGTCTTGTGTGCACTTGGAAAAACCCTCAGCAGTTGGAATTTGATAGAAGGATTACCCTTTGCTAGTGATGCATGACAGAGGACCTGACAACGAACAATGTATAGTCATTCGGATGGGACGAGAAACAGAGGTCCTGTGTACACACTGTACATGCTTTGGAAAGACACTATAATTTTATATAAGAGTTGGCTGTACTGTAGCTGTCGATCAAAATTTCCCCCACTATGACGTATGCCCATACTCATTAGCCCAGTCGAGGCAGAACATCTGACCCAATGTTCACAAAGCATTCTCAGACTTAAAGTAGATAAGTCTCTAACTCAATATCATCCAAAATATTCAACATTGAAAACATGAATTATTTGTTTAAATCAACATTGATGCTGTGATCTTACCGGGAAAAGATGGGCTTCTGATATCCAATATTTAACACAAAATCAACATTTTACCATTGGTACACGAATCATGTACCATAATGCGTTTTATCCCTAGTTCTAGCAAGAGACTTGAGGAACGCGGCTAGAATTATTGCACCAAATCAAAAGGTGTATGTAGGCTTGAATAACCAGACACTAGAAATTTGCATTTGATTGAGACTGATTTGAAATAAGAGTATAAACGGAAACCATTGAATGTAAATCAATTTATATACATTCATATTACAGTATTATATGCGTTGCGACCCACTTTCTAGGTCCCAAATATTAGTGATTTAGCTCCTTTAACAATTTACTCAACTTTCAATCACTGTGTATAAGAAATATCTTTGATCCAGAAAAACAAAAGTTTACACATAGTTTCTTATTCATATAGTTGATACATCATAATAACAAAAGTCCTTTTATGGGCTATATCTTAGTTAAAATAAGGCGAACAATTTTGAGTAAAATCTAAACTTAAGTCTGAGAATGCTTTGTGAACTCGGGGCCATGGCGTTAAACTCAACAACATAAAGATTTATATTTACCTGTAGAAAGAATACACCTTGACCATCGTCATCAGGGGCAGATAATACAGTCAGTCTGTCTACATCTCCACCTTCATAGAATGATTGCAGTGCTGAAACCTATAGACAAATAACATCATAACGTGACAAATTTGTTACAAACAAAGTTTGTTCAATCCTGGTGTTAGTCAAAAAAGTTCATCAGAAATTCATGATTTGGTTCCCCTTTGTCAACGATAGAAGACAAAGGACCTGGCAAGGGACAACATGAACATATAGTCGTTCAGATGGGATGAAAAACCAGTTCGAATCTTAAATAACAGTAGACTGTAATGCCACTGCCTGTCCTGGCAAAATTTTCTTCATAGCACAGTGTATTGCGTATATGCCTGCCTTCATCAGCCCAATCGGAGCAGACTGATAGGGCGTTAAACCCCTTTTTATTTTGTTCCAGAAGGTGTTCGGTGGACAGACAGACATAAACCCATTATAATTACCTCATCCCTCTGATCTTGCAGATTGGCATCATTTTCTCCTTTTTTGAAATTTTTCAAGAATTTCTCTTCTTGTATTTCTGGGATTAACTCCATCTCTGGTTCTTCTGTTGCCATTTTATTTAGAAATGTTTTAATTTGACCCCTACTCTACCTGTAAAAATAGAATAATAATATTAATATCATCCAGGGTTTACCATCTTTAAGATTGCTTCCTAGTAACACTAGCTTTATAATCCTTAACACATCAGTTATAGTGACTGGTGCTTCATGTAGCCTTGTCGCCCAAAATTCTTGTGTTAACTGGATTGACATCTTTTGGTGGATTGACGGAATTCAAGTTCCATGTGACAGGTATGAAGGCTCCACAAAATACATAGTGTCTCAGTTACTATGTGGCTCTGAATCACTCAGAAGTCAGTCGTGTGCTGGAAACTTAAGGAGCTGTTTGTTTGGCACCTACAAATTGACAAAAATTGGTCCCAAAGCATATAATGATGTAGCTGGACTAATAATGATGTAATATGAATGTAATGTATATAAATTAATGCACATTTAATTGTTTCTGTTTTTACTGTAATTTCTAATAATCTATTATGTTCGGCGAAACACACACGTTCGGCGAAACACGCAATTGACAGTCTTTGACGTCTGGTTATTACAGTCTACACCAATAGTATTCTCCTGTGGGTCATGTTTAGCCACATTGTCATTGAGTCACTTGATTATTAAAAAGCCCATCTTGTGATCTTTCACATCATGGTAATTAATTGTTCTTTGCCATGCCAACCATAGTTGCATCCTGCACCACTTACAAGGCAGAACAACGCAGAAAAATTTTCAATGAATTTAGTCGGCCAACTAGCAAATCGAACACTGGGACTTCCATGCAGTTTAGCAAGCCCACTTCTTGGTTAGTGATTCTTACACACAGTGTAGTGACTGACTCTGACTCTGAGCCACCATTGCTCACCGTAGTTACGGCTGTTCCATTATCCCCGTCAATTCAATGCTATTTTTTATGCCCAGTGATGCATAATAAAGTAAATACGTTGCCCTGCTGCTTACCTAGTAATATTTGCGTATATATTTTCTCAAGGGCTACAATTTCATCACCAATTTTTGTGGGTGGATTGCACAACGATGCTGTCAACCAAGGAGGGAATTGCATAACATCAGTTACCGAATGTTTATTAATAGAAAGGTCGAGCCATTATCCAATCAATTTCAACGTGACGTTTGTGTTACTATTTATAGCATAGATAACGTTAGGGATGCTCTGGATGTAGACCACAATACATTTAACGACATCTGCATTATAAATGAAAAACATCCAGCACAGTTGAGCACGTTGATCAATTCTCGAGCCACAGCAGCACGTTTTTCTCTCCCTGTGACCACTCAAAGTGTCGACTATAGGGCAACATAATATATATATTGGCAAAAATTCAAGTCTAGATGGACCCCTTTTATATAAGTTATAATACAGAAATGGGTGGGGTGGGAGGTGTCGATGTAGTAAATATCCGTGTAACACCGATCCGTTTGTCCGTCCGTCTGTCCGGCGTCCACAATTGCTTGTGACGCCCTATTTTATATTTTTTTTCTAAACAAGATTAGTCTTATTTTTTCATGATAATATTGTACATTTTTCACAGTGCTACCGGGTCAGCCTAAATCAGCTTAAATTGGAGCGTAGCGGCGGGACGATTTACCCAATACTACCCAATTCTACCCAATACCACCCAATACCACCTCAATATTACCACATACTGCTCAATACTACAACATAATACTGCAAAATGTGTATATCAATTGAATTTTTTCAAAAATAATTACCGTGGGAATTGTACTTCAAATGCGATTACCGATGTCTGGTTGTTCCATTTGCCTCCCTATATCACATAAAACAAGCAAAAACTGACCCAATAGGCCTACAATCAAATACTTATCACATACTACCCACTATCATCAAATAACAACTTTATATTGTCAAATAGCAAAACATTAGTTTAATTACTGCGACGAATATTCGATAATTCGCAGAGAATGGAAATGAATATGCAGTATGAATATGAGCGTAGGTCTCAGAAATCGTCCTATTGAATCGCTGTTTCGATTCCCAGCCAATTTTACTGGGCAAACTTTTCACTACTAAACGGAGGAGGTGTATCTTCTGAGGGCACCAATGGGGCTTCTCGGGGCGCCGATGAACGTACACTTGACGGTGAATATTGGGTCATTTCATTGGTTTTGATTTCCCGCTTGTAAGTGACAAGGAGTAGGGTCGCCTGTCCAATTTCGTGGGTTTACTCCGCCTCCCCCACTCACACACACACACCCACACACACTACTAAAGACCCCTACGCGCAAGCGAATTTATGTTATGAAATGAACTGAACCATACGTTAGTCCCGAAATGGCCTGGTTTGTGTCGAGTGGTCGTTACCCCCCCCCCTCTCTCTCTCTCTCTCTCTCTCTCTCTCTCTCTCTCTCTCTCTGTAACCATAATACCTCTTATATGTTTATATGTGTCACATTTTAATTTCAGACAGCATCCTGTTAAAGATAAAGACAACAATATTATTTTAGTTCCTGTAACACCTGCTCCAACAGATAAAACAGAAGAATCTGGTATATTACACCAGACACTGAAGACAATCTGGTGAAACTTGAAATAAATGTTTAAAACCCAGCATACCGGGCGTGTAAGTTACCGGATTGTGGCCCCTTTTTGTAAAAAGTCGTGATTTAGCTTGTGGACCCTCTAGAGATCAAATTTTTTATTCGATTTTAACAATCCGTCTAACATATTATCGCTACACCCTGATGATGTTTGAGTTCGAATTTCGTAACAATCGATCAAAACAACCCGACAAAATCGTCATTCCTTGTACGCAAATTGTGTAAAAGTATATAATACGAAGGACCGCAGCCCCTTCCGATATTTTCACATTTCAGACCATAACTTTCTGGATTATGGCCTCTGATTGTACGAAAAAATTGTAGATATGGACAGTCAGCCCTGCAATACCAAGACTACGATATTCCGCCCCGGCAATTGTGCGTAAAAAAAAACAAATTACAGTCTCCTTTATTAAAGATACATTATGGGAGATTAGATAAAGATCTGGCAGTTCTCACTATAATAGTTAAACAAATAGTCAAATTTCAGTCAAATTGATCTTCCCTGAACGGAGAATTTAGAGATTGAATTTTGGGCCTAGCCTTGATCATCATTACTAAAGTCGGTACAATAAAACACAGTCTCGACTCTCGATTATCCAGCTTTTGATTTAATCAGGAGGAACATAAGGAGTTCTAATCCAATAAATATTGGAGAGTTGATTACGGCTGGATAAGTTAAGCCGGGATTCCATGTGTACGTACTGCGTAATGCGGAATGCGTGGTAAGTAATGCGTATTTAACACTTTGCACTAAAATGGTAGGAGTTGATTCTATGTACACGTAATGCGTAAAGCGTGATGCGCAGCGCGTAGTACGTGTTTCTCGGGACGCTCACAAGGGTGTCCGAATACGCAATACGCGTGTATACGGAGACCGGAAACGGAGATTCCCCAGGGGTTTTCCAATCGGCACGTGGGATACTCGGTTCTCATCCACATATAATACGCCACTCACGCACACATGGAAACTGACAATACGCGTTACGAAACACTCATCACGTAACACGCATTCCGCACGCACTGCGTACACATGGAATCCCGGCCTTAATCAATGTCTAATTAATAATTTAGATAATATTTCAGTCCTCAAGAATTGACAGTTTAGCTGTTGCATAATGTTTGTTTAAGAAATAAAATAAATTTACTGCACCCAATTTATTTCCCCAATACAGCCATCTTCGTTTTTCGAGTTGGAGGGGAAAGATTTACTCACTCTCGTACAAATTTTCATTGAAATTTTAAAATATTTTTCTTTATAATTATTACTGATATTTTCTATGGAAAGTTGCCTATATCAACTACAATACGTGTAAAATATATAAACTACCTAATAATCATATATTGTCTTGATGTTTATGTGTATATTATGTATTACAATATTCTTTTCTCTAGTTACTTTAGTAACGGATATAAAGCCGATAAATATCCGTTACTATAGTAACTATCTTTTCTCATAAGTAGTAATTAAGCTAATCTGATTTATTTTAAGCAACAAAGCGTTGAATAGTTAATGTGACGTAATGCAGGGGCGTGGTGACCCACGATTTTGCATTAGGAATAAGATACCGTCCGGGCCCCCAAAACAATATTTATATGTATATGCGAGAGAAGGCGTGGGGGGGGGGGCTACCAGTGATCATCTCGGAAAATGGCAACCTTTATACATATAATTTTGTACAGACAACACACATTTCTATGTTGATTATGACAATGGCTTAACGCGAATGGCCGAATGGTTAGTGCATGCGCGTTGTATCATAAGGAATGTCATTGAGTCAACTGGCGCGGTTTCGGTTCCTCGGTTGTATGTGACAAGGACTAAGGTCGTCTGTCCAACCTCGTGGGTTTTCTGCGGGTCCTTCGGTTTCCTCCCACTGCCCAAGACACCTACGCGCAAGCAATTTATTGAAATAAATTTGAACAATGTGTTAGTCCCGAAATGACCTAGTTTGTGTTGAGTGGACGTTAAACCGACCTCTCTCTCTCTCCCTCCCTCTCTCTCTCTATCGCTAGTCGCTAGTGGATTTTAAACCCATCTCTTTCTCGTTAATTGTACTCATTTCAATACCCATTTACAATAAATAGGAAACAATTTTTAAATTCAAATACTTTAAAGGAGCTAAATCGCTAATATTTGGGACCTAAAGTAACGTAATCTGATTGTATATGAACTAATTTACATTCAATTGTTTCGTTTTTGACTCCAACTTCAAATCAGTTATGTCCAGCAAAATACAACATGAGTCTCAACAGCTTAGAAATTTCCAGTGTCTGGGTATTCCAGTCTATTGCGCAAGCTCTCCAGAAAGTTATTGCGTCCGCCCGTTTGACGAAGTTATGGAATGTGCCTAGCCTCGTTCTTTCTGCTCACTTGTTGCAATTGACACTGAGGCGCATTATGGTACACGATTCATGTATCAATGGTAAAATGTTTATTTTGTTTTAAATATTGCATATCAGAAGCCTACCTTTTCATGGTTAGATAAAAACATCAATGTTGATTTAAACTGACAAATAATTCGTGTTTTCAACGTGTAAGACTTTGGATGATATTGATTAAGAGACTTAGCTACTTTAAACGTCTTTATTTATTTTTATTATGTTTTAAAATTGTTTGAAAAGTTAAAATTTGTGACTCATTAAATCGCATCGATGTCATCCTTATCAGTGATTGTAGCGGCCTAGCCAATATTCACAGCTGATCAGTGCGATATAGGGTATGATTTGTCCTGTTATATATTCGGAAAGTTAACGTAAAAGATCCCTTGGCAGTTGGAATTCGATATAAGAGTAG
This sequence comes from Patella ulyssiponensis, assembly GCA_963678685.1. Taxonomy (NCBI): domain Eukaryota; kingdom Metazoa; phylum Mollusca; class Gastropoda; family Patellidae; genus Patella; species Patella ulyssiponensis. The sequence continues at coordinate 78,639,467 of OY783228.1, forward strand.
GCCGTAGCACCGCTGCCCGAGCGAAGCACACTGTATGGCGTCGTACGTAACTTACGTACGAAAATTAAATGGTAGCTGGCTTTTTTTTTCGCACGTATACAATGAATGGCCATTTTGCCCAGTAATCCCAGCCAGAATTTGGCTATTTTTTTAACATTGCGTTAAAGTTTTAATTTTTTGTTTATGACTGAAATAAATTAACTATTAGTCAATTCCCACACTAAAACATTAACGGAATTGATTATATATATCTGAAATAGACACGACCGAAGCACAAAATAGCACCAATATGCCGACGTCAAATAGAGAGTTGTAGATGTTATTTCTGTAAAAAAATCATTGGAAGAAGCGATAAGATTATACAGTCCCGAAGGCCGCAGGAAGGCTATATTGTTTACAATGCAACATCGTGTCTTGTAATGTTGATAATGATCATAATGAAAGTATTGACATTTTGTTTGTTGATGTGACCTCACGACCTGTGAGGTTTAGATAACGTCATATGGATATCATGGCTATTCATTGTGTCAGAGTCACTTCTCTGCAGGTAGGGTGCGTCTGTCGTTCAGATTGTGTATGGGGTATGTGGGTCTTCATTAGCCCAAGTTAGGAGTAGAACAGTAGGACGTTAAACCCTATTTCAGTTCACTTTGTAATCAGTTAGATGAACTACTTGTCACGTTGGATCAACTACTTGTCACATGTTGTCCCATATCATCATCTCGTCAGAATGTCAATAAAATATTTGTTTTATCTAATCTGTCAAACATCTATCTCATAAAAATTAGATCACAATTTTGTTTTGTATTTTTTTTTTTATCTAACCTACTATCTATTAACACCGAATTAATGCTCCAGTCACGTGTAAGTTGCAGTTACCCACGCGGTGGTTCAACGTTATTTCAATAATTCGCTTGGTCACCCCAACCCCCTACGTCGCTCACACAATATGATCTGCTTTGACTGTTTTGTGAATGGTAGCTGACTGGTAGTATAACTGGTTGTAAGATCTACAGGGATTCGTCTTATGAATACCCAAGACTCGTTACGATTATCAATGTCTATCCGCATGACAACTTATATGTTGAAAGGGAAGACGTTCAAATGTTACTACATGTAGTTATTTTATTAGTGGGAGCTACGGTGGCTAAGTGTGTAAGAAGCTGACTCGGTAACCCGGAGGTGGCAGGTACGCTCTAGTTATTAGCCGAGAAAGTTCATCGTGATTTTCCGGCCTGGTATCGTCTTGGCTTTTGTGCAGGACATAGGATCTGGCAAGAACAGCTGTCAGTCATTCGGATTATAGGAAAAGCTGAGGTCTGTTGGTGTGCAGGTGAAAGATCATTAGCAATTGAAATTCTGGGGAAGGCTGTAGCGCGGCTGTCTTCATTAGCAGCCGGAGAACAACAGTAGGATTTTAAATCCCACATCGTTTCATTTGGTTTTATTAATAACCGACTTTTCCGGTATTATTTGTTTCGTGAATGACCGATTATTAAATATCGTTCTTATTTTTTTGGAACTTTAAATTAGACGAACATGAGCCTAAAACCCCATATTAATGGTTGTTTCGTTAATGGCCGATTCTTGGACTATTACTAGTTGTTTCGTTAATGACCGATCCTTGCACTATTACTAGTTGTTTCGTTAATGGCCGATTCTTCAACTATTAATAGTGATTTCGGTAATGACCGATCCCTCCACTATTACTAGTTGTTTCGTTAATGACCAACTCTTTGACTATTACTAGTTGTTTCGTTAATGACCCACTATTACTAGTTGTTTCGTTAATGGCCTACCCTTTCACTATTACCAGTTGTTTCGGTAATGACCTATCCTAGCACTATTATTAGCTGTTCCGTTAATAACCGATCCTTGCACTGTTACTTATTGTTATTAATGGTCGATACTTTCAACATTCCTGCTGGTTTTTAATGGACCCTTCTAGTAACTCGGCTTTAACAAAATGAAAATTAAATCACATGAAGTTGGGTTTAATGTCTTACTGCTCTGCTCCGAGTGGGTAAAATGAAGGCGGGCATACGCCATGCAGAGTGATATCAGGGATATTTTGCCCGGACAGCAGCGCTATGGCATACTCATATCGAATTCAAACTGCCAAGGGATCTTTAACGTGCATACCAATGTATACTCGGGTTCTCGAATTTTCGTCCAAGGTCTATGATAAAGTGCAGTTAAATTAGTACGAAATTTGTTTACAGTGTGAAAGTTTATACGATTGAATGACAGTCACCTTCACCCTGTGTTTGAAGCATATAGGTAAGCCATGTTAACCATTTTTATAAAGTGCAATATTTTACCTTTTTCGTGACTCTGCTTTACATTTATTTAGTGCATGTGACTACTGAGATTGTCACTGACTTCTTGCGGTTGTTTTTTTTTTATAATTTAATTGATAATTGTATCTTTCATCACAACAGCTTATCTTATCTATCCGTGTGCTCTAACCGCTAAATCACTTATTATGCAGTTATGATGGGGCGTGGTATTATGACAATACGTTGGCTCGCCGAACGACGTATGCCTGTCTTCATTAGCCCTGGGGGATCATGTGGCTCGCTAGCCTGGAGGTCGGGTGTTCGATTCCTGCATTGGCCGAGAAAGCTCATCGAAATTTTCCGTCAATAACAGCTGGCTAGTCGCTCGGATGGGACAAAAACAAGGGCCCCTCTACACATTGGAGTACACGTAAGAGATCAGAGAGAATGGCAGTGAATAACGTATAGTCGTTCAGATGGGACAACAAATCGAGCTCCCGAATACACATTCGCGTGCACGTAAAAGATCCCTTAAGAGTAGGCCATATTGCCGCCGTCCTGGCAAAATTCCCCTCATAGCACACTGTATAGCGTGTATGTTCGTCTTCATTAGCCCAGTTGGATCAGAACATTAGGACGTTAAACCCCATTTCATTTCATTTAATTTTATGACCACGATTTTATGACAATGCGTTTAGCTGAGTTGTGTGACCGTCTTTACTATTATTAAGCCGATAAAATATGTCATCGGTCTCTGGCAGTATGTTGTAGACGACACGTGGGCGCCTCGTGATGGGTAACAGCCACGAATCGGGCGAATAGTCCTGATACTCTTTAGACACAATAATCCCGGAACGACTAATTTGAGCATTAGCCACTAATTTACAATAATCATACACGGTGAAATAAAATGGGGTTAACGCCCTATACTCTTCTGTCCCTAGGCCTACTGGAATAATAAAGACGGGCATGCGCCTTTCAATGTCCTATGAAGGAAACTTTACCGAGACAGTGGCACTACGGCCTCCTCCTATATCGAATTCGAACTGCCAAGGGTTCGTTTACGTGCACGCCAATGTGTACACAGGGCCTAGTTTTTCGTCCCATCCGGAGGGCTATACTTGTTCCTTGTCAGGCCCTTTGTTATCCTGCCCAACTCATAAGGGAGAACCACACCGGGAAATCCCGATAAATATTCTCGGTCAACACCGGATCGAATACGGGAGTAACTGTGTCACACGGAACGGTACCAAAACTGTTTTCTTCATGTCTGCGTACAAGGTTCTACGGCATCAATAGTAATGCCATAACATGGACCGTCTTGGTGGCCATATTAGATCGATAAGACGCTTTGGGATGTAGGTTACTTAATCTTTTTATATCTAGTTACATCTACAAATAATAATACCGACCTAGAGTATGATACCTTTGTTTGTTTAGATGACAGGACGTCTATTTTGTGGTGTGAGAATATTAAAAAGAGGGTAATCATGCATGGCTTTTATAAGAACAATACGGTCGATTGTTAGCTATGAAAATGTGGAGCAAATTTATATAGGAACGGTTGTGTGTAAAATGTAGGGATTTACCGTGTAAAGAATATACGTGAAGACGGTTGCCGTGTATTATAGAAGATATTGCAGGTATAAGGCAAATTGTAAGTAGAAGTGTGATTTATTTAGAGAGAAAGAGAGAGAGAGAGAGAGAGAGAGAGAGAGAGAGAGACAAACAGAGAGACAGACAAACAGGCGCGATGAGGGGCGTGGACATCCGCATCCACTCGACACGAACTAGGTAATTTCGGGACTAAGCTATGGCTCAACTTTTATTTAGTTAATTAACTAGTGCTTATAGGCGTCTTTACCAGCGGGAGAAGGTCATTTCGGGACTAACAAATAGTTCATTTCGTTTTCCCGACGAGACGCGTGGGAGATGTGAGTTAAATTCAACTCGACATAAATTAAATCATGTCGGGAACAACATGAGGGACAACACCGCTCGACTCATTTACAGACCTCATGGTCTAAAGCCGTGGCGTTAGATCCTTCCCCCTCCTTCCCCGAGTTTTAAGATTATATTGAGTACTCTACCGGGGAGATTTTGATCAACTTCGATTGGGTTCTGTCTGACGACCAAATGTTGACCGGCTTGCCTGGAGGTCTCGTGTTCGAACCCGGTGATTGCCGAGAAATTGTCTGGCCTGCATCCCCTTATAAGTGGTGCAGGGCAAAGAACAACGTATAGTCGTTAGGGAGGGACATTGGTGTGCACGTAAAAGATCATAGGCATGTCCCTCATAGCGCACTGTATGGCGTATGCGTCTTCATTAGCCCGGTCGCAGCAGAATGGTGGGACGTTTAAACTAATTTTATTTCATTTTCTGATTATCAAATGAATTATCTCTGCGAGTCTAACAAGAACAAATCGACAGATGATGTTATTGTGAACGCCCCCTGATCTTGAACTATACCGGTATTATCTTGAATCGATTATATTAGATGAGTTACAATGCGGTGCTATATTTAGATACCTGTATGTTCAATAGTACATACCATCTCAGTACATACCACCTCTAAACTAGCCTAAGTGCGGTAGTGTTTTACTGGGTCGCTAAGTCATACTTTAAAGGGAGATAACTTCTAAATCGTTAAAAACATACAACATAATAGATCATACAACCTGTAAACTAAGGGCTCTATAGTGCCTTACATGTTCGGTAAGTAATACTCTAAAGGGAGCTAACTTCTAAATTGTTAAAAACTCTGACTGGTATAGTTCTGCTTCTGACTGGGCTAATGAAGAAGGACAAACGCCATACAGTGTGCCATGAGGGAAATTTTACGGCACTACGGCACTACGGCCTACTCTTATATCGAATTCCAACTGCCAGGGGACCTGTTACGTGCACACCAATGTACACACGAGACCCCAGTATTTCGTTCCATCCGAACGACTACTAACAGGCCATGACATTTTTACTATATTAGTGTAGGCCTACCAAATATCCATGTTCATATTGTGTGCTAACCAGCCATGTCATTTTACAAGATAGTGTTCCACACTCCCAAGTTCATATTCTGTGCTAACCATCCATGTTATTTTTACTATATAGTGCCCCATATCCAAGTTTATATTGTGTAAAGCCATCCATGTTATTTTTACTATATAGTGTACCAAATACCTAAGATAATATACAAGGTGGAAGGAAAGATGGCAGCGAATCACACAGCGAACGGGGATGCAGCTATGAAGGATGCTGAAAATATCCAAACGGATGAATGGCCCGGTTCTGATGTGAAACAAACAATTGAAATACCATTGCGGGCGGATGGTTTCTCAGATTCCGCGGTAAAACGGATTAGTGACTCTACACCATTGCAAGCGGATGGACTATCAGACTCTGCGTTGACCAACACAAATGACTTTAAACCGCCTGATGGTGGATGGGGATGGTTGGTGTGCTTCACGGCATTAGTGGCCAATGGGACAGTCATAGCGATTATAAATACCTACGGAATTATATATGTTGCAATCGAAAACAAATTTTCAACCCCAGATCAAAGTATAGCCTTTAAAACATGTAAGTAGATTACTTTGTTGTTCATGTTAAAATTAAAGCAAGTATTTATGAAACCGGATCAATGAGGGAACGTACCCATCAATCAAACCCCAGAGCGATATGTTCCGGTGTATTCTGTCCCCAATGGCAACGCTTAGCTAGGACGCAACCAGACTGCCCTGTATTTGAATCCCTTCTGTTCTCACTTTACGAGGTTGGTTGATAAGGTGGTGTTGCTGGTCGTTACGATCGACGTACACCCGAAGTCGTATGGACAGATAGTTATCATTGAAAAAGGACAGGCGGAAACGTCACTGCCCGAATCTAATTCTCGCTCTTGCATGGTTAGGTCTATTTCATTAGGCCAGCTTCACGTTTGTTCAAGGGCCACGAAATGTAAACAGGGCTAGCGCTTGTCCTAATTCTGGATCTAGCCCCAATGCTTACCCGAACTCCAACCTACAATCTTGCCAACTATCACTTGTCCTGATCTTATTTACCACAGGGACAGCTGGCTAGTCGGTCAGGTGGGACAACTTAACGAGGTCTCGTCTACACATTGGAGTGCACGTAAAAAATGCCTTGGTAGTTGACATTCGATATAAGAATAGGCCATAGCATAATTCCCCCATAGCTCACTGTATGACATATATCCGTCTTCATTAGCCCAGTTGGAGTAGAACAGTAGGACGTTCAACCCATTTCATGTTATTTCACTTTATAATAACCGATCCTCGTAACCTTCCGCATTACACCAACATAAAATGAATTTTCATTTTCATTTCAGCATTGGTAGGTTCTGTGTGCACCGCGATGACTTTCCTAATGTGCATTGTGGCTAGTATTCTCAGTGACAAAATAGGCATAAGACAAACAGCTGCTCTAGGTGCAGTTCTGGGTATTATAGGACTCTTAGGAAGTGCTTTCGTGGAGACACTTGAAATATTGTATCTCACCTATGGAATATTCCTTGGGCTTGGTTCAGCATTTGTTTTGTTTCCTTCTGTTTTTATATTAGGGCATTATTTTAGGAAGCATCTAGGCCTTGTAAATGGAATAGTAACATTTGGGGGTGGTGTATTTACGATCTGTTCATCGCTATCTTTTCCAATCTTATTCAAAAATATCGGTCTCAAGTATACGTTCACAATACTCGCTGGATTTTATTTGATTTCATTGGGATGTACATTAACCTGGAAGCCTCTACTACCGAAACAACCAGATACCCAAACACGAAAGGAAGCTGGAAAAGATGAATCTAGGTGCTGTAAATCTCTAGGAGGTTACCTAAATATGGGAATATGGAAGAATAAAGGTTACGTGGTGTGGACTTTATCAGTGTTCTTGTCATTGTTTGGATACCTTGTGCCTTTTTATCATTTGGTGAGTTTCGTTGGGTCTCTTTTATTTTAATTGTACCCTATAGACAATAGCCCTCTGGAACTGCAGGGGCTCACATATCTCCCCAGAATTCCAGCTGGTTAGTAACGACCTCGTGCCTTGTTATCATTTGGTGAGTTTCGTTAGGTCTCTTCTATTTTAATTGCACCTTATAGACCACGCAAGGTTGCTTCTATCGGTAGCTCAAGATACAATCCTAAACAAATTGCAACGCAAAATAGCTCCCTGGACCTGCTTAGGCGCGGACATCTCTCCCCCAAAACATCCAACTGGTTAGCCACGACCTTTGGCAACTACTATTGACACTGACACTGACCTGTTGCCCGATTACTATACCACACTTCTTTTAGAATAATCTAATTTGTACACATGGACAAGCTCAATGTGGCGTCTTTCACCAAATGACAAATCAACAGAATCTACGAACGGGGTAATCAGCACAATCCGAAATTTGATCTCTCATTACGCCGGCATATGCGAACCCTGAAAACTCTAGTTATTCCAGGAACCTTGAATCTAAGTAAGTAAAATATGTAAGAGTTAATGCTTTCTGTTTCTTTGTTTCTTCTGTCTGTTACAGCCTAAGTATTCCGAGGAGTTGTTTCCCGAGTCTAAGGGCAGTTATTTAGTCTTGTGTTTGAACATTGCATCCTGTGTTGGTAAACTAGTGTGTGGAAAATTGGCTGACTTACCGTGTGCGAATCGCGTTCGGATGCAGCAAGCAGCGTTTGGTGTGGTGGGTGTGGTGACTATGTGCATACCTTTAGCTGAACATTATTACAGTTTAATAGCAGTGAGTTTAATCATTGGAGCGTGTGATGGCTTCTTTCTCTGTTTAATTGGACCTATAGCTTTTGATTTGGTTGGACCAATCGACGCTTCACAAGCGATAGGATTTGCATTTGGAATGGCAGCAATACCGCTGTCTGTTGGACCCCCGGTTGCAGGTTAGTTGTTACTTCAAAATATCCCTATGATTTGCCTCAATTTTTATAAAACTTTTAAAAATAAAAGAAATCATATACAGCCAAAGTAAGCAGTGATGTCGTTCAATCCCAGCATGTGTTCAGAAGAACACTCACGGTAATTTGTTGGGAAGTTAAATTGCTATTTCTTTCCCGCACTTTGGCGATCTTTGCTCTTCTATAATTATATTATTTGTGGGGCAATCATGTTAACAATAGTCAAATCCGACCTTATACCAAACTGTCTCTCGAGGTCTTGGTGAGATGGAAGCGTATTTAAGGAGCCAATTGAAAAGAATTGATTTTTAAAACATATAATTTAATAATGTAAAGAAGTTCCAGTTCATAAACTTGTGTTTTAACTTAGCATAACATCCATAATTATATGGGGAGTTGGATTGTCCAATGGTTGTTAGTACGTGTGTTCTGTATCATACGATCTGTCATTGAGTCAACTGGTGTGGTTTCGATTCCCCGCTTGTACGTGACAAGACTCTTACGCATTAGCGAATTGTTGAAATAAAATTGAACCATTTATTAATTCCGAATTGTGGCGAGTGGACGTAAGGTCCCATTTTTCTATCTCTCCATACTAATGTAATGTATGCATTTTAAACCTATTTTTACAGGTGCTCTGTATGATAATTTAGGGTCGTACCCTATTGCCTTCCATTTAGCTGGTGTTCCTCCTGTCATAGGAGCTTTGGGAATGTTCTTTGTTAAGAAGGTTAGTGGTTACATATAGTCTCTAACTAACTCAGTATCACCCAAAGTCTTAAACACTGAAAACACGAATTATTTGTCAATTTAAAACGGCAATTTCATTTTTTTTAGTTATATTTTTAAAATATATTAAAATAAAGCCTTAAAATAGATGGTATCTATAAACAGGCCTACCTTGTTAAAGAATAATCCTATTAATCCTATAATTCACTGTTGCCAGTTGAGAAATTGGCAAAAATATCATTTTCAAATTCAAACGTTTGAAGATCGCCATTGCATGGAGGGGAATGGGAAAACAGGGGAGGTAATTGTGTTATTATTTTCTGTGTAAGCGATTTTAATCCCCCTGAAATATTGCCCATGATTGTATAATAGTGAGTTGACAACCTTTTGAGCAAAAGACATAGAAATAAAAATGTTTTGACTATCTTAGAAAATATGAAATTATCACTTTAAATCAACACTGATATTGTGATCTTACCGGGAAAAGATGGGTTTCTGATATCCAATATTTCAGACAAAGTAAACATTTTAACATGCATTTCAGTGCCATTTGTAATAAGGGACTCGAAGAACGAGGCGAGACACATTCCACAAGTCATGTCAAACGGTGACCCCATGTTCTTATCTGGAGAGCATGGGCAATACATACTATCGGTACAGACTGAAATAACCAGAAGCTAGCGATTGCCACTCAATAGAGACTTCTGGCGTATATCGCCGAACATAAGTGTAAAAACAGAAACGATTGAATGTAAATCAGTTTCTATACATTCACATTACATTATTATGCGTTGCCACCAACTTGTGTCAATTCTGCATCCCAAATATAAACAATTTAGCTACTTTAAGAATGGGTTGAATTAATACCGCTTAGAGGAAGATAGTCGCTATGTTCCGTTATAGCTTTAATGGTCGACGTCTTGTTTGGTGTTCTGCTCCTAACCTGGGCTAATGAAGACGGGCATACGCCATACAGTGTGCTACGAGGGAAATTGTGCCCGGGCAGCGGCGCTACTGCCTAATCTTATATCGAATTCCAACTGCCAAGGGATCTTTTACGTGCATCTGTTTTTCGCCTATCTGAATGACTAGACACATAATGTATATAAACCGACGACTTGGATCTATTAGCTTCGTTTATTTTCATATGTATATCTGTTATTTGTTGCGTAGTCAACGATACCAATGTTACAGTAGAGAGATCATGAAGGATGAGTTTGGATTTAACATGGTGCTTAGTAATTTGATAACAACTCAGTGATATATTATCACAAATGCATTTAATTCTTAAAATGAATAAATTAAATTTTCAAAAAAATGTGTATCCTTTATTTTAATTCAATAGAAACTCGATACCGACCGCAGTGTAAGCACAACAGGGGTGGGAAATAAATAACACATCATTTATCCAACCTCGCATATTAATGGGAAATAACCCTTCCCGCTTTCTTGCTTTATTAGGAGGCAGACCACCATTAATTTCCCCATTGACTTCAATGTTAATTCTGGACTCTTTGCCCACCTCCAACTTATCCCCAAATTTTCGTTGGGCGAAATGCTTTTCACTATAGACAGAGGAACACATGGCCATGTCTTTGCACTAAAATTTTTATGAGGTTGACCACCAAAATTTTGAGATACACGAACTTGAAGAAGCATACTCAAAACATGTATCTAGTTGCCGTACATATCACCGTAGCCAACCTCATAACGCCGTTATCCTTCCGCCTCAAAATCATGAATATTTACCAAAACCTAGCAGAAAATATTAATTCAAACCCTCTTAGTCCATTCTAGGCCAAAAAATCTACAAAAATGGGCATGCAAAAGGGGAGAAAAGAGACAGAGAGAGAACTGCTATAAATAGACGAACTACAATTTGTGGGTACCGAGATGTAAAATTTAATGGTGGTCTGCCTCCTATATGTTTTTAAAAGTTCATATATCATCAAAATTCTTTTCTTTATAGCTTCACATTTATTTTTGCAAAATTATTATAATACAGAATCAAAAAAAATTAATTGCAGAAGAAATGGTGACCCTTTAAAGTTATGTACTGTTTTGTATGCTGGGTTGCAGATCAGGTCCATGGGCCTTTTGTTCTAGAATTGAAGACTCTTTCTTAATTTTGTCAAAATGTGAGTTTTGCAAAAAGATTTAAAGAGTTTCAAACAAGTCTCATCAAAAATATTCAAAATATTGGGATATTTTTCAAAAATTGACTTTATTTTACCTTTTTTTACAAAATGGCCCATTTTTTGACACTTTGTATGTCTCAAAATGCCAATAATTCCCTATTTCTTGGAAACTCTGAGGTGAAAGGCATTTATTTCTAGAAACCTTGGCCAGTATACAAGAAGACAAGCTGCAAATTGGTTGCATTGAGGGTAACTGTAAGGAACTATAATGAAACTTGTAAGCCCACCCCCTGAAAATGTTGCTTTGATAACAAATCCAACCTGTGTCCACATAAGTAATACTGTTGATGGAATATGGCTAAAAGCCACATTTTTCTATCCCTGGCTTGTATACATACATACAAACACAGGTACTTGTAAGAAATATGAATCATTTATTAAAATATGGATTGATAAATGTAAAATAAATGCTGTATTTAGTTGACAACCAGCCACTCCAACAAAAGGGTCACAAAGCACTATTTTTTTTTAAAAAATGGGAATATTTCAGTATTTAAAACACTTTAACAATCAGAGGTATCCTTGGAATTATATAGTGTCAATATTTTGTGGAAGCAAGTTGTTTTAATCTTTACATCAATTTCCTGACAAAATGAGATGGAAAAAGGGAGTTATGACATAATTCATTGCATAAAAGGAGTATGAAAAGGCTATTAATTAATATTTCATTGCTCTGTAAGTGCCACATTTTAAAAGATCACCACAAATAATAGATTTACATCAAAAATGTCAAACATTAAGCTGCAAAAGACACATCTACAACATATCCATTTTGGGGTGTGGACTCATTTGGGGAAAATGTCATAGAATAACATGTTTGGCCATAGACAAAAAGTCTTAAAAATTCACGGAATCTTTTATGTAACTATTTGTTTGTGCAAAATAAAATGCTCGGTTACAATTCAAGCACAAAATCCAATTATTGTTAATTCGGAGTCAATATATTTTCAATTGAATATCCAAATATCATGTTCAAGAAAATGGGTGGGGTGGGGAGGTTGAGTCAGTCTAAATGAAATGAAGACAGAGAAATTTCCCTGCAGACACACAGATTTTACTTTCTCGAGAAGGGAAATGCAACAATTGCAGGTTTTAAAAGATTAAAATTGTGTTAAGTCTGAGGAACACCCAAGCAAAATGCAGTTCACTCATGTTTTGAAAATTCTAACATGCCTCAGCAGTACATAATTAGACAAAATTTCTTAATTTTTAAATTTCTATTAAACACATAGATACTTTTTCAATATCTGACAAACACATGGCTCCTTTCCAAGTTATTTAACAATGGAAATAAAGACATGCAAGACATTTTGTTTCATTTTAAAACAGATGAATAATTAAAATTTTGACAGTAATATTGGGGGTAATCTGAAGAATTTCAGACAAATTATCATGATTTTTAGGCAAAATTGAGTGAAATTATTATACTTTCTTCCCATCTAACCTTTACGATGCAGAAAAAGTCAAAATTACACATTAAAATATTTTTCACTAATTTTAAAAAGCAAATAAACACTGAAAATCACAAAATTTGGACTAAAATCAAATATTACCCTCACAAATTTATCAAATATTTTAGAAATTTTACCATTTCACTTTTTTTATTATCAAAATGTCATATATCACATTTTCTGACAAATTGGAGATCATAGCATCAAATTTAGGCCTCTCATACGCCGTCAGTTTGTTTACATACAGGAGGCAGACCACCATTAATTTCCCCATTGACTTCAATGTTAATTCTGGACTCTTTGCCCACCTCCAACTTATCCCCAAATTTTCGTTGGGCGAAATGCTTTTCACTATAGACAGAGGAACACATGGCCATGTCTTTGCACTAAAATTTTTATGAGGTTGACCACCAAAATTTTGAGATACACGAACTTGAAGAAGCATACTCAAAACATGTATCTAGTTGCCGTACATATCACCGTAGCCAACCTCATAACGCCGTTATCCTTCCGCCTCAAAATCATGAATATTTACCAAAACCTAGCAGAAAATATTAATTCAAACCCTCTTAGTCCATTCTAGGCCAAAAAATCTACAAAAATGGGCATGCAAAAGGGGAGAAAAGAGACAGAGAGAGAACTGCTATAAATAGACGAACTACAATTTGTGGGTACCGAGATGTAAAATTTAATGGTGGTCTGCCTCCATTAGAAACTCTTCCACCTGGATGATAACTGAGCATAAAGTCAAACAGGTTGGGAATTCCTTGAATTGATAGAGAGAGAGAGAAATGGGGTTTAACGACATAAACTAGGTCATTTCGGGACTAACATATGATTTAATTTTATTTCAATAATTTGCTTGCGCGTAGGAGTCTTTAACAATGGGAGGAAACCGGAGTACCCGGAGAAAAAACACGAGGTTGGGCAGGCGACCCTACTCTTTGCCACGTTCAACCGGTGAATTGATAGAGGAATGTCGATAAGAAACTCTCTGAAAACGGTTCAGTAATTGATGACATGCTCAGTCCATGCAGCCCTTCTCAAAATTGGTAACATTTTTGGGGCTTACCCTGTTATTTATGATGAAATGTTAGATATCCAATATAATTCTCTTTCTTTTTGTTTCAGAAACCGCGACCAATAACCACCCAGAGTGAGGAACAGATGAATATGTTAACAGAACTATAGCCCACACCAAATAAATATAGGATTTAAAACAATATGATTAAAACACAGATCCTAGCTATTTCGTTTCGTTTTTATAGTTCAAAATTTAGTTTTACTTGTCTTCACTACAGTAGGCCATCGAAAGAATAAAAAACGAAACGAAATATAGATCTGTATTTTAATTAGATTGGATATAAAACAACATGTGAAATAGACCAAGACATTTATACTAGCATATCATTGTTTTGTTACCGGTATAACTATCGAAAATTAAAGACCAGATTACATGATTTTTGTTTCAATTCTCTCCAAGGAGGGATCTAGAGGCTGGCTTTGTGCCCCCCCCCCTCTCCTGCTCCGCTACAGCACTTTTTATGAGAAAAGTAAGTGTAACGATCGAGTGCTTGTATCCGCTATCATCAGACGTTGCGATGGGATGAGCATTCAAAGCGCAAGATAATGGTGAGAGAGAAATGGGGTTAAACGTCCACTCGACACAAACTAGACCATTTCGGGACTTTTTACATTTGGTCTAATTTTATTTCAGTAATTCGCTTGCGAGTAGGGGTCTTTAGCAGTGGTAGGAAACTGGGAACCCGGAGAAACCCCACGAGGTTGGTCAGGCGACCCTACTCCTTGTCACGCACAACCGGGGATTCGAAACCACGCCAGTTGACTCAATGACAAGCTTTATGATACAGCACCATTCGGCCTTCCACCCCACCCTAGTCCAGCTCTGAACGTCGGTCTCATTACACTCACCCTGAGCGTTCAGGGACTGTCCCATTCAATCAATGTCTAAAATAATTGGAGCCCCAGTCAATTTTACTGGGCAACTTTTCACTGCTAAACGATGGGGTGTCAATCCATGTGGATGCCTGTACAATGTAAACGAACATCTTAGTAAGAAAATAAGACCTTGCTTACTTCGCTAGAGTCATTATGAGCGACACAACAAGCTGTTAAAAATACGTCCCCTCCTATCAAGTTACATTATCGCCGCCATGATACGCTAACTGTTGGTCAACGTCCACATGCAGGAATGTCGGTCATACAAGACGAAACGAAATGTACCGGCTTTAAATTGTACAGGCTTTCACACGGATGGACACCCCGTCGTTTAGCAGTGAAAAGTTGTCCAGTATAATTGACTGTTCTCCAATTTTTTTTCCGACATTGATTCAATGGGACAGTCCCTGAACGTTCAGGGTGAGTGTAATGACGATAATGATCGATCCTTCCGCTTTTACTAGTTGTTTTAATGATCGATCCTAAGACTATTACTAGTTGTTTCGTTAATGACCTATCCTTGAACTTTTACTAGTTGTTTCGTTAATGATCGATCCTTCCGCTTTTACTAGTTGTTTTGTTAATGACAAATTTTCTAGTCTTGTTAGATGTTTCGTGAATCACGGATCCTTAGACTCTTAAAGTTGTTTTAATGACAAATCATTCTTCCATTACTAGGTGTTTTTAGTGACCGGTCCTTGTCGTGTTTCTAACTGTTTTAATGACCGACCCTTCTACTATTACTGTTAGCTTTTAATGACCAGCCTTTCCAATGTCAGTAGTTGTTTTGAATGACCGACCCTTGCACTATTACTTAATTGTTTTTAATGGCCGATCCTTTCAACATTCTTCTTGCTTTTTAATGACCGACCCTTCTAGTAATTCGTCTATAACAAACTGTCATGAGGGACATTTTGCTCGGACAGCGGCACTATGGCCTACTCTTATATCGAATTCCAACTGTCAAGGGATCTTTAACGTACACGCTAATGTATACTCGGGTTCTCGATTTTTCGTCCAAGGTCTATGATAAAGTGCAGTTAAAATAGTACGAAATTTGTTTACAGTGTCAAAGTTTATACGATTGAATGACAGTCACCTTCACCCTGTGTTTGAAGCATGTAGGTAAGCCATGTTAACCATTTTTATAAAGTACAATATTTTACCCTTTTCGTGACTCTGCTTTACATTTATTTAGTGCATGTGACTACTGAGATTGTCACTGACTTATTGCAGTTGTTTTTCATTGTTGTTTTCTTTTTTATAATTTAATTGATAATTGTATCTTTCATGCACCACAGCTTATCTTATCTAACCGTGTGTTCAAACCGCTGAATCACTTATCATGCAGATATAATGGGGCGTAGTATATTATGACAATACCTTGGCTCGCCGAACGACGTATGCCTGTCTTCATTAGCCCTGGGGGATCATGTGGCTCGCTAGCCTGGAGGTTGGGTGTTCGATTCCTGCATTGGCTGAGAAAGTTCATCGAAATTTTCCGTCAATGATAGCTGGCTAGTCGCTCGGATGGGACAAAAACAAGGGCCCCTCTACACATTGGAGTACACGTAAGAGATCAGAGAGAATGGCAGTGAATAACGTATAGTCGTTCAGATGGGACAACAAATCGAGCTCCCGAATACACATTCGCGTGCACGTAAAAGATCCCTTAAGAGTAGGCCATATTGCCGCGGTCCTGGCAAAATTCCCCTCATAGCACACTGTATAGCGTGTATGTTCGTCTTCATTAGCCCAGTTGAATCAGAACATTAGGACGTTAAACCCCATTTCATTTCATTTAATTTAATGACCACGATTTTATGACAATGCGTTTAGCTGAGTTGTGTGACCGTCTTTACTGTTATTAAGCCGATAAAATATGTCATCGGTCTCTGGCAGTATGTTGTAGACGACACGTGGGCACCTCGTTATGGGTAACAGCCACGAATCAGGCGAATAGTCCTGATACTCTTTAGACACAATAATCCCGGAACGACTAATTTGAGCATTAACCACTAATTTACAATAATCATACACGGTGAAATAAAATGGGGTTAACGCCCTATACTCTTCTGTCCCTAGGCCTACTGGAATAATAAAGACGGGCATGCGCCTTTCAATGTCCTATGAAGGAAACTTTACCGAGACAGTGGCACTACGGCCTCCTCCTATATCGAATTCGAACTGCCAAGGGTTCGTTTACGTGCACGCCAATGTGTACACAGGGCCTAGTTTTTCGTCCCATCCGGAGGGCTATACTTGTTCCTTGTCAGGCCCTTTGTTATCCTGCCCAACTCATAAGGGAGAACCACACCGGGAAATCCCGATGAATATTCTCGGTCAACACCGGATCGAATACGGGACCAACTGTGTCACCGCAGTTCCAACACGGTATCAGAACTGGTTTTCAGCGAATTCGGGACCTCTGGGTTAGCGAGCCATTGTCTTTATCCACGGCACGGTACTAAAACTGATTTCTTCATGTCTGCGTACAAGGTTCTACAGCATCAATAGTAATGCCATAACATGGACCGTCTTGGTGGCCATATTAGATCGATAAGACGATTTGGATGTAGGTTACTCAATCTTTTTATATCTAGTTACATCTACAAATAATAATACTGACCTAGAGTAGGATACCTTTGTTTGTTTAGATGACAGGACGTCTATTTTGTGGTGTGAGAATATTAAAAAGAGGGTAATCAAGCATGGCTTTTATAAGAACAGTACGGTCGATTGTTAGCTACGAAAATGTGGAGCAAATTTATATATAGGAACGGTTGTGTGTAAAATGTAGGGATTTACCGTGTACAGAGTATACGTGAAGACGGTTGCCGTGTATTATAGAAGATATTGCAGGTAAAAGGCAGATTGTAAGTAGAAGTGTGATTTATTTAGAGAGAGGGGGACAGAAAGACAAACAGACCGACCATGGCGCGAAGAGGGGTGTGTGTGTGTGCTTGTGTGTGTGGCGGAGGGGAGGGGGGTAACACCCACATCCACTCCACACGAACTAGGTAACTTCGGGACTAAGATATGGCTCAACTTTTATTTAGGTAATTAACTAGTGCTTAGGCGTCTTTACAAGCGGGAAGAAACCGGAGGACCCGGAAAAAACCCCACGAGGTTAGGCTACAGACTTCAACTTAAAGAAGGGCATTTCGGGACTAACAAATAGTTCATTTCGTTTTCCCGACGAGACGCGTGGGAGATGTGAGTTAAGTTCAACTCGACATAAATCAAATCATGCCGGTTAATAACATGAGGTACAACGTCGCTCGACTCATTGACAGACCACATGGTCTAAAGCCGTGGCGTTAGATCCTTCCCCCTCCTTCCCGGGGAGATTTTGATGAACTTCGAGTGAGTTCTGTCTGATGACCAAATGTTGACCGGCTTGCCTGGAGGTCTCGTGTTCGAACCCAATGTTGGCCGAGAAATTTTCTGTCCTGGACCCCCCTTATAAGTGGTGCAGGACAGGGAACAACGTTAGGAAGGGACATTGGTGTGCACGTAAAAGATCCTTGGCATGTCCCTCATAGCGCACTGTATGGCGTATGCGTCTTCATTAGCCCGGTCGCAGCAGAACATGGGGACGTTTAAACTAATTTTATTTCATTTTCTGATGATTAAATGAATGATCTCTGCGAGTCTAACAAGAACAAATCGACAGATGATGTTACTGTGAACGCCCCTTGACCTTGAAACATACCGGTATTATCTTGAATCGATTATATTAGATGAGTTACAATACGGTGCTATATTTAGATGCCTGTATGTTCAACACACAATATAATAGTACGTACCACCTCTAAACTAAGTACAGTAGTGTTTCACCGGTTTGGCAAGTAATACCCTAAAGGGAGATAACTTCTAAATCGTTAAACACATGCGGATAGATCTCCAGACTAGCCAGCCAACGTCTTACCCACTCAGTGGCTCAGACAGAGATGGCGTGTTAACGTCCAGTCGATACAAACTAGGTCATTTCGGGACAATAATTCGCTTGCGCGTGAGGGTCTTTAGCAGTGAGAGAAAACTGGAGGACCTGGAGAAAACCCACGAGGATGGCCAGGTGACCCAACTCCTTGTCACGTAAGATTGGGGAATCGAAACCATGCCAGTTGAGAATCGTTAAAACAATTAAACGAAATGAAATGAAAATGAAACGGGATATAACGTCCTACTGTTCTACTTCTGATTGGGCTAATAAAGACGGGCATACGCCATACAGTGTGCTATGAGGTAACTTTGGCCCAGGCAGCGGCGTTGTGACCTACTCATATAGAATTCCAACTGCCAAGGGATCTTTTACATGCACACAAATGAGTACACGGGTTTTCGGGTTTTCGTCCCATCCGAACGACTAGACAGCTGCCCTTGTCAGGCCCTCCATCCCGCACCACTGACAAAGGGAAACCGCGTCGGAAAATCCCGATGAACTTTCTCAGCCAATGCATGGATCAAACAAATAAACGGATGCACGATTTTACTCGTATATAATTACTTCGTGCACGATTCCATTTGTAAATAATTATTTCGTTTGAAAGAATTAATCGATTAATGCTTCACACACCCAATTTGGATTGTGTGCTATAGGCACTTTATATTTTTCATGTCACTCAAAATGTGTACTAACTAGCAATGCATTTTTACTATATAGTGTACCAAATATCCAAGTTCATATTGTGTGCTAACCAGTCATGTCATTTTACAAGATATTACCCCACAAACCAAAGTTCATACTGTGTGCTAACCAGTCATGTCATTTTTACTATATAGT
This sequence comes from Patella ulyssiponensis, assembly GCA_963678685.1. NCBI lineage: Eukaryota > Metazoa > Mollusca > Gastropoda > Patellidae > Patella > Patella ulyssiponensis. Next base: position 78,658,791 of record OY783228.1, read on the forward strand.
GTACCAAATACCCAAGATAATATTGTGCGTAGAAAGAAAGATGGCAGCGAATCACACAGCGAATGGGGATGCAGCCATGAAGGATGCTGAACGAACGGAAGAATTACCAGATTCTGGTATGAAACAAACAATTGAAACACCATTGCAAGCGGATGGTTTCTCAGATTCCGCGGTAAAACAAATTAGTGACTCTACACCATTGCAAGCGGATGGACATTCAGACTCTAAGTTGACCAACACAAATGACTTTAAACCGCCCGACGGTGGATGGGGATGGTTGGTGTGCTTCACGGCATTAGTGGCCAATGGGACAGTCGTAGCGATTATAAATACCTATGGAATTATATATGTTGCAATCGAAAACAAATTTTCAACCCCAGATCAAAGTATAGCCTTTAAAACATGTAAGTAGATTACTTTGTAGTTCATGGTAAAATTAAAGCAGAAGCAAGTATTTATGAAACCGGATCAATAAGGGAACGCACCCATCAAACAAACCCCAGAGCGATCTGGTCCGGTGTATGCTGTCCCCAATGGCAACGCTTAGTTAGGACGCATACAGACGGTCCTGTATTTGAATCTCTGCTGTTCTCACTTTACGAAGTTGGTTGATAAGGTGGTGTTGCTGGACGTTACGATCGACGTACACCCGAAGTCGTGTGGACAGATAGTTGTCATTGAAAAAGGGCAGGCGGAAACGTCACTGCCCGAATGTAATTCTCGCTCTTGCATGATTAGGTCTATTTGATAAGGCCAGCCTCAAGTTTTTTCAAAGGTCACGAGATGTTAACAGACCTAACCCTAATGCTTAACCTAATTGTAACCTACAATCTTGCCAACTATCACTTGTCCTGACCTTATTTACCACAGGGACAGCTGGCTAGTCGTTCAGATGGGACAACTTAACGAGGGCCCGTCTACACATTGGAGTGCACGTAAAAAATGCCTTGGTAGTTGACATTCGATATAAGAATAGGCCGTAGCATAATTCCCCCATAGCTCACTGTATGACATATATCCGTCTTCATTAGCCCAGTTGGAGTAGGACATTCAACCCATTTCATGCTTTCACTTTATAATAACCGATCCTCGTAACCTTCCGCATTACACCAACATAAAATGAATTTTCATTTTCATTTCAGCATTGGTAGGTTCTGTGTGCACAGCGATGACCTTCCTAATGTGCATTGTGGCTAGTATTCTCAGTGACAAAATAGGCATACGACAAACAGCAGCTCTGGGTGCAGTTCTAGGTATCATTGGACTCTTAGGAAGTGCTTTCGTGGAGACACTTGAAATATTGTATCTCACCTATGGAATATTCCTTGGGCTTGGTTCAGCATTTGTTTTGTTTCCTTCTGTTTTTATATTAGGGCATTATTTTAGGAAGCATCTAGGCCTTGTAAATGGTATAGTAACATTTGGGGGTGGTGTATTTACGATCTGTTCATCGCTATCTTTTCCAATCTTATTCAAAAATATCGGTCTCAAGTATACGTTCACAATACTCGCTGGATTTTATTTGATTTCATTGGGATGTACATTAACCTGGAAGCCTCTACTACCGAAACAACCAGATACCCAAACACGAAAGGAAGCTGAAAAAGGTGAATCTAGATGCTGTAAATCTCTAGGAGGTTACCTAAATATGGGAATATGGAAGAATAAAGGTTATGTGGTGTGGACTTTATCAGTGTTCTTGTCATTGTTTGGATACCTTGTGCCTTTTTATCATTTGGTGAGTTTCGTTAGGTCTCTTTTATTTTCATTGTACCCTATAGACTACGCAAAAAATAGCTCTCTGGAACTGCAGGGGCTCACATATCTCCCCAGAATTCCAGCTGGTTAGTAACGACCTCGTGCCTTGTTATCATTTGGTGAGTTTCGTTAGGTCTCTAAAATTTTAATTGCACCTTATAGACCACGCAAGGTTGCTTCTATCGGTAGCTCAAGATACAATCCTAAACAAATTGCAACGCAAAATAGCTCCCTGGACCTGCTTAGGCGCGGACATCTCTCCCCCAAAACACCCAACTGGTTAGCCACGACCTTTGGCAACTACTATTGACACTGACACTGACCTGTTGCCCGATTACTATACCACACTTCTTTTAGAATAATCTAATTTGTACACATGGACAAGCTCAATGTGGCGTCTTTCACCAAATGACAAATCAACAGAATCTACGAACGGGGTAATCAGCACAATCCGAAATTTGATCTCTCATTACGCCGGCATATGCGAACCCTGAAAACTCTAGTTTTTCCAGGAACCTTGAATCTAAGTAAGTAAAATATATAAGAGTTAATGCTTTCTGTTTCTTTGTTTATTCTGTCTGTTACAGCCTAAGTATTCCGAGGAGTTGTTTCCCGAGTCTAAGAGCAGTTATTTAGTCTTGTGTTTGAACATTGCATCATGTGTTGGTAAACTAGTGTGTGGAAAATTGGCTGATTTACCTTGTGCGAATCGCGTTCGGATGCAGCAAGCAGCGTTTGGTGTGGTGGGTGTGGGGACTATGTGCATACCTCTAGCTGAACATTATTACAGTTTAATAGCAGTGAGTTTAATCATTGGAGCGTGTGATGGCTTCTTTCTCTGTTTGATTGGACCTATAGCTTTTGATTTGGTTGGACCAATCGACGCTTCACAAGCGATAGGATTCGCATTTGGAATGGCAGCAATTCCGTTGTCTGTTGGACCCCCGGTTGCAGGTAGGCTGTTAATTCAAAGTATCCCTATGATTTGCCTCAATGTTTTAGAATACTTTTAAAAATAAAAGAAAACATATACAGCCAAAGTAAGCATTGATGTCGTTCAATCCCAGCACGTTTAGCGATCTTTGCTCTTCTGTAATTATATTATTTGTGGGGCAATCATGTCAACAATAGTCAAATGCGATTTATACCAAAATATCTGCCAAGGTCTTGGTGGGATGGAAACGTATTTAAGAAGCCAATTGAACAGGGCTGATTTAAAATGAAATTTGATGATGTAAAGAAGTTCCTAACATAACATAACATCAACAATTATGTAACATATGCCTTTTAAACCTATATTTACAGGTGCTCTGTATGATAATTTAGGGTCGTACCCTATTGCCTTTCATTTAGCTGGTGTTCCACCTGTAATAGGAGCCTTGGGAATGTTCTTTATTAAGAAGGTTAGTCGTTTCATTTAGTCGTTACACGTAGGAATTAAGAATGGGTTGGATTAATACCGGTCAGCCGAGTCGCTATGTTTCGTAACAGTTTTAATGGTTGACATCCAGCTTGGAGACATGGTGCATTGTGAATATGGATTCAACAGAATCAGACATGCTTGGCTCGCGTGGACTGTCCAAGCTGTGGATCGTTATGTGCCAGGTTCAAATAGACTGTCCACACTCGAGATCTTTACATGCCTGATTTGTGTACAGTGTGCAAGCTAGCACTGCTAAGCTGTCACCGTTGACTAATGACGCTAGGCCTTTTTGGTCATTAAATCATATAAGTGGTCGGTATTCTAAACATGTGTTAGTATGCATAGAAAGTAGTTAGAAATTGCGTAGTTGTCATTAATTAGCAGGTGTGTAACTAGCTGTTAACGATATCACTACTAGTGAAAAAGCGTGACAATTGACATACTCCGCGCAGCGTTTCGTTTGATTACAGGTAATCCCACTACACACTGCTATTATGAGTGGATATTGTTGTGTTAAATTTTGATTGGTCAGTAGTCCGACTACCAACCAATCACTACCTACCATACAAAAGCTTTACATTTAAAACGAGTGCCAGTATTGGACCAAATATGTTTACATAACGTTACGTCATGACTCACGCTTTTATTATGCCTAATTAACCCGTGCATAGGAGAATACTGCAGTAAAACTAATTGTGTGACAAACGAGGCTATCAAGTCGAATGAAATGTAAACAATACTCTTTGGAAACGAACATACTTTCACCGTTTTTAATACCTTAAATCACTGTCCAAAGTTTTAGGGAAGACTCAGATTAAACGAAGGACTGTAATGTTGCTGTACTTAAGTGATAGCTTTCATTGAACGGGGAGAATAGACACACTCCCGCAAAAGTTCAAGAAAGAGACGCTATTCCAGCAATGGCCAGAGAGAGATTTCTCGGGCCATTGCTTCAGGAATATGGACAATTGATAACACCCATCACTCTTGAATATACAAACCTGGACAATAGTGATCTATATCATTCAATAGTCACAGTTTTAACATCTTACTGACAAAACCACTTACTTAATGTTTAGTGTCTGATTACTAACAATTTCAACTACCTTATACACAAATGAAATGAAATGAAATTGGGTTTAACGTCCTACTGTTCTGTCCCATCCGAACGACTAGACACATAATGTATATAAACCGACGACTTGGATCTATTAGCGTCGTTTATTTTCATATGTATATCTGTTATTTGTCGCTTAGTCAACGATATCAATGTTACAGTATCGAGACCATGAAGGGAGAGGGAGAAATGGGGTTTAACGTCCACTCGACACAAACTAGGTCATTTTGGGACTAACATATGGTTTCAATTTTATTTCAATAAATCGCTTGCGCGTAGGGGTCTTTAGCAGTGTGAGGAAACCAGAGTGCCCAGAGGAAACCCACGAGTTTGAGAAGGCGCCATGCCACATACGCTCACACCAGGGATGGAAACCACAGCGCGGCACTCTAGACCACTAGGCCATCCCAACCCCCCAGATCATGAAGGATGAGTTTGGATTTAACATGGCACTTAGTAATTTGATAACAACTCAGTGTTATATTATCACAAACGCATTTAATTCTTAAAATGAATTAATTAAATTTTCAAAAAAATTGTATCCTTTATTTTAATTCAATAGAAACTCGATACCGACCCGAGGTCAAGCACAACAGGGAGGAGAAATAAATAACACATCAATTATCCAACCTCGCATATTAATGGGAAATAACCCATCAACAATTATGTAACATATGCCTTTTAAACCTATATTTACAGGTGCTCTGTATGATATAATTCCCTTTCTTTTTATTTCAGAAACCGCGACCAATAACCACCCAGAGTGTGGAACAGATGAATATGTTAACAGAACTATAGCCCACACCAAATAAATATAGGATTTAAAACAATATGTGAAATACAACTTTCGATTGATTCTGACACCAAGACATTTATACTAGCATATCATTGTTTTGTTACCGGTATAACTATCGAAAATTAAAGACCAGATTACATGATTTTTGTTTCAATTCCTTCCAAGGAGGGATCTAGAGGATGGCTTTGAGCCCCCCCCCCCTCTCCTGCTCCGCTACAACACTTTTTATGAGAAAAGTAAGTGTAACGATCGAGTGCTTGTATCCGCTATCATCAGATGTTGCGATGGGATGAGCATTCAAAGCGCAAGATAATGGTGAGAGAGAAATGGGGTTAAACGTCCACTCAACACAAACTAGACCATTTCTGGACTTACATTTGGTCTAATTTTATTTCAGTAATTCGCTTGCGAGTAGGGGTTTTTAGCAGTGGTAGGAAACTGGGAACCCGGAGAAACCCCACGAGGTTGGTCAGGCGACCCTACTCCTGTCACGCACAACCGGGGATTCGAAACCACGCCAGTTGACTTAATGACAAGCTTTATGATACAGCACGCACGTGCTAACCATTCGGCCTTCCACCCCACCCTAGTTCAGCTCTGAACGTCGGTCTCATTACACTCACCATGAGCGTTCAGGGACTGTCCCATTCAATCAATGTCGAAAATAATTGGAGCCCCAGTCAATTTTACTGAGCAACTTTTCACTGCTAAACGATGGGGTGTCAATCCATTTGGACGCCTGTACAATGTAAACGAACATCTTAGTAAGAAAATAAGACCTTGCTTACTTCGCTAGAGTCATTATGAGCGACACAACAAGCTGTTAAAAATACGTCCCCTCCTATCAAGTTACATTATCGCCGCCATGACACTCTAACTGTAGGTCAACGTCCACATGCAGGAATGTCGGTCATACAAGACGAAACGAAATGTACAGGCTTTACAATGTACAGGCTTTCACACGGATGGACACCCCGTCGTTTAGCAGTGAAAAGTTGTCCAGTATAATTGACTGTTCTCCAATTTTTTTTCGACATTGATTCAATGGGACAGTCCCTGAACGTTCAGGGTGAGTGTAATGAGACCGACGTTCAGAGCTGAACTACCCCCACCCACCCACCTTCTGCAAGATAATGGTATACACATAATGTGATATCACAATTAATGTTTTGCATCAATGAAATTGAATCACAATGGGGTCCTATACATTCATTATATAAAAATTGACATCAAACGGTGTGTTGGATTTCTCTCTTTACAAAGCACAGTATGCCTACGTAAATGGAGACGATGATGACGTCATACATTTGTTAATCATCAAACTTTCCTCAACAGGAACCTGGTAAAGCCCCGCCTGCAAACTTCCTGGATCCGTGTTCTCGGTGTTAATCGTCAATGCTGGGTTTCCATTGTCGTCTGATGCGTTATGATGGGGTTGTTCCCAGTAAGTCCACGATTAGGTACGTTCAGATACGTTTAGATACCTTTTGATACGATCACAGCGATTGCTACGACTGACCACAATGTATGACAAGACACATATGCTCACACCACGGATCAAAGCCAAGACCGCAAGCAAGAGGTGACCCGCAAGTTTTCAAGGCCTGCTGTTACTTAAAGCAAAGAGGCGCCCTCATTTGATTACTTGATAACTATGGCAATAAAGTCGTTTATACTAATGGCGAACGCGCCCAAATTGTGTTCGCGTGGAAAACGCAGAGAATGTCCCCAGGGCGAGTTTTATTTTGGGGAACAGAGTACGAGGTAAAATGTCGTATATGTGACGTATCTGTGGCATTGATAGAAGGGCTTCATTCTTCACGTGTATCGTCAGGCATCGATTAATCAACCAGAGTTGACAGTTCCATGCACCAAAAGGCCAAAAACTTTCCGTAACAGACCGTTTCATTGGCTTATCCCTCACACCATTCAGAACGCGTGTTATAAAAATCTTCCTGATCCTAGTGTAGTAAAGACAAGTAAAAAGAAATTCTTAAATATAAAAACGAAACGAACGAAGATCTGTGTTTTAATCCGAGTGAGACGATGATTCGTGCGGAAAATCGCAGTTTGCGGTTAGACCATCCAACAGTGCCTAACACTGGTGTCCAACACTGAACTCAATCATTAATATGGCGTTACGGTGATATATTTGAACGTTTTTGTTTACTAAATTGTGACCTCTACGGCTACCACAAGCTTAACACGCGATTTTTCGTACAATCAGGGCCCATAATCAAGGAAGTTGCCGCGGCCAATATGCGGGAACATCGAAAGGAACCGTGATTTATGGGTTATGAACATACATTTCAAGTTTCATCTAAATCGGATGAAAATTGTGACCACTAGAGGCAGCACAAGCCATTTTCGTACAATCAGGGCCCATAATCAAGGAAGTTGCCGGCACCAATATGCGAGAATATCGAAAGGAACCTAGATCTGTGAGTTATAAACATGCATTTCAAGTTTCATCTAAATCAGATAAAAATTGTGACCTCTAGTGTATCCACAATCTAAAAAGCTGATTTTTCGAACAATCAGGGGCCATTATTCGACAGGAATCGAGATCTTTTGGAGATAAACCTCTATTTCGTCAAAACCGAATAAGAATTGTGACCTGTAGAGGATGTGTCCACAAACAAATTGTGGTCGGGCGGGCCTCCGGGCGGACAGGGGCGACAACAATAGCAGAGATTTTATCAAGGGTGGAAGTTCAAAAGAAATAGTCAAACGAAACACCTGCAGCAAGTAGACTTAGTTCTTACAAAATGCATCTTTGGTAAATAAGACGCTCATAAAACATAATAAAATGAACGACCTCTTTACCGGTACAACAAATTCAGTGGTTCATTATATGGGATAAATGTAAGCACATTCTAGGTCAAAAAGCCACGTTATAATAAATATATCGCTAGTAAACAACGAAATCTAGGCCACTGTCATGTTTTCGTATAAAATAAACCAATATAAATAGTCCCAACATACCTGTACAATTTGATTCAATAAATACATTATGGGAGATTAGATAAAGAGCTGGCAGTTCTCACTATAATAGTTAAATGTAAAGACAATTCGCTGAAAATTTCAGTTAAATTGATCGACTCACACTGATCAGCAGTGAATATTCGCTTGGCCGCTACAATCACTGATAGGGATGACATCGACGCGACTTAATTAGTCCACCATATAAACTTTTTTTCTTTCGACAAATTAAATTCTAAAACATTTTTTGTATGTATTAAAAAAAGAAGTAAAGACGTTTGAAGTATTTGTAGTTAAAAAATATTTCCTATTTAGTGTAAATGGGTATTAAAATGAGCAAAAAGCATCATTTTGCCCGGAGCAGTTACGCCTTATGTAAACAATGCACCAGCCATTGAGCCAATTTTTGAAGCCGTGTGGTGTCATTGCACGTGTTCAAGACAGTCATCTGTGACAGAGATAATTCGTAAGTAATTCTCTGTGAAACAGATTGTGATCGACTATGAACCGATAATTCAGCTATTCAAATTTCGGCATCGCCTATATTATCATTACAAAAGTCGGTATGGTAAAAACATAGTCTCGTTTAATCTGGTGTCTTCCCTAAAACTTTGGACATTGTTTAAAACGGATTCTCTCTCCGTGTTGAGAGCCTCGTCACGCTGTTAATTTTTCTGCAATATTCTGCCATGCACTGTTTAATCGAGCATAATGAGATCGTGCGTCATGGCGTAACGTTTTGTAAACATAATTTGGTCCTATTGGGAGCTCTGTTTAAAGCGTGATCATATAATTACGCACCTAGCTATTCGTTGTTAATCGGACTATTGACCAGTCATAATTTGGGACAGAAATTTGTTTCCATAAATGCAGTGTTTAGTAAGATTAGCTCTAATTAAACGAAACACTGCGAGGAGTATGTGGTGGGACGAAAACACGAAATGTCGACAACCTTTGAAAGTGGGAATAAGAAACCTCCCTCATAGCACACTGCATAGCGTATGCCTGTCGTTATTAGCTGGTATGTTCATTCAAGGAACAACATGCAATCGTTCGGAAGGTAGCCGCACATCAATGGGGGAAGGGGGTGTCCACTCGACAACTCGTGGTTTAAGTTTATTTCTTGTTGGGAATCAAAATGAAATGAAATGAAATGGGGTTTAACGTCCTACTCTTCTGCACCTGACCTGGGCTAATGGAAGACGGGCATACGCCATACAGTGTGCTATGAGGGAAATTTTGCCCGGGCAGCGGCACTACGGCCTACTCCTATATCGAATTCCAACTGCCAAGGGATTTTTTACTTGCACGCCAATGTGTACACGGGACCTCGGTTTCTCGTCCCATCCGAACGACTAGACAGCTGTCTTTGTGAGGCACTCCTTCTGCGTTACTGACAAGGAGAAACCACGCCGGAAAATTGAGATCGAGGGATCGAGCACCCGACCTCCAGGCTAGCGAGCCAGCGCCTTACCCACTTAGACACCGTGATTCCAGGAATTAAAACCACCACGCTTTACTAAATGACAGACCCGATGAACTAAGCCGCACGAGTTAGACCATGTGGCCCTCAACCCCGTCCCCATGCCTGAAACAAAAGGAATTGATCTATGATTAGGGAATAGTATAAGGGAAAGAGAGAGAGAGAAATGGGGTTTAACGTCCACTCGACACAAACTAGGTCATTCCGGGACTAACATATGGTTTAATTTTATTTCAATAATTTGCTTGCGCGTATGGGTCTTTAGCAGTGGGAGGAAACCAGAGTGCCCGGAGGAAACCCACGAGGTTGAGAAGGCGCCCCTATCTCCATGCCACATACGCTCACACCAGGGATCGAAACCACAGCCGCAATCCAGAGGTGACCGGCCAGCTAGAGGTCGAAGCGCGGCACTCTAGACCACTAGGCCATCCCAACCCCCCGGAATAGTATTAAACGGGTATTTAAGTAGCGATCTTTAATCAGTAATTTGAACCACAAGCTCTCACTTTAAATACCGATGTCATCAGGGCTTTTAAGTTTGAACCGATGACCTTGCAATTTCTATTCATAAACAGATTTTTCAATCATTGCTTCGGGGCAGTGATGCATTGCAACCTAAAAAATGTACAATTTAAAGGACGTAATATATTTTCTAGCGTGCTGCGGTATTGTACCGTGAAAATATCCATTATTTACGACACAATACACATTTTAATACCAGTGCACGCCAGCGTGTATATATTCATGCTTTCAAGCGATATTTGTAATGAGGCGTCAGTGCATAAGCGAAAGGGGATCACGGTGGCTACGTGGGTTTCCCCCTGTCAGTGATGCAGGACGGAGGGTCTGACAAGTACAGCTGTCTAGTCGCTCGGATGGTACGAAAAACCGAGGTCCCGTGTAAACATTGGCGGGCACGTAAAAGATCTCTTGGCGCTGCCCGGGTAAAATTTCTCTCATAGCACACCGTGTGGTTGGCCCAGTTTAGGAGCAGAGCAGTAGGACGTTTTACCCCATTCATTTCATTTCTCTCCGATGTAGACTTCAGCGATTGCCATTCAACTACTTACCTAAAAAATTGACCAAAATTACAACAAAAATTACTCATTTCTCCCATTTTAGATCCCTACGAATAGAAATTTAGCTCTTTTAATACGGTTTATTTGTACAAGCCACTTGCCAAAATATTTGTTGTATACAAAGAATTGTATATTGACGTCATGATTTGTCGTCCAACTTCAGTGATTTTCCATTCCCTAATTTTAACGCTTTACGATTTTTATGTTAATATTATTTAATAAAATATCCAGAATGTGTATCCCCAAAACCTGGTAGGTCACGGATCATAAAATTCCTTACCTGTTACCTCAAAATGGAAAAACCCTCTTTGTTCTGGGTCAGAAATATGGATCAATTTAATTAAAGTAAGCATTAACCCAAAACGAAGCTAAAATTTGAAAAAAACTTGGGCCGGAAGTTGATTTTGATAGCGGCCCAAACCATGACGCCACCTCCCCCGAAACGATCCCTTTCCAGTGCGCAGATTCCCGAACCTATGCATCTAGCCTCGGCTGTATGACAGTAAGTGATATGTGCCTACGCCTACACAATCGCGATGCGGCACCGGTTTACTTATTAGGAAAACTTGCCGCTGTTTGAAAGAAGTTCTCAAAATTGCGTCGTTCGATGGTGTGTAGAATTTTCAGTGCAATCGGATAAAGTTGAAAAAGAAATAACTTCAAACTTTGAAAACTTTGTAAGATAAAACATTCTTCAAAGGCGTCGCCATCGGAAACGTCGTTGGTAATCCGGGAACTTGAAAGTAATTCTAATGGCGGACTTCGTCATACAGCCGAAGCTAGATGTAGGGTCCTGGAATCTGCTGAGGTTTGCCGAGTGGAACAAAGCAGTAGCAGTAGCAGATGCTGTAGTCGGATGTGCTGATCTTGAGCAGCGGTTGTTACAGCTCTAGGTCGAGGTCGATAGGCAACTCTTCCAATGGCGTGAAGGCGTTGTCTGAGGCGAGCAATGGTCAATGAATAGACATTAAAGTGTCTGGCGACGGCCATGCGTGAAGCCCTCTAATCCAGCATGCCAATAGCTCTGTTCCTGTTTTCTTGTATAAGGCGTGGCATTTTTCCGAAGACCTGGTTAGACTTTGTTCCACACCTAGCCGAAATAACTCACAAATCAAACTACTTATTCAGTTTATTTTGATCAAAATAAAAAAAAAGGTCTAGTCCCCTTTAATTCATTTTTCCTCGCTGATCAGGTGATCATTCATTGATATTCCACCCATCATGCTAAAACACGCGTTTGTTGTGCTGTTTTCTATGGTGTTCTATTTTAGTCATTTCCCACAAATGAATGTTCACATAACTTGGCCAACAGTGATAAAGGCTGCACTCCAAAGCAAACAAAAACAGAGAGGCGTATGTTGGTGGTGGTGGGGGGGGAGTCAAACCACCAACGCAAAACACGATGAAAAGATTATTTCAAACTACTTAAATGATGCAAGATTTCAAAACCGAAAACAATAGAGATCTATTTCAACATTATCTATAATGGTTTGTTCCAGTTCAAAATATAATGATTATGTCAAATATCTTAGAGAGAGAGAGAGAGAGAGAGAGAGAGAGGGGGGGGAGAGAAAAAGAGACGGAGATAGAGAGAGAGAGGGAGAGAAAGAGAGAAATATGTGTTTTACGTCCACGAGACACGAACAAGGTCAAGTGACAAATACCGATTATTATATACCGGATGTCCTTAATCCTTTTAATTGCAGTTATGTTCATTTCCTTTTGCAATACCAAATTTCAGGGATGGGGGTGGGGGCGAATGGTTAGCACGTGCAGTCTGTATCGAGAGAGAGAGAGAGAGGGGGGGGGGATTAAGCCACTCGACACAAACCATTTCGGGACTTGCATATGATTGTATTTTATTTCAATTTCGGCTGTGGGGACAGAGAGAGAGATGAGGTTTAAAGTCCACTCGACACCAACTAGGTCATTTCGAGACTAACACATGGTTCCATTTTATTTCAATAAATTCGCTTGCGCGTAGGGTACTTTAGCGTGGTACGTGACAATAGGTAGGGTCGCTTGTCCAGTCTCGTGGGTTTCCTCTGGGTTCTTCGGTAAACGTATTATTGAAATAAATTTGAACCACGTGTTAGTCCCGAATTAACCTAGTTGGCGTCGAGTGCACGTTAACACCTCTCTCTCTCTCTCTCTCTCTCTCTCTCTCTCTTACTCTCCCTCTCTCTCTATATATATTTTCTTTTTATTGAGGTATGCTTATAACAAAATATTATTTATTCAACGTGTAATAACTAAGATATATTGACATAATGTATTTAGGTTAGAAATCAGTGATCCGTATACATGCCCTTTGGGTGTATAAATGTACGTAACATCCGGGTATAGTTCTTTATATCAAACCACAAACAACTAAAGCTGTGATCCTTACACGAGCTACTTCTATGTTAAAGCTAAGTGAACAATCCAGAAGCATGGAAACTAAAACTGTTTTCTGTTGTCATTTTATGGAATGTTGTACGATTTAACATGTGTACTTCTATGTTAAAGCAAAGTGAACATCAAAACATTTACGTACCCCGGGAGCTTAGAGTGTTTTGATTGTATGGAATGCCCGAGGAATAAATATATCGGTAAGCTACCTTTAAGATATTAAAATTAGTGTACAACGCAGGACTGGATCTTGGTGGAGGTGGGTAGGGGCACACTGCCTGCTTTGTTAGGTGAAATAAAATTGAACCATATGTTAGTCCTGAAATGACCTAGTTTCTCTCTCTCTCTCTCTCTCTCTCTCTCTCTCTCTCTCTCACACACACACACGTAAAGTGCTTTTAATATCATTAATTTTTCTCTCTGTCTCTCTCTCTGTCTCTCTCACGTAAAGTGCTTTTTATGTCATTAATTCTCTCTCTTTCTCTCTCTCTCTTTCTCTTTCTCTCTCATTTGTTCACTAATAGCGGCTTCAGATAACCCAAATCTACGTTGGATGTGACGTAATACAAAACAGACACCGGTAACAAATCAATATATCTAGCAGACGATCGAAATTCGTTTAGCACATTTCGTGGAGACTTAAGGTCGCCCATACAACGGTGACGGTGACGTAATAACAAACAACTACAAGTTTATAACTAATATATGTCGTTTAATGACCAGGAGCGAGACATTAAAAAGTCGATGAAGGTTTTCGGTAAATAGCACAATTATAATAATTACTGTTTTAAACAAACTTAAAAGGCACACAACAGAATCATAAGATTAAAAAATTTAATCAACACGAGCGCCACACGACAGAATAATAATAAATGTTTTAACAAACACAAAAGGCACATAATCATAGCAAAAGCGAAGGCCACACGACAGTAAATTATTAATTGTTTAAACAAGCACAAAAGGTATATAAAACATTAATATTAATAACTATTTTCACCAACACTAAGGTCACGTGGCAGAATAATAAATGTTTTAACAAACACAAAAAGCACATAACAAAAACAAACGTGAAGGCACGCGACAGAATATTATTAATTGTTTTAACAAGCACATAACAATATAATATTAATAACTATTTTCACAAATACAGGGGCCACGAGGGCCCCGAGGCAGAATAATAATTATTGTTTTGATAAATGCAAAAGGCATATATAACAAAATAATGAATGTTTTGACGGACAAACTAACAGTTTATTTATAAACTTATAGCAACAGACTATAAGATAATACTATATGTAATATCAAATGTTCAAATTTAGTTACAAATTACTTTCTATTTGACGATGCATGTGTTTAACGAAAGAAGGACATGTCTCAACAAATTTGAAACTTATATGAACTTTTTATTATAAGATATCCCTGAGAGACGATATTAACAGTTAAGATATATCTTACTGTTATAGTTTAAATATTCACAATAAGTAAAAAAATAAAGTTACAGTTTACCTAGACAAAATGACCAATATACGTAATATATGATATTAGGTCGTTATTCACTAATTTAATAGTGGACCATTATTTGTCTTAATTCTATACCTTTTGATAAAAACAAAGATAAATTCATTGTTACATTGTGATCAGTCTAATTATATAGTGACACTAGATTACTCATAGTTGGGAATCTAATTAACCATGACGGTAAGAAATTATGTCTTAGATCTCTTAAGATCATGAAGTGGATTTCATCGCCCACTAGATTAGTGTTTTGAACAGTTTGCATATACGTTTGCAAATGCTTTAACGGGTCCCTCAAAATAACACTCATCAAAATATATGACAATAAAGGTTTTAAAAGTAGCATATTTTTTAGTGGAAAACTACAAGATGATATCCTGTAATATTTGGCCCTCATCCAAATACTTTTACCCCTTTTATACCATCTACGTATTTGTTATAGCTTAAACGGCCTACTCAACACAGCAATACCCGTGTTGATGGTTATACTTAGCTATTTCAATTGCTCACTGAGGTGGGGACATTGCAGGGTAAAAGTAATAATAATATAAAAGTACATTTCAAAACCATACATATATAATGGCCGTGAAAAAGTGCATCAGAGAAGAGATAATATTCCCAGCTCTCATTATCGGGGCATTATCAAATAGCTGATAGTTCTCACTATAATATTACAAAGTAGATAACGTAAAGGGAATTTCATCATCAATGAGCGTTGGGCGGCAGATCGGATTCAAATCCAGTGAAAATCTGACCCAAAAAATCGCATATAGAGTTGATCATGGTCCTGTTTTGTTAGTAAATGTGTAATTAATAGTTTATATAGCATTTTAGGACTAAAGAAAGATCTGCAATAGGCAGATTTAGCTCCTGAATAATATATGATTAAGTATTCAACTTTAACATATTTGACGCACGCTGTAATTCTATAAGCCTATAAATATATGCATATTTGTGATGTTCTTTTATCTTTAACGCACCTTTGTCATGCACATTGCACACATATGATTTTGAAAGATTTACGTCACATTGTAACTTAAGCCCAACTATATCAATCTTACAATAGATAAGATACCCCCCCCCCCTTTAAACACACTGCGCGACAAGTTTGTACTTAAAATAAGAATCTAGTATATTATATTACAATCAGAGCGTAAAACCTGGGCCCGGTTTCTCGACAATGTTGCATAATAGGTAGCTGTGGGTTTGCTAGTAACTGAGGATTCACTAATTCTTAGATATGATCAAATGATCTTCTTTTATATAATAAATACTTTTACGGGGTTATTTACTGTTTTTTTGGTGATGTTCCTACACTCGAATGATTTCCCTGCTTGTGATCGCGGAAGTTATTTCCTTCTGGAATACTTTGACGCATTCCACCAACCTGATTGAGAGAGAGGATCTGACATTTGAGCTACTAGAAAACCCACAGCTACCTAATTATTATATAACACTCTCACGATTTATGAGTTTCGGGAACATAAATTACCCATATAATAACCTTCTTTTCTTAAAGGGTTTTAGTTTAAAGTAGCTACGTCTCTAACTCAATATCATGCAAAATCTTCGACATTCACAACACGAATTATTTGTCCATTTAAAGCAAAATTGATGTTGTTATCTTACCAGGAATAGATGGGCTTCAGATAGCCTATATTTAAGACAAAATAAACATTTTAACATTGGTACACGAATCGTTAACCATTATGCGTTTCAGCGCCATTTGTAGCAAGGGACTAGAAAAGCGAGGCTAGACACATTCTTATCTGGGGAGCTTACGTAATAAATATACTATTCAAAAAAAGTAGGGGATATTTGATTTTGGGGGCATAATACTAAAATATGCAAATGACTACGAAAAAAGTCACTATAGAACCTAACAGAAGAAACATTTCCAGTTACATGTGACACCCAAACGCACCAATAGCTACCGCATGGAATGCAGGTGATGCTTGGGATCATCATGGGGTCCAACCCAAGATTTGCACGACTCTGACTTTGAATGTTACAGTCATTGTGGCATTGAATTCCAGGGTGGAAACATCAGTTTAATTGTTTTAGTGACTAGAAAACAAATTTTGATATGCGTCGGCTTACCCAAAATGAAAGGTTACGTGCCCTTGGCATGCTACAGATCGGCACAACACAGGCGGTTGTGGCGCGGACGATGAATGTTTCTCAGTCTGTCATAAGCAGGCTATGATGGTCCAGATACCGTGATACACAATCTGTACAGGACAGACCACGCTCAGGTCGACCAAGGGCGACAACTCAAGCCCAGGATCGATTTATCCGTACCTTGGCCTTGAGAAATCGTGTCATCACAGCAAATCAGATCAGCGCTCGTCTTCAAACAGACACTGGTGTGAGAGTGAGTGGCCAGACGATTCGGAATCGACTGCATAGGAGTCACCTTCGCGCCCGACGTCCTCGCGTGATCCCCTGTTTGAGAGATCATCACATTCAGGCAAGACGTCGTTGGTGTAGGGATCGTCAACACTGGGATAATCGACGCTGGAGCAATGTGATGTTTTCAGATGAGTCAAGGTTCACTGTTGATTTTTTGGACAGACGTAGGAGGGTGTGGCGTCGTCGAAACGAGCGCTTCCAAGACGTTAACGTCATCAGACATGATCGATTTGGGGGTGGTTCTGTTATGGTGTGGGGAGGCATCACTGTTGCTGGAAGAACGGCTTTACATGTTGTTGCAGGGCGTGTTACAGGCCAGTACTATCGGGACAACATCTTGGCAGTCCATGTTGTGCCGTTCGCACGACGTCATGGCCGCCGTTTCATCTTCCAGGATGACAACGCAAGATGTCACAGGGCCAGGATCGTTACAGGTTACCTCCAACAACAGACCATCACCACATTACCTTGGCCAGCACTGAGTCCCGACCTCTCCCCCATCGAGCATGTCTGGGACATGCTTGGACAGAGGTTACGTCAACGTCAACAACGTCCTGCCAATGTCCAAGAACTTGCAGCTGCGTTGCAACAGGAATGGGACAATCTGGACCAAAATGACCTTAGACGTCTCATTAGGAGTATGCCACGTCGGATCAATGCTTGTTTGGCAAACATAGGAGGATTTACCCGTTACTGAATTTGTTGTGATGCTGTGGTAACTTTGCTGTTTGACCCCGGGTATCATTTTACCCTTATAATGGTCAGTCTGTGCCTTACTTAGTCTAACGAGCATTTGGAATAAATCGATGAATGTGAACTTCATTTCATTTTGTCATTTGTTTCTTCGTCAGTTTCATTAGGTGACTTTAATAACACTTAAAAATCAAATATCCCCTACTTTTTTTGAATAGTATACTATCAGTGTAGCCTGGAATAACCAGATGCTAGAGATTGCCATCGATTGAGACTTCTGGTGTATTTCGTCAAATATTAGAGTAAAAACGGAAGGATTGAACGCAAATCAGCTTATATACATTTATATTACTTTTTATATGCGTTGCGACCGATTTGTGTCAATTTCTAGGTCCCAGATATTAGCGATTTAGCTCCTTTAAAAGTTTTTTTTAAGATTTGAAAACTTCTGAAGAGTCCTCTGTTTGTGTTTAATGGGGCATTGCGGAATTTAACATTACGCAATATATATATATATAGAGAGAGAAATGGGTTTAACGTCCACTAGACACAACTAGGTCATTTCCGGACTAACACATGGTTTTTAATTTTATCTCAATAATTCGCTTGCGCGTAGGGGTCTTTAGCAGTGGGAGGAAACCGGAGTGCCCGGAGGAAACCCACAAGGTTGAGAAGGCGCCCCTATCTCCATGCCACATACGCTCATACCAGGGCTCGAAACCACAGCCGCAAGCCAGAGGTGACCGGCCAGCTAGAGGTCATTACACAATATAACATGAAATGAAAAGACATAGAATTTAACGTCCTAGTGTTCACCTTCGACTGCAGGAAATTTGGTTTCAAAATACTATCTCATTCAACTGTTAAACTGTGTAATAGTTTGAAGCATATGTAATATCATTTATTAAAAAAAAATTGGAAATTTTTTTTTTATTTCATTACATTTAATAGCATTTAAAAATTGGAATGGAAAAATAAGTAATTTCATTATTTTTAATGGCATTTAGAAATTGGACTGGAAAAATAGATATTTTACTTCATTATATTTAATGGCATTTAAAAATCAAACTCGAATTTTATTTCGTTATATTTGATGGTATTTAATAGCATTTAGAAATTAAACTGGAGAAAATAGATATTTCGTGTCATTAAAATAACATTTAAAAAAAGGACTTGACCAAAAATGTATGTTTAATGGCATTTAGAAATTAAACTGGAAAAATAATATAATGTCATTTACTGATTGAAATAACGTATTTTTATTATTTTACAGAGGAACAGGCCCCATTATGACCATACCTACAGAAACGATTAACAATTGGATATTAGATAAGCTGATCAATTACAAGGAACAGACCCCATCATGACCGTAGCTAAAGAGTAAAAGTTGGATATCAGACAAGCTGAACAACAAGTAGTGTACTGTGCAAAATATTCCTCACCCTTTCCCCAGAACATCGTCCATGCGCAACATATAAAGGATATAACAATGGCCGCGGTACCGGTTCTACAATTACCATTGGGTAAGAAATATCACGTGTTTTTATACCACAAGGAGTCGCCAGAAGATTCACAAATTGCTCAAATGCTGTTAACGAAATTGAAATCAAATGGATTTATCTGCTGTTGCAACCAGGACTTCTCACCGGGTAGAACCTCTATTGGCAGCACCGTGCATGCTATTGACATGTCCATGAAAATGGTGATTATTTATTCCGAGACATTCTTCAAGAGCACGGAATCATCGTTTACGATCGAAATGCAGATGCAACATTGTTTAAATACGGAGAAATTCCTGCTTATTCCCGTCCAATATAACGATTGTCAGATACCTTTGTTTTATAAAACTTTACCCGTGATTGACGTCAGACAACCAGAAGAAGTGTGGTATCCGCAGTTGGTGAAATCAATTAAAAATATTTCTGGTAAGTTTTAAATATGAGTCGAGATCCCAGGGCCATAAAATTGATTTAAACATACATTATGCAGGAGCTAAATTAGCTCATTGCAGGTCTTTCCTGGGTCAGATTTTCAATGGATTTGAATCCGATCTGCTGCTCAACGCTCACTAATGATTAAATCCACAAATGGATAATCGAGACTATGTTTTTTTACCGTATCGACTTTAGAAATGATGATCGAGACAAGCCTTAAATTCAATTGCTAAGATCTCGGTTCAGAGTGGGGGAATTTGACTGAAATTTTCAGCATATTCCCTTTACATTATCTAGCTTTTCAAAAACTATTATAGTGAGAACTATCAGCTCTTTATGTAATCTTTAAAATTCAGTGTAAAATATATTTGTAGTCTTTATTCGACATAGACCAACGCTTTTTTATTGGACCTAATACATTAAATTTTATTTGGTATAAACACTTAACCGTGGGTGGTCGATCTACCATTAAGCCAAGGGGAACTAAAATTGCACGATTTCCTAGTCTCGAAATGGCGTTAAGTGTTAGAACTCAACTATAAGACCTAGTACCCAGGAATGTGAGAAAAACATTTAACATATCTATCAACAGAGGAAAAAAACTTTTTATTTTAATATAGTAGGGCATATCAAAATTGAACAGCGATAATTGGATGACCAACAGAAATGGATTCAGCCCACTCTATTTTGTCAGGAAATGATGTAATCTCCCTCTCTCTCTCTCTCTCTCTCTCTCTCTCTCTCTCTCTCTCTCTCTCTCTCTCTCTCTCTCTCTCTCTCTCTCTCTCTCTCTCTCTCTCACTTATGTTTAATAGCAGTTATTTATATCTAACATTACGTCATATAGTATATAAGCCAAGTAAACAAATTTCTGGCCTAAGGCTGTATTCTAAATATAGCATTTTATTTTCCGACTCTAACATCCGTTTTTCAGCTACAGACTTGTATTTCGACATATTGATGAATAAATATATGTTTTAGGGTTGAATAATAAATTTTGATAAATAAACACCTGAAGGAGTATATCATTAAATTTTATTTGGTATAAACACTTAGCCGTGGGTGGTCGATCTACCATTGAGCCAAGGGGAACTAAAATTGCACGATTTCCTAGTCTCGAAATGGCGTTAAATGTTAGAGCTCAACTATAAGACCTAGGACCCAGGTCTGTCCGAAAAACATTTAACATATCTATCAACAGAGGAAAAAAACTTCACTTCCGATTCATGAATCCTTTATTACTCCTCTATCTATGGTAGCGGTGATCTCTGTGTTAATATTATATTTGGAAAGTGTTTAATCAGTCCTATCACATATGTGATAATGACTGGCACCAATATTGTCCTTTAAACAACAAGCATAAAATCAACTCTGTAGACCCACGGATGGCTTGGATTGAGCTATGATTCAAACAGGATTTCATCGATTGATTTAATTATAAATGGCGTCGTGAGAGGAGATTAACCGTTACGTTGACGTCATACTCCTAGATCGAGGCTAAATGATAGAGTGTACTAAGCGAGGCCGCTGTTGAGCGAGGTAATTGATTTAGCTCTTGCATAATATATGTTTGAGTTGCAAATTTATCATTTGGACAGCGATCAAAATAAATCGGTCATATTGTTTTTTTCTGTGTTCTGCATCGGTAACGTTTAGCTTGTGCTGCTATATTCAGTTATGACTAATAGCTGAGCTATTATATCAGGAAAGTTTCTTCCTGTCACGCACATTCCGCTATCATTCAGGAACAGAAAATTTCACTTTATTGGTTTTTTTTATTATTTTTTTTTTTTTTGCACCGCTTGGTAGTGTCACGAAAAGATAAAACCTTGTTAATATTATTTTAAATACCCGATAAAAACACACGAAAGAACTGTAGTCTGTTGGTCTTTGCAAATCGGCTTTCCTGTCTGCAATGCATACATGAGTCGACAAAAACGTCCACATTAAATATTTGGGTATAAAATGTTGGGGATATGAAAAATTGCATTATTAGTGTTATATTTCAGATATTTCTAAACAGTTTGTTGCTGGTCCAAGAATATCCACCATATTGATACATGTTTGTGGATACGAACCAGGTGTGTTTTACTTATATTAGTCTAGTTATTTTCATATTTAATCTTAAAGCCCCAATAACACTCTTGTTGTAATTGAATAATATGTCCCAATCTTTATTCTGGCCAACAAATTGTATTATTTTACAATATTCAAATTAATTGATGATACAAATTTCATCTTAACAAACCTAATTTAAAGAATTGGAAAAATTCAACTACATGATTTGAAAAGGTTAACGTAAACCTTTTCAGATGTGACTTGGATTTTAAAATATTTTCGAACCCTCTGAACAAGTAAAATATGATGTAATGGATAATTTACACAACAGGTAGGACAAATAAACATCTAGTACTTAGAATAAGACTATTATTTATTTTCTAGAGCTGCCAAGCCTGTAAGAGTGTTATTGTCCCTTTAATGACGGTGTGTTATAGTCATGACTCAAAGGTTAATTTGAGATGCGAGATATACACTCTTTCTGCAGATGTATTGCGCCTAGGGCAAGGTTGCCGGGAATGCTGTAAAATTTGCATGATTGATTAGAGATTCGGATGACCGAATGGTAAGCGCGTGGTTTTTCGATTCCTCGGAGACCGCGTAATCTGGGGTGTAGGGTCGCCTGTCAAACCACGTGGGTTCCCTTCCTCTGCTCCAGACCCCTAGGCCTGCTTACATGCGAATTATTGAAATAAATTTGAACCATATGTTAGTCCCGAAATTTGTGTCGAGTGGACGTTACCCCCCCCTCTCTCTCTCTCTCTCTCTCTCTCTCTCTCTCTCATTAAATTTCACTGTATGGGTTCACATAAACGTTTTATGCAATAAAGTGTCTTGATACCCACGATTTGTAATTCGTCTATTCATAGCAATGACCTAGTTTCGGTTGAGTGGACGTTAAGAAAGAGGTTGGTAATCGTGACATGGGCGAACTTTTGTTCTGACTGCCGTAAAAGCACTCAACCCAACTAACAGTTGAGAAGTTGGAGCTCGGCAACGATAATAGAATTAACACTGAAGTCAATGGAAAACATTTAAATAACACGACACGACATGTTCAAATAATTGGTCTTAATTATGTATGGAATCTAAAGGGGTCTTCCCGGGAGTAAGGCCCATCCATATCAGACCTGTGTAATATGACCCACTATGTTCTATATTAGTCCCGCTTACGAGGCGGGGGGGGGCGGCGAATGGTTAACACGTGCGCGTTGTATCATAAAGACTGCCGTTGAGTCAGCTGGCGTAGTTTCGATTCCCCGGTTGTACTGGCAAGGAATATGGTCGCCTGCCCAATCTCGTGGGTTTACTTAGGGTCCTTCAGTTTCCTTCCACTGCTAAAGGCCCCTACGCGCAAGCGAAATGTTGAATAAAAATTGAACCATGTGTTAGACCCGAAATGACCTCGTTAGACTAAGTAAGGCACAGACTGACCATTATAAGGGTAAATTGATACCCGGGGTCAAACAGCAAAGTTACCACAGCATCACAACAAAGTCAGTAACGGGTAAATCCTCCCCTGTTTGCCAAACAAGCATTGATCCGACGTGGCATACTCCTAATGAGACGTCTAAGGTCATTTTGGTCCAGATTGTCCCATTCCTGTTGCAACGCAGCAGCAAGTTGTTCTTGGACATTGGCAGGACGTTGTTGACGTTGACGTAACCTCTGTCCAAGCATGTCGGGACTCAGTGCTGGCCAAGGTAATGTGATGTTCTGTTGTTGGAGGTAACCTGTAACGATCCTGGCCCTGTGACATCTTGCGTTGTCATCCTGGAAGATGAAACGGCGGCCATGACGTCGTACGAACGGCACAACATGGACTGCCAAGATGTTGTCCCGGTAGTACTGGCCTGTAACACGCCCTGCAACAACATGTAAAGCCGTTCTTCCAGCAACAGTGATGCCTCCCCACACCATAACAGAACCACCCCCAAATCGATCATGTCTGATGACGTTAACGTTTTGGAAGCGCTCGTTTCGACGACGCCACACCCTCCTACGTCTGTCCAAAAAATCAACAGTGAACCTCAACGCCGGATTAACCATGGTGGGGGCCCCCCCCCCCAAGAAATTTTCAGAAATTGGAGGCCAGAAACGTGATTTCCTAACATTTTAGGCACTTGTGTTGGAGCCATTTAGAAGTACCTCCCCCAGAAAAAAATAAAATTCTGCCACCAAATTAGCGCATTCTGGCGTTATTTCAGTGGACCAATCCATGCTAGTGCTATGAATTGATGACATTTCTAGAGGAGGGGACTGTAAGTGGGCAGAGCGACATCAAACCTAATTTTGAAGTAGCTCAGTGATAAATAACGGGGTTTACTTGATTCGGAATCGTATTATACCCCACGATGATTTGATGAATGGAGGCCGTAACGTTACGACCAAGCCGGACTCGATGTTTGGCCAACAAAATGGTAATACGAGATTTAATCAAGAAATATGAATATTTCGTGTGATCATGATGTGCATCTCACCAAATTCAGCTTATACCCACAACAAATATCAACAACAACAACAGCTTATATACAATCGTACGTCAATCTAAGGCAAAATTCGCGCTACTCGAAATGATGGGGACGTGTAATTCGTTCAAGTTATACGATAATTCGAGTTAGACGATGGTCGGTCCGATAGAAGATCTCATTCTCACGACAATAAAAAATCATGTGTTACACCCATCACCGGGTTACACCGAATTCTCGGTTGTCGATCGCAACACACCATGGATTGAGGAGGCCCCAGGGACTTCCGATGGAGGGCCATCGGAGGGGCCCCGTCACTAGGTCACCATGCTCAAGGTCCGACCATGCTCAAGGCGCGTAACTGAGATTTTTGTGGGGGGCCCCCTAATGTGGTGGGCCCTGGAGCCTGTGCCCCATGGTGCCCCATGGTTAATCCGGCGTTGGTGAACCTTGACTCATCTGAAAACATCACATTGCTCCAGCGTCGATTATCCCAATGTTGACGATCCCTACACCAACGACGTCTTGCCTGAATGTGATGATCTCTCAAACAAGGGATCACGCGAGGACGTCGGGCGCGAAGGTGACCCCTATGCAGTCGATTCCGGATCGTCTGGCCACTCACTCTCACACCAGTGCCTGTTTGAAGACGAGCGCAGATCTGATTTGCTGTGATGACACGATTTATCAAGGCCAAGGTACGGATAAATCGATCCTGGGCTTGAGTTGTCGCCCTTGGTCGACCTGAGCGTGGTCTGTCCTGTACAGATTGTGTATCACGGTATCTGGACCATAGCCTGCTTATGACAGACTGAGAAACATTCATCTTCCGCGCCACAACCGCCTGTGTTGTGCCGATCTGTAGCATGCCAACGGCACGTAACCTTTCATTTTGGGTAAGCCGACGCATATCAAAATTTGTTTTCTGGTCCCTAAAACAATTAAACTGATGTTTCCACCCTGGAATTCAATGCCAAAATGACTGTAACATTCAAAGTCAGAGTCGTGCAAATCTTGGGTTGGACCCCCCCCCCCCCCTGATGACCCCAAGCATCACCTGCATTCCATGCGCTAGCTATTGGTGCGTTTTGGTGTCACATGTAACTGGAAATGTTTCTTCTGTTAGGTTCTATAGTGACCTTTTTCGTAGTCATTTGCATATTTTAGTATTATGCCCCCAAAATCAAATATCCCCTACTTTTTTTGAATAGTATATGTGTTATTTGAACTTCAGTTGTCACTTTCTAGTATCCAAATCACATACAATTATACCACTGTATTTATCATTATAGCTCGAAGAAACAATATGGAAGTTCTAGCACGTCGTAGGGGTGTTTATAGTTCCAGGGAATCCAAGAAGCTGAAGATGCGCCATAAGATGCTCCACCAGATGCAGAAAGCCGGAGTTATTGTAAGTTAGATTTATTAATATTTGAAAGATCAGACAGGACGAAAAAACAGGCCCCGAGAACGCAAAGCTTTCCCAAACTTAAAGCCCCAATAACACTCTTGTTGTAATTGAATAATATGTCCCAATCTTAATTCTGGTCAACAAATTGTATTATTTTGCAATATTCAAATTAATTGATGATACAAATTTCATCTTAACACACATAATTTAAAGAATTGGAAAAATTCAACTACATGATTTGAAAAGGTTAACGTAAACCTTTTCAAATGTGACTTGGATTT
Source organism: Patella ulyssiponensis (assembly GCA_963678685.1). Classification (NCBI taxonomy): domain Eukaryota; kingdom Metazoa; phylum Mollusca; class Gastropoda; family Patellidae; genus Patella; species Patella ulyssiponensis. The sequence continues at coordinate 78,684,592 of OY783228.1, forward strand.
TAAAATATTTTCGAACTCTCTGAACAAGTAAAATATGATCTAATGGATAATTTACACAACAGGTAGGACAAATTAACATCTAGTACTTAGAATAAGACTATTATTTATTTTCTGGAGCTGCAAAGCCAGCAAGAGCGTTATTGTCCCTTTAAAAGATTCATTATGGGAGATTAGATAAAGTGCTGGCAGCTCTCACTATAATAGTAAATTGATTCACCCTGAACCGAGAATTTAACGATTGAATTTAAGGCCTAGCCTCGATCATCATTACTAGAGTCGGTACAATAATAAACATAATCTCGATTATTCATTTTTTAGTGCGATATCTGCATTTATTGACTGAATTTAGGGCCTAGACCCGTTCATCATTACTGAAGTCGGTACGACAATAAAAATAATCTCGATTATCCATTTTTTGATGTGATCTGCAGCAGCAGACCCGGTTCTAATACAGTGAATATCGCAGGCTAGCGATGACAGGAGAGGTGATTAGAATCAGAATAAGTTAATTTATGTCTAATTAATAATTCAGATAACATCTTAGACCTAGATCCAGCTCTGGCATAATAGGCTAAATCTGTCTATTGTCAGTTTTTTGGCTTCAAATGTTATACAAATTATTTTTTAGACATTGAATAACCTATAATCAATTTTCTCTAGATTTGATCTGGTTTTAAACATCTGCGAGATTTGCATATTTAATGATGTAATGGACAATCGAGGCTAAATCTCGGTTGCCAAGTACCAACGCTACGATAATGAACGATCTACGCTATAGGTACAAACAGTGATAACTTCGTTCAAAATGAAATAATTTCAATGAAATTTTCAATATATTCATTTTGCATTATCTATTTTTGAACTATTATAGCAAGATCGACCAGCTCTTTATCTAAATCTTACATAATGTATCTTTAAATCCCTGTATACTTCATATTTTTAATTGTTTCAATAATATGATAACGACTAGAGAAGCCTATCGAATCGTCGCTCAGTTATAAGCAGTAATTGTATTCTATAGAATTGTGACCCGGGAATCACGAGGTTAAGTGGGTAAGACGCTGGCTAACTAGCCTGGAGGTCGGATGTTCGATAACTGCATTGGCCGAGAAAGTTCATTAATATTTTCCGGCGTGGTTTCCCCTTGTTTAGTCGTTCGGATGGGACTAAAAACCGAGGTCACGTGTACACATTCGGTATAAGAGTAGGCAGTAGCGGCGGTGCCCGGGCAAATGTCTCCTCATAGTACACTGTATGGCGTATGCCCGTCTTCATTAGCCCAGGTTAGAAGCAGAACAGTAGGACGCCAAACCCCATTTCATTTTATATAATTTCAGAATTGTGACCTATATGCTTCATATCTTTAATTTCAGTTATCAGAAAGAAAGTTTGAATCCATGATGTCGGATGTGGATTTCATGTTCCGAGATTATTGCAGATTGAACAAACTACTGTTCCCAGTATTAACGTATTTTTTTTTACTTGCAATAATTGGAACCCTGGTTCTAAGAGGTACGCGGTATTTTGACGTGGATCCAATCAGACGATGGCTACCAATGATTATACTGTTTACAGTTGGTTTTTTCGTTTGTGTTGTTACATCCTGGATGATTAGAACGAAATTTCAGGTATTCATCATGATTTTACTTTTTTTTCTTGTCGCTTATAAACCTATAACGGTAAATCTCTTTGATCTTTGCCCAGAATAACTTGCTGTCTGTAAGTCAGCAGCTGCTTTGGATATATACAGGGGAACTTGGGGTTATTCTTTAGAAAGCTTTTCTTTAAACTTGTAACAGGTAGGATTTTGCTCCACCAGAAAACGTGATAGAAGGTTTTTCTTACGGGAATTCTGGGACATTCTCATTTTGCGAACATGTAATAAACAGACTGTTTATAAGTAAGATAAAGTCAGTTACATAGAGGGATAACTCGTGTTTTTCTTTGACGTTCGTCACTTCCGATTGTTGAAACCTTTATTACTCGTAGCAATGATCCCAGTGTTAAAATTACATTTGGAATGTGTTTAACCAGTTCTATCACATGTGATAATGACTGACACCAATATTGTCCTTTAAATCGGGACCTGGTCCCAACTTACATTTCGACCATCATTCGTTCGTTTCCGTAGTTTTGTTTCCACTTCCAACAAGGAAACTATTATAGCGAGAAATGTCAATTCGCAATCTAATCTTACATAATTCGCCTTTAATGAAGATTAGGCAGAAATACTGTAGACAGGGCAAACTTATCCTTACCACCCCTTCACACCTTTAAAGTGTGTACTTTCCTCCCGTCAAAAGGAAACACGTAGTTAACACCTAGGAAACCATAATGAATGTATATTTTAACCCCAGCTTATCCATTGATTTGAATATTGAGTTTCTAGGTTTTTCGGTGGCATACTAGGCAAATGAAGGGAGTTGCTGGGCTGTGGCATAGTTGTAACTGCTTACAAAATCAAAAGATTGGAATATCTAGTACAACAACATGAAGCACATACCCTAATAACTACAAATTTGGTCCTAAGTCACTTTTGACAAAATGTGAGTTACTAGGTGTTAAAATACTTGATTGTATATTTCAGGACTATTATCATCGGTCATTTAAAGATTATCTAGTGCCGATAAACGACAAGTTATTTGATGAACGGATTTTAATAACCGTAGTCGAGGAAACTATATCCTTTAAAATGCATACGACTGGGCTAATGATGACGTTTATACGCCATACAGTGTGCTGTGAGGGAAATTTTACCCTGGCAGCGACAATGTGACCCACTCTTATATCGAATTCCAACTGTCAAGGGATCTTTTACGTTCACGCCAATTTGTATACGAGACTTCGGGTTTTCGTTCCATCCGAACGACTAGACAGCTGTCCTTGTCAGGCCCTCCGTCCTGTACTTCAAATGTCGGCCAACCAGCTTAGCCTCAGTTTAGTAAGTGGAGCTAACGGCAGACTGGCAGCCTCAGTTTAGTAAGGGCGGGCCCATGTCATACCAGGAATTGAAACCGATTGATAAGACCCGAACGTCTCGGTACATAAAATCCAGGACCCTGTTTCTCGAAACCTTAACGAAAGATAGAATCCAAACTTTAGTAAATACTTCAATTTTGATTGGCTAAGCACTAATATCAATCTAATATTATCCAATCAAATTACTAAAATTTGGATTTTATCTTAGTTAATATTTCCTAAAACAGGGTCGTTAATTCCGGATCTTTATTACATACATGTAAAGTGCCTTTAATTTCATTTTTTTTTATTTTTGCATTTGTTTTGTAAATAATTCCTTAACATGTATACATACATATAGTTTACTACGATTATGATCCGTGTCTTGTAAGTATAAACACGTCTATTATTTCTCCTTTGATTGGCATTTAGTAAATGAACATATTAACACAAAGTACAATTTTATGGATACACAATTACCGAGTTTCATACTAAGCGACGTTTCGATGAGCATACTCTCGTCTTTATCAAGCAAATGTTACAAATATGTGAATAGTGGGCAAATATAAACAGAATATGCAACAAAGATAAGAATCAAATACAATTAAAACTTAACACCTTTGATTAATGGCACTATTAATTCGATACAAAAACACAACGCAAGGTATATATAGAGAATCTCTTTTTTGATATCAAAAAATATCAACACAAGTTGATAAAGTAAAAAATAAAAAAACGAGGCTCTGCCGATTTTTTTTTTACTTTATCAACGAGTGTTGATATCTTTTGATATCAAAAAAGATGAATTGGAGATTTTATTTATCACCCAATCCTTTCTTACATGCGCAAATAAATAAAAATATAATTCTTTGGTATAGATTTCACTTTTACTGAATCTGATTACATTACAGCGTTGTGATACATCATTTTTGACAGCAGTTAACCTATTGCAAAGTCCTATATATTGATCCAATATTTCCTTCAATTAAATAAAAATGGTTTCTTTATAACAAAAAAAGAAGTCACTTTTTATTTAAAATAAATTGTGTCTTTAAAATTAAAGAAAGTAGTTCCTTTTTGATTGACCAATCAAATTCATATAAAGCGATATCTCCGCAGTAAATTATGTAATTTATCACACAAGCGATATGTACTGTCAAAAATATTATTGGGTGATAAATAGATGTAACTACTTCTCTATTATTATTGCTTTGATTTAAAGATACATTATGTAAGATTTAGATAATGAACCATTCTTGCCATGATAGCTCAAAAATAGATAATGCAAAATTAATTTATTGAAAATTTCATTCAAATTATTTCATTCTGAGCAAGGGGGTTTGGATGGCCGAATGGTTAGCACGTGCGTGCTGTATCATAAAGCCTTTATTTTTATTTAGATAATGAACCATTCTTGCTATGATAGCTCAAAAATAGCTAATGCAGAATTAATATATTGAAAATTTCATTCTGAGCAAAGAAATTTATCACTGTTTGTAGTTTTGAAAAGATGTGAGCATCGTGGTAACCAGGGCACTGGTATGTTCGAGCTTAACCACGGTTTCCCGTTTTTAAATTCAATTCTTAAATTAGTTAAAATCTCGAGTATCCAATGTCATGGAGAGGTCATCATGGTCTTGTTTTGTTTATAAATGTCTAATTAAAAGTTTATATAAGAAAGGCCTGCAATAGGCAGATTTAGCTCTTGCATAATGTATGTTTAAATACTTTCTGGCCATAAAACGAATTTTTGAAAGCAATGTGATGTTATTCTTTAATTTCAGAATTATTTATTTGAAAATAAAACTCTGTTTGGTATCAACAATACAAGTGTCATAAAACTCAAGGAAATCTACAAAAAATGGCGAGACTGGCTGTATGGCAATATCTCAGACACCGAGGTAAGATTATCAATAAAGGGAAATAACTCCACGTTATTATGTTATCTTCGGTAATATACTATTCAAAAAAAGTAGGGGATATTTGATTTTGGGGGCATAATACTAAAATATGCAAATGACTACGAAAAAAGTCACTATAGAACCTAACAGAAGAAACATTTCCAGTTACATGTGACGCCCAAACGCACCAATAGCTACCGCATGGAATGCAGGTGATGCTTGGGATCATCATGAGGGTCCAACCCAAGATTTGCACGACTCTGACTTTGAATGTTACAGTCATTGTGGCATTGAATTCCAGGGTGGAAACATCAGTTTAATTGTTTAAGTGACCAGAAAACAAATTTTGATATGCGTCGGCTTACCCAAAATGAAAGATTACGTGCCCTTGGCATGCTTCACATCGGCACAACACAGGCGGTTGTGACGCGGACGATGAATGTTTCTCAGTCTGTCATAAGCAGGCTATGGTCCAGATACCGTGATACACAATCTGTACAGGGCAGACCACGCTCAGGTCGACCAAGGGCGACAACTCAAGCCCAGGATCGATTTATCCGTACCTTGGCCTTGAGAAATCGTGTCATCACAGCAAATCAGATCAGCGCTCGTCTTCAAACAGACACTGGTGTGAGAGTGAGTGGCCAGACGATTCGGAATCGACTGCATAGGGGTCACCTTCGCGCCCGACGTCCTCGCGTGATCCCTTGTTTGAGAGATCATCACATTCAGGCAAGACGTCGTTGGTGTAGGGGTCGTCAACACTGGGATAATCGACGCTGGAGCAATGTCATGTTTGCAGATGAGTCAAGGTTCACTGTTGATTTTTTGGACAGACGTAGGAGGGTGTGGCGTCGTCGAAACGAGCGCTTCCAAAACGTTAACGTCATCAGACATGATCGATTTGGGGGTGGTTCTGTTATGGTGTGGGGAGGCATCACTGTTGCTGGAAGAACGGCTTTACATGTTTATGCAGGGCGTGTTACAGGCCAGTACTACCGGGACAACATCTTGGCAGTCCATGTTGTGCCGTTCGCACGACGTCATGGCCGCCGTTTCATCTTCCAGGATGACAACGCAAGATGTCACAGGGCCAGGATCGTTACAGGTTACCTCCAACAACAGAACATCACCACATGACCTTGGCCAGCACTGAGTCCCGACCTCTCCCCCATCGAGCATGTCTGGGACATGCTTGAACAGAGGTTACGTCAACGTCAACAACGTCCTGCCAATGTCCAAGAGCTTGCTGCTGCGTTGCAACGGGAATGGGACAATCTGGACCAAAATGACCTTAGACGTCTCATTAGGAGTCTGCCACGTCGGATCAATGCTTGTTTGGCAAACAGAGGAGGATTTACCCGTTACTGACTTTGTTGTGATGCTGTGGTAACTTTGCTGTTTGACCCCGGGTATCATTTTACCCTTATAATGGTCAGTCTGTGCCTTACTTAGTCTAACGATCATTTGGAATAAATCGATGAATGTGAACTTCATTTCATTTTGTCATTTGTTTCTTCGTCAGTTTCATTAGGTGACTTTAATAACACTTAAAAATCAAATATCCCCTACTTTTTTTGAATAGTATAGATACCTTTTGGAAAGAGTAATCACCAATCCGTGACTGTCTGTTGTGGAGAGAGATATAGAGGGCGAAATGGGGTTTAAGCCACGTCATTTCGGGACTCCCATATGGTTCAATTTTATTTCAATAATTCGCCTGCGTGTAGGGGATTTTATAAGTGGGGGAATCCGAAAGACCCAGGGAAAGCCCACGAAGTTGGATAGGCAATCCTACTCCTTGTCACGTACAACGGGGGAATTGAAACCACGCCAGTTGAATCAAGGTCAAACCTTATTATCAACGCGTACGCGCTAAGCATTTGACCATCTAACCCCCACCCACCCACTGCCTCTTATATGAAACATGATATTACATACTCCAAGTTAAACAAAGGGATGGCCATAATTATATCTAAATATGTTTCCGGATTCAGAATACATCAAAAACTTTGTAATTCCGCACCCGCTTTCCGTCAGAGATTTAGGTTGGCGAATGAATTGTGTTTTGTGGTAATTGTAAGTTATACCACTTCCATTATATATCTATGTTCGTAATATGATGTAATCAATTCAAAGATTCGAATTCATATTAGAATCGAATTTGGTGCAAATCGACACGAATTCAACAATGCTCATGTAACCCCATGTTCCTGAAGCAACGACTGCAAGTATTACAACATCTGGACGTTGCTAGATTACGTCACAATTCCCGAACTTATAGCTACGTTATCTGCAGACATGTGAACAGTAGCGTCCAATCAGAGGTTGTGACCCTGACATTGAACGAACCTTGAACTTTACAATTCGATTATTAGAGGTAGACATCGTACGTACGTAACTAACATACGAAAATTAAATGGAAGCTAGCTTTTTTTTTCGCACGTATACAATGAATGGCCATTTTGCGCAGTAATCCCAGCCAGAATTTGACTATGCTATTTTTTATAATTACGTTAAAGTTTTAAATTTTTGTTTAGAACTGAAATAAATTAACTATCAGTCAATCCCCACGCTAAAAACATCAACAGGATTGATTGCGTATATCTGAAATAGACACGACCGAAGGACAAAATAGTGCCAATATGTCGACGTCAAACTAAATTTGTAATGTTATTTTTGTGGAAAATCATTGGAAGATGCAAGACGTTATGGCTGTACGGATTTAGTACTAAAGGCTTCAAGAAGGCTATTGTTTACAATGTATCATTGTATTGACATTTGTTTGTTGACGTGGCCTCATTGACCCGTGGCGTTTAGATAACGTCATATGGATATCATGGCTATTCACTGTGTCAGAGTCACTCCTCTGCAGGTAGAGCGAGTCTGTCGTTCAGATTGAGGTAGACATTTCCGTTTGAAAGCGCGAGACTTGGTATTCGCGATGGTCGAGGAATTTGATAGGCTCCCAAGCTGTGTGAACACACAACCGAAAATATTGCCGAAATATGCAGGGTATTACGTGAAGGCCTTGATAAGATGTACGTAGTTAAGGCGAGATTAAGCCCTCTATTGAAGATGATAAGGTGTACACCTATTTGTTTATTTTCAGCAGAACGCAGAGCGACGGCAGTTGGTGAAGGAAAGTGGTATGTACGCGTGTTGGTATTTACAAAATAAGCTTCCAAAACCAGCTAAAGACAGACATGTTCGCGATGGGCAATGCCTCTGTCAGTACATCGAGAAAAATATACACGGTGACAACTTTACCCTGGAAAGTGTATCCACCCGATTTTAACATGTAGTTGAAATAACTTCGGTGGCGAAACTTGTAGCAAATCATTAAGGAAGGTGGTTAATTCATCTGCTGGTATTTTCCAGAGAAACTACTAGAATCAAATGAATAGAGACATGTTCTGGGAGAGCAAAGATACACGTTGACCGGTTTACCGTACATAGTATAGCCACCCAATTTTAGACGGAATGGACGCGGAATAGACGTCCTTCAATATTCGGTATTTTCCGCTCTGGTGACCAAATCTGTGTAAATTTTGCCTGATTTCAGCAAAGAAAATGAACCGTGAATCTTGTAGCCAACCGTTACCGGAAGTGACATATATATATGTATTCGTGTTGATTATTAAAATGGGATTGTATGCATCTGTTAGTGCAAACAGACAAAGATACAATATGGCAGCGCTCGTAAAATGGACGCCAAATAGACAGTGTTTCGTAAATCGATATGAAGTGTGTTAAAAATGCCTAGTAAGTCGCTATGAACTGGGCATTATTGTTATTGTTGTATATTTAAATTTACGGTTGTGTTTTGTGACGATGTAAGAAACACTGACTTACTATTAACATTGCGCGTGGTGGGTTTTAATCATTTGGAGCTGGTTTCATTGGATTGCATCATAAACAGCCATAGCTAATAGTCCAGACAGTGGGGTCACAGGCCCAGAGCAGGGGATGGAGTTGGGAGAGGGGGAGTTAAGGGAGAGGGGGAGTTAAGGGGGGGGCGGGGAATGGGGTCACTTAGTGTAGCCTATAACATTTTAATAAAGATTACCCGTTATACAAAATAGTTTAAGTTCCTTCAGTTATTTTTTTTATCATTATTCAGTATATTGGGTGGGGGGAGGCGTGTCTGTCATTGAGTCACGTGGCGAGGATTCAATCCTGCACCTTTATGTGGACATATTAGGTTTAACGTCCACCCAAACACACACTAGGCTAGGTTATTTCAATCATTCGTTTCTCTTGAGCAAATGAAGGTGGGGGTCGCGAGATCCAGAATAAACTATCAATTGACCTTGTCACAAACGAGGGTAGTATCGTAAGAGATTTAACAGTTAAATATCCATAAAGATATAAGACAGTTCCCATGAACGGTTTCTAAATCCCTTTCCTTATTAAACGGGGGGAGTTGTGACCCCTTCATCCATTTTCGTCTGAGCCACTGAGCGAGTAAGACGTTGGCTCGCTAGGCCAAGAAATTTCATCGGGATATTCCGGCGTGGTTAGTGATGCATGTTAAAGATCTGTAGGTCATAGTGCCGCTGCCGGGACAAAATTTCCCTCATAGCACACTGCAAAGTGTATGTCCGTCTTCATTAGCTCAGTCAGAGCAGAACAGTAGGACGTTAAACCCCACTTCATTTCATATCATTCGTTTTCTTCTCAACCAATTGATGGTATATGCTTTTGTGTGACGTATTCGGGTGTGTTCAAACGATTTCACGTGTCCCACGGTTTCTTCTCTGATGTCAGATCTGTTTAGACAAAGCCAATCTGATTAAAACACAGATCCTATTTCGTTGTGTTTTGTATAGTTCAAAATTTCGCTTTACTTGCCTTTACTACACTAGGATCTGGAAGAGCTGTTATAGCAAATGAAACGGTCTGTTAAGGCGAGTTTTTGGCGTAAGGTATACGGAACTGTGGTTAACCCACTAGAAACATCAACGCTGATTGGTTAATCAGATGTCTGACGCCATAGGGTCAAAAGCCACTCGTATGACCTCTGACGCGACCTTCCACCACAACCGGCCAGATCTTCATGTAGTAGAGGCCATCAAAAATATAATAAAAAAACGAAACTAAATATAGATTGAAACAAAAGTGGATTGGACCCGTGGGAGCACAATTCAAGGACAATTGTGGTTATCTTCTTGAAAAATTCGTGACGTATTTGGTAGGTACATGGCTGGGATGGTATGTCAGAAATGCTATGGTAGCCCAGCGATGAAAGATTTAAAACCACAGTTAAGATCTTGCTTGCTTTATTTCACGGTGTTTAGATTACAAATGTTGGAGTAGATTACATTCGATTTTGGGGTTTTTTTTCTTTTTGTAGCAATATTATTTTTCAACAACATTTAGCCAAAGCCGGAATAAGACACTTATTTTCATATTCACTCCAGTGCAATCCACCTTCACAATGCTGGGCAGTTAGAACGCCATTTATACAGATTTGGAATTTATCACAATCGGGATGACGTCTGAATCCATATTCTCCGACTATACATTCTGTCAAATAAACATTAAACACACATTATGCAAGAGTTAAATATGCATATTCCGGTCTTTCTTTATGCCTGAAATATTATCTAAATCATTAATTAGACATTAATTAACTTATCCATACCATAATAAACTCTCCATGACATCGCTACCCTGCAATATTTAGCAGATTGGAATACATTTTGTGAAGGGTAATTAAACGTAAAACTGGATAATCGAGACTTTGCTTTTTATCGTACCGGGTCTAGTAATGCTGATCGAGGCTAACATAAAATCAAAAAGTTTATTTTCTCGGTTCAGTGTGTAGCAATTTGATTAACGGTGTTGGTCAAGAAAGTTCATCGGGACTTTCCGGCAGGGGGCATGGCAAGCTATGGAAAGAAAAAACAGACCCAGTGTACACATTGGCGTGCACCTAAAAGACCCCTTGACAGTCGGAATTCGATATGAGTAGACGGCAGCGTCGCTGTCCGGGAAAAATGTCCCTCATAGCACACTATTCCCGCCTTCGCATCCCCGTGTACACATTGGCATGCACGTAAAAGATCCTTCTGGCAGTTGGAATTCGATATAAGAATATCGGTTGGCAAAACGTTAGCACAAATTTCGCTAACTTAAATTTTACATAAATGAATAATTTTGTATACTGTTTTGTAATGCTGCCCTACGCCTCAGAGGCGGATTCAATGGGGGGGGGGGGGGCGCCCCCCCCCCCTAATTTTTGGACAGTGCCCTTTTTTACTGCTGAAAGTGCCTTTTCTCAGACCCAAATATGTCCGTTCCGAACGTTTACTTAGACGAAAATATCAGCCAAATAGCTCTTAGAATGGCTACAGATGCAAGGAAATGACGGATAATTTTATTGGGGACCCTCCCCCCCCCCCCCTCTCAGCGGCGTGCCCCGTCTCCGCGGTCAGTGCCCTCATTTTGCGGCGCCCCCCCCCCCTTTTCAAAATTCCTAGATCCGCCCCTGCCCCTTGTTCACATTTGTTATACACAAAAGGACTTATTTAACTTAAAATGTCGGTCAACTAGCTTAGCTGTTCTCAAGCGGAGCTAACTGTATACAGACAGCCTACGTTTAGTATATTTATATGTTTTTATATGCATATATATCTATATTGATTGTGATAAAATTTGGCCTGATTTCTTTTTTTTATCATATGTTTGGGAAAAACACAATGTCATTGCAGGAAAGCCTCACTATATGTTTGGCGCAATATAGCCCGGTTGGAGCTAATGTGCCATAACTCCATTTTATTCATTTCATTATTTTTATATATTTTTAGTGGGGGGGGAGAGAGAGAAATGGGGTTTAACGTCCACTCGACACAAACTAGGTCATTTTGGTACGAACATATGGTTTCAATTTTGTTTTCAATAATTCGCTTGCGCGTAGGGGTCTTTAGCAGTGGGAGGAAACCGGAGTGCCCGGAGGAAACCCACGAGGTTGAGAAGGCGCCCCTATCTCCATGCCACATACGCTCACACCAGGAATCGAAACCACAGCCGCAAGCCAGAGGTGACCGGCCAGGTAGAGGTCGAGGCGCGGCACTCTAGACCACTAGGCCATCCCAACCCCCCATTTGGGGGGGGGGGGAGGTAGTGGTCTAGAGTCTAGCTGGCCGGTCACCCCAGGCTTGAGGTTGTGGTTTCAATCCTGGTGGGTGTTTATGTGGTTTGAGATAGTGGCGCCGTCTTAACACAGTAGGTTACTCTGGGTACCCCGATTTCGTCCCACGGGAAAGACCCTGCACATGCGCTAAGTTGATAAAATACAAATAAGACAACTTCGGTGGCAGCGGACGTTAAAACACTAAGAACAGCAACATTCACTAATATGAAGTATACACGCAACAATTCCAGATAGTGGCAAAAGAAACGATAATATTCACACCTACCTGTAGAATTATCTGAGGAGTCTTGTACTGGTGATTTGCATCCTGCAGCCTCCGGCTCTAAACAACTATTCCCATTCACACTCCAGTGCAATCCAGTCGAGCAACTCGACACAGTTGCATAACCATCGACACAGATTTCGAATTTGGAACAATCACCATGACCCAGAAACCTATATTCTCCAGCACGGCACTCGTCTGAAAAGACATTAAGAATAATGAAATGAGGTTTAACGTCCTAATACCAATTGAGATAATGGCTAATGAAAACTGACAGCGGTACGTGCACGCCTTTGAGTACATGTGTGGGCCTCGAATTTTTGGATCCCATCCGACGAATAGACACCTAGGCCTGTTCCTCGAAAAATTTGGGGTCGAGCCACCGTGAATCGTCATCTGAGGGATTGAGTTCTTTGCAAACTACGAGATTATTAAAGTCGAATCGTCTTTCGTTTCGTTTCTTGTAGACCGAAATTTCGTTTTATTTGTCTTTATTGCACTAGGATCTGGAAGAGTTGTTATATAACCTGCGTTCTGGATGATGTGAGGGATTAGCCAATGGAACGGTCTGTTACGGCGAGTTTTGCGTGAGGTGTACTCCGTGTACGGAACTGTGGGTAACCCACTAGAAACATCAACGGTGATTGGTAAATAAAATGTCTGAAATCATAGGATCAGAAGCCTCTCGCATGACCAATGACAGGACCTCCCACCACCATTGGTCATATCTCCATGTAGTAAGAGGACATAGAGAATCCGCGGTTGTACGTGGCAAGGAGTAGGGTTTTCTCCGGGTACTCCGGTTTCCTCCCACTGCTAAAGACCCCTATGCGCAAGCGAATTATTTAAATAAAATTAAACCACATGTTAGTCCCGAAATGACCTAGTTACGGTCGAGTGGACGTTAAACCCCATTTCTCTCTCTCTCCGTCTCTCTCTCTCTCCCTCCCTCACTCTCTGTAGGATATACTAAAGTACAATTTCTTATTCGTATTGGGATTGGGTGGCTGAAAGTACAAATGTGCGCTTTAGATCATATGGTCTGTTATTGAGTCACGTGGTGTGGTTTCGATCCCAGTGTACAGTCACCTGCTAACCTGACGGATTATCTCCCCGTCATCCGAGTTCCTTCCATGGCTCATAACCCCTACGGGCCAGCGTATTATTAAAATAAATTTAACAAAAGGAGTCCCAAAGTGGCTTTGTTGCGTCGAGTGAATGTTAAACACTCTCTTTCTCCCTCCCCCTCTCTCTCTCTCTTTAATTAAAATATTTACCTGAACCTGATAGGTCTACAGAGATCACCAAGACGACCACCAAGACGTTAATGACTGACATATACATTTGTGAACAATTCATGATAATTTGAAACAGACCAACTGAAGATTTAAATCACTGTGTTTTACATTCTTATTCCCTACACGTCTTATAACAAACACATTACACTAGAACAGCCTCTTGGGTTGTTGTCCAATAAAAATCAACAGTTTCCTTTGAGAGCTCGATGCCCCGCCTACTAGGCGTTGTTTGATGGATTGGCGGAATGGTTAGCGCGTGCGCGTTGTACCATAATGTCTGTCATTGAGTCAACTGACGTTGTTTCGATTCCCCGTCGTCTGCCCAACCTCGTGGGTTTTCTCCAGGTCCTCCGGTTTCCTCCCACTGTTAACACTCCTACGCGCAAGCGAATTATTAAAATAAAATTGAACCATATGTTAGTCCCGAAATGATCTAGTTTGCGTCGAGTTGACGTTAAACCTCATTTCTCTCTATCCCCGCCTATAGTTGAACAATGAACACGTGACATTTTGAGGCCAATGTAAAGCTGCTCAAAAAATAAGAATTCATTTTGACACGTGTAGCAATACCGATTCATTGAGAGCTCTCAAATTGTTTTTTTAATCAAATATATATATATTTTTATCTCTGATTTTGATAACTGATTTTATGTATATAAATATGTTATTATTTTTATTTATGTATATAAAATTCAAATATATTATTAGTCTTTTTCTACTATGATAACTTCCTCGTTGTTGATGTCCAAGCGACATACAGTAGATGCTTTTATTTCTTTCTAAAACAAGTCTATAAAATCACAAAACTTCTTTGTGTAAAATTTATTACAACGTATATAAAGTTTGGCAACATCTTGCGCTTTGATCTGCGCATGTTGCAGATACTAAACCAATGATCAAAGTTAAGCCAGTGTGACGTTTTAAAAGCAAACAGGGCAGTAATAAAATCTTTATCTATACCTTTGTTGTAATAAAATATTTCAAAGGCGCTTTAATCTCAATATTATGCATAACTGTGCCGTGACATTATCCACTCGAGGACTTCCACGCTGTGTTCTCTTTACTTAATGATGAATTAACCCTGGAACACTGTGTTATATAACTTTATAGCGTCCATAATACAAATGAAATGAAATGAAATGGGGTTTAACGTCCTACTCTTCTGCACCTGACCTGGGCTAATGGAAGACGGGCATACGCCATACAGCGGCGCTACGACCTACTCTTATATCGAATTCCAACTGCCAGGGGATCTTTTACGTGCACGAGATGAACTTTCTCGGCCAATGCAGGGATCGAACACCCGACCTCCAGGCTAGCGAACCAGCGCCTTACCCACTTAGCCACCGTGATTCCCCTCCATAATACAAAGGTTATATGCAGGAAACTACACACACAGCTACAGCCTTGAATATAGGCTAAATATCAGTTCCATATTCCTTAGCGTGTGTTCTGTGGCGAAGGTTGCATATGATGATCTCTATCCTAATCTCTCAGCGCATGATGTCTGATTATAACTTAAGAGTCTTAAAGGCAGCAAAAGTGACACTCATCTTGATAGACCTACATAATGTCTTTATCCCAGTCTTTAATCGCCCGCTTTAATTTATATAAAACGTATATATAAAGCGCTAGACTTATGGTAAGCATGCGCACGCTGTATGATACGGCCTGCCATTGAGTCAACTGGCGTGGTTTCGAATTCCCGGTTGTACCTATCAAGGAGTAAGGTCGCCTGTCCAGCCTCGTGGGTTTTCTCCAGGTATTCCGGTTTCCTCCCACTGCTAAAGACCCTAGGCACAAGCGAATTATTGAAATAAAATTAAACCATATGTTAGTTCCGAAATGACCTAGTTTGTGTCGAGTGAGCGTTAAACCCCATTTCTCTCTCTCTCTTTCTCTATTTTTTGCGTGTCCTAAATGCAGTCTAGACGGGTCTTCCATATACAATGTTGTGGCATCTTGTGAACGTTCTAGTCACAAAGTCAAAGAGATTTAGGTCCGATTAATCATTAGAATATGGTGGAGATGGGGGGGGCAATACAAGAAAGAGAGAAGGGAGGTTTAACGTCCACCCGACACAAACTAGGTCATGTCGGGACTAGTATATGGTTAGCAGTGAGAAGAAACCGGAGGACCAGGAGAAAACCCACGAGGTTGGACAAGCGACCCTATCGACACTACACCAGTTTACTCAATGACAGACCTTTTGATACAGCGCACATGTGCTAACCATTCGGCTATCCACCCCAATGCGGACAGTAACATGATGAAACAAATTCAATACATGTATATTGATGTCTAATCTTTTAATTCACAGTTTTCATTTTAAAAAAACAAAAAAAATAAACACAGCCGTTGTCGGGTTTAGTAGAGTGGTGTTTTCTGAAATTAAATAAATAAACAATGGAATGCTATTATTTTTTTTCAAATACAGACTATATATTAGAAATTAGCTACATAACTTTCCTTCACGATTTAATGATTAAATGGATAATCGATACTATATGATTTCTGTAGTACCGACTTTAGTAATGATGGACGAGGCTAGACGGAATTTTCCATTATTTAAATCTCGGTTCATAGTGGATCAATTTGACTGAAATTTTCAACAAATTGCTTTTATATTATCTAGTGTTTAACTATTATAGTGAGAACTGCCAACTCGTTATCTAATCTACCATAATGTAACTGCGAGGAGAGAACCCGTGGCTCTGTGGGTAGGTTCATTTGTGAAGGACAGTATATAATCGCTGTGTACGTAAAATAACCCGAAGAATAAGAGTAATCGGTATTCTCACTGCCAAGACGAAGGTTTTGTCGTACCACGCTATATCGTTATTATCCCCGTTGGTGCAGAAATGAAAATAAAATGAAATGAAGTCCGACTGGGCTAATTAAGACGGGCATAAGCCATACAGTGTGCTATGAGGGATATTTTGCCCGGACAGCAACACTACGGGACCCTACGGCCTGCTCTTATATCGAATTCCAACTGTCAGGGGGTCTTTTACGTGCACGCCAATGTGTACACGGGACTGTCTTTGTCATCACTGACAAGGGGGGAATCATGCCGGAAATGTGCAGAAATGAAGGTATTACAAGCGAGAAGCATTTCGTTCGTGGTCAATACCCTACTGGTATATATTCTTTGAACGGCATTACTACACTTGTCACGTACAACCACGCTAGTTGACTCAATGACAGACCTTATGATACAGCGTGCACGTGCTAACCATTTAGCTACCCAACGCCCCCTGCTAATAGGAAACGACAATACCCAGGAACCACAGCCATGTTTCATTGGTCAAGTAAATGAGACAAGATGGCGACAATATTAAATGTTCGCGTATGAATATCAACCGGGTGTAACTTTTATACGCACCTGTCTACAGGAAGATGGTAAATCAAAAACGGAAGGATCCTTGATTCCAAGTGATACGTCTACATAACCAATAGAGTGCATACTCGGTGCTAAAAAAAATAAACATTAAACATACATTATGCAAGAGCTAAATATGCTTAATGCAGGTCTTTCTTTGGGACTGAAATGTTATTTAAATTATTAATTAGACATTCATTAACATATCCAGACCATAATAAACTTTCAATGACACCCGATGGGTCAGATTTTAAACAGATTTGCATCCGTTCAAAATTATACTCGTAAAATTGGATAATCGAGACTCTGTTTATTGTCGTAACAATGGTAACAATGACAATCGAGACTACAGGTTTTTTTCAATTCAGCATATTCTCTTTACATTATCTGTCATGTCGATCTTTATCTAATCTTCCATAATGCCCAGTTAACATATAATTATTGGTTTGTCTTGCACAGCTGAAATATTAAAATGTTTAGAATCATGTCGTGTAAAGTAAAGAGGGGGAGGCGTGTTAAACGTACACTTGATACAAACTAGGTCATTTCGGGACTAACACATCGTTCGGTTTTATTTCAATAAGTCGATTGCATGTAGGGGTCTGACATTGAGTCAAGTGGCGTGGTTTCGATTTCCCGCTTGAACGTGGCAAGGGGTTGGGTAGCCTATCCAACCTCCTGGCTTTTCTCCTGGATCTCCGGTTTCCTCCAACTGCACAAGCGACTATATTTTAAAGTAAAACCTAACCATGTGCTAGTCCCGAAATTACCTAGTTTGTGTTGAGTGGACGTTAAATCCCATTTCTCCGTCTTTGTGTCAATAAGTCAAGATGCTATCCCCAGCTTATCCGAAACACGAAGTACGGTTGCCAAGTTCTCTGGCTGACTTCATCCAGACTAGATTAGCAAATAAACTAAACTTATCGCCATTGCCAAGTTGTCTGGCTGACTTCATCCAGAATAAATTGACAAATAAACTAAACTTACCTCCATTTGTACTGCCTCTTAAAGATTCAAATATCGGAACACAGTCTTCAAGGGTACCAACAACTGTCGTTACTGTGTTATTAACCGTAAATTGGAAGGAAACACCTTCAAGGGTATCGGCCCCAACACCAAGCTTAACATTTCCCTGAGATAAAGCATCAGCTGTAGAAATAAAAAGAAGAATGTCCTAAATAAGACGTGTTTCAAAGGAAAAATACCAAACGACGATTCCACCCTTAGCAAATCCCTGGCTACACCACTGACCCCAGTTGTACCTCTTCTCTACATTTTCTCCTAACTCCATTCTTAGTAATACTAACACTAATTTGCTTTTATCTCTATAAATGAAATTGTGAAAGTGTTTCTAGTCTCTTAAGTTTCCTCTTCGATTGGCGTGTTGCGTACTGGGTGGCCGAATGGTTAACATGTGCGCGTTGGATAAGAAGATCTGCCATTGAGTCAACTGGAGTGGTTTCGATTGCCCGCTTGTACGTAACAATGAGTAGGGTAGCCTCCCACTGCTAAAGACACCTTCCCGCAAAGCGAAATATTGAAATAAAATTGAACCATACGTTAGTTCCAATATGACCTAGCTTGTATAGATAGAGTCTCGTGTGTTTCTGTTAAAGATCTCTCTCTCTCTCTCTCTCTCTCTCTCTCTCTCTCTCTCTCTCTCTCTCTCTCTCTCTCTCTCTCTTTCTCTCTCTCTCTCTCTCTCTCTCTCTGTTAAACATTATTTATATACTTACAAGGTATACATTGTTTTTTAAATGGTCCTGGTAATGGTTTGGGTTGACATGTGACGTCATCATTAAACAACACGTATCGAATGCCCTTTAAGAAGAATTATTCATTTCATTATTTTCGTTTATAATTAAAAGATTGGGAGGGTTGTATAATGATTTGAGGTCTTTTGGGGAACAATGACATCCAATGCCCCAATAGACAGAGCACCTACATTATACCTTAATGGTTGAAACTCACAAAAGAGTAGGCAAAAACGCAACTATCCCGTCCCAGTCTTATCATGGCATTGAATACGTAATCACCATTTTGCACACAGACAACGGTCTACTTTGAGTATAGATCTCTGCCATAAATGGCCCCAATATCAGGGGCGGATCCACAATTTTCAAAAAGGGGGGGGGGGGGTGCACCAAGTTGGGAGTGCGAAGCCCGGCCCGTGATTTTTGAGTGGACAAAAATGCCCACAAGGACTAATTTCATACTAGAACTGTAAATTACGATTCCCAACCTTAACAGTCTTTGTTCTCCTTTCCCGCGAGAATATTTGGAGCTAAAAATTGTTCGCCACCACAAAAAATAGAGGGGGCGTGCGCCGGGTGCGCCCCCCTCTGTATCCGCGCCTGAATATCCAATGATTAATATACTATTTTGTTATGCTGTTCAACTCCGTTTTACGTGTGTCATATACACATAAAAACTAAATAAACCTGGAATAAATGTTTCTCAACATTCTCCAAGTATGCTTAGTGTTTTCTACTAAAATCGTCGATTTAATACTTAAAATGTCGGTCATCCAGCATATTGTCTGTTCTCAATCGGAGCTAACTATAGACCGACAGCATTAGTTTAGTATAAGGTAAAACCTCAAAATCGATTACCAACTGTTGGACCAAGAAATAGCAATCAACAAATGGTTACCAGTAGTATACAGGTACAGATATTCAAACAGTATTTGAGACTTCGTAAAATTCCCGATAGGACTACATGTTCGGAAAGACCTATTAAAGCTAGAATTTCATATTTTCAAAGAAAGTCAAAACATAGTTATTTCTATGCCTTTTGTTCAAAAGGTTGTCAACTCACTATTATACGATCATTGGCACTTTCCCACACTACTTGAAATCCATTCACGTCGGAAATAATAACACAATTACCTCCCTTGTTACCTCCCTTGTTTGAATTCAAAGTTGAAAATGATATTTTTGTCAATTTCTCAACTAGCAGTAGGGAATTGTAGGATTAATAGGAATATTCTTTAACAAGGTAGGACTGTTAATAGATACAATCTATTTTAAGGCTTTATTTTAATACATTTTTAAAATAAAACTTAAAAAAATGAAATTGTAGCTTTAAACAAAACGAAATAGGGGTGCGTGTTTTAATAAATCTGTATTGGAATTTACCTTGTTACGGTAACCGATATCCAAATAGTAATTTAGTGTTTTAAAATTCTCGGCAAGACCACACGTTCATAAAAAATTGAATTAGAATTATATAAAAATAAAACAGGGATGTGTGTTTAATAAATCTGTATTGGACTTACCTCGTTAAAGTCTTGTAGAACTTTATAACTCCATTCACGACCATCGGTTGTAATATTGTAGTGATTCAGTATTCGATTGTTTGGTTCATCATAAGAAATAAAGACACGAGACTATAAATAGAAAATAAAACGACATAATCACGTCATATTTTGGGGGACTACTTCATCTGGTAGAAGTTATTAGTTTCTACAATATCTGACAAATCCTTGTTAAACGCTAATATAGCGGCTATTCAATCGGCCATTTCTCGGCAACTTCAAAACTTCATATCATCGCTCATAATTAAAAGTAATTTGTATGACATTCCCAATGTAATCATTATTCATAATCTACCTTTGAACTATTCTAGGACGGACAGATGTTTATCTAAAGGACAACGTTGGTGTCAGCCATTATCACATAATGGGATAGAACTGGTTAAACACATTCCAAATATAATTTTAACACAGAGATCATTGCCTTGATAGATGCGTAATGAAGATTTCAAGAAACGGAAGTGACGAACGCCAAAGGAAAACACGAGTTATCCCTCTATATAACTGACTGATGTGACAAGTGATAACAAATACGCGGGTGAATTCTGATCACTAATAATTCCTTGGAAGACCAAAAGTTGTTATATGAAACTGTGAGACGATATACGAGAATTCAATAAAGTAATTTTTATGTAGTCTGTTTGTATTTATTCTATACTTATTAAAACATGGTAATGCTCGGACTCCTTCCATTTTTTTTTTTTTTCGTTTTCTCTTATTTAGTGACAGTCATTTATTTCTTATCATCTATGTGATAATGGCTAATACGAATATCGGGAACCCAACATACTTACATCCGATACTGTTGCGCTACCTCCTACTACTATCCCCAACGCATCTATCTGGACTCCTTCCCATTGGGGAGGAACACAACACCCTGGCTGTGTTGGTATCGCCGTGGTTATTCCAACCAAAGCAACGATTATCACGTACAGCATGGCTAAGACTTTTTATCCTAACCAATTAGAGAAATTTAATAATACAAAATCTGCGACAAACATTTGACTCGTTGGGGCTCTTTATAGTCTGTGATTTCGATTGTGTCACGTGGGTGACCTATTTCAAGCAAGGTTATCTTTGGTTAATCCACGTCATATGATTTGTCAACATTTAAGATGGAGAATACTTTACACACTCGGTGGGTCCATGTTAAAGCGAGAATTTCATATTTTTAAGTTATATCTTTAAAATTTATTAAACTAAAACTTTAAAAAAGATGGTATCTATTAAAAGTCCTACCTTATTAACGAATGATCCTATTACTCCTATTGAGAAATTGGCAAAATATCATGTTCAACTTCAAATTCAAACGTTTGAAGATAGCTATTAGAAGGAACTGGGGGGGCGAAATGGAAAACAAGGGAGGTAATTGTGGTATTATATACGGTGTGAATGGTTTTTGAGTGTGAAAATGATACTTATGATCGTATAAGAGTGAGTTCACAACATATTAAGCAAAAGACATAGAAATAATTATGTTTTGACTTTATTAGAAATTATGAAATCGTCACTTTAACACACAGTTCAACCCTGTTATCATGGGACGGTGCAGGTGCTCGAGGATTATGTCGTGTTTGTTATTTGATAACTCGCTGATACATGTAGGTCTTTACCAAAATATTCACCCAGGGTTAAGGATTATGTATTATTTATTCAATAAATTTAAATCAACATCAGAGATAGATTAGAAATATAATATCTTGAAGTGTCGGTTGAATAAGGGAGATAACTCCGCATCGGGCTTTGGATGCAGACCACTATTAATCATTGCCCCCCCCCCCGCCTTCCGCCACCAGAATGGCATCATCTGGATACATACACTGTGAAGATATATAATCTACCAAAAACATTAGGTGGGCTATATTTCCAGGTTTTTCGACCTGTTGACGGACTAATGAGACTAGTGAAATTACGAGATACACAAAGTAGCATATAACTATCTGGAATTTTTTATAAAAGAAGGTTGACGAAGGAGGGTGTCCAAATGAAACACTAACCCAAATATGGTAATGGCCCGCTGTAATAGATGATGTATCTAAACGTTTTATAAAACATCATTTGATATCAGTGGACGATAACTTGACTTACAATGTCCGTGTATTTGTCTGGAAAGTTTGTAATCAATTATGGTTTGATCTGCAGCGGTGTTGTTATTGTAGACGACTGTTTAAATCAAAGCTGTATCCGAGCCATCCGAGGGTGAACAGAGTTGATTTTAAGCATGCCGTGTAAATAAAGGTTTTATTAATAATTTTTATAACATCTGAAACCGAATAAAGACTTACAATGTTTTATAAAACATCATTTGATACCGGGATAAAAGCATCATAAGGTTTATCAAGAAGCGTGTGACTCTTGCTACGTTTAAGACTCTAAGGTATAATCAGACATTATTTGGTATTTTCTAAAGGACATTCCAGCAGCGACCACTTAGAATAGTCCCCCTCGAGAGAATGTCATATTGCGTTCCTAGAAGGGCGTATAGGCGCCGCGGCCTAGCGACCGGAATACAGACATCATTTGATACTGGGATAGAGGCATCGTGTAGATCTATCAAAAAGGGTGTTGCTCTTACCACCTTTAAGACTAAGGGTATAATCATGCCCACAGTCTTTGGCTCGGGTCTGGGTCAAGGCATCATATAGATTTATCAAAAGAGAATTTACCTCTCGCCACAGAACGTATAACACCAATACTATCAAACTCTAAAAGGAATACATTGAGTTGAAAGGTTTACATTAAAATAACATAGCTCTGTGTATAGTTTCCTGTATATAACCTTTGTATTACGGATGTTATAAACATAATTATAGCAACACAGTCTTCCAGAGTTAATTGACCATTGAGTAAAAAGGTACACAACGTGAGAGTCCTGGTTAAATACAGAGACACACGATACTGCCACGGTGTTCATTTTGACGGCCCCGACACAACGCCGGATTAACCATGGTGGGGGCCCCGGGGCCTGGAACATGTGGGGGCCCCTGATCACCGACCGCCGAGCTGTGGCCGGCGAACCACCGAGAGCGCCAAAGGCGCGAAGCCCCGCAAGGGGAATCTGACGTGGTTCTCCCCCCAGGAAATTTTCAGAAATTGGAGGCCGGAAACATGATTTCCTGGCATTTCAGGCACTTGTGTCGGAGCCATTTAGAAGTACCTCCCCAAGAAAAAATAAAATTCTGCCAAAAAATAAACGCATTCTGGCGTTATTTCAGTGGACAATCCACGCGAGTGCTATGAAATGATGGCATTTCTAGAGGAGGGGGCTGGAGCCCATTGAGCCCGTTAAATCCGCCACTGTAAGTGAACAGAGCTACTTCAAACATAATTTTGAAGTCGCTCAGTAACGGAGTCACTTGATTTGGAATCGTATTATATCCCCACGATGATTTGATGAATGGAGGCCGTAACGTTACGACCAAGCCGGACTCGATTTTTGTCGAATGTCTAACACTGTAAGTACCAAATGGTAATACGAGATTTAATCAAGAAATCTGAATATTTCGTGTGATCATGATGTACATCTCATCAAATCCAGCTTATACCCACAACAAATATCAACAACAACAACAACAACTACAGCTTATATACAATCGTACGTCAATATGAGGCAAAATTTGCGCTACTCGAAATCATGGGGACGGTTAATTTGTTCGAGCTATACGATAATTCGAGTTAGACGATGTTCGGTCCGATAGAAGATCTCACGACAAAAAAAGATTGAGGGGGCCCCAGGGACTTCCGATGGAGGGCCCTCGGAGCATTGGAGGGGGCCCGTCACTAGGTCACCGGCCGTTGGAGTCCTCGGTCCGACCATGCTCGAGGCTCGCAACTATAAAATGTCATACGTGGCTGGGTGCATACACCGGCCATTGTCCTAACAGTATATTATTTTCAGACCTCTCCAACTAAAACCGTTTACTTGTTCTGGATTTGTTCTTCACTTGTAAAATGGTGGTAGGGATGGCCTAGTGGTCTAGAGTGTCGCGCTTCGACCTCTAGCTGGCCGGTCACCTCTGACTTGCGGCTGTGGTTTCGATCCCTGGTGTGAGCGTATGTGACATGGAGATGGGGCGCCTTCTCAACCTCGTGGGTTTCCTCCGGGCACTCCGGTTTCCTCCCACTGCTAAAGACCCCTACGCGCAAGCGAATTATTGAAATAAAATTAAACCATATGTTAGTCCCGAAATGACCTGGTTTGTGTCGAGTGGACGTTAAACCCCATTTCTCTCTCTCTCTCTCTCTCTCTATTATCACGTCATTTCTTAAATATTTTGTGACGGCTATTTCACGATGTTTTCATACTTGAAGGTCGTGTCAGGGATCGTACAGGTGGCTTTTGACGGCTAATCCCTCACTTCATCCAAATCGTCGGTAATATAACAACTCTTCCAGATCCTAGTGTTGTAAAGACAAGTATAAAAAATTTTGAACTATAAAAAGCGAAACGAAATAGGATCCGTATCTTAATCAAATTGTTTGTGATACGGACAGGATTGCTTCGATAAAAATATGATTAAGGAAATGTGAAATATGTTTTATGAAGACCGAATTATTTTGAACGGGAAATTTGTTTGATTTTAGAAGTGATTTATCCCCTTTTGAATGAGATGTTAGCTTCGTTTCTGGGTAGAGCATTCCATTCCCCGTTTTCATTTTTTTGTTTTGACGGACTTTATGTTTTATGAATACCGAATTATTTGGAATGGGAAATTTGTTTAATTTTAGAAGTGATTTATCTCCCTTAACTTCGTTTCTGGGTAGAGCATTCCATTCCCCGTTTTCTTTTTTTTGTTTTGGCGGACTTTATACGGGGCTGCGGGGGCTGACTGGGTTCGGCAGTAGGGTGATTATCGAGTGCTTAACTATCCTAAACAGGTGCAAAGAGGATAACGCAAGAGAAAGTGTTTCGGGATTTTTCCGGTGTGGTTCCCTCTTGTCAGTGGTGCAGGATAAGGGACATGGTAAACGTTCGGGTGAGGGGGAAAAAAACCCGAGGTCCCGTGAATACATTGACGTACACGTAAAAGATCCCTTAGCAGTTGGAATTCGGTATAAGAGTAGTCAGTAGCGCCATGCACTGGCCGGGCAAAATTCCCCTCATAGCATACTGTATGGCGTATGCCCGTCTTCATTCGCCCAGTCGGAACAGAACAGTAGGACGTTAAACCCGATTTCATTTCACAAATCTACGCAAACTGAGATTTTCATCAATACTTTATCTGGTGTAAAATCATAATCCAACAGAGAAATAGAAAAAAAAACATAGTGACAAACAATCGACAAACGTGTACCTATCATTTTAGCAAAAATTACAGATTTTGGACATAGCGCAGTGACTACCTGTGCTGATAGAGTAGCCATATTTACACAGCTGTTCCTAAAAAACACAACATTCAGCACGACATTTACTTAAAGAAAAAGGTGTTTTCGTTAAGTTTTCAGCAGTAATTGATATTTGGTAGGTTATCTTTAAAATCTCATAATACCATTACGTGGGTCTTAAAGAATCTGATTATAACACAGATCTATATTTCCTTTCAATTTGACAAGTTATAGTTGGAGTTCACGTCAGAGGTCATACATGCGACTTTTGACCTTATGACGTCAGAGATTCGATTGAACTACATGTATAAGCATTGATGTTACTAATGGGTTACCCAAAGCTCCGGGCAAAACACGCCTAAAGCTCGCCGTAACAGACCACTTCATTGGCTAATCGCTCACAGAATCCCGAACACGTCAATGATAACAACTCTTCCATGTCCTAGGGTAGTAAAGACAAGTAAAACTAAATTCTGAACTGTAAAAAAAAACGAAACGAAATAGGATCTGTGTTTTAATTAGATTTGGGTCTTAAACGACAGGTCAGTAAATGACACATGACTGTCCAGCACATGACGAGTAGGCATCCAGGCACATGATATGACAATACATGATACGTCACCATACAGGCACTTGCATAGACACAACACATGACAGGTCAGCACAAGGGCACAAGAAATGAAGCTATCCCTTAGTGTTGGGGTAGATTTAACCATTGTCAAACCGCAAAAGATCACATGTTTCAATTTAATTTAAAAAAGTCGCTTGCGCGATTAATCTTAACATGTATTTATGGATATAAACAAACTATACAGAAACACACGTGCAAACATATCAAAATACAACGTTTGTGGTTTCAGCAATGGGTGAATATTACATTTTCTAACACCCCACCCCCCGCCCCCGGACAATTCCTAAACAAAATATAAATGTAAAAATAAACATTCAGATTTTAAATTAGTTTCAGCACAATCACAAGTCACCATACCTATGGGTTTTCTCTAATAAGTCAATTTTAATGCGAAATCATATTTCCAGAAAAACAACTATTTAAAATTTTTAAAATAGCCAATCCGATTAAAATGCAGATCTTTATTTCGTTTTGTTTTTTTGTACTTTTGATGGCCTACAATACATGAAGATCTGGCAAGTTGTATTCAAAGGTCGTGTCAGGGATCGTACACGCGGCTTTTAACCTAGCGATGACGGTTCACGTGGTATACGCACAGTCCCGTTGTTTTAAAAGGACCTAACAAACCGTTTCATTGGATAATTCCTCACTTCAAACAAAACGCCTGTAATATAACAACTCTTCCAGATCCTTGTATAGTAAAGACAAGTAAAACAAAATTTTGAACTATAAAAAAAGAAACGAAATTGGATCTGTGTTTTAATCCGTTTGAGATAAAAACATACATTTCTGTATTGGATTCTATTCTTGGTGATTGTTGAAAGAGGCTTATATGATTATTGCTTATTTATCCAATAAATAGTTGATTAATCTTCGCACAGTTTAGTTTTCTCTGTGTGCATTTTATCATATCACGTTTTATTAAAATATAAATATCTAATGCAATCAGGACTTTTCCAATAATTCTCTTACAAAGCTAGTTATCGCGTGGATTTATAAGTTTAGTATATAAACTTTTTGACTCGGTACCGAAAGTTCTACAAAGCTAGTTATCGTGTGGATGTTTGAGTTTCGTATATAAACTATTTGACTCCGTACCGAAAGTTCTACAAAGGATATTTGATTTATAGTCATTTATGAATACAAAAGTTTACGTTAAAACAGACTAATTATAACATAATATTTGACTAGACCTTAACGGAAGTTATGTGGCGGCCATATCTGTAAATTTAATCATCTATTAAAGGACAACATTGGTGTCAGTCATTATCAAATATGTAATAGAGCTTGTTAAACAGACTCAAAATATAATTTTAACTCAAAGATCATTACTACGATAGATGCGTAATCAAGATTTCAAACGCAAAGGTTGACGAAAACACGAGTTATCCCTCTATATAACTGACTGCGGTGACGAGTGATAACAGATACACGGACTTATTTCTTCTCATAAACAATTCCTTCTATTTCTATTTGTCTCGTGTTCTCTTATCTAGTGACATTTAATTACTCTTTTGAGTTGTCAGACATTCTCCCACAGTCTCACTTTGTTCTTTTAAACGTGTTTAACAAGTCGATACTGAACGACATCAATCTTGTCCTTTAATACGACTGGATGACACCAATATTGTCCTTTAATACGCCGAGTCCTATACATTATAGACACAGAGGTAACTATATTTGTAATTGAAAAATGGAAAATATCAGGACGATAAAAGGTAAACATTTTAAACACCCCAAGCCTGTCTCATCATCAGATCAAAATACATTTCGTTATCAATACTACAACTTAAAGCGGCATAATACGCCATGAATTCCTCTTTTGTAACCTGAAATGGAACAGAGTTCAATATTAAACGTACATTATGCAAGAGTTAAATCGCTAAATTCTCGGTTCAGAGTGGTCCAATTTAACTGAAATTTCCAGCAAATTCATTTTACATTGTTTCGTTTTTAACTATAATAGTACCAACTCTGGTTTCGGTACTGGTTCACTAACCAGGAAGTCCAGGGGGCGATAAAGAAAGTTCCTTGGGACACTCCAGCTTGGTTTCCAATTGTCAGTGGTGAAAGGTGGAGTGGTGTGATCCCCATGTCAGTGGTGCACAATGGAGTGATGTCCCCTTGTCAGTCATGCAGGATGGAGTGGTGTCCCCTTGTCATTGGTTTAGGAGCTAGAGTCTGTACATGTAGTTCCATTTGGGTTGAATATGAAGGTTAATTGGCGTGCACGTGAAAGAACCCTTGGCCGTTGTTATTCAAAGATCGAGAGACAGTTTACCAACCACATTATCCCTTTCACGTTGCCATACAATTTACGTTTAATCAGAGTTTATTCGTGTCTAGTTCCACTCGATATCGCTCCAATTTTTTAGATTTAAGAATCAGATTTTGAAAATTTTAGCATGGATCACAATCTGATTAAATCACAGATCCTATTTCGTTTCGTTTATTTTTTAGTTCAAAATTTCTATAACTTGTTTAAGCTCCAACAGAATCTGAAAGAGTTATTATCACTGACGTGTTCTGGATGTTGCGAGGGATTAGCCAATGAAATAGGTGTGTTACGGCGAAACATCAATGCTGATGGGTTAATCAAATGCCTGACGTTATAGAGTCAAAAGCCACTCGTTTGACCTCTGACACGACCCATAACTACAACCGGGCAGATCTTAATATAGTGTATGTAGGCCATCGAAATTACAAAAAACGAAACGAAATATAGATCTGTATTTTAATCAGATTGCATAGGGATTTAATCTATCTTGCATTGGGGGGTTGGGATGGCCTAGTGGTCTAGAGTGCCGTGCTTCGACCTCTAGCTGGCCGGTCACCTCTGGCTTGCGGCTGTGGTTTCGATCCCTGCTGTGAGAGTATGTGGCATGGAGATAGGGGCGCCTTCTCAACCTCGTGGGTTTCCACCGAACACACCGATCTCCTCCAACTGCTAAAGACCCATACGCGCAAGCCAATTATTGAAATAAAATTGAAACCATATGTTAGTCCCAAAATGACCTAGTTTGTGTCGCGTGGACGTTAAACCCCATCTCTCTCTCTCTCTCTCTCTCTCTCTCTCTCTCTCTCTCTCTCTCTCTCTCTCTCTCTCGTAGAGTGAGTTGAATTCGGAAGCTTCAGGGATCAAAAATGATAGCAGTAGATTTATTTTAGACCACATTTCTTTTTTAAGATTTGTACTTGCCTTTCCATCAGGAGTATTTCCATCAAAAGAATTCAGAAATTCTGCGACACACTTTTGTTTATTCATGTCGCCGTTTACGTATTTTGGATGTTTGGAAAAATCGTACGTCTTCTCTATGTCATCGATATTAATAACTCCATCCCCGGTACTGTCCATTGTTTTAAAAGCTGCTTCAACAAGCTCCTTTCGATGTGCTGACATCCCAGGCTGAAATCAAAGTATTTCAACTTTAATAATACATCAAAGATGTCACTTCTTTATTTAAAGATAAATTATGGAAGTTTAGATAACGTTAAAAACTAGATAATGTAAAGGGAATTTGCTGAAAATTTCAGTCAAATTGATCCACTCTGAACCGGGAATTTAGCGATTGAATTTTAGGCCTAGCCTCGATCATCATTACTAGAGGCGGTACAATACAAAACATAGTCTCGATTATCCATTTTTGGATTTAATGATGACAGACGTAGCAGCAGATCGGATTCCAATCCAGTAAATATCGCAGGATAACGATGACATCGAGAGTTTATTATGGTCTGGATAAGTTAATTAATGTCTAATCAATAATTTAGATAATTTTTCGGGCCTAAAGAAAGACCTGCAATACGCAGATTAAGCTCTTGCATACTGTATGCTTAACGCTAAGCTCGTCTACTTTTTGGGCCACATAAGCAAGGGCATAAAGTACTGAAATTCCCATGCAATGCCGGCATAGAGTACCGAAATTCCCATGCAATACCGACATAAAGTGCTGAAATCCCATGCAATACCGACATAAAGTGCTGCAATTCCTTTCCAATGCTGACAAAAAGTTACGCGACTCATATCTAATACTGACATATCGTAATGCAAGGTGTACCTTAAGATCTGTCATTGAGTCAAGTGGTGTGGTTTCCATTCTACGCTTCTACGTGGCAATGAGTAGGTTCGCCTGGTCTCGACCTCCGTTTGTACGTGGCAGGGAGCCGGGTCTCCCTAATTGACTCTACGCCCCGTGTGACTAATTTGTAAGTTAAGATTTTAATCAATGTGATTAAAATACAGATCTATATTTCGTTTCGTTTTTTTATACGTTCGATAGCCTACACTACATGAAGATCTGATAAGTTGTTGTGATAGGTCACGTCAGAGGTCATATGAACGGCCTTTGACCATATGACGTCAGACATTTGGTTAACCAATCAGCAATGATGTTACTAGTGGATTACCCACAGTTCCGTGCAATACACGCCAAAGCGCGCCGTAACAGACCGTTTCATTGGCTAATACCTCACACCATTCAGAACACGTCAATGATTACAACTCTTCCAGATCCTAGTGTAGTAAAGACAAGTAAAACGAAACTTTGAACTATAAAAGCGAAACGAAATAGGATGGGTCATGTAATCAGATTGAAACTTTATTATGAGTATTTGAATATTACCTGCATCATAAGAAGAAATTCTGTAATATTGATCTGGCCACTGCCATCTTTATCAAACCTACTAAACACATCCTTCAATTCATCCTTTGTCAGATTATGAATACCTAAATTCTGGATCCCTTCTGTAAATTCCTCGGCTGATAATTTCTTATTGTCATCATCGTCCATAATCCTTAACCACCTAGAAAAAAATGAGACACGCTGATAGTTTAAAATAGAGAGAGAGAGAGAGAGAGAGAGAGAGGGAGAGAGAGAGAGGGAGAGAGAGAGAGAGAGAGAGAGAGGGGGGTTAAGGTCCACTCGACGCAAACTAGGTCATTTTGGGACTAACATAATATGGTTTAATTTTATTTCAACAATTCGCTGGCGCGTAGGGGCCTTTAGCAGTGGGAGGAAACAGGAGGTTCCGGAGAAAACCCATGAGGTTGGACAGGCATTCCTATTTCTTGTCACGTACAACCACGCAAGTTGAATCAAATGACAAGCTTTTTGATACAGCGCGCACGTGCTAACCATTTGGCCATCCAACCCCGCTAAAAAAGACAGACTCAGGGACGGATCCAATGAAGGATGGGGGGGGGGAGCCTCTCCCCTGCTCAGTTATATAAGTGTAAAACAACACTTGTTATGAGAACTGTGCCACAGATGGTTGGATGGGATCAGGGGCGGATTGGGCGGTCAGTAAAAGGGGCCGCCCCGTCACGGGAGCCCGGGCCGGTTCCTGGCCCCAATCCGACCCTGGATGGGATGGGTATTCAAAGCGCGAGATAACGAAAGGACACATTAATGCTTTGCATCAATTAAATTGAATCACAACGGGATCCGATTTATTCATAATAAAAATTATCTCTTTAAGAAGCTCAGTGTGAATGTATGTACGCCAAAATGACGATACAGACCATGTATTACTGAGGAAAATTTCAATGATACATTGTCTCCGAAATCTGTGACAACCCACCCTGCAAATAACGTTTGTATTCTATATTTTAATAAGACTAGCAGAGCAAGCATTATTAAAGATCCATTCTCAAGAAAATATGTATCGGGAATGTATAGAAAGTATATACGCCCAATCTTACTAGAAAAATACTAGAATACCCGCCAAAAAAACACCTAAGGGGCAAGCAAATATGTCAGAGTATCACGAACTAGCAACCTAACGACATACTGTCTGCCAGCTTGACTTACGGAGCTGTCGTTATTTCTTGATCGAATGGTTTGGGGAACATTGAGGGATGAAAACGAAAAACAGACTCTGCAATTAAAAGGTTAAGAAAGAAGATACCAGAAAAGAGTTCAGCTAATTACTAGGCCCCAAGATGTATGGTAAATGGACGGTAAGTATTGACAAATACTTTCGAAAAATGAGCCATCCCTCAATCAAGTTAGATAACAAGTATTGCTTCTTTAAATAGATTTTTAGAGCTTCGCCGGGTATCAAATTTTTTGATAGATTCATTAGTTTGAATATGTTTTTAGTCCAAATGTATCATCAAATCACACAGTTATCTTTAAAGAATGAAGTATAGTTCGCAGTGCTTAGATTTTTTATTACCTTGTTAGGTTTTTGATGCCTTTTCCACCTCTAGACAAGAACGCCAACTTTAATTTTTTAACCGGATCAGTTTCTGCCAACATGGCTTTTTTAGCCTTTGCTTTCATCTCATCCTCCAGTTTCGATGGCTCGGCCATTTTGTTTTATCTTGTGGCTGAATGTAAGTAAATTGTAACTGTAAAATAAATAACAAACAGAAAAGAAATGAAATGAAATGGGGTTTAACGTCCTACTGTTATGCTCCTAACTTTGGCTAATGAAGACGAGCATACGTCATACAGTATGCTTTGAGGGACATTTTGCCCGGGCAGCGGCGCTACGGCCTACTCTTATATCGAATTCCAACTGCCAAGGGCTCTTTTACGTGCACGCCAATGTGTATACGGGACCTCGGTTTTTGGTCCCATCCGAACGACTAGACAGCTGTCCTTGTCAGGTCCGCCTTCCTGCATCACTGAAAAGGGGAAACAAATAAAACAAGCAATTAATCGTTTTCATTTGTTCCGTTTTCCGTTATAATGGGGCAGATAACAGCAGAATCGTGCAAATGGTGATATAAGCATCAAATTTGGCACAATTGTTCTCCAAGGGATACTTATCAAATCTGCCTGATTGGCCGATTGAAAATCCAAGATGGCGGCCATTTATCAAGATGGCCGCCAAAACGGCCACCCAAAGTTGATGTTTTGCTTAGATATATTTGAAGTTGTCCAATTTGCGTGATCTAAGTGTCGAGTCGATTCCTATGTTTTAAAGCCTGCTGAACTACACTGTCCTGTTCAAATTGCACTCAGAGACATATTCTCACAGGAAAAGCACTCTGAAAATATTTTATATATGTATATGTATTTATACACAATATACATATCTAATTTAATTTTTATAACAAATTTACATTAAAAACATGATTGTCTGTCTTTCTTCATACTCCAAAACATATTTTTCTCACTTCGCATGTTTATTCATGAGTTTCATACGTTCGCATGTCTTTGCACCTGATACAATAGTGATGCCAAGCCCATGTTCCATTGTATCCTATTATAAGATGAAGATAAAAGTTGCCATGGATGTATATAAGTAGTAAACACAATCTAGGCAAACAATCAATAACACATCGATTTCTACAACATCGAGAAGTTTCTATTCATCATATTCTACGAACAATCCAGGCTTTCCTACGCCAATTATTAATAATTTAATATATCGTTTTGTTTTAGTTGAACAAAGGCATTAACGACCAAATTAATAGAATAATGGACATTCCTGTGAGTCAAGGGGCATATCGCTAGCACGAGCACTAACTAGGGGGTCCCAGGTTCCATCGATCCTGGTAATGGACGAGAAAGTTCTACACTCAACCGACTCCCACATCCTGTGTTTCATTTTTTTTTTTAATGAGATGGGGTTTAACGTCCTACTGTTCTGCTTCTAAACTGGGCTAATGAAGACGGGCATGCGCCATACAGTGTGCTATAGGGAAAATTTGTGAGATGGGGTTTAACATACTACTGTTCTGTTCCTAAACTGCACTAATGAAGACGGGCATGCGCCATACAGTGTGCTATGGGGAAAATTTTGTCCGGGCAGCGGCGTTCAGTCCTTTTATACGTTATCCAAACCTAGCAAATTTTTGAGGCGTCAGAAAATTAAAAACCTTGATTTATCAAACGATTAATTGTTTTAAATATCTTTATGACCAACCTGATTAAAACACAGATCTTATTTCGTTTCGTTTTTTATCCGTAGAAAACCCACGAGGTTGGAATGTCGCTAGGTAGCCATTTTCTTCGAGGTTAATGAAGCCGGGGATTGCATCTGCATGACTAATGGAGGGGGATAGGATCTCCTGTCAATCATCCTGGGTTTTCTCTGGGTCCTCCGGGTCCCTCCCTCTTCTAAAGACCCATACGCGCAAGAGAATTATTTGAATAAGATTGAAACATATTTTAGCTCAAAATGGCCTAGTTTGTGTTACGTGGACGTTAAACCCCATTTCGGTACCTGCTGGGCCAGATCCATACTTACTGAACCACCGTGGGTCCGTTAGATCAAGAAGAATCACAATCTGATTAAAACACAGATCCTATTTCGTTTTGTTTTTATAGTTCAAAATTTTGTTTTAATTGTCTTTAGTACATTGGATCTGGAAGAGATGTTATCATTGACGTGCTCTGGATGATGTGAGGGATTGGTCAATGAGGCGAGCTAGAAACGTCAATACTGATGGATAAATCAATGTCTGACATCATAGGGAGAAGAGCCACTCGTTTGACCCCTAACGTGAACTCCCAGTATAACTTGTCAGAACTTCATGTAGTGTAGGCCTTCGAAAGTGTATATTAAAAAAAGGAAAGGAAATATAGATCTGTATCTATATCAGCATTTGTATTAACCTGTGGGTGTTGGGGTGGGCTAGTGGTCTAGAGTGCCGCGCTTCGACCTCTGACTTGCGGCTGTGGTTTCGATCCCTGGTGTGAGCGTATGTGGCATGGAGATAGGGGCGCCTTCTCAACCTCGTGGGTTTCGTCCGGGCACTCCGGTTTCCTCCCACTGCTAAAGACCCCTACGCGCAATTGAACCATATGTTAGTCTCGAAATGACCTGGTTTGTGTCGAGTGGACGTTAAACCCCATCTCTCTCTCTCTCTCTCTCTCTCTCTCTCTCTCTCTCTCTCTCTCTCTCTCTCTCTCTCTCTCTCTCTACTCGGTTATTCCAACAACAGGTATGCTACGTGTTTTGTCACACCGACCACACATACCCCTTAACTTCTATCTTGAAAGTAACGCTACTTCTCCAGATTTAAGCTATGTGTTTTAATTCGAATTGTAGACCTCGGGATTGTGTCATTTCAACAAATCGACTAGACACACCCTTTTTGCATGCCCATGTGCGTTTATACACAGCTTCCTAGCTAGCTGTTAGGTTATCATCCTGGGCCCTGTTTCTCGAATTTTTTACTAAAGATAAAATCCAAATTTTTGTAAATACTTCAATTTTGATTGGCTTAGCAATAAAATCAATCTAATATTATCCAATCAAATTACTAAAATTTAGATTTTATTTTAAATAAAATTTCGTGAAACAGGCCCCTTTTATGAATATAATATAATAAACACAAAAACATATTATGGAACACAGTTACTATTTAATTAAAGCGACGTTCCCTTGATGGTTCTCTCGCCATTTCAAAGCAAATGATAATGTCAGGAGCCTCATTGTGAGAGAGAGAGAGAGAGAGAGAGAGAGAGAGAGAGAGAGAGAGAGAGAGAGAGAGAGAGAGAGAGATGGGTTTTAACGTCCACTCGACACAAACTAGGTCATTTCGGGACTAACCTATGGTTTCAATTTTATTTCAATAATTCGCTTGCGCGTAGGGGTCTTTAGCAGTGGGGGAAACCGGAGTGCCCGGAGGAAAACCACGAGGTTGAGAAGGCGCCCCTATCTCCATGCCACGAGCCTCATTGTAACCCAATACATATATAATTTCATTTACTCCCTTTTATTCTTTATTGAGGTGTCACGGTGGCTAAGTTGGTAAGACGCTGGCTCGCTATATATTCTGGAGGTCGGGTGTTCGATCCCTGCATTGGCCGAGAAAGTTCATCCAGATTTTCAGCGGTGGTTCTCCTTTGTCAGTGCTGCAGGACGGGGGGCCCGACAAGGGCAGTTGTCGAGTCGTTCGGATGAGACAAAAAACTGAAGTCCCGTGCACGTAAAAGATCCCTTGGCAGTTGAAATTCGATATAAGAGTATGCTATTGCGCCGCTGTCTGGGCAACATTTCCCTCATAGCACACTGTATGACGTATTCCCGCCTTCATTAGCCCAGTCGGAGCAGAACAGTAGGACGTTAAACTCCATTTTTTTCATTTCAATCATTAGTTCTATATATTGTTTATTTACTTGTTAGTCCCGAAATGACCTAGAATGTGTCGAGTGGACACTAAACCCCATTCTCTCTCTCTCTCATATTTACTTGTGTTTGTTTCGGTATTACATCGTCTGCTAGATATATTGGGTTATTACCGGTGTCTGTTTTTTATTACGTCATTTGATTCATTTTATTAAAATAGTCTGGGTGTTGGGCGGTCGAATGGTTGGCACGTTTGCGGTGTATAATAAGTTCTGGCATTGAGTCAACTGGTGTGGTTTCGATCCCCAGCTTGTGCGTCCCCCGACTTCCTCCCGCTGCCAAAGACCCATACGCGCAAGCGAATTATTGAAATAAAAATTGAATCAAATGTTAGTCTCCAAATCACCTAGTTTGTATCGAGTGGACGTGAAACCCCATTTATCTCTCTCTCCGTTTTTATTACGTCATTTCATTAAAATAATGTTGTTAGATATTAAACGATATTCCCCCATGTGAAGATCTCTCCGCGGAATAATATGTATAGCCTACCTGTTAATGAATAGTCCCACACAAATTTAAACAAAATCAGCTACAACACGGTTTTGCTTCAATAATGAAAATAATCCTCTCCGCGCCCACAGATTCACCTGTGTATGGAGATATTCCAGCAAATGAACTGAACAAATCACAGTTAATTGAGAAAAGAAACAATGTGTTACACTTGATTAACCAGTCGTGTTATTCGTTGTTTCTCGAACAAAATGGGAGACTGATGAACTTTGATATAGACAATATACACGGCAAGACATTCGTGTAAGGCAAGAAACAATACATGAACGCAGTAAAATCAATGAATCGGAACGGTTCAGCACGGTATGGATTAACGGTATATGAATATACAATTACCTATAGTCAATGTAAAAAAAAACAACAACAGAATTTTAATGAATGAATGAATGAATGAATGAAACGGGGCTTAACGTCCTGTACCGATCGACTGGGCTAATGAAGATGGGTATACGCCATGCAGTGTGCTATGAGGGCACATTTTGCCCAGATAGCGACGCTATGATGTACAGTTATTTCGAATTACCATTAGTCAGTGTAAAAAAATAGAATTTTAATGCAATGAATGAAATAGGGTTTAACGTCCTGCTGTAGTGCACCGACTAGGCTAATGAAGACGGGAATGCGCCATACAGTTTTGCCAAGATAGCGCCGCGACGGCCTACAGTAATTTCGAATTACAACTGTGAAGGGAGAGAGAGAAATGGGGTTTAACCTCCACTCGACACAAACTAGGTCATTTTGGGACTAACAGGTGGTTTTCAATTTTATTTCAATAAATCGCTTGCGCGTAGGGGTCTTTAGCAGTGGGAGGAAACTGGAGTACCCGGGGGAAACCCACGTGGTTGAGAAGGCGCCCCTATCTCCGTGTCACATACGCTCACACCAGGGATTGAAACCACAGCCGCAAGCCAGAGGTGACCGGCCAGCTAGAGGTCGAAGCGCGGCACTCTAGACCACTCGGCCATTCCAACCCCCAACTATGAAGGGTTCTTTTACGTACATGCCAATGTGTACACCGTACCTTTGTTTTTCGTTCCATCAGAACGACGAATATGCGCTGTCCCTTTGTCACACCCTCCGCACTACATCACTGATAAAGGTGGCGCAGGCTGGAAAATTCGATGATATTTCTCGTCCGACGAAGGGATCGAACACGGGACTACTCACTGAGCTACCATAGCTCTTAAACCTAATGGGGGGAGGGGGGGGAAACTAACTCCCAAAACAACAGTAAATGCATATAGTTGATTATAGACAATGTAAAACGTCCCCACCATCATGCACTACAATCATGAGCTTCCGGGACTAGTTAGTTAATACACTATGCTGGAGCGTGTACAGTTTGTGAAAACATTCATAAAATAAACAATAGAGACTTTTGGCAAGTGGCATTTTCCCTATCCGTATCACGTATCCGTATCGTATACGCGACACGTTGCATCACAGTAGTTTTAGAGTTTTGGCAGATTCTTGCGTCACTGAGCTGAGCTTAGTTATGTACAGCATGATGGCAGTTATCTACCAAGATCACCAACACCATGAGCTATTATAAAAAATTAATGTCGCATCTTATTAAAAAAAATCTTTGACTTCGACTCGATAGCAATTTTCGGTTTCACTAATTTATCATTTATACCCCTTTACCATAGAATTACGTCATTTACAGATTTGCAAGTTCCCATATCTACCTAAATCTAACACGTAGATCAACCAGCGTGCAGACAGACAGACGGGAAAAGTATGAAAATTCCGAGAAAAACCCATCAAAAATAATGATTAAATTCCAGCCTTTATTATGGTTAAATTCACATCAAATATACACTTCCGTGTTCTAAGATACACATAGATTCATAAAAACGCTATGATTTAACATTTAAGCGTCTAAAAAGACGACAATGTTATATGGACCTTCTCCGTATGAAAGTTGTTCGATACAGGCTGCCGTATCCGTGTGCCGTTTCACGTATTAGAAATACACACACATTGATGACGTCACACACAAAATCCTTACGGATACGCGATACGTACTAGGAATTTACGCTTGCCAAAAGTCTCTATTTACGTGGAGCGTGTACAGTTTGTGAAAACATTCATAAAATAAACAATTACGTAGAACTGGTAACTAATGAGAAAAATACAAACCCCTAAAACATAGTTAAACGGATACTGTTGTTTTACAAGCAATGCAAATTTCCCGTCAGCATTACAATCATCGCCCATCTTCATTAGTATAGTCGGAACAGTAGGACGTTAAACCCAATTTCATTTCATTTCTACAATCATCAGCTTACGGCGATTGTTAGCTAGCCCACTATGCTAGAGCTTATACATTAATTAATGAATACTTTCAAATTTGGGACTATTATTGAGAACTTTCTTTTTAAAAGTAAACCTCGTGGGTTCTCGCCGGATCCTTTAGTTTCCCCAAACTGCTAAAGACCCCCGCGCGCAAGCGAATTATTGAAATAAAATTGAACCACATTTTAGTCCCGAAATGACCTAGCTTGTGTCGAGTGGACGTTACACCAGCACACTGCTATTTCGTCTTTATAGTTTTTTTATTTAAAAAAAGATTGAAACGACGTTATTTAATTCATAATTATTAAATCTATGAGGAACACCAATTTTTATAATTGTCTGTTTTTTTGGTCATTAAAAATATATATATAATTTAGAAAGAAAACAAAATACTTTATTCTTTGATAAAGAACGAAAAGGGTCTGAAAACCCATAAGTAAGAATTTCAAAAATCTTCAAATTACGAATAAATGGTGTCTGGAAGAAGTCTGTTAAATAAATCAAAACTAGATCAAAATTTAATTTTTAATCAAAGGCTTCCAGAGCAATTGTCACGTCAAGTGATCATTATCTACAGAAAGAAATTATCTTCTCGCGTTTCAAAAAAAAACCACAAAGATAAAAGCGAAATTCAATCACAAGTAACTTACCGATTGTATATGGTGTTTTAATGAAGATTGTTAAAATGGCGGATAATCCAGATTTAATAACAAAATCCTCCACTCGTTAATAGGAATTTTATCCCAACTGAAAATTCGATACAGTCTGCTTTAGAGTATGTTACATCAGAGATCCACTCGGTACATCCAGGCGATTCTTAGATCCACGCAGATCGTCTTTTATCGCTCTATCGATTTAATGGTCATCTTGGATAAACTACGGGGCATGCGCAATGAACTGAGCTGGATATTGATTGTTGAGATATTTGCACAGATATGTCCTGTCCGGCGTGGTTTTCCCTTGTCAGTGATTCCAAGGACAGCTGTCTAGTCGTTCGGTTGGGACATAAAACTGGGTCCCGTGTACACATTGGTGTGCACGTAAAATATCCCTTGACAGTTGGAATTCGATATAAGAGTGGGCCGTAGCGCCGCTGCCCAGGCAAAATTTCCATTATAGCACACTGCATGGCGTGTGCCCGCCTTCATTAGCCCAGTTTTGGAACAGAACAGTAGAACATTAAACCCCATTTCATTTCATTGCACCCGTCCTGGAGCAATACAAACTTAAATATTGCTTTCTTCTTTTTGATGATGTACATACTTAACTATGGCTGTCTTGTCTACAGTTAGCTCCGCTGGAGAACAGACACTAGGCCAGCTGACCGACATTTTAAGTCCTAAATCGACGATTTTAGTCGACAACACTATGTATACTTCGAAAATTTTGTGAAGTATTTATTTCGGATCCATTCAATGAAATTGAAAGGGCCTATTTATTCTTTGTGTGTATGACAGATAGTATACTAATTATTGGATATGGCGGCTATTCAGGGCAGAGATCTAGTCTCGAAGTATGCAGTATACGGATCTCTTTGTGCAGAATAGAGTCCTATTTCACAAAACAGTGTCAACGAAATTGAAAGTGAAGTTCTTATCTCCTAAAATCGAGCCCCAACTATTAGTAAAAGCAGGTCATCTCGTGAGGTGGGAGATGGGGTCCCTCCCAGTGCAACTGGTTAATATTGGACTGTGGGGAACATTCTAGAGTCGATTTGTAGTATATTGACCCATGGGGTATATGTTTGATACTGGCTAAGCATTGTTTGATTATGATTATAATGTTGAAAACCGCATTGAAACCGCGTGATGTTTTGCCATTTGCGAGAGGGCACTTTAACTCGGGGATTGGGATGGGGCAAAAACTCAAAACCATTCCGTAAAGCTCGTCAATGCGTCTTTCTCACTTAACCTCTGTCGCTAGGTGGGGGTTGGATGGCCGAATGATTAGCGTGCGCGCGCTGTATCATACGGCCTGCCATTGAGTCAACTGGCGTGGTTTCAAATCCCCGATTGTACGTGGCAAGGAGTAGCGTCGCTAGAGAGAGAGAGAGAAATGTGATTTAACGTCCACAAACTAGGTCATTTCAGGACTAACATATGGTTTATATTTATTTAAATAATTCGCTTGCGCGTAGGGGTCTTTAGCTGTGGGAGGAAACCGGAGGACACAGAGAAAAACCAACAAGGTTGAAAGGTCGCTAGGTAGCCAATTCTTCGGGGTTAATGCTTTAATGAAGACGGGGATGGCATCTGAAAGAGAGAGAGAGAGAAATGCGGTTTGCCGTCCACTTGACTAGGTCATTTGGGGACTAAGACTAATGGAAGGGGAGGGGGATAGGATCTCATGTCCATCATCGTGTGGTTTCTCTGAGTCCTCCGGGTTCTTCCCACTAAAACCCCTTCGCCCAAGCGAATTATTGAAATAAGATTGAACCATATTTTAGCCCCAATTGGCCTAGTTTGTTATACGTGGACCTTAAACTCCATTTCGGTACCTGCTGTGCCAGCTCCAAACTTACTGAACCACCGAGGGTCTCTAAGATCGAGAAGAAACACAGATCCTATTTCGTTTCGTTTTTATAGTCCAAAGTTTTGTTTTACTTGTCTTTACTACACTAGGATCTGAAAGAGTTGTTATCACTGACGTGCTCTGGATGATGGGAGGGATTAGCCAATAAAACAGTCTGTTACGGCGATTTCTTGGCCTTTTGATGCACGGAACTATGGGTAAACCACTAGAAACATCAACGCTGGTTGATTAATCAATGTCTAACGTCATAGGGTCAAAAGTCCCTCGTTTGACCCCTGGTGCGACCTTCTATTACAGATCTTCATGTAGTGTAGGCCATCGTAAGTATAAAAAAAACGAACGAAATATAGATATGTATTTTATTCAGTTTGGAAGAATCACCACTTTTGTGACCAGTATTCTTTGTTTGTCCGAAGAATACAAAATATGAAAAAACAATAAGTAACACATGAATGCGAAAACACACCTTGATAGAAATGGATTTGTCATTTATCGATTTTACTTCGGATATCTCCATTCTGAAAGTGTCGTTTCGTTTTGGTTCATTACACCAGCGGGATGCTCGATTGAACGTTCCGGAATTAAATTGTGTCAATTCCAAATATTCTGTCAATCGTGTGAAAAGGGGAATTTCGGAGTACAATACATGTGTCGACTGCATAACAAACATATCTGAACCAATCGTGACAGCTGAAACATATTTGTTACTTAGAATACGTCACGAGCCTACTCACGCCACCTCAGCTGTCGGAACTGGCAGAATTATAGCAGGACTGAATTCCCTATCACTTTATTGCTATTCTTTTAATTCGGGACGTTCCGGACTGACAATCGAGCACCCCTGGTGTGATCATCTAGCTGTTAGTAGGACGTTAAACCCCATTTCATTTGATTTCATCTAGCTGTTCTTGAAGGTAATTGTAAATAACCGACATGTTTCGAATGAATAGGTTACTGGTCCGTGTGAATGTGAGAGCTAAGAAGGTGATTATCGACTAGGTTGATCGATCTGTTTGGTTGTGTTACTAATATCCAAAGAACAAAACCATTGATGCGTCCATAGCAACACGAA
The DNA here is from genome assembly GCA_963678685.1 of Patella ulyssiponensis. Classification (NCBI taxonomy): domain Eukaryota; kingdom Metazoa; phylum Mollusca; class Gastropoda; family Patellidae; genus Patella; species Patella ulyssiponensis. The sequence goes on from OY783228.1 coordinate 78,727,322, forward strand.
AAACATATAACATACCAACTGAATAGACAAAGATTTGAGCATAGATTGAAGTTGGTTATAATAAGTCAAATCAAACGATAACAAGTCGAGTGTGAGAGTTACATGGCTACTGCTCCTATTTTAAGTTTTTATATTTAATCCGTGCATATTTAACGGAGCTAAATCGCGAAAGAGAGAGAGAGAGAGGGAAATGGGGTGTAACGTCCACTCGACACAAACTAGGTTATTTCGGCACTAACGATTTTATATCCATAATTCGCTTACGCGTAGGGGTATTTAGCAGTAGGAGGAAACCGGAGTACCCAGAGAAAACCGACGAGGTTGGACATACGACCCTACTCCTTGCCCCGTACAACCAGGGATTTACATGGTTACTGCTCCTATTTTAATTTATATATTTAATCCATGTTAAAGGAGCGAAATCGATAATATTTGGGAATTGACACAAATGGGTCGCAACGCATAAATAATGTAATATGAATGTATATCAACGGATTTTTATTCAAACGTTTACGTTTTATGCTAATTTCAAATCGGTTATGTTCGGTGAAGTACGCCCGAAGTGTCAATCGAATGGCAATCTCTAGCGCCTGGTTATTGCAGTCTACACCGAAAGTATTCATTGCACATGCTCTCCAGATAAGAATATGGGGTTACTGTTGGACATGATTTTCGAATATGTCTGGCCTTGTTCTTCGAGTCCCTTGTTACAAATGAGACTGAAACGCATTATTCGTGTACCAATCATACTCGCGTAGTGTTTCGTTTGATTAGAGCTAATCCCTTTACTCACTGCTGCAAAGAGCGAACAATCTTGTTCTAAATTATGATTTTTCAATAGTCCCATTAACAACCGGTAGCTGACTGCGTTACAAAGGCTTTACCTTTAAAACAAAGCGACAAATTGGACCAAATATGTTTACATAACGTTACGTCATGGCTCACGATTTTATTATGCCCAATTAACCAGTGCCTAGTAGAATATTGCAGTAAAACTAATTGCGTGACAAACGAGACTATCAAATAAACGAACATACTTTCACCGTTTTTAATACCTTAAATCACTTTCCAAAGTTTTAGAGAAGACCCAGATTAAACGTAGGACTGTCATGCTGCTGTATACAAGCGATAGATTTGATTGAACGGGAAGAATAGACACACTCCCGCGAAAGTTCAAGTATCAGAAGCTAATCCAGCAAAGGCAAGAGAGGGATTTATCGGGCCATTGCTTCAGGAATATGTGTCTCAACTATTATACATCAGAAGCCCACCTTTTCCTAATTAGATCACAACATCAATATTGAATTAAATTGACAAATAATTCGTGTTTTCATTGGTCGATTTTGGAGGGCGGCGACTGAATTTTGATGAGGTAAAATGTTTCGACACGACGTTAAATATGATTCACAAGTGTTCGGTTTTCTTAATAAGGTCTTCTTCGACTACCGGAGGTGGATAGTCGAATGGTTAGCATGTGCGTGCTGTATCATAAGGTCTGTCATTGAGTCAACTGGCGTGGTTCAGCTTGTCTAACATCGTGGGTTTTCTCCGGGTCCTCCTGTTTCCTCCAACAGCTAATTGCGGATTATTGAACTAAAATTGAACCATATGTTAGTCCCGAAATTATCTAGTTGTGTCCAGTGGACGCTATACTCTCTCTCTCTCTCTTTCTCTCCCTCTTTCTCTCCTCTCTCTCTCTCTCGCTCTCTCTCTCTCTATTATGGGAATGGGATACAATCTATAGAAGTCAAGTCATTATGTTGAGATGAAAAATGGTTTATTATCATATCATATAATATTATAGAAATACTATCTATTATACATTAAAACGAGATCTACAGATAATTAACATTAAAATATGTAAACAAAAATAAGAGAAAAGAATGTTATTTAGGATCTGTATGAATTTTATATAATCAACGATGTCAACAATCTAATTAAAATACACATCTATATTTCGTTTCAGTTTTTTTATACATTCGATGGCCTAGACTACATGTAAAGACAAGTAAAACGAAATTTTGAACTATAAAAACGAAACGAAATAGGATCTGTGTTTAATCAGATTGCGATGTTATTTGTTGTACCGTAAACTTAGAAATAAAATGAAATGGAGTTTAACGTCATACTGTTACGTAAACTTAGATAAGGGTGTTAATAGGCTAAATCTGATATCAAAATATAAAAATTCAACCGCGTCTAATATCAGTTTTTTGATGCAGGGATAGTCAAATGCGCATGGAACATAAAATATATCATTCCATAAAACATTAAGCTAGGTATAGGTATTCTACCTAACGTGAGGTGAATTAAAATTTGATTTAACGTCATACTGTTCTGAACTGACTGGGCTAATGAAGGCGAGCATACACCAGTCATACAGTGCGCTATGAGGGAAATTTTCTCCGGGTAAGGGCTCTGCCACCTACTCTTATATCGAATTTCAACTGTCAAGGGATCTTTTACCTGTACGCCAATGTGTACATGAAGTCCCTTGCCAGACCCCCCATTCTGCATGACTGACAAGGGGGAACCCACATCAGAAAATGTCGATGAACACTCACTGAGTCACCGTGGTGCCTATCGGTATAAGGGAGATAATCAAATTCAAGACCAAAAAATCTCTTTTGAAACCACTTCTCACTCACCCAAACAAGGATTTTATTCTATAGACGATTCTCTTTAATAACAGTCTCAAATATCCACAATTCGCTTGCTTTCTAGGATCATTATATTGTCGAATAGATCGTTTCTATCCCCAAAATAATTCCACGAATCCTCAACAGAGCAGGGCGGAGCTATTATATGGACGTTAATCCGAATACTTAGCCTCAGCTTAATGTTATGTTTGAGAAATAATTTCGATTTTCCAAGCCTCCGTGATGTTTATTGCAGTGTTACAAAATATGCCTTCTAGATATACTATGTTCGAGCTATCAGAACAATAACTAAGGACTGATATAAACAGATTAACTTAGGACCATACATGGTTATTAATATAAACAGATTAACTTAAGACCATGCATGGTTATTAATTTTAACAGATTAACTATGGATATAACGAGGACTTAGGATCGTATGAAAACACCTACAATAAAACTAAACATAATACAAAATACCGTGGACGGAGTACTACAAACAATAGATTATACAATAGTGACATGTTCATAGAGATATATTTCATGATTTATTTAAAGCGGAAATTTCATATTTTCTAAGAAAGTCAAAACATAATTATTTCTATGTCTTTTGCTCAAAAGGTTGTCAACTCACTATTATACGATCATGGGCAAAATTTCACAGGTATTAAAATCACTGACATAGACTGTCAGAGGAAATAACACAATTACCTCCCTTGTTTTCCCATTCCCCTCCGTGCAATGTCGATCTTCGAACGTTTGAATTTGAGGTTGAAAATGATATTTTAGCCAATTTCTCAACTGGTAATAGCGAATTATAGGATTATTCTTTAACGAGATAGGACTGTTTATAGATACAATCTATTTTAGGGCTTGCTTTATTTTAATATATTTTAAAAATGTAACTAAAAAATATGAAATTGCCGTTTTAAATAGATAAGTGGGATTATATAAATATTAAATCACTAAGTATCAACCCGACTTCAATATTGTAAATATTTATAAAGTTTCTTGAATTTCTTCTTAATTATTCCTTAATCTATTAAAGTCGATTGTTGGGGTCCGTTGGTTGAGAGGCGTGCAAAATAAAAGTTCGTCATTAAAGCTTCTTCCCCAATTCAAATGATAATTCAAAAGAATATATGAAAATCTTAAAGGCATATTTTTAAAAAAAAGACACTTTTATTCAAATTGTTAAAAATAGTGTGAACGACTTCTTAATTTTGTGTACAGAGAGTTAGAATGGTTAAGATCATGCTCGGAGCTGGGTGTTGGTGATACAGATTGGTTTTATTTCTACCAATCTTTTATTTTCTTTTTTTTAGTCGTGGAAGAGATAACTGGGGAGGTGGGGGTCCTATTCGCAATATGCATCTGGGCATTCCGACTGGCAATTGTTGCGAATGTCAAAAGGTTAGGGCAGATTGTTTTCTGGTAACATGTTGTGGTAAATAATGTACACCCTTCCTAAAACAAAAAATCGAATAGTGTGCGGTGGAGATGCTAGGTTCCCACTCACTCGAAATCGTAAAGTAATCATGGTGATCTTATCTAGGGGATGCTCGATTCACAGTCCAGAACGTCCCGAATCGACAGAATTGCAATCGAGTAACGCGGAATTCAGTCCTGTCACGGTTATGTCAGTCCCGACAGCTGAAGTGGAGTGAGTGGAATCGTGACGTATTCCTAGGTAAAAAATATGTTTCAGCTGTCATGATTGGTTGAGATATTTTCTATACAGTGCGTTGTACTCCGAAATTCTCGATTGACACCAGTTTTGGAATTTAACTCCGGAACTGTGAATCGAGCATCCCCCTAGTCTTATCATATATTGAGGTCAGTCGTAGCAATCGTGTTGATCGTATCAAAACGTATTCGAACTTATCTGCACGTACCAGATCGTAAACTCAGTAGGGAAAATCCCATCGTAACGCAATTCACGACAGTGGGAACCTGGCGTAATCTATTAGGCAGTATTAAAGGACTATTTACACAGAATCGGAGATAATTTTATCAAAAGGCTTTCAATGCGTCTTCTCTATTTTATAATAAACAGCTTTAATCTGAAAATAAAACAAATAAATAAATTAAATATATACATGTACTGAATGTAGTCTTTTAATGGCATTTAGCGACCGGGAAACACATTTTTATGGGATACAATCACTAGTTTTATTCTAAAACGTCATTGTGCTTGATAACAATAAGAGGATTCTTATCGAAACGTCGTAGTTTTAGAATAAATTAGAATCAGACGATAATAATATGGTACTATTTGTAACCGGGGTCTCAGGCCAAAACGACAAGATGTTTACTTTTTGTAACCGGGGTCTGATGTGCAAAGGAAAATATGCTTATTATTTGTAAAACCCCGTTTCGTTTTTTGCTTACTTTCGATGAACCTGCACTACATGAGGATCTGACCGATTGTAGCCATAGGTCACGTTGGGGGTCATACCAGCGGCTTTTGACTCAATGACGTCAGACATTTGATAAACCAATCAGCATTGATGTTACTTGTGGATCACCCACATTTCCGTGCAAAACACACCTCATGCTCGTCGTAACAAACCGTTTCATTGACGCATTCCTCACATCAAAAAAGAACTTCTAGGTCCTAGTGTAGTAAAGACAAGTAAAACGAAATTTTGAACTACAAAAAACGAAACGATCAATGTTTTAATCAGTTTGAGGTTGAGCTACTTTAAATAAAAGACAACCTGCCTATAAACTCCATGCTTTTCTCATCATCAGATCGAAGTAGGAATCATCATCGATACTACAGCTCAAAGCAGAATAATAGGCTATGAATTCTTCTTTAGTAACCTGGAGAATTAAAGAAAATATCACACCATTAGAAATATTCAAACCTGTATAACACAGTATTTCGCGAGAATTCAATTTTGTCTAGGCATTGGCATTTTCGTTTTGCTTTTCTGGACGAAGGGGTGAGGGGTCCGGTATTTCGCGTGAATTAAATTTCTCTGACTACAAGTGGAATTAGTTCAGAGAATTTTGCGTGGCTTTTGGCATTTTCGTTTTGCTTTAGACGTTTGTGGACGAGGGGGTGGGGTGGGGGTCTAGTGGCATCTTCAAGAATATCATCTTCATGGACATCACCTTCGCTATTTTCAGAGAACTAAGGCAAATTATGGTAGCAATGCAAGAGTCCCGTATTATGGCTTGGTGTCAGAAGCAGCGACGTTGCCCCATAACCGATCGATAACCGGACGATCTCAGCCTTCTTCCCATATGTTGGCCGAGTACGTGTCTAGCCCCGTGTAGACTTAGGCGTGCACGTAAAAGAGCCCTTAACAGTTGGAATTCGAACTAAGAATAAGCAGTAATTTCCCTCATAGCACACTGTATGGCGCATGCCCGTCTTCAGTAGCCCATTCGGTGTAGAACAGTAGGACATTAAACCCCATTTCATTTCATTTACAACATACCGTTCCATCTGTGTGTTTTTCCGATTCAAATGATTTTAAGAATTCTTCAAGACACTGTTTTGGTTTCCATTCGCCATTTATATATTTAGGATGATGAGAGATATCGTATTCTCCTAAATCATCGGTTGTAATTACTCCATCTCCAGACTTATCGAATTTGCTGAAAGCTTGGCCCACTATATTCAGACGATTCTGTGACATTGCTGGCTGAAATAAAAACGTATATGTGCAACCTCTATCCAGAACGACTGTAAGGTGAAAAATATCTTTCACAAATAACATCAAGCTGTCTAAAATGTATAACTTTTACGTTTGTCAGTTAAATTATCAAATTCAAGGGCAAATAACTCGCTTTGAAGTGGTTCTCTATCAAGCCACATATCAACATTAATTTCCCCATTGACTTTAATGTTAATTCTCATCATGAATATTCACCAAAATCTGGCAAAAAGGAATATTCAAACCCTTACCGTAGATTCTTCACCAAAACGTCAACACAAATCGTCATGCAAAAGGGGGTTGGGGGTGGAAAGGGGAGACGTTGTCTTTGAAAAATGTTTTATCATTCAACGCTTTCAAAGTCTGAAGGTATTTTTCTTTTCAAGTTTATCCGATTTTTTAATGCCCCCCCCCCCCCCCTGAAAAAATGTTTCGCACCCCCCCCCCCACCCGAAAGAAAATTTGTCGACCATAACTCTAAAATATCTACTGAAGACTGTACGCCGGGTGTGCCCCCCCCCCCCCCCCTAAAAACTTCACGGCCACTCCTTTTCATTTTAATCATTGATATTCCACGAAGGGGACGAGGAACAAGTTGCAAATAGTCCAGTTAAAAATAACTTTACTCGTCATACGGGCGACATCCTTACCCTCATTTTCTGATAGAATTCTGTGACACTAATGCTTCCACTTCCGTCTTCATCAAATCTATTAAAGACCTCGGTAAACTCTGCATCGGTTACATCATGTAAACCAAAATCTCTCATACCAGTTTTGAATTCTGCTAGGGTTAGTTTCTGATTCCTGTCATCGTCCATGATACGAAACCATCTGTTAAAACGGCAATTTCACATTTTTTTAGTTATATTTTAAAATATATTAAAATAAAGCCCTAAAATAGATTGTATCTATAAACAGTCCTACCTTGTTAAAGAATAATCCTATTAATCCTATAATTCACTATTACCAGTTGAGAAATTGGCAAAAATATTATTTTCAACTTCAAATTCAAACGTTTGAAGATCGCCATTGCATGGAGGGGAATGGGAAAACAAGGGAGGTAATTCAAGTAATTGTGTTATTATTTTCGGTGTTAGGGATTTTTATTCCTGTAAAATATTGCCCATGATCGTATAATAGTGAATTGACAACATTTTGAGCAAAAGACATAGAAATAATTATGTTTTGACTTTCTTAGAAAATATGAAATTTCCGCTTTAAATAAAAACGGAAACAAAATCACGAATAAAAGATATGAAACCAATCTGATTAAAACACAGATCCTATTTCGTTTTGTTTTTAAAGTTCAAAATTTCGTTTTACTTGTCTTTACTACACTAGGACCTGGAAGAGTTGTTATTGATGCTTTTGGCCTTTTCGTGCACGGAACTGTGAATAAAGCACCAGAAACGTCAACGCTGATTGATTAATCAGTGTCTGGCGTCATAGGGTCAAAAGCTGCTCCTTTGACCCCTGACGTGAACTCCAATTATAATTTGTCAGATCTTCATGTAATGTGGACCATCGAAAGTATAAAAAACGAAACGAAATAAAGATCTGTATTTTATTCAGATTGTTATGAAACTGTCTGTAAAAAGGAAATACACCATATTAGGAAGTTTTCGTTATATAACAATACGCCCTTTCTGCCATGTATACCCATCTAAAAAAAACTCCCTGTCCGTATGAATGAATGGGACTTATTTGTGAATTTTGGCCCATGCATGTTGCTGTTTCATGTTATGGCAGTCACCGGTGCAGCTGCTAACTGCTCTAAAACAGGGAAATCGTTCCATTGTGGCGACATTGGCACATATACGCTTTGAGGACTTCTCTTTAAACATAAAAACCCATTCGAAAATTGTAGATAGCAGTCAATTTGAAGTTGGTCGACTTTCGAAATATCATTTGTCTCGGTAAAATCACATCAGAATGTCGAATTTTATTGCTTCTCTTACAAGGGTGGGTTGGATGGCCGAATTGAGTCAATTGGCGTGTTTTCGAATCCTCGGTTGTATGTGAGAAGGAGAAGGAGGGCCTGTCCGACCTCGTGTCTTTTCCCCGAGTCCTCCGGTTTCCTCCCACTGCTAAAGACCCATACGCGCACGCGAATTATTAAAATAAAATAAAACCATATGTGAGTCCCGAAATGACCCAGTCGAGTGGACGTTAAACCCCATTTCTCTCTCTCTCTCTCTTCTTACAAGTTTTATCTAAATCAGATCACCAAAAGTAGCCCCTACAAATCATTCCTTTCGCGAGTCTGACTTTAAAGTCCATTGATCCAAACAAGGGTTAGCAATGGGTAATTTATAACTAGAACCTACCTTGAGAGATTTTTGATACCGGCTACACCTCGACCTAAAAGGGCCAGTTTAACTTTCTCCACCGGATCTTTTGTGTTAAGTTTCTGTTTCTTGGCTTTGTTATTCAATTCATTAGTTAAATGTGAGATATTAGCCATTTTAGCAGTGTTTCGTTAAAACTGAAATGACAAAACAAGGACAGAGAATGAATGAAGGGAATCATTTGGTAATTGGTCTCAGGGGCGGATCGGGGGGGGGGGGGGGGCAAACCCCACCCCGCTCAGCTACATAAAAAAAATAATGCCTTGCATCAATGAAATTACATCACAAAGCGGTCCTACATCAGTATAAAAATGATTTCTCTGTTTAAAAAGCTCAATTTGAACGTATGCCTATGTAATTTAGAGACGATGACGGCAGATTTCCCTAACTGAAACCTGGCAAACCCCCTCCAACAAAAATTCCTGGGTCCGTCCCTGGGTCTGGCTCTTATTGAGCGTCTTCAGATGTTATAATAGTCCGAGCTGTGAATTTATGAGACCAAGTTTTTCTAGACCAGTTTGTGTAGATTCCGAATCAGGGTGGTGAAGCATTGATATTAATAGTAGTTACTAGTAATTAAATACCATCTGGTAATTGCAGTGGTAATAATTAATAGCCAGGAAATGAACAGCGTGTGTATATCAGGTCAATATAAGGCTGTGTGCGGTTGACAAACGTCGGTTTATCAGGCGATACATGATTCTAATCGATACACCGTGTCAATAAGTTCAAGTACTCCCTCTATTAAATGTTTAGCTGTTGTCCCTTGTCAGTGATACACGGCAGAGGGACTCCCCGTGTCAGTTCCCCTAATTGACGACCAGTGGCTATCAGCGATATTAGAGAACATGTAATTTATTAGTTGTTAATTTCAGTAATGTGGTACTTTGCTAGATGATATTTCGGTAATGTGGTATGGTGCCATACTATCAGATATTCTGTCATTCCCCAGATCTTCATCAATATAAAATGTTTATGAGTCTACTGGGAGTTATAACAATATACCACATGTTTTATTTCTACCCCAGTGTATACAAATAATACTCATCAATGTGGCATCTGGAATATGTCATCAGGCCTCAAGTTCACAAAGCAAATCTCAGGCTTAAAGCAGTGGACACATTAGCCGAATCATTCGGCCGAATGGTTCGGCCGAATCAATCGGCGCTGAATTTTATTCGGCCGAATGGGTGGACACACCAGCCGAATGCTTCGCCCGATTCACCAATCGATTACGTCACCTTTCACGTCACATGATCAAAACATGGCGGCGTCAACGTCTTTAAACAATCACGTGACTTCTCGATCTGAGTGACGATTGGCTGATGAATTCTACATTCGGCCGAATGCTTCGGCGAAGCGGACACACCAGGCGAATATCATTCGGCCGATTAAATATTCGGCCGAATATATCAAACTTGTTTGATTCGGGCGAATCATTCGGCCGAATAGAAATTCGGCCGAATAACAGTGGACACACTTGGCGAATTTTGACGCCGATTGATTCGGCCGAACGATTCGGCCGAATCATTCGGCTAGTGTGTCCACCGCTTAAGTTTGAGAATTTACTCAATTTTCAATCACTGTTTATAAGAAAAATCTTCGATCCAGAAACACAAAACTTTGCATATAGTTTCTTATTAGGGTATTTGATACATTAAAACAACAAAAGTTTTATAAAGGGCTATATTTTAGTTACAATAAGGTGAACAATTTTGTGTAAATTCTTGACTTAAGTCTGAGAATGCTTTGTTAACTTGGGGCCGGGACACAGCTTATTTTTACTCCTTCTCTCCCTTTCGCTTTCCCCCCTTTTGCATACCGATTTTTGTGGACTTTTTATAGGGGTTTGAAAATACATTTACTGCCAGGTTTTGGTGAATATTGATGATTATAAGGTTGAAGGATACAAGAGTTGAGCGGTTGGATAGGTTGAAATGTGGGATGGAAAATTGCATGTTTACTTGTCTCTACTTCCAGCTTGTGTATCTCATGTTTCCATGGTGAACCTCATACGTGCTTTTGAGCTAGAAGTTGCCACATGTTGCTCCTTCTGTGGCAGAAAGCGTTCTACACAACGAAAATTTTGGGAAAAGTTAGAGCCGATCTAAGAGACGAGAATCAACATTAACGTTAATGGGGAAATCATTAGTGATCTTCGGCCATATTTTGTCACACACGATCGTATTGATTAGCTGCTATACTAACCGCAAACGCTGCCCATATTTTGTTGGCCCAGAAGACCTCGGAGATTAGCTCCAGAGCGAATATTTGGAAACATTTGCGCGAACAATTTGTATTAGCCAATCAGAATGCGAGAACATAGGTATCTGCAAAGAACCATATGTTAATGATCTAGTTTGTATCGAGTGAACGTTAATTTCTCTCGGCCCAGGTTAGGAGCAGAAAAGTAGGACGTTAAACCCCATTTCATTTCATTTCTCTCTCCCCCCTTCTCTCTCTCTCTCTCTCTCTCTCTCTCTCTAAAACAGTTTCTTAGTTTGTGTTATTATGCTGCCATGGGTTCCATCTATTGTAGAATGCTAACATTCCTGATCCAGGGATAATATTTAGAGAATATTCAGATAATATTATGTATTTATCAACCTTGACTCCATGTCAAACGGGGAAACAATGGATTTTATATTACACTCTACCGTGTTCAATAAAAAGCGTAACAACGCTGAAATCGCTGAATAAATAATCCTAGGCAGGAGTGTCGGGTGTTCAACGGTAAATGATTTCGGAGAAATGACATGAAAGGGGTTTAACGCCCTTCTGTTCAGCTCCGAACTGAGTTAATGAAGACGGGTATACGCCATCTTGGTCAGCGGCGCTACGGCCTACTCTTATATCGAATTCCAACTGTCAAAGATTCCTTTACGTGCACGACAATGTGTACACGGGGGTCTTGGTTTTCGTCCCATACAGACGACTAGACAGTTGTACATGGCGGTGACTCTCCAAAAAGAATAGCGATCCCGGTGATGGCAGAGAAATGTCCTCGGGATTTTCCAGCCTCATTTCGCCTTGTCAGAGGTGACAAACTGAGTAATGTCCCCTTGTCAGAGGTTCAGCCATTTTGTCTTTAATTCACATGCAAAGGGACTCAGTTACTTGAATTAGTAAGATGTTGGCTGACCTCGAAGTCCCGTGTTCGATCTCTATCCCTATACTGACCAAGAAAGTTCATCGAGAATTACCGGCGTGGTTCACTCTTGTCAGTGGTGTAGGATGGGGAGTTTGGCAAGGGACAACGTATAGTCGTTCGGATGGGTAGAAAAGGGGTCCCAATTACACATTGGTGTGCACGTAAAAGAACCCTTGACAGTTGGAATTCGAAATTAGAGTAGACCGTAGTGCCGCTGTCCGAGCAAAGTTTCCACATTTCATTTCAAAAATGAGATGTGTGCACCACCGAAACCCGGTTAGATCCGTGCCTTTTGTTAATGAACGTCTTTATTGGTCCAGTCGGTTCAGAACAGTAGGACGTTAAACCCCATTTCATTTCATTTCAAAAAGGAGGTTAATGCACCATCGAACCCCCCTGCTAGATCCGCACCATTGGTTAATTAACCTATCTGTACATGTATTCATCAACGTATTGGAGTAGCTATGGATATATTTTAATGGCAGCATTGATCAAGCATAAAGTCAGTTATTTTTATAAAATCAATAAATGAACAATAATCCTTTTCATAATCAAATATGTCGAGGAAATAAATCCTTACATGATATCCATTTATTGATTTCTGAGTTTCAATTACTGCACACACATCGCTAAATGTAAATTCATTTGTCACAATTCGTCCATGTTGAATTTGTGATCATAGCACAATATCTAGCCAAGATCATTAACCCGGGGAAATTGTCAACAAGTTTACGAACCTTAATCTTTACGAGCCGTTTTCATTTCCACGAACATTGTGAGGTACACAAACTCGTTGGACGCTTTGTCTACATCATTTATAAGCAAGGGCCTAAATAGTTCACTCGCATACAACATTGACAAAATTACCGACCTACATCATTTACTCGTATACAAAAACAAAAAGATTACTAGGATATACAATTTACACAATTTCAACATGAATACTAATCTATATTATTTTATTCAATAAAACCTCAGCAAGATTACCTGCCCAAGATTACGTGCAAAATGTCGAAAAGATTACTAGCAAGTCAAATAATTAATCCATACAAAATATCAAATAGAACCCTTTCCATTATCATTTATTCGTACAAAATGGTGAAAAGATTACTAGCATAGAAATATTACCAGAATAGAGCATTCACTCCTATAATCATCTTCAATAGAAGGCTTGCGATCTTGCCTTAACTACGTACATCTTATCAAGCACTTCACGTAATACCGTGCATGTTTCGCCACGAAGTTCGATTGGGTAACAAGCCCAGCTTGGGAGCCTATCAGATTCATCGGTCGTTGTGAATACTAAGTCTCGCGCTTTAGCTAAAATGCGACAATTGAGTTGAAAAGTTCAAAGATCGATCAATGTCAAGGTTGCTGTTTTTCCACGAGTTTCTCAATTTAAAAAAACTTTCAACGGCTGTAAACTCTGTTTGTTTACAGTGTGTTATGTGCCACGACCTCTGATTGGACAATGCTAATTAGTCACGTGTAAAAACAACGGGCGCAAAAGTTCGGGAATTGCCGAGTATTGATGCAACGGTTAGATGTTGTAAAACTCGCGGACGTTGCTTAAGGAACATGTCGTATAATATGGTAGAAAGATTACTGGAATAGATCATTTACTCGTATAATATGGTGGAAATGATAGAACCATTACTAGAATAGTGCAATTACTCGTCTAATGTGCTAGAAAGATTAGAAGAATAGAAAGATTTCTAGAATAGAGCAATTACTGGTATAATATTACTAGAATTGAACAGATCACTCGTACAATTGGAAGAAAGATTACTAAAATAGAGCATTTACTTGTGTAAAATGGTAGCAAGTTTACTAAACTATAGAATTACTATAGTACAAACAATCCAGTCAAAAAATTATAGTTTGGATCCATATTCTGCATAATAAGCATTTTACAATAATGTCAATAAGCTTTTACCACTTAGCACAAGGTAGTAATCAATGTGTCCCAGGTTTAAAAACCATAAAATACACCTGTTCACCTGAGAGTCAATTAACACCTGATTCTGTATTATAACCATTAGATATACAATAACAAGCTGCTTTCACTTTAATAATTTAATAATAGTTTCATTCCTTTGATGTTATGGATCGTGGAAGCTGTTCTATGTTTTGTTGGTTAGACTGCATGGTGGCTGAATATGAAATAAAATGGGGTTTTACGCATAAACGTAGGAACATCCACCCAACCCCACGATTCAGTGAAGCGTCCAAGGGAGGTGTCCACTTTTCAGGCAATGAATTTCCGTTTTTCGTGCACAAGCATCAGAGAATGAGACCATATATCATAGAAATATAATTATAAAATGTAATCGATTTGAATACGTATCATACATAAGTAGAGCTTTGTAGAAAAGTCGTTTTAGTTAATGGTTGATTAATTCTATAAAATGGAGTGGCATAGAAACTTTCGGACAATTAGCCTCACCCCCCCACCCCCAACTGAGATTGACCCACTATGGTTTAACGTCTTACTTTTTCGAACCAACCGGGATAATAAAGATGCCTTGGCAGGTCCGCTACGTACTGCTCTTATTTCCATCTTTAATGGTCACGTTAAGACCTACTCTTTTCAACTGCCGGGGGGTCTTTAACGTGATGCCAACCAAATGGTATACACAAGAGTTTGGTTTATTATCCCATCCGAACCACTAGTCCCCAATTCTGTACCACTGTTGAGGAGAAATCTGCCTCGTAAATTTCGGCCAATTATAGAATAGAGCCAGGGACCTCCGTACTGGTAAGCCAACGTCGTACTCACCAATCCACCATGGCGATTTTATTAAATATAAGAATAGCCCCAGACAATAATTACATTTTTGTGTATAAGCCATCACTGTAAAAAAAACAGCCCACCTAATGCGGCTTTACTGATAAGAACCACAACCTTCTTACAGATTGACTGCCTATTGTCAAACTGACAATAACCCTCTACTTTCATTTTAATAATTGACAAATCGTGTATTACTGGGGTATATGAAATAATCCAGTTTATGAATGGTTTTATTCTATATTGATTATCTACCCCGGCCATGTCTCCGCTATAACAAAAGGCCTTCATTAGCTAGTCAGTTGATAGCCTAGACAAATGGTTTAACAATGGCGGTTTATTATGTCCGTGGTGTTGTTCATGTATATTTGATAACAATAGGCTAGGCTTGATATAAGATATGTTATGATTATTATCAAGGACGAAGTTTTGTGTGATATCCATAGTTACTGAAAGGTGTGGAGTTGTTGCTGCGCGACACTCTAGACCACCAGGCCATCCGCGGCGAATATAATATACCTAGTTGTTTGTATTGGTCAAAAAAGGTCCATCCGTGCACTTAAAAGGCCCCTTAGCAGATGAAATTTGAAAAGGAGAAGCCGGAAATCGCCTTTGTCCGCGCATGGCACACCTAATCAGGAAAATGTACATGTTAGTCTCAAAATGGCCGGAGTATAGGGTTGATTAGATAAAGAGCTGGCAGTTCTTGCTATAAGAGTTGAAGACTTCACTCTGAGCCGAGAAAACTCACTTCAAAAACGCCACAGCTTCAATTGTCATTATTACCATTGTCACGATAATAAACCAAGTCTCGATTATCCATTTGTACAGTTAATCACTTACATCCGAAAATATAAACCCCATTCTATTATAAAGAGTGGGGTATAGTGGTCATAAGATCTGTCATGGAGTAAAGTGGCGTGAATTCCATTCCTCACTTGTACGTGACAAGGGTCGTCTGCCCGGCCTCGTGGGTTTTCTCCGGAACCTCCTGTTCCCCCCACTGCTAACGACCCCGACGCGTTAGCGAATTATTGAAAGAAATTGAACTCATGTTGGTCCCGAAATAACCCCTCTCTCTCTCTCTCTCTCGCTCTCTCTCTCTCTCTCTCTCTGTCTCTCTGTCTCTTGTGTTGAATGGAGGTTAATCCCCATCTCTCTCTCTCTCTCTCTCTCTCTCTCTCTCTCTCTCTCTCTCTCTCTCTCTCTCTTACCAAGAAATACGTATATATGTAATGAGACGTTTGCATTCAGCTAATTATATTATACAATACGTTACTTATATCTCTAGAAATATCCACAACCAAATACAAAGTTTACTACAGTCTTTGTTTGTATACAGATAATTACAATACAAAACAAGCACTCGTATTTCTAGAAATATTCACAACCTAATACAAAGTTTAATCCCCTGAGACAACCCACTCGGTTTGAAAGGCGAGATATCTAAATTAAAAAACACAAAAGAAAACGATATAATTTGTACCTCCGACTATAGTTTTTAGACATTGTTGTTTTCATTTTGTGTTTTGTTTTGTTTTTCGTTGCTGTTGTTGTTTTCTAAATTCATAAAAACCAAATGAAACCAAATACTTACATAACCAGATATATGTAGTGAGTGGGCTTGATCCTATTCCTGACTCGAATAGTAAAATCGATGGAACAATCTGCAGAACAATCCACTGTGTCACCGATACTCCAAGGCAGTAAACAATGACTGAAACTTGTGTTCTCGTGTTTTAGCTATATACACCAGCTAATGGTATAATCTATAAGTCTACCTCTAGTCGTCTATAAGTATTTAAATATTCATATCGTCACCGTAGTCGTGGTATAATCATAAACATGTAAGATCATGTCTAAAACAACAGAAATAAACAATACTACACGAGCTAAATATAGGACAATAGGTTGCAAGTTAAGTGTTAAAAACGCGTTTGTTTCACATGAAAGGTCCGTTACAATGGCGACACGTCGAGGGCTTTGTGTTATGGATTTAGAGTTTTTTGCGCTGCTTTCAGATTGTGCGTTGCCTTTTCAAACCATGGAATATCAACATGTGGTTCAGTGCAGGGTTTCAAAGCTATTGGCACGCACGTGACATCATCTGTTCTAACAATTCTACATATATAGGGGGATCACGGTGGTTAAGAGGGTAGGACGTCGTCTCGCTATATCCTGGAGGTCGGGCGTTCGATCTCTGCATTGGCCGAGAAACGCGAATTTTCGGGTTCCCCTCTATATACGCCCGGGTAAAAAAATCCACAACCCTCTCTACGATATAAATATTTGTTTTTGAATCAGGAACTGGTCACCAAGCGCTACTCATCCTGAAATACTTGATAACCTTGGCGTTTATAAGAGGCTTACTTACTATTAATTTTATCATCATTTTTACCTTTCGTGTTGTCTTTAATTACCCCTTTATTACGTACTTTATTTGTATCTGTTTTATAACGTACAGTATTTGTATTGCCAGTTTCATCACGTACAATATTTATATTTCCAGTTTCGTACAGAATTAATATTGTCGGTTTCGTACAGTATTTGTATTGTCATTTTTATTACGTGCAGTATTTGTATTGTCAGTTTCGTATAGTA
Organism: Patella ulyssiponensis; assembly: GCA_963678685.1. Taxonomy (NCBI): domain Eukaryota; kingdom Metazoa; phylum Mollusca; class Gastropoda; family Patellidae; genus Patella; species Patella ulyssiponensis. The sequence goes on from OY783228.1 coordinate 78,744,517, forward strand.
TTTATATTGTCAGTTTCGTACAGTATTTATATCGTCAGTTTCATCACGTACAGTATTTGTATGTCAGTTTTATAACGCACAGTGTTCATATTGTCCGTTTTGTTACAAGCAGTATTTATAAATACAGTATTTGTACTGTCCATGTCATTGCGTACACTATTTGTATCATCAAATAATGAAATTCAGGAAAAAGAAACACCGTGCCTATCATGTTACCACTTATCATTATATATATATATGAATATTAGCGGCTACCAGTAGTTTTTGTATATCCAGGAATGAGTTAACTCTAACTGGATCACTTTCGACTAGTATTTTGGCCACTCTATACAATAATCGAATGAACATAAAAACTTACAAAATTAAATACCTAAGAAAATACCGAAATTTGGATGTTGAGTTTACCTTGATGGCGCTTGACCCCCCCCCCCCCCACGTATACCACAACCGTTTCATCACAATGAGTGGGACCAAAGCGTATTAGAGCCCAGTGCCCTTTCGTACACGGCCAAGGAATTATAGCTAATACAATAAACATATATAAACAAACCTTTCCCAATATTTACAGAAGTAAACAGTTCATGATTTCATTGACAATATGATAACAATATAAATTTATTTAATGTGGTCCCCGTCCAGATAGTTTCATTAATAATACACCGGTTCTATTTTCTTTTGTTTATTCTGATCCCTCACCTGGTGATGAAATTATTTCACAATTTAAAACAACGAATTATGTTTATTCAACCTCTTGGGCAAATATTATAAACAAATACTTAAAAAGTATCTTGACGACTCTACAAAATCAACCATATATGGACATATCCACACACGGTTTTGTTTATTTATCTAGTTACTATGACAACAGTAGAAATGATAGAACGGTATTACTCAACCCAATCAGTAACCATAACGACACATTCTTGATCAATCGCTGTGGAATTTATCGATTATAAGTATCACTTCGTTAAAGAAAATTAAAAATATCATAGAAAACAAACTAACAATGTTTTAATGAATAATTGAATCAATGGAACGACGACACGCTAGAGGAATGTAGTCGTTGACTTCTGTTACACCATCAGTATTATTTGTTTATCTGGCATACTACAGCACTAACACGGTATAAAATAACACGAGAGAGATGGGGGGGGGGAAGGAAATACAAAATAAAAGCAAATATGATCTGATTAAAACATAGATCCTATTTCGTTTCGTTTTTTATAGTTCAAAATTTCGTTTTACTTGTCTTTACTACACTCGACACTAACTAGCTCATTTCGAGACTAACATGTATTTCAATAATTCGCTTAGGGGTCTTTCGCAGTGGGAGGAAACCGGACGACCCGGAGAAAACCTACGAGATGGGACAGGCGACACGTCTCCTTGCCACGTTCAACCGGGGATACGAAACTACGCCAGTTGACTCAATGACAGGCTTTATGAAACAGTCCGCATGTGCCAACCATGAGGCCATCCAAACCCCATCAAATAACATGGCTTTAAAGGCGAACTTAATACAGTTCAAGTGTAGCCATGTTATACTATTCCCCAGTTTCATTTTTTTCATTGTATGCAAATACAACTTAAGACAAAGGAAACTTAAATATGCATTCTTTTAGACTGAGATAAAGAGTTGACAGTTCTCGCTATAATTATAATAAAAGATAACAAGAAGAGAATACGTTGAAAATTTAAATCAAATTACTTCATTCTGGATGGAGTTATTGTGATTTGAAGAACGGTGTAGTCTCGATTGTCATCCTTACTGTTGTTACGATAATAAACAAAGTCTCGATTCTCCATTTTAATTTAAGTATTACTTAGCATTTGCGTTTAAATCCGTTGAAAATCAAAAGCACCCGATGGTCCAGACGGTTGATTATGGGTATTGTATCACATTGTATGTCTTATGATTCACATAGCGTTTGAGGCTAAACGAAAAATCTGCATTTGGCCATTCTAATTAAAACACAGGTCTATATTTCGTTTCGTTTTCTTTACTTTCGATGACCTACACTTTTTTGAGCTATAAAAACGAAACGAAATATAGATCTGTGTTTTAATTAGAATGGCCTTAGGAATATTTAACGCTTACATAATGCATCTCTAAAAGTAGGGCTAAAATAATTTCCCACTTGGATTTCAGAAGCAGAAGCTGTTGGTAATATTGTCACAAGTCGCTAAAGCATTGACTTAATGCTTAACTAATTAAGTTGGTGTCTGGATAGTCAATGCTTATGGCTATAACATGGTATGGTGGGTCAATATGCATTGTTTTCATTTTGATCTGGTCTTCGTGTCTACTTCCGGACTTGACAATACTTCACTGTTATATGTATTGTTCATTCAGTAAAAGCCGCTTATCAGCGTTTGAGTCAATTGAATTCATTGTACCACAATTTTATGGACAATGTTATGGACGTTGAATCTGTAATGGAAATAACAATGGAAAAATTCGTTCTGTATTTACATGGATATGATCAATTGAAAATATCGCAACGGTCGGCATCCTTAACTTTAGAATAAAATTCTATTGAATGGGTTTTGATTCCTTGGTTGTACGTGACAAGGAGTAGGGGTTTTTCACCGGGTCCTCCGGTTTCCTCCCATTGCTAAAGACCTCCCTCTCTCTCTCCCTCTCTCTCTCCCTCTCTCTCTCTTTTAGCGTTTCCGAGTTTTTGTTTGGCTCGTCGCCCTTAATGATAAAATGGTTTGACGTTCGAACTCGCAGACCATCGCCATCCAAGAGACTACCAATATTACAATCCAAAGTGTGATGTGGTTTTATAGTTAGTCGTTCGGATGGGACGAAAAACCAAGATCCCGAGTATACATTGTCGTGCACGTAAAAGATCCCGGCAGTTGGAATTCAATATATAAGTAGGCCATAGTGTCGCTGCCAGGGCAAGATTTCCCTTGTAGCACACTGTATGGCATATGCCCGTCTTCACTAGCTCAGTTGGGGCAACACAGTAGAACGTTAAAACCTATTTCATTTAGTATATTGATTAAAGATACATTATGGGAGATAAAATAAAGAGTTGGCAGTTCTCACTATAATAGTTAAAAACTATATAGTGTAAATGTAATTTGCTGAAAATTTCAGTCAAATTAATCAACTATAGGCCGAGAACGGAGTGCGTGAAATTTCTGAATAGCCTCGGTCATCATTAGTAAAATCGTAAATAAAAACAGAGTAGTCTCGATTATCCACTTGATTGATTTAATTATCAACGGCCATTAAGCGGCATATATGATTTCAATCCGCCAACATCGAAGGCTAGCCTAGCCACCAAGAGTTTATTATGGTCTGGATATGTTAATTAATGTCTAATTGATTATTTAGATAACATTTCAGGCCTAAAGAAAGACCTGTAATAAGCAGATTTTGCTTTTGCATAATGTTATTTTAAGCCTCTATACATAATATATAATAATATTATATAAGATATCCGTTAATTATTTATCATGTATATCTGTATATATAACAGTTACAGGTAAGCTTATTAATATTACATAATACTTGAATAGACAGGTGTCAACAACAGTAATCATAAACTACAATAGAACATTACTCAAGACGTCCTCGCCTCGATTTCTCAATTTGCTCAACTTTTAATCACTATTTATGAGAAATATTTAATTTGATCCAGAAACACAAAACTTTGCACATACAGTGATACATTATGCAAGAGCTAAATCTGCCTATTACGGGTCTTTCTTTAGGCCTGAATTGTTATCTAAATTATTAATTAGACATTAATTAACTTATCCAGACATTAATTAACTCTCGATGTCATCGCTAGCCTGCAATATTTACTGGATTAGATCCCGGTCGGCTGCTGCTGATTAAATCAAAAATTGGATAATCGAGACTATGTTTTTTATCGTTTCGATGGTCGAGGCTAGACACAAAATTCAATCGCTTATTCTCAGTTTGATTGAAATTTTCAGCTAATTCCCTTTACATTATCTAGTTTTTAATTATTATGGTGAGAAATACCAGTTCTTTATATAATCTTCCATAATGTATCGTTAATGCATTTTAAAAATATACCTTAACAATATGAAATTCTCGCTTTAACAAAATACATCTACGAACATTTTATCGTGGATTTTATATATTGTACAACAATTGCGAATGACTAAATAACAATGAGTATTCTTGTAAAATCATGTAGATCTCGTTAAAAAAAAATAGTTCTTACCTGAATATTATCTATAATAATAAATAGCGTAGGTTATTGTGCTTAGCGTGCACACGTGCAGTTACTATATAAGGGTAGGTTCTGTTGATTTGTGTCTATTATTTAACCGGCTGTTATAATCAATATGCATTCTAGAAAATCACCTGGTTGTCATGGTAATGTATATAATTACACAGGTATCCTGAATCTGGCGCAATGTTTATTCACGGCTCTGAAATTCGGAATTCAATAATATTCTAACTGCACGGTTATTGTGAAATCTCCTCAAACGCCCTTCCAATTTTATGATCTTGATTATCTATAAAATAAATTAAAGGCCCGGGTGGGGCTGAAAAAATACGTGTAGCCTGTGCAGGGGTTGGGACTATCAGGCGCACGCCCCCTCTTTTTTTTAGGTGGCGAACGGAGAACAAAAAATAGTTTATAGGTTGGAACCGGGTAATTTACAGTACTAGTATGAAATTAGTCCTTGTGGGCATTTTTTCCACTAGAAAATAACGGGCCGGGCTTCGTACTCCCAAGTAGTGTGCAGCACGCCTCCCCTTTCTGAAAATCCTGGATCCGCCCCTGACTATAGCCCTTACATGATAAGGTAGGTAGCCTGAATAGCCGTAAAAAAAGATGTCGACGCCCATGAAATTAATTTAAAGAAGCTAAATCGCTAATACTTGGGATCTAGAAATTGACACAATAATGTAATATGAATGTATATAAACTGATTTACATTCAATCGTTTCTGTTTTTACTGTATTTTCTAATCAGTTATGTCCAGCGAAGTCTCAATCGAATGGCAATATCTAGTGTCTGGTTATCCAGTCTACATCAATATTGTGCATGCTCTACAGATACGAATATAGGTCAACATTTGACATGACTTGTGGAATATGTCTAGCCTCGTCCTTCTAGTCCTTTGTTACAAATAGCGCTGAAACGCATTATGGTACTTGTCTGCGATATCACCTCGGTGGAAGCGGACGTTAAATAAAGCTACATGTTTTATTGATCTCTTCGAGGACCATATCTGTCGTTTATATCAATCCTAATTCCTCAAGGTTCACGTTGGTAGGCTTTATCCATTTGTTAAGGCGGGCTCAATTTTCGTCAAGGTCGCTGAGCACTTGCTTGTTGGTGAGATAGTGGGTTAGGGTTATGGTCATCTTCAATAATACGACTTGATCTCGCTTTAACTAAATACATCTGATCAAGGTGTTGTAAAGTCCGCAGTCATTGCTTCACGAAGATGGGTTAGGGTAAGCATTGGGTCTAGGTCCAGGGTTCCTTATGAAAAAAATCTTACCGGGTTTGTAAAATAATTTAGGAATTATGAGACTTATTTCGGGAAGGGGCGCAGCTCTTCCGTGACATAATTCATCTTTAATGTGTCTTTATAATCAATATGTCCATAATTATCACAAGTCTGGACATGGTTTTATCATCAATAATCGATAGATCGATCAAATGATACCTTGTCATCCAACAGATTATCCTTAACATCTATTGTTACATTAATCGATAGATCGATCAAACGATACCAATTATCATCCAACAGATTATCCTATTATACATCTATTGTCACATTGTCATCTATTATAGAATTCGTTGTACATCAATTATTGAGTCAACCATAACGTAATATTACAGATCATACTAAACTTAGGCTGTCTTGTCTACAGTTAACTCCGCTTCAGAACAGACATTAAGTTAGTTGGCCGACATTTTAAGTCCTAAATCGACGATTTTAGTCAAAACGCTAAGTTTACTTCGAGAATTTTGTTAAGTATTTATTATGTTTCCATTAATTAATAAAATTGAAAAAGTTTACTTAGTCTTTGTCCGTATGACAGATGTGAAAGCGAGTAGAACCGCATTATAAAACCGGATATGGCGGCCATGTAGGGCAGAGATCTATTCTCGATTTTACTCGAAAACACAAAGTGTACCTTGAGAATGTTGTTAAATATTTATTTTGCTTTCATTTAATAACATTGAAAAAGTTTATTTACTTTTTGTGTGTACGAAGGACGTGAAACAGAGTAAAACCGCATTACAAAACAGTATACTATTTTTTTGATATGGCGGCCATTTAAGGCAGAGATCTATTCTCCAAGTATGAAGTTGATGGATCCCTGTGTGCATGATGATCACAGCACTTTGTTTCACCTCATTATCGATGAGTAGGTCACTGACTGACTAGTCAGGAGGTCCCAGGTACTGATCGAGAAGGTTCCCCACACTCAGCAATTCTCGACAGATTCCGGAACCTACATCTAGTCTCGGCTGCATGACGAATTTCGCCATATTGGAACTACTTTAAAGGTCCCGGATGGAACATGGCTGCGCCCATGGTGTCTTGGAACTACTTTAAAGGTCCTGGATCAAACATGGCTGCGCCCATGGTGTCTTGTTTATTTGTAATAGCGTCAAGTTTTCCTGTTAAAAGTAAACCGGTAGCCGCATCGCAAATGTATGGGCGTAGGTATTGCCGAGTGGGTTCCATAAGCACGGTTGAAGCACGATTGGCGCTAAGGAGCCGCAGAGGCTCGCTGATCACGAGGTCTTGGATTTGACCGAGAATGTTCCTCGAGATTTTAACCTCTAGTTTCCTCCTTGTCGGTAATGCAGGATGGGTGCCTAGGAAAGGCATCTTGTACTTCGGATGGGACAAAGAATCGGGGTCCACCCGTGCACTCATTGGGTTTCTACTGTCGATACAGTCAGCCGAAATTTAAAGTAAAATTTGTAAGCAACAAATTTGTAAGCAAGGCTTTATCGTTCGAAACAAAAACATAGTTTGCCCCGTCGTTAATGAAAATATCCGATCAACCCGAAATTTCTACGCCGGGATTTGAAAATAAAACGAAGTGCGTTAAACGTCTTACTGTCTGTTCCGGTTGGGCTAATGAAGACGGGCATATGGTGTGCTACGGGGGTAAGTGGTGTTGTAGTCTGCTCTGTCAAGAATTCTTTTCAATCTGTTTCACAGAGAATTACTTACGAATTATCTCTGTCACAGATGACTGTCCACAACACGTGCGTTGACTTCACGTGGCGTCAGTCATTGGCTCAATGGCTCGCGCATTGTTTACATAACAGCTAACTGCTTCGGGTGCCTTATTTTTCTGGGGGTGCAATGTGCTCCCTGCACCCTTGCTAAATACAGCCCTGTTCCACAAGTGACATCACATCACACGACGTCGATCATTCGCTCATTGGCGCATGCCTTGTTTACATTAAACGATACTGAAGCGGGCAGAATTATGCATTTTACTCATTTTAATACCCATTTACACTAAATAGGAAATATTTTTTAACTACAAATACTTCAAACGCCTTTATTTATTTTTCTTGTACTTCAAAAAAATGTTTGAGAATTTAATTTGTCGGAGTAAGAAAGTTAATATGCTTATCAGTGATTGTAGCGGCCAAGCGAATATTCACTGTGGGACCAGTTTGAGTTCTTCTATGTACAGGGCCATATTTATGCGGGACTTCGGTTTTTTGTCCATCGTCCAACGATTAGATGCTGTCCTTGCGACCGACGCCTGGATTTGCTCCCGGGTTATTCGGATAGCGAGTCTTGGGTCCTGTTTCTCGGAATCTTAACAAAAGATAAAATCCAAGTTTTATTAGATTCTTCAATTTTGATTGACTAAGCACTAAAATCAATCTAATATTGTCCAATAATATTACTCAAATTGGATATTATCTTAGTTAAAATTTCGTGAGACGGGCCCCAGGAGTACGTATTGATTCGCTTCAGAAAAAGAACACGTAAAATAAAATCATTGAGCGAACAAAGTAAACCTTGTTATCTATAAAATGATCTTATTCCAATAAAACGGTACAGCATTGATTGTTAGCTAAATTAAATAAAACGAGATTTGCGTACAACAAAGAGGGTTGGGCTTCACACTCACTCGACATACATTTAGACATTTGTACACCAACATAGCGGTCCAACTTCGGGAGTTTTCTCCAGGTCCTCCGGTTTCCTCGTTACACTCTCTCTCCATCAAAACAATGATAAATAAATAGCTGGGGAAATTCCACGAGTCAACCCTATTCCTGGCTTAACATGGATAAATTTAGATAAAAATCATCAAAACAATGACCCGAAAAACAAGTGAACTTTACCACCTCCCGACCCCCCCTCTCTCTCTCTCTCTCTCTCTCTCTCTCTCTCCGCCTCTCTCTTTTTCTCTCTCTCTCTCTGAGGGATTGTACAATGACTTAAAAAAGATCACTTACCTGCCTAAGGCTGAGTAAAATTGAAGTAGTGTTAATTACAGGAACAAATAACGAAAAGAAGAGTACCACGTCTTCAACAATGAAAACAATATAATGGGTTGTTAGGGATATACCAGTCTCTTTATCAATAATATATTATACTAGGATCAATTCCCTCAACGCTTGTCGCTTTAATTGCTATTCACAGCAGTAGACTTGATCTACTAGACTTATCGATTTCACTATTCATACAGCTACCATTGCTGCCAACCATGTGTCGCGAATCTGGTCTAACCAATTATCCAATAATAGGCGACCTTTCGCTTTCATTGTGTTGGTTTAATAGACTTGATCTATTAGTCTGATCAGTTTGTATGATTTTGCTCCTGATCCCTCACTACACTTTATCATTTTTATTTTATTAATTTTCAGTATTTTCCGGAAGGTTGAATGGCCGAATGGTTATCGCGTGCGCGTTGTATCATAAGGTCTGTCATTGAGGCAACTGGCGTGGTTTCGATTCCCCGGTTTTACGTGACAAGGAGTAGGTCGACTGTACAACCTGGTGGGTTTTCTCTGCGGGTTCCCCGGTTTCCTCTCACTGCTAAAGACCCCTACGCGTAAGCTCATTCTTGAAATGAAATTGAACCATGTGGTACTCCCGAAATGACCTCGTTTGTGTAGAATGGACTTTAAACACCATCTCTCTCTCCTTACAAACAACAATTTTTTTTGCATCACAAAGGGGAAAACGAAATATGTTTATCGGATAAAGCTTTGGTTTTCGCATTTCCAAGTGGATATTGTACAAATATCGGAGAACGCTAGATTGGAGACGGTACTTCACATATTAGCGCATATGACGTCATATGTGGATTGTGGGTTAGGGTAGGATTAGGACCGGCAGATTTCGCCAATGTCTCAAGATATAAACTCGGCTGGCGCTAACCCTAACTCTAGGACTGGACCAAGCTTAACCCTAGCCCTAACCCAGAATCCACATTTGACGGCATACGTACAGGACCGTCTCCGTTCTAGCGTTCTCCACAAATATCAAGGTGTCGTATAATTCATTGGGCGGACGTTAAAGATTCCCTTTCAGTTTTAAATTATACAAATAATAGTCCGTAGAGAAAGATGGAAGTTAAACTTCATTTCATTTAATTTGGTCAACATCTCAAATCATAAAAATGTTTTGAACGACAGGGTGCTAATTGCGTAGTGTATTAAATATAACAATTTTCCCTGAATTAATGGTGTATAGTAAAATGTTCTGTTGTTAGAGAGAGATTGATTTTTCTATTCTCGATCAAGATACTGTGTAGACTGTTTGATTAACTGCAGAATTAGCAGACTGTGACTGTTGGCTTGTTTACAGCCCAGAAAACATGCCTCTGATCTGAAATTATATGATCGCCTACATAGAAATTAACAGATCAAACGAGCGATTACGGGGCCATTGATTAAAGACTTGCTATGTTCGTTATTAGGATTTATCAAGTCTGAATCACGTGCACTTATCGGAATATTTGCAAAGGAATAATTGGTAGAACGCTGGTGCCCTGGCAAAGCCCATATTACTGACGCACACGGTTGGACTTCCTAAGGTTATACCCTCCCGCCCCCTTCATTATTTGAAGTGTTGACGAGATTTTTAAATTCCCATGTTACTGTAGTATACAAATCTCATGGTTGGACTTCCTAAGGTTATATAGGAAAGCGATTCGGGACGGGACCCATGACTTGCATGGATAATATATAGGGGGCAAGTCTTTAACTCAGTATTATCTACAGTTTTCGACATTGCAAACACGAATCGCGTGCCAGAATGCTTTCGAGTACCATTTGTAATGAAGCGACTCGGTGAATACTGCCGGTGGAGAATGCTATGGGGGAATTTTGTCTACTCTAATATAGAATTCCAACTGTCAAGGGATCTTTTACGTGCACGACAGTGCATTCACGGGGTCTCGCGTTTTCATATCATCTGAACGACTAGAGATCCGTCCGGGTATTGGAACAAAATTAAACCATACGTTAGTCTCGAAATGACCTAGTTTGTGTCGAGTGGACGTTAAACCCCATTTCTCTCTCTCTCTCTTTAAAGACACTCACTAATAAAAGGCTATAGTCAGTAAATTGCATTAATCAAGCAACATTTGTCGCTTCATATTTCCAAATCTACATAGCAATCTGTCGGTATTCTGCCCGATATGTCGGGGACCCCGAGACATTTGTCCCACTTTGTCCTCACCCCCATTTACATCTGGCACTGTAGATGGGCGTCTCACAAAACAGAAATAGTTCTCCAGATAGGGAGAGAGGGAGAGAGAGAGAGACAGATGGGTTTAACGTCCACTCGACACAAACTAGATCATTTCGGGACTTTCCAGATAGAAAAGAAACGAAAACGTCATGGTGAATTCAATACAAAAATCGAGCTCGCTTTGTTATTCATTGCAATATTAATAAATAATTTACTCTATTATAATTATTCTATTGTTTGTATTTAATAATATAGTCCTTGACAACGTTTAACCTCTGCATGGATCTATGGACACGTGTGAACGATTTTCAATGAAGCTCTCATTAAATATAGATATTAGCCAGATGCACGAGGGAGAGAGACAGAAATGGGGTTTAACGTCCACTCGACACAAACCAGGTCATTTTGGGACTAAGATATGGTTTCAATTTCATTTCAATAATTCGCTTGCGCGTAGGGGTCTTTAGCAGTGGGAGGAAATCGGAGTGCCCGGAGGAAACCCACGAGGTTGAGAAGGCGCCCTTATCTCCATGCCACATACGCTCACACCAGGGATCCAAACCACAGCCGCAAGCCAGAGGTCGAAGCGCGGCACTCTAAACCACTAGGCCATCCCAACCCCCCAGAAGCACGAGGGATATATAGGCCTATATATATCCATACACCATGACGTCATAGTGCCTGGTAGTTGACATAACCATTACCAATCTGATGCAAATCTGACGTTTCTGGTGGTTTACCCACAGTACCGTGCATTAAAGGCCAAGAAGTCACCGTAACAGATTGTTCCATTGGCTAATTCCTTACACCATCCAGACCACGTCTTTTAGAGGCTGTGTAGTAAAGACAAGTAAAACGAAATTTTGAACTATAAAAACGAAACAAGAGAGAGAAAGAAAAATAGGGTTTAACGTCCACTCGACACAAACTAGGTAATTTCGTGAATAACATATGGTTTAATTTTATTTCAATAATTCGTTTGCGCGTAGGGGACTTTAGCAGTGGGGGGGGGGGATGTTGACATAAGAATAGTTATAGATATTATGTTACACTTTGTAGTCCTTTACGACGGTGGGTTGATGGTGAGGTCATTTTACCGACAACTCGAATGACCCGGGTTCCACCCTGTCATGTGATTCCTCAAAACCCGATCGCCATGTATCAGAGCTGACGTCTGGGCGCAGGTTTGGAATAAAACAGGTTCCCAACCTGTGGTACGCGTACCACTAGTGGTATGCGATTGGGCTTCCAGGTGGTAGGCCCTACGCGGGCATTTTCGGGGTCATAAACGATTTTTAGTTATTTTTTACTTCACAAAAATGTTTACTGCTTAAAGCTGAACTCTGGTTACAAAAGTACAGAAAGTAGGATTTAACAAAAACAAATAACGCCGTACATAATCGCCATACTTGATTTCACTTTGTAGAAGAAGCATGGCGACTGTACGGTGTACGAAAACAGTGGTAGGCCACGCCCACATCCAGTGTGTCTCTTGTCTTTCACACTGTCCACATCCGGCTAGCAATATTTTTATGGAGGTCAATCGTATTCAGAATTAGATGTTATGTACTTATGTCTAATACTGCTTTTGCAATACACAATACCTCTATTACTTATGTCATGATACCGCTAATTCAAAATACAAATGTTACTTTACATAAAACAATCGACACAATACCTAAAATGATACGTGCAATGTCTTTTCACTTTCGACATTGAACATTGAACAAAGCATAATTGTCTTGGCATCTTCTACATTTCACTATCTACATTACATCTTCGTCTTAGTAACTTCTACATTGCATTAGCGAACGTGTTTTATCTCGACTGCATTATCTTTTTATGACATGTGGGCGGAGCCTAAAAGAGGTATGAAATCATCAACAATAAATTCTCCCAAGGAAAGACAACTCTGATAACCTTGTTATGTGCCTTGGCTTTTTAGAAATCTAATACACTTCGATAGCCTATATTGGGATGATTAGCAATAATATTTGTAATAAACCAATTGATCTAGTTCATCATCAGGAATATTACTATATTTGTCATTGATTTTTATATTATTTTCAGATAGCCTCCTTTGGATAGTGCTCTTGCTAACATTGAAATACTCCGCTATCTGTTGTATTGTAAATTTACATGATATTAAAAAGGCAGTGGATATTTTACCGAATTCGGCACTTTACTCTGATTCGCTATTTTGCCGTACCTTCCGTTTGACATGCGCAGTTCCCTGTTTCCTGGACTCAGCCGTTTTCGCTAAGGTAATGATGCCGGCTATTTTACCGTCTGACATTTACCCATAACACAAACCCTAACCCTAACCCAAAATCTACACCAAACCAAGCCCTCAACCTAACCCAACAGTTCTATCCGTCCTGTGTCTAACAATACTTCTTTCTCCTTTTATTATAAAGAGACGAAAATAGCCTACTTGAATTTCTATGGTTGAATTTGATAGAATTATTTTTTAAAAAAAATAAGATAATAAATGTAAATTGTAGAAAAAACATTTAGAATTTTACTCTATTTTGGTCGAGGTCGCATTTCTGCAGATTTTGGTTTTTAATTTAAGTACTAAGACTGTCAGTGGTGTTTGTGTTTTTCCGGTAAAATCGTGCTTTTCGCCAAACTTGATATACAGAGTAATCAAAATGGTGGAATATATCAAGAATCGCACAACTGCGCATGTCGAACGGAAGTGACGGAAGTGGATATTAAACCAATCAGAAACGATGTACGGTAAAACAGCGAAAGTAGACACTTTGCCGAATTCGGTAAAATATCCACTACGTATTAAAAACATGAGATGCTCCTGGGGGGAATACAAATTTTAGGAGCACCAACAGTGCCACAAGAACTAGTTACACACAAATGTTCAAATGATCCGCCAATAGATTGGTTTCTAGTTTCAATAATTTCACGTTCTATTAAGTTCAAGCACTGCGAAAGGTGTAATGTACAATTTTCAAAATTAAAATGGCTGTATTCAAGATCTAGTGTAGATAAAATATTACATGAACTTTCAATTCGATGTTTTGATTCATCAAGAGATTGACCAGATTCTAAGCTATTAGCTATTACTCTGAATCTTCGACTAAGTTCTAATAGTATATTTTGAATTGACATCCTTAAGGTCCATTTTTGACTAAAAAAGGGCACATAACAAGGTTATCAGAGTTGTCTTTCCTTGGGAGAAGTTATTGTTGATGATTTCATACCTCTTTTAGGCTCCGCCCACATGTCTTAAAAGATAATGCAGTCGACATAAAACACGTTCGATAATGCAATGTAGAAGTTACTAAGACGAAGATGTAATGTAGATAGTGAAATGTAGAAGATGCCAAGACAATTATGCTTTGTTCAATGTTCAATGTCGAAAGTGAAAAGACATTGCACGTATCATTTTAGGTATTGTGTCGATTGTTTTATGTAAAGTAACATTTGTATTTTGAATTAGCGGTATCATGACATAAGTAATAGAGGTATTTTGTATTGCAAAAGCAGTATTAGACATAAGTACATAACATCTAATTCTGAATACGATTGACCTCCATATATTTTAACTACCAATTACCTCCTGACTGTGGGACGTGTATTCACTATCAGTATGATGAATATATTATTGCTACACAATTATTATGCGTGATCAGGCACATATTGGTTTACTAATTAGACGAAAAAAGTCAACCACGAAGTATTTTGGCTCTAAAAATATGAGAAAACTGCCATACCCCAAAAAATTACACCTACCAATTCTTATTGTTGTGGACATAACACCAAGGGACATAACCACTTTGAAACATAATTCTTTGATACTGCTTTGGAGATATTTTAGAATATAATACTACACTTTATAATACTACAAATTATTTGGTGTTTATACGCTGTTGTGCAATTTTTTTCAAGAAATAAGAAAAAAATGGTTTGTGTTGGTAGAATTGTTATTTTTTGGGGTAAGGCAATAGTACATCGTGGTTAAATTATTTCGTCTAATTAGTAAATTAATATGTACCTGGTCACGCATAATAATTGTGAAGCAATAATATTTTCATCAAAACACAGTCAGGAGGTAATTGGTAGTTGAAATATTGCTAGCCGGATGTGGACGGTGTGGCTGACAAGAGACACACTGGATGTGGGCGTGGCCTGCCACTGTTTTCGGACGCCGTACAGTCGCCATGCTTCTCTCACTTAATAAATGAAATGAAAGGAGACAGAGTTTAACGTCCTACTATTCTGCTGCGAATTGGGCCAATGAAGACGGCTATAGGCTATACAGTGTGCTAAGAAGGAAATTCTGACCTGCATCACTGACAAGGGTGAATCACGCTGGAAAATCTGTATGAACTTATTCCCGGACACATTCATGAAAACATCTTGTGGGTTGTCCCATCTTGTGGGTTTTCTCCGGGGCCTCCGGTTTCCTCTCACTGGCAAAGACTGCTACGCCCAAGCTAATTATTGAAATAACATTGAACCATGTGTTAGTCCCGAAATGACCTAGTTGTGTTGAGTAGTTGTTCAACTCCATTCTTCCCACAGGCACTTGAAGGGGTTATAATAAAACTTCTTACTGCTGCTTATTAAGTGAGGGGAGGTGGAGGGGATTTAAATTTTAAAAAAACAATATCAATAAGAAATTCTCGATATTTGTATATACCTCGGTCCTGCATCGCTGACAAGGTGGAATCAGCGTGCTATGAAGGAAAGTTTGCCCGGGCAGTGGTACTACGGCCTATTATATCGAATTTCAACTGCCAAGGGGCCGTTTCACTTCTCTTTAAGATACAAACGTTAATTTTAGTGTACAAATGTCGAAATACGACAACAAATGAAGAAGTGAAAATTAAGGACTATGAATTAAGAACTCTCAACAAACAGGTGTTTGGTCTTACATAACGATGCACTTAATCCTTCCTTCAACTATTTCCGCCCCCCACCCACACACACACCGAGATCATTAATATTTGGGGTGACTACGTCAACACTCCAGCATTATGGCGGGGGAAAGCGGCAAAAACCTAATGCTATGTAGAAATGTCTAATTCAAAACACACATGTAATATAATGCCATACCAAATACCTAAAACGTCTAATGCAAAAAACAAAATACAAGAAACCTCTAATACAAAATACCTCATACGTCTATTGCAAAAGACAAAATACAAGAAACCTCTAATACAAAATACATATAACCTCTTATGCACAATTGATTTTACAATCTGAAACATCTACCATAAGCATTAGATGACATATCTCTCATGCATTACTTACGTTTCTCCACTGAATTATCTTTATTTAGGTCAATGTCAAGGTCACCGAACACAACTTGGCGACCTATTCGGCTAGCGAGCTATTCGACCGATCCAGCTGGCAACCTGTTCGTTGACAACCTATTCAGAATTAAGACAACAGTCGCCCAAACTCATCTATTTTTAACAACCAATAAAATCCAACGTTACGTCTATCAAATGAATAATATATTATTTTTATCAATTCCTTTAGCTCAGAATAGAGATGTAATTTCGCATTATCGTACAAAATTCTAGACATCCAACTAAATATATTCCGAAAGGTAATCAAATAGGCTTTCTAAGTATTATCAGTAAAAATTGGCACATTCATATTAAAGGAGTGCACTCTCTTCCTAAACATGACCAATTTTTTACAAATTTTAAAGAGAAAAACTGTTAATATCCCGTGTCAAAATTCGGACCATCGTACAAAATTCTGATGATCCAACTAAATATATTCTGAAAGGTAATTCAATTACCTTTCAGAATATATAGAGCTGGATGCTCCAAATTTTGTACGATGGTCCGAACTTTGACACGGAATATTACCGTTCTTTCACTTTAAAATATTGAAAAATTGGCGATGTTCAGGTTGAGAGCGCGCCCCTTTAATATGATTGTGCCAACTTTTACTAATAATATTTAGAAAGCTTATTCAATTACCTTTCATAATATATATAGCTGGATGCTCAGAATTTTGTACGATGGTCCGAATTTCGACTCGGAATATTACCGTTGTTTCACTTTAAAATATTGAAAAATTGGCTATGTTCAGGTTGAGAGCGCGCCCCTTTAATATGATTCTGCCAACTTTTACTATTAATATTTGGAAAGCTTATCCAATTACCTTTCAGAATATATATAGCTGGATGCTCAGAATTTTGTACGATAGTCCAGATTCGGACTTCGAAAAAAATTCCGGCCTATCTTTACATATAGAATATTGAAAAATTGGCTATGTTCAGGTTGAGAGCGCGCTCCTTTAATATGATTGTGCCTACTTTTACTAATAATATTTAGAAAGCTTATTGAATTACCATTCAGAAAATATATAGCTGGATGCTCAGAATTTTGTACGATGGTCCGAATTTCGACTCGGAATATTACCGTTCTTTCATTTTAAAATATTGAAAAATTGGCTATGTTCAGGTTGAGAGCGCGCCCCTTTAATATGACTGTGCCAACTTTTACTAATAATATTTAGAAAGCTTATTCAATTACCTTTCAGAATATATATAGCTGGTTGCTAAGAATTTTGTACGATGGTCCGAATTTCGACTCGAAATATTACCGTTGTTTCACTTTAAAATATTGAAAAATTGGCTATGTTCAGATTGAGAGCGCACCCCTTTAATAGGACTGTGCCAACTTTTACTAATAATATTTGGAAAGCTTATTCAATTACCTTTTAGAATATATTTAGTTGGATCATCAGAATTTTGTACGATGGTCCGAATTTTGACACGGGATATTAACAGTTTTTCTCTTTAAAATTTTAAAAAAATTGGTCATGTTTAGGAAGAGAGTGCACCTCTTTAATATGAATGTGCCAATTTTTACTGATAATACTTAGAAAGCCTATTTAATTACCTTTCGGAATATATTTAGTTGGATGTCTAGAATTTTGTACGATAATGCGAAATTACATCTCTATTCTGAGCTAAAGGAATTGATAAAAATAATATATTATTCTACTTTCATTTGATAGACGTAACGTTGGATTTTATTGGTTGTTAAAAATAGATGAGTTTGGGCGACTGTTGTCTTAATTCTGAACAGGTTGCCAGATGGATCGGTCGAATAGCTCGCTAGCCGAATAGGTCGCCAAGTTGTGTTCGGTGACCTTGACATTGATCTAAATAAAGATAATTCAGTGGAGAAACGTAAGTAATGCATGAGAGATATGTCATCTAATGCTTATGGTAGATGTTTCAGATTGTAAAATCAATTGTGCATAAGAGGTTATATGTATTTTGTATTAGAGGTTTCTTGTATTTTGTCTTTTGCAATAGACGTATGAGGTATTTTGTATTAGAGGTTTCTTGTATTTTGTTTTTTGCATTAGACGTTTTAG
Source organism: Patella ulyssiponensis (assembly GCA_963678685.1). Taxonomy (NCBI): domain Eukaryota; kingdom Metazoa; phylum Mollusca; class Gastropoda; family Patellidae; genus Patella; species Patella ulyssiponensis. Next base: position 78,762,592 of record OY783228.1, read on the forward strand.
GTATTTGGTATGGCATTATGTTACATGTGTGTTTTGAATTAGACATTTCTACATAGCATTAGGTTTTTGCCGCTTTCCCCCGCCATACAGCATATCACATTTGATGGCATTCTCGAACAATGATTAACTCAATGATTAGGCTAATCAAAGTTTATAAAGAAAATCTTGGTTTAAAGTAAAGGGACTATCCCGAACATGGAGAAGTCTGAGTAGGCCTATGTATGAAATTTTAACGCCAAAATGTAGAGGAATGGCATATTTGCCTTGTCAAAAAATTCCAGTTCAAAACATTGAGGCATTTGGACGTTAACATGGAAACTGCTTATCCGGACAGTAACCCCTTTAGGATTTCGGGTAATTTTTTTCGTTAGGTGACTTGATAATCGATTCCCATTCATTTGAAGGTACAATGAATAATGATCCATGTGCTGTACTTGATAACGAAATGTAAATTTCATCAACCTATGTTAAGTTAGATGCGCGGTCCTTAGGTAGAGGATTTTAACACAAAATTAAGTAGTTTTGATCTCCAAATTGTAATCAGGATTGACAATTTAAAATTTAGTCAGCTTTTCAAAATATGAATGGTCAGAAAATCGGAGATTAAATCTATGATTAGCAGTAATCTACTTTCGAAAATATGGGCCTTATTAAAGCTATTTTAAAAAGTCGGCACAATCATGTCAGAACTATGCGAACTCTTCGAAATAAGAAATTTAATGTAAATGGTCAGTCTTATTTAAATTTGAATAAATGTATCAGGTAAATGATTCAGAATTTTTTTTTTTTTTTTTTTAGACTTTATAATAACTCTTCTTTGATTGGCATTTAGTAATTGAACATATAACACAAGGTACAATTTTACGGATACACAATTACTGAGTTTGATGCAAAGCGACGTTTCGACGAGGATACTCTCAAATTGTACCTTGTGTTATAATAACTCTGTTCGAGACCAAAGTCTAAGAATGCGGCATTTTTAGAAAACGTTTTGGTTTACTTAAATTATCTTCAGGGCTAGATCTAGCTTTTAACTATAAACTGGGTAATAATATATATTACTGGACCAGAATTAACGGTGTTCCAAGAAAACGTACATTTTGTACTTTTTCGGAACACTTTTGGATATTAATATTTAGTCCCCGTTGTAAATAAGCAGAGCAATCTGAGCAGGACGGAAGCCAATTTTCGAATTTCGTTCTCCCGCGATTTAGATCTTAAGGCTGAAACCTAACTATTTTCAAAGGCATATATATAAGTCAACCCAATCCAGCAATGTTACGCACTACTATATAATTACTATACCGGTAGTAACAAAATCGTTATACTACTGGTAAAAATGGCAGGCCGTCCGCCCCGTAGCCCTACCATACTTTCTTAAATTGGCTACTATAATTTTCGACGGTGCCCTTTTTTACTGCTGAAAGTACCTTTTCTCGACCCAAATATGTCCGTTCCCAACCCGTTGCAGTGATCACAAATGACCCAAACTATCGACTCAAGCACTCCAGTCACATCTACTTAATGCTTCCACTTTCAAATTTATTCTTATTGTTTAGCTGTCGGTGCCCTAATCCCCCCCCCCTTCCAAAATTCCTAGATTAAAAGAAAATTATAAACATAAAGGTAGTTATCAATAAAATATGAAGATAGTAGAGGACTATTTACGAACCGGAAACAATATTTACAAAATCACAATATAAACAATCCGAATTTACTTGATAATTTTAAAGCCCCAATCTTGTTGTAATTGAATAATATGTCCCAATCTTTATTCTGGCCAACAAATTGTATTATTTTACAATATTGAAATTAATTGATGATACAAATTTCATCTTAACACACCTAATTTAATGAATTGGAAAAATTCAACTACATGATTTGAAAAGGTTAACGTAAACCTTTTCAAATGTGACTTGTAAAATATTTTCGAACCCTCTGAACAAGTAAAATATGATGTGATGGATAATTTACACAACAGGTAGGACAAATAAACATCTAGTACTTAGAATAAGACTATTATTTATTTTCTAGAGCTGCCAAGACAGCAAGAGTGTTATTGTCCCTTTAAGCCTCAAAGAAACGTCGTTAGTTCCTCAATGATTTTTTATAGGATATCTATCTATGGATTTTGTGTTCAAGTATGAAATTTTTTTTCAATGGGAGACAACTCCAATTATTTAGCAACTGGACAATCGTATCTAAGATGAGCATTGAGCATGTCCACACTCATCGCTTGTCAACAGAAGAAAAATACATGATTATTTTTTCTTTGAACTGCTACAATTTATGGACACACACATTTAATTTAAATTTGGTAATTATTTTATTAGATATATGCAAATACTGAACAACTTTCTTTTTGTAGATTTTGTTAATCATTCACTCTTAAAAAAATCGTGTTGTGGGCCTAGCGAAGGCTATCGTGAGGGAACGGATTGTAGGCGCGCCTATTGAATGGGATTCGAACATCAACATGGCATACATGCATATAGTTATTAACGGATTTAGTTTCTGAACATGCCTGTTGTACTGGAAAACTGGTGGAAAGAGCTTTATTTATCCAATTAATCCTTTCCGATTTCCAGTCACATGACATCATGGTAGTAATGCAAAAGCTTTTTTAATTTTTGAATCTGACTAAAACTGAATATTTTTAACAGTTTTCCAACCCCCCTCCCATTTAAGAAACCCCAAAATTGCACATTTATGGCCCAAAATTGATTGATGTCAGTATACACTTTTTAAAAATATTTGCAAAAAAAATGACCAAAGGCAATTTCTCAGCAACCCTGAAAATAAAGGCATCAAATTTTCAGGTAACATCCTTCCAACCATTAAGTTTTTATTGGAATTGATAAATTTTGACAGTATCATTTATTTCCTTTGATATAGGGGTCTTTCTGTGATAAAATGAGTTTACTTTTAGTGGCAAGCGCCGTTTTTGCCTTTTCTTGATAATTTTATTTTTTCAAAATATAAGAAATAAGTCGTAAATACGTTTCTGGATAATCCACCCTCGACACAAACTCCTCAACACATAAAGCACAAAGTCATTGATGTTCATATTCATACAACATCCCCAAGTCGTGGAACAAAAACGACACATTTTACGGTCATTTATTTGGACATTGATAAAAATAGTATCAGTGGTGCCTCTAGCGAGCTTTTGCATTGCTAATCATGGTGTCTGGAATTCGAGTTAAAATTAAAATAGGTTGATTGCAGAACATTATTACTAGACTACACTGACACACAGATTGACAGATTCATCCAGATTTCCCGTCGTGGTTTCCCCTTGTTATGGATGCAGGGCGGAGGGCCTGACAAGAACAGCTGTCTAGTTGTTTAGATGGGTACAAAAACTGAGGAGAGAGAGAGAGAAATGGGGTTTAACGTCCACTCGACACAAACTAGGTCATTTGGGGACTAACATAGGCCTATGGTTTAATTTCAATTACGGTGGGAGGAAACCGTAGTACCCGTAGAAAAGCCATGAGGTTGGACAGGCGACCCCAATCCTTGCCACGTACAACCAGGGATTTAAAACCACGAAAAACTGAGGAAAAAATGATAAATACTGAAAGACACCAAAGTCACACAATTTACAAAAGAGAGAAAGAAATTGGGTTGAACCTGTGCTCGACACAAACTAGGTCATTTTGGGACTAACATATGGTTAAATTTTATTTCATAATTCGCTTGCGCGTAGGGGTTTTTAGCAGTGGGAGGAAAACAGAGGACCCAGAGAAAACCGACGAAGTTGAACAGGTTACCCTACTCCTTGTCACGTAAAATCAGGGTTCAAAACCATACCAGTTGACTCAAAGACAGGCTTTATGATACAGCGCCCACATGCTAACCATTCGGCCACCCCCCCCCCCACCATGACGCACAGGGAAAGGATTGCCATTGACCTATATATAATGTCACCAATGGGGGATAATTATTATAGTTCAGAATCAGGCGCGGATACAGAGGGGGGGCGCGTCCGGCGCACGCCCCCTTTATTTTTTTGCAGTGCTGAACAATTTTTAGCTCCATATATTCTCGCGAGAAAGGAGAACAAAAACAGTTTAGGTTGGAAATCGTAATTTACAGTACTAGTATGAAATTAGTCCTTGTGGGGATTTTTGTCCACTCACAAATCATGGGTCGGGCTTCGCACTCCCAACTTGGTGCAGCACGCCCCCCCTTTCTGAAAATCCTGGATCTGCCCCTGACAATCCTGTTAGCCTATCATTATTCTGATGAGATGCAGACTACATGTATCTCCATGCCCCCCACCCTTCATTGCATATCGTATTGCAGAACAGTACGACGTTAAGCCTCTCTTTCATTTCATAAAATCATGTTTTAATTTCTGTCATTTTTTTTACAGTAGAGAGCAAGACGATTAATACTGACAGAAAATGTCTCGAAGACAGGGTAGTCGACCATCGTCTGCTGCTAGTTACAGCAGTCGGTCATCAACACTCGATGGAGAATTAATACTAGAATGTAAAGCAGCTTTCCTTTGTTTATTTGACGATTTATCGGAAGAAATTACTTCTAAAGAAGATCTAATTTCAGGTGAGTAGTGGTAGGGATAATTAGGCCTGAAAATAACGGTTTTAGATGTACCTGACAAACTAATTCACTAATGAAATAGTATCTGAAATTTCCAACTTAGTGTCGGACATGTATTGATAATATCATTAAAGGGACAATAACACTCTTGCTGGCTTGGCAGCCCCAGAAAATAAATAATAGCCTTATTCTAAGTATTAGATGTTTAAGTGTCCTACCTGTTGTGTAAATTATCCATTACGACCTATTTTACTTGTCCAGAGTATTCGAAAATATTTTAAATCCAAGTCACATTTGAAAAGGTTTACGTTAGACTTTTCAAATCAATTAGTTGAATTTTTCCAATTTTTTAAATTAGGTGTGTTAAGATGAAATTTATATCATCAATTAATTGGAATATATAAAATAATACAATTTGTTAACCTGAATAAAGATTGGGATATATTATTTAGTTACAACAAGAGTGTTATTGGGGCTTTAAAAAAGACAGACCAATGCCAAACAAAATGACCGGTTTAGTGCCTGACAAAGCATGGATCTGTGCCTGACATTGTCAGTGACAGGTGCCTTATTTCCATGCTTGAGGATAATTAATTGGCAAGGGTTTCCATTCTTGAACTACTGAACACCGTTAATTTTATTATACCTGATAGTTTACATCATGACACGCACATAGTTTCGTCATGTCCGGGGAATTTATGATTCAGAACAAAATATGCTATTTTTCCAGCTCATGCAAAATGACTGACGGGTTTGATCAAGTTTCATTCATTTTCCAAAGCCCCCAGTCACGACCGTCATATACGACCAAAATGGAACCCATGGTAGGGAAGCCAGATGAACTGTTAAAGGGGAAATGAAGTGATGCCTTCCATAAATTTGAAATTCAGTGAGGAAGCAACATATTAATTTTGTTGAAGAAAATCCACTGCAATAGCTAGGGATGGTAAAAAGTGCACAAGGCAACATCCCTAGTTAGTAGGCCTGTTCATGTTCAAGTGTTCAAAATATGATGGTAGAGCAACATTAGTCTGCTGAATACTGATACTTTCAATGACTGTATTTTTTATTATTTTTTTTTTATATGTGCCTGCTTTATGTTTTACGTTTTAAAACTGTAAGTAACATGTATGTGACTATTATTATGACAAAGACAATTGTCTGGTTGTTCAGATGGATTGAAAAACTAAGGTTCTGTGTATACATTGTCGTGCACATAAAAGATCCCCTGGCAGTTGGAATTCTGTATGAGAGTAGGCCATAGTGCCACTGCTCAGGAAAAATTTCTCTCATGACTCATAGCACACTGTATGGTGTATACCCATCTTTATTAGCCCAGTATAGGAGTAGAAGTTCTAGGGTTGCAAAGGGTGGGATACTTTCCGGGAATTTTGGAAAGTTTCCAGGGAAACTTTCTGGGAATTTTCAGTGTTGGGAATTTTCGGGAATTTTCAAATCTATTTTTAGAACTGAAAAATACTAAAATTATAATTATTTACTGAAATTTCCGTTTTCTCTTTTACTTTCATCTATATAAACTATTAAAACTTATTTAACCATATTTTTATTGTTAGTTGTGTTCCAAATTATAAAACTAAAGAGATAAATTTATGTAAATTATGTAAATTCGGCATTCCGGTTTCCTCCCACTGCTAATGACCCCTACGCGCAAGCGAATTATTGAAATAAAATTGTAAACCATATGTTAGTCCCAAAATGAAATAGTTTGTGTCGAGTGGACGTTAAACCCCATTTCTCTCTCTCTTTATGTAAATTCTGCCCTCAAAGATATATATATACAAAAAGATATGAGATCTAATTTGAAACTCTTCGAAGCTGACAATAATCCTACCAGCACAGAAATTTCAGATATTCGTGAGAATTTATCTGAACCTGAAATCTCCCTTTTATCCACCGATGATGATGTAGATAATGATTTTGAAGATAATGATAAAATGACAGAGTTACCTAACTTTGAGCATTAATTATGGAGAGTGTGTAACCTGTGTATGAACTATTTAACAGAACTATCTCATTATTAGTTAATAGATTTTAGTACATAAGACATATCAGATAATATGTTTAGTTATTAGAATATTACTGTCACTTGCAAATCATTAATAGCGACACAGGTTTCAATTGTTGACACCAAATTGAAAATTCCCCCAAATTCCCCAAATTCCCGGGAAATTTACCCTGTTTGAAAATTCCTGGGAATTTTGCAACCCTAAGTAGAACAGTAGGATGTTAAACCCTAGTATTGTTTTGTTTCTGTTTTAGCCTTACAACAGACGGGTAGAAATCCTACCAACAGATCGTTGACTAAATATTGGACCAGAGATACAAGTAAGTTGGGAGTAAAAGAATGAATTGAAGTTTTCTTTGGGGGGGGGGGCAAATGATCAGTCATTGAGTCAACTGGCGCGGTTTCTCATTCTCCTCCCATGTTGTTCGTGACATGAAGTAGGTCGCTTGTCCAACTTGGTGGGTTTTCTCCGGGTCCTCCGGTTTCTTTCCACTGCTAAAGGCCTCTACACGCAAGCGAATTATTGAAATAAAATTGAACCATGTGTTAGTCCCAAAATGACCTAGTTTGTGTCAAGTGGTCATTAAACCCCATCTCTTTTTCTCTCTTCTTTTACGATAGCTAATGTTTGTTTTCTATCATGGATCTGTTACCAGGTTCTGCAGTCAGTTTCCTGGACGACAGGATTGTCTCGTTAAGTTCATCATACACTGATACATATGACATTTTGTTTTAGCAGTCATTTTGGTGGCTACACTCTGAGTCAATGGGGATCACGATGGCTAAGTGGAGTAAGACTGGAGTAATTCATCCATATTTTCCGGTGTGGTTCCCATGTGTCAGTGATGCAGGACAGAGGGTCTGATAAGGACAGCCGTCTAGCCATTCCCCTCCAATGTGTACACGGGATCAACTTGACAGCTGTCCTTGCCAGGCCCTCTGTCCTGCGCCAATGACAAGAGAAAACCATGGCGGAGAATTTTAATATAGATTGAACTTTCCCATGTACAATGTATGTAATATCATTATAATCCGTCTTTAGTGAAAAACAATTTTATCTTAAACCAAACATTGAATAAGAATTGAGACAGTGCAAACATTCTGTCATAACTTTTCCAATTTTTTCTGTAATTTTGTGTGATTTAAATAATTTTTGTATAATTTTAGGATCGTTGACGTTTGATGATTTTGTTCATATTTGTAAAAGAGAACCTGTAACGACAGCAGATGATTTAATGAAAGCTTTTCGTAAAGTTGATTTAAATGGAGATGGTTATATTTCATTAGATGAACTTTATAAATTAATGACAACGGTAAGAAATATTATTATGAAGGAAAATTCTGCTGATATCTTAAACATACATTATGCAAGAGCTAAATCTGCCTATTGCAGGTCTTTCTTTAGGCCTTAAATGTTATATAAATTATTAATTAGACAGTAAATAACTTATTCAGACTATAATCAATTCTCGATGCCATCTTTTGGGTACAATCTTAAAGAAGCTAAGTCTCAATATCAATGAAAACACAATTTATTTGTCAATTTAAATCAACATTGATGTTGTGATCTTACCGGGAAAAGATGGGCTTCTGATATCCAATAAACATTTTACCATTGGTACACAAAATGTGTACCATAATACGTTTCGGGGCCATTTGTGACAAGGGACTCGAAGAACAAAGTTAGACATATTCCACGAATCATGTCAAACGTTGACGTCATATTCTTATCTGGAGAACTTGTGCAATAAATACTATCGGTGTGTCCATTTCTAGTTCCAAGATATTAGCAATATAGGTATATCCCAAAGGTCTTGGTTCCTTTCGAAATTAGCAAGTATCAAAGCCTTACATCATAGATTATGGCTCCTGATTGTACAGAGAATTTCATTTTTAGCTTGTGGACTTTTTAGAGGTCAAAATTTTCGTCCGATTTTAATGAAACTTGAAATGAAATGGGGTTTAACATCCTTCTCTTCTGCACCTAACCTTGGCTAATGGAAGGCGGGCATATGCCATACAGTGTTCTATGAGGGAATTTTTGCCTTCTCTTTCAACTGCCAAGGGATCTTTTATGCGCACGGGACCTCTGAAGGACTAGTAACCTGTCCATGTCAGGCTGTCCGTTCTGCATCGCTTACAAAGGGAAACCATGCCGGAAAATCGAGATGAACTTTCTCAGCCAGTGCAGGGATGGAACACCTGACCTCCACACTAGCGAACCAGAGCCTTACCCACTTAGCCATGTTATCCCCAATGAACCTGAAATGCATGTTTATAAAGATCTTGATTCCTTTTGATATTCACGTATATCGGATTGTAACTTCCTGAATCATGGCCCCTGATTGTACAAAAAAGCATATGGTTAGCTTGTGGTCCCTCTAGAATATATCGCCCTTACACCCTAATGAAAGGTTGAGTTTAAATTTCCTGAAAATCTGACCAAACCTCTATTTTTCTCTCTCTCTCTGTCTGTCTCTCTCTCCTGGATTGTTCTATTTGTATTCCATTGAAGAAAAAAAATTCTAAATATATCAGATTATGGCCCCTGATTGTACTAAAAATCATGTTTTTAACTTGTGGATCCTCTGGAAGGTACAATTTTTATCCAGGCTATATTGCTCCAAAATACATGTATGGTGAAATATACAAGACAGTTCAATAAGACATCCCAAAAAATTATATTTATATACTTTAATTTAAAACGAAAAATCACAGTTATTAAGTTTAAGAATAAATATTATAATAATAATAATCGTATTCTATAGCGCTGAACATTCGGTCAGTCTGGCTGCTCTGTGGCACTTTACAATATAGATATGTTATAAAAACAAGAAAATAAAATCAAAACATACACATTATAAATAAACAAAATAATACAAAGTAATAGTATACATATATCAAAAATTATACATATCAAAAAGTATACATATATCAAAAATAAATATTATGAATTTTTAAGCATACATATATATATATTAAAATAGATAAATATTACATAAAATAAAAAACTGTGTCCTTTAAAGAGTCTAAACATTTTACTATGTAACCCAGTCGGGTTTGAATTATAGGATTAATAATAATATATTTATTTCATACACAAAGGTATACATGCAGGAGTAATAATAAAAAAATTTACAACACTTTTACAATTATTTGCAGTTTCATAAATACATATGATTAAATCAATTAAATTGAGTTATTTTGTACATAAATACTCTATAATCTCGTTTATTTGCTCTTTATCACAGACTTTATGAGAATTTTTTATAAATAACATGTCATTTATAGCTGCAGCAGTTTGCAGGTCATTTACTTCATATTTGTTAGTGGCAACATTTGTCATTTTACTTATTATTTTAGTTTTTTTCATTGAACAGAAGACATTCTTATACATTTCATATTTTTCACAAATATAATTAATATTTTCACTTGCATTTGATTGGCTGCCATTTAGTGCAAGTAATCCACATATTTGTGTGAATTTATTTTTACTGTTTAAAACAGATACAATAAATTTTACAAAACGTTTATGAATTTGGACATCAATAGGTAGGTCATTACAAATCAAATGTAATAGGACATTATGAGTTCTATATGGAATATTGAATATGCGTCTTACACTTTTGCGCCAGGCACAGTAAAATTTCTCGGTAGATTTGTTAGTTAGATTCCACAATTGACATCCATATAATGGCATACAAAAAAGATTTAAATAGTTTATACTTAATCCATGGCGAGACACACTTAAATACATTTGAAGCTACATTGAATCTTACAATAAAGTTATTTATACAATTGTCTATATTATTTTTGGTTTGATCACTAAAAATTAGATTACCTAAATATAATTCTGAAGTGGAGATATTAATATTTTTTTCACCAAATTTAATTGGACGAGTACTCGTATCAGGTTTGTTATTATTTCTAAATATTAAAAGGATTATACATGAACTTTAACGAGGTGAGACTGTGTTTAGCGTCTATGTGTTTTAAAGCTTTATTCTATAACTACATGCAAATACAAGCAAATATCATTGAATACAGCCATTGAATAACCTATGGTTGTATTCAATGGCTTGAAAACGTACTACTTTTGCCCAGAATGACGTCACTTTCATAATTACGTCAAACCGTAATGACGTCACCACTTGCAACGACAATTTTTGTAAAAAGGAAAGAAAATAGAGCAGAACCTGTGATGAATTTTAACTTTATTGATGATGATTTTTTTGATAATCTGAATAGTACAGTGTATTTTGAGATTTGCATTTAGTTACAGAATAAAAACAGAACTCGTGGAATACTTGCGCAGGGATACACTCTCTTGAACCATTGAATAACCCGAGCGGTATTCAATGGTCATTGAGTTCTGTTTTTATTTGTTTCCCAGGTTGTACGTGACAAGGAGTAGGGTTGTCTGTCCATCCTCGTAGGTTCTCTACGGGTCCCACGCTCTCCTCCCCATGTTAAATACCCCTATGCACAACTAATTATTGAAATAAAAGATTGAACCATATGTTAGTCCCGAAATGACCTAGTTTGTGTTAAGTGGATGTTAAACCCCATTTCTCTCTCTTTCTTTAACATATTTTAAACATACATTAAGCAAGAGGTAAATCTTCCTAAGGCCTTAAATGTTATATAATCTATTAATTAGACATTTATTTACATGAAGAGACCATAATCAACTCTCAATTAAATCAAAAAAACGGATAATCGAGACTTTTTTATCGTACCGACTTTAGTAATGATGATCGAAACTAGGCCCAAAATTCAATCACTATATTCTCGGTTTACAGTGGACCAATTTGACTGAAATTTTTAGCAAATTCCCTTTATATTATATCACTTAAAACAATACTATTGCCCCCACCCACACCACCCCCACCCCACCCCACCACGAACACCTGTCCACATATCTACAAGTATTTCCAAAATCATTTACAGCATTCTTAAAAGAATTTAACGCTTTAGTTAAAGTATGACTGGTTGCCTAGGGAGATTGCAAGTTTGGCATAATGGTACTTTTTTTATGCCGTTTGGCCTACTTTGGCCATTACCAAAAGTTTGACAATTATAGACGGTTAATAGCTCTCGATTGTTTCTCATTTTGTCCACATTAATATCCTCGGTATAAAACAATTCTACCTGCAACTGTCTGTGTGCAGTTGTATAATATTGGTGGTTTTCAGAACAATACCAAAAAAATACATTGTTTTCAATATCCAAAGGAATAAGCCTGTTTTGACAGTAAAGATCTTCTGTACTACCAGGTTTGGTCAACACAAGTGTGACATAATGTGGTCTATTTCTGTACATACAGAACAGGTCCGCAAAATACAGCTTGAGACCAGGTAACAAGAATTGAGGTGCAATCATAATGCGAAAGTCACCAAAAGGACTGCAGCTGGGTGGGTACCCAGTCCGACTATCTGGAGAAGCAGCGAAAAAGAGTCCATCAATTCTGTTATTAATAGAAGAACAGGGGTCTCCAGAATTGTCTTTTATGTATTTCCTCATGATCCCTGTTTTCTCCATTTCTTGAATAGTAGGGTGGTCACTAGGTTTATTGCGATACAGGTATTGTACAGGTATTTTACGGGACTCCTTAATAAAATCTTTAGCTTTTTCGTACAAACTTCTAACATCTTCTCTTGAATTATCTGGAATCAAATTAAGGTTCAATTTAATGAATTTTATTTTTTTAAATAGTTTATAATTAAAGGAATATATGATTAGATTTTAAAGATACATTCACGGATACAAACTGGGTGATTTGATGATATATTAGGACTAAAAACATATTTTAAGTGTTTCCTGCATATATATTTAGTCCCATGATTACTAACAAACCATTATTCTGTTTAGGGGAGTTGGGTCAACTGGCGTGGTTTCTGTTCTCCGGTTGTAAGGAGTAGGGTCGCCTGTCCAACCTTGTGGGTTTTCTCTGGGTCCTCCAGCTTCCTCCCACTGCTAAAGTTATCTTCCCATTTATGTTATCTTGAAGCAATATTATGATTACTAACCTGTCATAAACTCTTTGGGATATGAATCAGTGACGAGATATTTAATATCAGACACCTGCTTTACTTTATGAAATATACAGGTAAATTTACATCGGGATATATCTTCTGACAAACCCCAATGAATTCTTCTTTTGGATGGTTTGATTAATTCCATGTATTGTTCTTGAATTCTCTTTCCATTTTCTTTAAAAGTTTTGATTACATGCTGGATGTATAAATCTTCATTTGGTTCATCATTTAGTTCAAATACTATACGGTTTTGGTATTCTCCATCTTTCACTTTAATTCTATGAAGCACTTTAAAATTTTCATCCTAAAACAAGAGATTAATCCTTTAAAATTGAACCAAATGTTAGTCCTGCAGTGACCGCCCTAGACCCTTAAAACCATTAGCCAAATTTTTAGCCAAATCAAAATTTTATTAGCCAATTCAGAAAGTTTTAGCCAAATATTTTATATCATTTTTATACGCCCACATAGAAATGTGGACGTATATTGCCGTCGCCCCCGTCCGTCCGTCTGTCGGTCCGTCCGTCCGTCCGTCCGTCCATCGTCCACAATTGCTTGTGAACGCACTAGAGGCCAAGGTTAATATCCGATTGACTTTAAATTTATACACAGTGTTTAAGGTCATGAGACGAAGAAGCCTATTGATTTTCAGCAATATCCGATAATTACTGCCAGAGTTATGTCCCTTTATCACTTTGAAAAATCTTGTGAACGCTCTAGAGGCTAAAGTTAATGTCAGTTTGACCTTAAATTTATACACAGTGTTAAAGGTCATGAGACGAAGAAGCCTATTGATTTTCAGCGATATCCGATAATTACTGCCAGAGTTATGACCCTTGATCACTTTGAAAAATCTTGTGAACGCTCTAGAGGCTAAAGTTAATATTGGATTGACTTTAAATTTATACACAGTGTTCAAGGTCATGATACGAAGAAGCCTATTGATTTTCAGCAATATCCGATAATTACTGCCAGAGTTATGACCCTTGATTACTTTGAAAAATCTTGTGAATGCTCGAGAGGCTAAAGTTAATATCCGATTGACTTTAAATTTATACACAGTGTTTAAGGTCATAAGACGAAGATGCCTATTGATTTTCAGGGATTTCCGATAATTAGTGCCAGAGTTATGGCCCTTGATCACTTCAAAAAATCTTGTGGACGCTCTAAAAGTCAAAGTTAATATCCGATTTACTTTAAATTTATACACAGTGTTTAAGGTCATAAGACAAAAAAGCCTATTGATTTTCAGCGATTTCCGATAATTAGTGCAAGAGTTATGGCCCTTGATCACTTCAAAAAATCTTCTGGACACTGTAAAAGCCAAAGTTAATATCCGATTGACTTTAAATTTATACACAGTGTTTAAAGTCATAAGACGAAGAAGCCTATTGATTTTCAAAGATTTCCGATAATGACTGCCAGAGTTATGGCCCTTGATCACTTCAAAAAATCTTGTGGATGCTCTACAGGGCAAAGTTAATATCCGATTGACTTTAAATTTATACACAGTGTTTAAGGTCATGAAACGAAGAAGCCTATTGATTTTCAATGATTTCCGATAATTACTGTCATAGTTAAGGCCCTTGATCACTTTAAAAAATCTTGTGGATGCTCTAGAGGCCAAAGTTAATACCCGATTGACTTTAAATTCATACACAGTGTTTAAAGTCATGAGACGAAGAAGCCAATTGATTTTTAGGGATTTTCGATAATTACTGTCAGAGTTATGGCCCTTGATCACTTCAAAAAAAATATTGTGGACACTATAGAAGCTAAAGTTTACATCTGATTCACTTTAGATTGATACACAGATTTTAAGGTCTTGAGACGAACAAGTATATTGATTTTCAATGAATTTTGATAACTTGAACACCTCAATTTATGATATTAAATGTTTCGTATACTAAACATTAGCATGGAGGAGAACTTTATCAAAGCCAAACAAATTCTAATGATTTTCTGATAATTACTTAATGAGTTGTTACTCTTAATCAGATTTTAGTGTATTATAAATTTTTCATTACCGAAAAAAGTAAAAATATGCGACCACTCTTGTTGACTGCCCGGACGATTTAGCTGCTGTGGGCGTATGTTTCGTTGCCTGGCAACCTATCTTTATTCATATGTTTGTTAATTAAAAATGAAACTACGTGCTTGTTGCTTTTTAAACGTACCGGTAATACAAGACTCATAGCAGCCGTAGAAAGGAAATAATAAACAGTACAAAATTCTTATGAGTATCCTTTATCTAAATTGCTACGTATTTTTTTTTTACTTCGTTCTATCTATTTCACTATATTGTCTGTCTATATATGAGTAGAAGTTTTGGAAAAGGTGGGAAATATCACGTGGTTTGCGCGTGGTGGAATAAAGGATGAAAGGGGGGATATTCCTTTGATGTCACGTAATCACTGTCTAATACATTCCGTCTTCTAGATGCCGATATAAATTTAGAAATAATTTAGTGATTTATATTGTTATGCTTGGTTATTGTGTCGACAATTAAAAACTCATAATAAAGATCATCCTTTTTTAATTAATAATATTATCAACAAATAGGTTCCCATTAGATGTTTTATTTTTAACAATAGTTCCAGAAATGGCGGGCGAATGTCACGTGATAGCCACTGTTGACAAACGGGTCATGAAGGTATCGCTTTGATGTATCATTTCATTACCGCATGAACTAATGCACACGTAAAGATATACATGTACAGATGCCGTGCCGATTACTGTAAGGATTTATATAGTAATTAACACTTAAAATGTGATAATCTCGACCATTAATGATACAGCAAATAATTTAATTCATAATGGATGGTGTATATTTTTGATTGCGTAAGAAGCGTGGCCCAATTATTACTTCAACAACACAGGGTTTATGTTGATTCCCGCAGTAAAATAGTAGAGTACCATGCGTTTCCCGACTAAAATAAAGACAAATATCTACATAGATCATCATGCCATTCGAGACATTTTAATGTGTAATGGTTTTATATCCACCAGTATCGGTAATTTATTTGTATCGGCCGATATACTTCGCTGTCAATATCTGATATCGGTAAAACCGATAGGTGTCATATCGGAACATCGCTACGTGTAGTGAAGCGAATGTACACTCGGCAAGTGGCGAGCATATGTAAACAGTGCAGTGCCACACAAATTGGGCGAAACTGTGTTGTATAGTCTCTAGACTCGACCTTTCAGTCGTTTTAATGCGTGACATTGTGACATTGACTGATTTGCGACTTGTACGATTGAGACTAGAGAAATTAATGTACTAAAAATAGACACTCCATTGAATGATCGAAAGAAGCGTTTAACGAAACGATTTCAACTTTAATATTAACAGATTTACAAAATAATTCATTCGCCAAAATTTTCGCCAGAATCATCACTTTATTCGCCAATAGAAATATTTGTCGTCATTGGCGAATTGGCGAAAGTCTAGGGCGGTCACTGGTCCTGAAATGACCTTGTTTGTGTCGAGTGGATGTTAAACCCCATCTCTCTCTCTCTTTTTCTCTCTAGAAATGAGAATATAACTTTTAAATTTTTTGATAATGCAATAGTGGGGATGCCAGATCAAGGACGAAAACATTAGAGTGCATGTAAAATATCCCGTGACAGTTGGAATTTCATATAAGAGTAAGAGTATGCTGTAGCGTTCAAAAAATTCCCTCATAGCACACTGGGCATATACTCGTCTTCATTAGCCCAGTTCAGAGCAGAACAAAACGTTAAACTTTCATTTCAGGTATCTGGCATGCATAATAATATACTGAGCGCCATAGAAAATGCATCACTTAGTTTTTCGTATAATAAAATGATCCTGTAAACATATCTTATTTATTTTGCTTCTTATTGTGAACAGGATCATTTTGTTATATGAAAAACTAAGTGATGCATTTTCTATGGCGCTCAGTATATTTGTGAATAATTTGATGTCTAATTGATGTTTCAATAACAATGTTTATCCTTGCATCTTCCAAAACGTATGCAACAACGTGAAATGTTGATGGCCAATTCATCTTATTGGCTATTGTGGTGGTTGACTGCCAAGGGAAAGTTCAATCAAAAAGGAATTTTCTTTGGTCAAGTTTAAACATGCATTATCCAAGAGCTAAATCTACCTTTTGCAGGTCTTTCTTTGGGCCTGAAATGTTATCTAAATTATTAATTAGACATTACCGAGTGATTAACTTATCCAGACCATAATCAACTCTTGATGTCATCGCTAGCCTGATATATTAACTGGATTAGTATCCAATTTGGTGATAAAATCATGAAATGGATAATTGAGACTATGTTTAGTAATGATGATCAAGGCTAAGCCGAAAATCCAATGGCTAACTAAAATTTTCAGCAAATACCCTTTACATTATCTAGTTTTTAAACTATTATAGCGAGAATTGTCAATGCTTTAAGAATTTTCTTACTTTTGCTCATGACATATACTACACACCGTTCAAAAGCTTAATTAAACCTAATTAAGATATATAACTTACATTTTCATGTGTATTTGGTCGTACCGGTATAGTTGATTCTAATGATAGATTTTCTGCTCTGAGTTTGCATGAGACTTCCAACAATTTCGGCCCAAGTACATGTATACTTGATCCAAGAAGTTGATTTCTTTCTGTATTACTTCCATATATGAAGACCTTGAGTTGATCATTAATACATGCATCATCATCATTGACATCGTCGTCATCATCTGCACAAATATCCTCCAAATCTATATAGTTATCATCATCCTCTGCACCGTTATCATCATCTGTACAGTTATCTTCATCTGCACTGTTATCATCATCTGCATAAATTTCATCATCAGCAACACAGTTATCATCGTCATCATCATGATCCACATAAATAACCTCATCATCTACACTGTCATCATCATCATCATCATTATCATAGTATACACAGTTATCATTATCATCACCATATACACAGTTATCATTATCATCATCGTATACACTGTTATCATCATCATCATCATATACACTGTTATCATCATCATCATATACACTGTTATCATCATATACACTGTTATCATTATCATCATCATGGTATACACTGTTATCATCATTATCATCATCATCTACACAGTTATCATCATTGTCATCATCTGCATAAATATCTTCAATATCTACACAATTTTCGTCATTATCATCATCATATACACAATTATAATCATCATTATTATCTGCACAGTTAGCATCATCTGCACTATTAGTATCATCTTCATCAGCAGCAGCAGAAGCAGCAGCAGCAGCAATATGGTTACAATAGAAATCTAATGTGTTTTTATTAGCATTAAGTACAGCACAGAATAAGAAGTTGATATCCATGCTTTCATCCCATTCAACTTTAACTTTTCTCTTTCCTATCTGTATAAGAAAATAATGAATTTTATTTCTATGTGGACATATTTTGTCGTCATCCATGTCCATACAGACACTCTACCAGTCACAATTCTTATCCGATTATGACAAAAACTTGAAATATAGGCTTATCTCCATGATATCTTGGTTCCTTTCAATATTAACATGTATCGGATCGAAACTTAATGGGTTATGGACCCTGATTGTATGAAAAATAATATTTTTAACTTGTGGACACTCTACAGGTCACCATTTTCATCTGATTTTGATGAAACTTGAAATGCATGTTTATAATCCAAAGATCTTGGTTGCTTTTGATATTCTTGCATATCGTATTGTAACTTCCTGAATTATGGCCCCAGATTGTATGAAAAATTGCGTTTTCGGCTTGTGGTCCCTTTAACGGTAACAAAGATTAATTTTAATCCGATTTTAAAAACTATTTGAATACATCACTGTTACACTGTAATGATGGTTGAGTTTGACTTTCGTGAAAATTGGACAGACAAAATGGCTGTCCCTGGTTTACAAATAGTGTAAAAATATGGTATATCAAGGTTGTGGACCAGGGCTTCCACTTCAAAATTTCCCAACCGGTCATTTTTCTCAAGGAGAAAGTGGTGCTATTTTTAGCACATGATAAGAAGCCAAAAACTTCTTGCTATCAGAATGTCGGTCGACTTTAATTGGGTTGGGGAAAGTTGCACAAAAATTTAATCCCACGTCGACATTTATACCCAAACACCTATCCCCCTAACAAATAAAAGTTGTGCTGTTCATTGAGACTTTAGTATATTCGCATGTTCATGTTTATTTTGTCGTTTACGGTAACTCTGGTCACTGAGCGAGCCGATCATTTTTTGAGTGTAGTTAATCGAGTCTATGTTACTTCGCGTCTGCGCATTATCACCGGGAAAAAAAAAATATAAACACGAGGAGCTGAGCGAAGTGACCAAGGTTTTCGTCGCATAATCTTTTTACCGCTACTTACTTGAAGAAAATAATAATGTGGTTTAGCACCTAATACTGTGTTGTGCTTTTTCTTCATTGGAAAGGTGCGCGTAAGCTATCTGGGCAGCTGACGGAACGGCCATTTGAGTTGAGACTGAGCATAAAGTACGTTTGAGAACACGTGCACGGTCGTCTCTGTCGGCGAGACAGAACAGTAAAAAGATTGCAGAATTCCTTAGTTCCATGAGTTGTGAATAAAAAGACCTCCCTGGTTTTAAAAAGAGCTGAGAAGAGAAGGATTGTTTCACCAACTTGGCCTGTGCGTGAGCTGTGAACAAACTTTACAAATTTTCCTGAGTTTTGAGAGCTGTGAGTGTGAGAAAATGACTGCAGTGGCTACAACTATACGGATCCGCGAATAAAACGTTTGCCGAGTTTCCTGTTTAATAACCGTGAGTAAACAGACAGCCGTCAGTAAAATACATTACTGTTTAAATATAAACTATAAACTGCCGTTGAGCCATGGCAACCCCTGCAATTTCCAACAACTCTGCAGTAGAGAAAGATGACTCGCACGATGCAACCTCAAGTCACCATTCCTCATACAAGTCTATGAGTCGTCATACTCGTAGTTCAGAATTATCGAGCTCTGTTCAATATATTGAGACTAAAATACGTGTTGCAAGAGAGAAGTTCAGATTTGACGAGGAAATTCGCAAAATTGAGTTAGCTAGGAAGGTAGCTGAGGCAGAAACCCAATCCAAACTTGAGCAAATAAAAAATGAGCGAGAATTAGCTGTAACTGAGGCCTTGTCGTTTGGCTTCGAGACACTAAGCCATACTTCATCAAAAGTCAATTCTGTTGATCCTATTGATAATAGTTTCAATTCCACTGACCGTACTCGGCGTACTGCACAATGGATACAATCAGAGAACGGTTCTGAGCCCGGAGACCTCCCACACGAGAACAACCAGGGGCCTACACCCCATGAGAAGAGCCTTACTACAATTGAGTCACATCGGCCTACTGAGCTGCCTAGCCCTAGGTCCACTGAGCATGCCCACACCAGGCATAACGAGTTACCTTTCGAGCAGCCCCCAGAGCTATCCCTATCCAGGCCTACCGAGATCTACAGAAATGAGAATCTTACTGAGTTGTTACCAACAGCACCTGTATTTCAACCCAGGTTTGAGGGGCCTACTGAGCAATGTTTGACTAGGCCTAAAGAGTCACCTCGTGATACACATAATGAGCAATCGTCAAGCACCCCCATATTTCAACCTAACCATGAGCTAACACTGAGATACACACCTAGTATGCCAACGCATGGTGACCCTAGACCATTTGAGAGCACTAATCAACAAAGCAACTTGTTTAACACTAGGCCACCCGAGCACTCTGACATTAGTAAGAGATTACTTGCTTCACTTGCACTACCTAAATGTGAGCCTGACGTGTTTAGTGGAGATCCCGCCTTGTTTCTTCCTTGGAGGCAAGCATTTAAAACCTTAATATGTGAAGCTGAGGCTACACCTAATCAAGAGATTACGTACTTACTGAAGTACACCAGTAGCAAACCTAGAGAGCTTGTAAATCAATTTCGCAGACGAATACATCCCGATCCCCAGGTCAAACTAAATGACCTTTGGTCAGCACTAGAAGAAAGGTTTGGACATACTGCTGAGGTAGCGAATGATTTGATTGAGACTTTACTGAAGGCTGCTAACTTTCGTTACGAAGACAAAGAGGCTCTTCAGACATTTTATGACACTTGTGAGAACTTAAATACACAAGAACCTTATTTGAAAGGCCTGAGCATCCTGAATACTTCGTATTTCATGAAAACCTTAGTTGAGAAAATACCTAAATCCATTAAAGAGAAATGGGACAGTAAGGTTACCAAACACATGGTCGATAATAGAAGTGATGATTACCCACCATTCAAATCCTTTGTTAAGCTGATTCATAACCTTTCACTAAGACGGAACCATCCATCTATAGCTAAATTACCGAGTCAAGAGAGTGAGCACAAAGGTTCCAGATACACAAGTTCGAGACCTGACAACAACCTGAGTTCGAAGCCTAATCCTTACAAGCATGGTTTTAAAGACAATAAGCCCAGTACACACACCACTAGTCTCAAGACTGACGTTAACTTAGAGCCTAAACAAGAAAAGTCGAACAACCAATGTCCGATCCACAAAACCAACCACCATCTCTCTGAGTGTCGAACCTTCCGAGAGAAAAGTTACGACGAGAAACTGCAGTTACTAAAAGAGCTTGAGATATGTTTCCGTTGTTTAGAGGGGAAACATTTTGCCATTCACTGTACCAGGAGAGATATATCTTGTCCTAAATGTAACAGACGTCACCTACTAGTTCTGCATAAAGATGACAGAGATGAGACGAAGAAGAAAGAGTTGGCACCTTATAGTGGGGAGGATGTAAAATCAGCATGTACCAAAATTTGTGGTGATGGGACCGTCAACATGAGAGGTAAAACCTGTGGTAAATTAATCCTTGTCGACATTTACGAATTGAGCAATCCTGAGAGAGCAGTGCGAGCATATGTCATTATAGACGACCAGTCCAACCACTCATTAGGATCAACTGAGTTATTTGAGAGCCTACAACTGTACGGGGATGAGCACGAGTTCACACTCGAGACCTGTCATGGTAAGGAATTATGTGTAGGTCGCAGAGCAGAAAATCTTCGTGTACGCACAATACGAGGAGACGATTTTCCACTTCCGAGCATAACTGAATCCAGTAACGTTCCTGATGGTACCAACGAGATTCCAAATCCTGAGCTTGTTAGACAAATACCACATCTTCAGTGTATAGCTGACTATCTTCCACCAATTGACAATAAAGCACCCTTCCTTCTTATTATTGGTCGTGACGCACCTGAGTTATTGAAAGTACGAGAGTCAATAAATGGGCCTATAGGAGCAGCATGGGCACAGCGTCTTGATTTAGGATGGACAGTGAGTGGAGTTCTATGCTTAGATCGTCAAGGAGGAAACGTCCACATCATAGCTAGAAGAACGTCTGTTGGATTTGAAACCAAGTATGAGCCTTGTGAGAATTCCTTCATATGTAAACAATCGCCAAAAGACGACTACCTGAGTTTGAGTTTTAATGAGTTTTATACATCACCGAGAGATAATGAGATTGGTTTGAGTCATGAGGATCGACAATTCCTGTCTCTTATGGACAAGAGCTTCCATAAGAACCAGTTGGGGAATTGGGAAGCACCTCTTCCTTTTCGGAATTCTGATGTTTATATGCCCAACAACCGTATTCAAGCTGAAAAAAGGTTCCAGAGTCTATTGAGAAATTTCAACCGAAATCCACAACTCGAGACCGATTATCTTGAGTTTATGGCAAAGCTGTTTAAGAAAAGCCACGCCTCACCTTCTACAAACACTGTTGAAGACGGAAGAGTTTGGTATCTCCCTCACTTTGGAGTATACCATCCACAGAAAAAGAACCAAATCCGGGTAGTTTTCGATTCATCCGCTGAGTACAAGAACACTTCCCTCAACTCTGAGTTATTAACTGGTCCTGATCTCATGAACAGATTGATTGGAAGGCTGCATAGATTTCGACAAGAGGAGGTCGCATTTACTTGCGACATTGAGCAAATGTTCCACTCATTTTACGTGAACCCGGAACATAGAAGTTACCTATCCTTTCTATGGTTTGAGAACAACGACCGTAAAAAGCCGGTGATCGAGTACCAAATGAACGTTCACTTGTTTGGTAATGGACCAAGCCCAGCGATCGCAACGTACGGCCTACGAAGAGCGGCTGATGATGTCAAGGATAAATACGAGTTAGCAGCAAACAAGTTTATCCATGAGGAGTTTTATGTGGACGATGGTGTGTATTCTTGTTCAACACCACAAGAAGCCATTGAGTTGATTAAGACTTCACAAGCCGTATTGAACGAGTCAAACATTAAGCTTCACAAGGTAGCCTCCAACAGCCCCATGGTTATGGATGCCCTACCAGAAGAAGATCGAGCAAAGGGACTGAAGAACCTAGATTTTTCGTCTGATATATTACCAGTCCAGAGGTCATTAGGAGTTCAGTGGGACCTAGAGCGAGACGAGTTAACGTTCCAAGTGATCGACAAACAAAATCCCTACACGAGAAGAGGAGTCCTATCAATAATCCACTCTATATATGATCCGCTAGGATTCCTCGCACCATACACAATAGTTGGTAAGAGAATACTTCAGAGCCTAATTGAGTTAGGTAACGAACACAGAGGAAATCTTGCATGGGACGATCCACTACCTAACGAATTCCAGTCGGAATGGGACATATGGAACAGAGACCTGTCATCTATTGGAGAAGTACGAGTACAGAGATGTCTTAAACCAGCCAGCTTTGGTAAAGTCGAACGAGTCGAGATTCATGGTTATTGCGACGCAAGCCAAGATCAGATCGGAGCAGTCGTATATCTTCGAGTGATCAATTCAAAGAAGAGCATTTGGGTATCCTTTCTTAAAGGATGTGCCAAAGTTAAACCACTCAAACAGGTTACGATACCAAGAATGGAGCTGTCCGCAGCCGTACTACTTGTCAACACAGTGAGAGACATTAAACGAGATCTTGAGTATACAATCGATGAGGAGATCTACTATTCAGACTCCAAGGTAGTACTGGGATACATTACCAACCAAACCAAGAGGTTCTATATCTACGTAGCAAACAGAGTTCAGATCATTAGAAGTTTAACAGCCACAAACCAATGGAGATACATTGAGACCAAGTTGAATCCAGCCGATCTAGTGAGCAGAGGTTGTGGAATCCATAAACTTCTTAAGAGCGATTGGTTAAGAGGACCAGAGCATTTATGGGAATCTTTGAAAACACCAAGCTTTGAGGACTACGCCAGTTCTTTGAGCGAAGAAGACGCTGAGATTAGATCCTGTAGAACAATCCTTGTAGAAAAGACATGTTCATTCTGTACGCTAATCAGTTCGTACAACAGCTGGAAGAAGCTTCTGAGAGCAGTTTGTTGTCTTAAACTGTTCACTAGATATATGAACAATGAGAAGCCCGTGGTAGAGATCAATCCTTCTTTAATACAAGAAGCCGAGACCGCAGTCGTCAGACATATTCAACAAGAGACCTTTCCTGATGAGCTTAAGATCCTGAAACATCCTGAGAAGTCCATGAAGAAAACCGAACTAAAAACCCTTCAACTTAGAAGTTTAGACCCCTTTATCGACAACCATGGTACTTTGAGAATTGGAGGACGTCTGAGTAGAGCAAACTATTCCAATCAAGAGAAACACCCTTGGATTATACCCAAGAAGAGTCTGATAACGCCCTTAATAATCCAGCATTACCACGACGTGAACCACCACCAAGGCCGGTCCATCACACATGGAGCAGTGAGGCAAGCTGGATTCTGGATTATCAGTGGAGCAGAGAGAGTCAATCATCAAATTAGAAACTGCATTCGCTGTAACTTCTTACGAAGACCCTTAGAGTCACCCAAGATGTCCGATCTACCAGAGCAAAGATTCGAGAACATGCCTCCTTTCACCAACGTTGGTATGGATGCATTCGGTCCTTGGGAAGTCATGACCAGAAAAACCCGCGGAGGATCGGCGAATAGCAAGAGGTGGGGCATTATGTTCACTTGCCTTGTGAGTCGAGCCGTACATATAGAGATTGTAGATGCTATGGACACATCAGCATTCATCAACGCCCTTCGCCGATTTATAGCAGTCCGGGGACCTGTAGCACTTTTATGGTCAGATTGCGGAACCAACTTCGTCGGAGCCAGAACTGAGTTACGAGAAGCCCTAAGTGAGATTAAAGACGAATCTGTGAAGAAATTCCTGACTTCAAAGGAATGTGAGTGGAGATTTAACCCACCCCACGCCTCACACTTTGGTGGCGTGTGGGAACGCCAAATTGGTACGCTGAGAAGAGTATTAGAAGGCATGCTTCTTGGTATTGGTAAGCAGCAGCTAACACACGACCTTTTGGTAACGCTGATGGCAGAAGCAGCAGCCATTGTAAATGCACGACCAATAACAGCCATATCAACAGATCCTGAGAATCCTGAGATTTTAGCTCCCGGCAACCTACTTACTCTTAAAACAAGACCCTATCTACCAGCACCAGGAGAATTTACCAAACCAGACCTATACTGTCGTACGCAATGGAGAAGAGTTCAGTACCTGGTGGACCAATTTTGGATCCGTTGGAGACGAGAGTATATACAGAGTCTTCAACCACGAAGAAAATGTCAGAACACTACGAGCAACATACAAGTTAACGACATAGTTTTAGTCAAAGATAAAGATGTCTTACGAGGTGAATGGAGCAAGGGAAGAGTTACTGGTGTCAAGCTAGATCCAGATGGAGTAGCAAGAGTAGCTGAGGTCACCATTTACCGAGATGAGAATCCCTTCCAACCGCGTTTAAATGGACAATACAAAACCTATAAGAGACCCATTTGTGAACTTGTATTTTTGTGCCGAATCGATAACGATAAACTTTAGGAGAAATGTGAACAATTGTAAAAGACTTCATCTTTTAAGTGGGGAGTGTGCTGTTCATTGAGACTTTAGTATATTCGCATGTTCATGTTTATTTTGTCGTGTACGGTAACTCTGGTCACTGAGCGAGCCAATCATTTTTTGAGTGTAGTTAATCGAGTCTATGTTACTTCGCGTCTGCGCATTATCACCGGGAAAAAAAAAATATAAACACGAGGAGCTGAGCGAAGTGACCAAGGTTTTCGTCGCATAATCTTTTTACCGCTACTTACTTATAATATGGTTTAGCACCTAATACTGTGTTGTGCTTTTTCTTCATTGGAAAGGTGCGCGTAAGCTATCTGGGCAGCTGACGGAACGGCCATTTGAGTTGAGACTGAGCATAAAGTACGTTTGAGAACACGTGCGCGGTCGTCTCTGGCGGCAAGACAGAACAAAAGTAATCAATAATTATTATTTAGTTATTTATACATTCATAAAATATAACAATAACAAGATACATTCATTTATCAAAAGTGCACTATTTTATTAATGGTTTATGACATCACCCGTATATATGTACATGTATACTCGTCGGTTTTTACAGGATTTCCATTTCTGTAAAGCACGTGCCGCTTGAAATTCTTCAAGTGGTAGCCCCTCCATAGAAATTCTCATTAATTCGTCAAGATTCTTCATGCTCAAGGAACATGGTAACTTGGTTTTAATTATGTTTTGGTGCGAGAATGTTCACAGTATCACCAATGTTGAGCTTTTAATCTGTTTAATGTTGCTCCTCCGTTTATTGTGATTAGAGCAATATACACAGGGATAATTAATTGGCAGTGGTTTCCATTCGTGAACTGCTGAACACTGTTAATTTTATTATACCCGACAGTTTAAATCATGACAGTTTCGTCGTCTCCCGGATTTTATGATTTAGCACAAAATATGATGTTTTTCCGGTCTGCAAAATGACCTACGGGTCTGATCCAGTTTCGGTCATTTTCCAAAGCCCTCGGTCCCGACCGGCATATACGGCCGACATGCAACCCATGTTGTGGACTCTCATCAAGAGGCCACAATATTGATCTGGGGCCTATTTCACAAAATTTTAACCAAGATAAAATCCAAATTTTAGTAATTTGATTGGATAATATTAGATTGATTTTAGTGCTTTGCCAATCAAAATAAAATTTTCTACTAAAATTTAGATTTTATCTTTAGTTAAGATTTTGAGAAACAGGGCCCTGATTTTGAAAGAACTTGAAATACGTGTTTATAACCCAAAAATCTTGGTTCATTTTGATATACGAGTATATGGCTGAATTATGGCCCTTGATCAGGGTTGCGTTGTTTTAAAACAATTTGTTTTAAACAACTTGTTTTAAATGTTTAAAACAATGGGAAAAAAACCCCAAAAAACGCTGATTTGTGTTTTTTTATACGCCCACATTTTCATGTGGACGTATTATGTCGTCGCCCCTGTCCGTCCGGACGTCCGTCCGTCCGTCCGTCCGTCCGTCTGGACGTCCGTCCGTCTGGACGTCCGTCCGGACGTCCGTCCGGACGTCCGTCCGTCCACAATTGTTTGTGGACTCTCTACAGGTCACAATTCTTACCCGATTTTAACGAAACTTAAAATATATATTTATCCCCAAAAGATCTCGGCTGCTTTCGATATTGGCATGTATCGGATCAAAACTTCATGGATTATGGCCCCTGATTGTACGAAAAATCACGTTTCTAGCTTGTGGACCCTATAGAGGTCACAATTTTGAACCGATTTTTATGAAACTTGACATGCATGTTTATAACCAAAAGATCTTGGTTCCTTTCGATATTTGCGCCTATCGGAACGTAATTTCCTGAATTATGGCCCCTGATTGTCCGAAAAATCACCTTTTTTAGCTTGTGGTACCTCTGGAGGTCACAATTATTATCCGATTTAAAAAACCGTTCGATTATATCACCGTTACACCCTAAGGAAGGTTGAGTTCGAATTTCGGGAAAATCGGACCAAAATTGCCATACAAAATGGCCGCCGTTTGTACGCGAATACTGTTAAAAAATGGTATATCAGTGTTGTGGACCCTGTAGAGGTCACAATTTTAATTCGATTTTGATGAAACTTGAAATTCATGGTTATAACCCAAAGATCTTGGTTCCTTTCGATATTTGCGCATATCGGATCGTAACTTCTTGAATTATGGCCCCTGATTATACGCAAAATCGCCTTTTTATACGCCCACATTTTCATGTGGACGTATTATGTCGTCGCCCCTGTCCGTCCGGACGTCCGTCCGTCCGTCCGTCTGTCCGTCCGTCCGTCCGTCCGGACGTCCGTCCGGACGTCCGTCCGTCCACAATTTGTTTGTGGACTCTCTACAGGTCACAATTCTTATCTGATTTTGACGAAACTTGAAATATAGGTTTATCCCCATAAGATCTCGGTTCCTTTCGATATTGGCATGTATCGGATCGGAACTTCATGGATTATGGCCCCTGATTGTACGAAATATCATGTTTTTAGCTTGTGGACCCTATAGAGGTCACAATTTTGAACCGATTGTGATGAAACTTGACATGCATGTTTATAACCCCAAAATCTTGGTTCCTTTCGATATTTGCGGCCATCGGATCGTAACTTCCTGAATTATGGCCCCTGATTGTCCGAAAAATCGCCCTTTTTAGCTTGTGGTCCCTCTGGAGGTCAAAATTATTATCCGATTTAAAAAACCGTTCGATTATATCACCGTTACATGGTAATGAAGGTTGAGTTCAAATTTCGTGAAAATCGGACCAAAATTGACAAACAAAATGGCCGCCGTTTGTACGCGAATGGTGTGAAAATATGTTATATCAAGGTTGTGGACCCTATAGAGGTCACAATTTTGAACCAATTTTGATGAAACTTGACATGTATGTTTATAACCCAAAGATCTTGGTTCCTTTCGATATTTGCACCCATCGGATCGTAACTTCCTGAATTATGGCCCCTGATTGTCCGAAAAATTGCCCTTTTTAGCTTGTGGTCCCTCTGGAGGTCAAAATTATTATCCGATTTAAAAAACCGTTTGATTATATCACCGTTACATGGTAATGAAGGCTCTGTTCGAACTTCGTGAAAATCAAACCAAAATTGACGGACAAAATGGCCGCCGTTTATACGCGAATTGTGTGAAAATATGTTATATCAAGGTTGTGGACCCTATAGAGGTCACAATTTTGAACCGATTTTGATGAAACTTGACATGCATGTTTATAACCCGAAGATCTTGGTTCCTTTCGATATTTGCGCTCATTGATTCGTAACTTCCTGAATTATGGCCCCTGATTGTACGAAAAATCACCCTTTTTAGCTTGTGGTCCCACTGGAGGTCAAATTATTATCCGATTTAAAAAAACATTTGATTATATCACCGTTACATGGTAATGAAGATTGAGGTAAAATTTTGTGAAAATCGGACCAAATTTGACAGACAAAATGGCCGCCGTTTGTACGCGATTAGTGTAAAAATACGTTATATTAAGGTTGTGGACCCTATAGAGGTCACAATTTTGAACCGATTTTGATGAAACTTGACATGCATGTTTATAACCCAAAGATCTTGGTTCCTTTCGATATTTGTGCATATCGGATTGTAACTTCCTGAATTATGGCCCCTGATTGTACGAAAAATGACCTTTTTTTTTAGCTTTTGGCCCCTCTGGGGTCAGAATTATAATCCCATTTAAAAAAAAACGTTTGATTATATCACCGTTACATCGTAATGAAGGTTGAGGTCGAATTTCGTGAAAATCAGACCAAAATTGACAGCTGTTCTTGTCAGGCCATCCATCCTTCATCACTAACAAGGGGAAACCACGCCAGAAAATCTAGATGAACTTTCTCACCCAATGCAGGGATCAAACACCTAACCTCAAGGCTACCGAGCCAGCATCTTACCCACTTAGCAACATGATCCCCAGTCGAATTTGAAGCCTACTGAAATGAACCTTTATAACCCAAAGATCTTAATTCATTTCGATATTTGCACATAGGAAAAATCACTTTCGGTATTGCTTGTTCTCTATCCATCTCTCGAAAATGTGGGCGTATCCTGCCTGGCAGTGCCAGCCTATCTTTTTAGCTTGTGGTCCCTCTGGAGGTCACAATTATTATCCGATTTAAAAAAACGTTTGATTATATTACCGTTACACCGTAAGGAAGGTTGAGTTCGAATTTCGGGAAAATCGGACCAAAATTGCCATACAAAATGGCCGCCGTTTGCACACGAATACTGTTAAAAAATGGTATATCATGGTTGTGGACCCTGTATAGGTCACAATTTTAATTCGATTTTGATGAAACGTGAAATGCATGGTTATAACCCAAAGATCTTGGTTCCTTTCGTTATTTGCGCACATCGGATCGTATCTTCCTGAATTATGGCCCCTGATTGTCCGAAAAATCGCCTATGGTCCCTCTGGAGGTCACAGTTATTATCCGATTTAAAAAAACGTTTGACTCTATCACCGTTACACCCTACGGAAGGTTGAGTTCGAATTTCGAGAAAATCAGACCATAATTGCCAGACAAAATGGCCGCCGTTTGTACACATTTCTAGGTTTTGTACCGTCACACCATAATCATTGTCAGCTTCGAATTTCATGAATATCAGACTGGAACTGACCAACAAAATGGCTGCTCCCAATACAGTATGAAATACAGGACTTAATGATGTAGGAAAAATCGCTTTCGGTATTGCTTGTTCTCTATCCATCTCTCGAAAATGTGGGCGTATCCTGCCTGGCAGTGCCAGCCTATCTTTTATAAAAAAAAATTACCTGAAACTTAGAAAATCGTCAAGTAATCGTCAAATTATGAAATAATTTGGTGAATAATTTTCTTTTCGAAATTCTAGTGTTCATTGGTGTATTTCTATGTATTTAAATTGTACTGTATTAATAAATATTACGTAAACCACAATAGTAAAGATCAAGGGGATGGAAACAGTTATTTTTAGTTTAAAGGTGCAGTGTGTGGGTTGTGAGTTGTATATAATTAGGATGTGTTGTATGGAGAATTTAGTATTGTGTGCAACATCATTGTGTCACTTTAAAATTAAAACAAAGTAAATTTTCAACATTTGGTCTTGTTCACTCTAAATTGAGAAATCGACTAGGTGTCGAGAAAGCTGGGAAGCTTGTCTTCATTCATAGGATGACAAACATGTAATTACTATCATATAACTATTGTTTTCATTGGTTTTAATCACCTTTGTCATTTATTTGTCAAATTATGAACATTAATAAAAAAAACAATAAAAAACATTGTTTTAAACAAAAAAAACAGTTGTTTTTGTTTTTTTCAAAAAAAACTGTTTTTTTCCAACCCTGCCCTTGATTGTAGGGAAAGTCACGTTTTTAGCTTGTGATCCCTCAATTTTTATCCGATTCAAAAAAACGTTTGAATATATCACCGTTACACCCTAATGATAGTTGAGTCCATATTTCGTTAACAAATCTGACCAAAACTGTTGGACAAAATGAGTGCCCCTCCTACACAGATATTGTAAATATATGGTATATCTTGGTTGTGGACCCTTTAGAGGACACATTTTGATCTGATTTTGATGTTTATAACCCTAAAAGATTTTGGTTCCTTTCAATATTCACACATCATAACAGATCATAACTGTCTGAATTATGGCCCTTGATTGTACGAAAAATTGCTTCTTTTTTGAGCTTCCTCTCTGCCCATCTCTTGCAAAATGTGGGCGTATCTTGCATGGCAACCGCTTGTTATCTGATTTTGATGAACCTTTAAATATAGGTTTATCTCCAAAAGACATGTATTGGAATGAAGCGGACCATAACTTCATGGTTTATGGCCCCTGTTTGTACGAAAAATCTTGTTTCTAGCTTATGGACACTCTAAAGGTCACAATTTTTATCGGATTTTTATCACGTATATTGAACCTTTACATCATGGAATATGGCCTTGTACCGTAATAAGCGCTGACGTGCCATTAAACAACATTTCATTCATTCATTGTACCGTAATAATGGTTGAGTTCGAACCTGTCAGTCAATTTTTCGCCCTTATTAACTTAAAAGTAACCATAATATTCAACATTATAAACATGAATTAGAATTAGATTTTGACCCATTTCTAATTGTCCCCCGCCTTTCGAAGAAAGTTGGGGGACTATTAAAATGGGTTTGTCCGTCTGTCTGTCTGTCTGTCTGTCTGTCTGTCCGTCTGTCCGTCACACTTTTTGGGACACAATAACTCTCTTCCTAATTGAGCTAGAATGTTCAAACTTGGTGTATGTGTTTATTAGGTCAATGCCTTGATGGAGTGCGAAGATGAGCATTTTCCGCTTAGGGTAAGCAGAGATAAGCAATTTGATTGGTTGATGCTTTGGGACACGATAACTTTAGTTCTAATTAAGTGAGAGTGATGAAACTTGGTTTATAGTTTCATTACAGTAATACCTTGACTAAGATCGATAATGAGCATTTTCTGCTCAGGGTAAGCAGAGCGATAAGCAATTTGATTTGCCGAGACTTTGGAACACAATAACTCTCCTTCTAATTGAGTTAAAATGTTCAAAATTGGTGTGTATGCTTATTAGGTCAATGCCTTGGTGGAGTTCGAAGATGAGCATTTTCTGCTTAGGGTAGGCAGAGATAAGCAATTTGATTGGTTGATACTTTGGGAAAAGATAATTTAGGTTCACCTTGATTGATGATTTTTATGCCAATACAATGACTGCATTCTCATTCAGTAATGGATTCGACAGTAACAGTGTATAGAAACGATTGACTCGGACACAAGGGCCCTTTCCCTTGGCCAGAGGGGATCTTTTGTCAAGTGTGGGGGCCCTTTTGTCTGCCTTTAGGGTCCCCCTAACTAGGATACATTTTCATTTTTCTCGTCGGTTTTAGCATTTTTCTTTATAAAACACTTTTGGATGACACTTCGTGTACAGTTTGATTGCTCGATACGTTTGAAAAAAATAAATGTGTGATTAATTAATATGTGTCATCTATTTATTATGGGATTTCGGCGGGGGACATCAGCCTCACTGTTGGCTTGTTATAATCTTGTTTTAATACTTTGAAAATAGGGGCTCCTTATTATATCCACTATTTAAAACCCAATAAACATTTTAAAATGTTCTTTACGGTCTGGTTCACCATTTGTAATTAACAAGCAAAACATAACCTACAAGTTAACAAGGAAGTAATTCAAAATTGTTGATCTACCAACAACAAAAATGAAAAGAGGAAAACATTTTGCATTAGACAAACTAGGCGTAGATGACTGTCACTCAATTTGGACTGCTCTTGTATTTCATTAAACACAACTGATTAAAAAAAGCTACATGTAATTTTAAAAATTGAAAGTAAATCAGTTGAAATAGAAACTGAACCTGATTTTCTTGCTAATGAGGTTGGATGGATGAATGTGTAGCACATGTGGGCTGTATCATAAGAGTCTGTGTCATTGATTCAACTCGCACGATTTCAATTCCCAACTACGTGACCTCGTGGGTTATCTACAGATCCTCTGCTTTCCTCCCACTGCTAAAGACCCGTATGTGCAAATGAATTATTAAAATAAAATTGAACCATATGTTAGTCCCGATATGACCTGGTTTCTATCAAGTGGACTTAAACCTCCCTCTCCCTCTCTCTGTCTCTCTCTCTCTCTCCCCCCCCCCCTTAACCTTAATTTATTGCTCATTTGACACTACATTCCAACACTCATGTTACCGTGATATGTACAACCCTTATAAAAAAGCATACATTTAAATTAATGTATATCAGTCCTGCCATTTCTCGCTTTCTTTTTCTTGAAATTTGAAGTTGTTCTACTCCTCGCATTGTTTCTATCTTTTCTTGTATGACTGACAGCTAATGCGTATTATTCAAGAATATAGGTGTCACATGATTTCCGTGAAAAAAACCCTACTTTTACTTTTGATATCTTATCAGCATAAAGCTGATCATATTTTGTGCACTAACGCAGTTAAAGGGGAACTGCGTAAGTTTTCGCTATAATAATAGATAGGATAATGAAAATGGAATATGTTGAAAATTCTGAGCCGAGTTAACGCTGATACAATTACAGTGTAACCTTAATTGTCATTACTACTGTATGACAAAGTCTCGATCATCCACTTTTATATGCCCACATGGAAATGTGGACATACTGTATATTGACGTCCGTCTGCCATCCACAATTTCTTGTTAATGCTCTAACTCCAAAAGTTATTGTCCGATTGTTTTGAAATTGATATGTTGTTCACATTAGTGCTTTAACTCCAAAAGTTACTATCACCCAATAACACATTTGACAGTTGAAATCGCTTGTATGATAAATTACAGATTAGATTATGTAATTTATCATACAAGGAGATATCGCTTTACATGAATGTGATAAGTCAATCAAAATGGAACTACTTTCTTTTATTTTAAAGAAACCAATTATTTTAAATTAAAAAGTCAATTTTTTGTACTATTTGTGTTAAAAAGAAACTGTTTTTATTTAATTTACCTTGAAGAAAATACTGGGTCAATATATAGAACTTTGCAATAGCTAAAGTGCTGTTAAAAGACTGATGTATCACTATGCTGTAATATAATTAGATTCAGTAAAAGTTAAATCTATACCAAGAAATTATGTCTATTTATTTGTGCATGTAAGAGAGACGATTGGGTGATAAATAAAATCTCCAAGTCATAGGAGATTTTCTATTTATCCAATTGTTTTGAAATTGATATTTTGTTTACATTCGTGCGATGAAGAATTCTATTTAATTTCAATGATTTGGCTATTACGCCATATGTTATGCGATCTTTGTGAAATGTATATGCATTATTTGAATTAGTGAAACAAAGAAGCCTATTGAATTTCAGCAATTTCCGTTCATTATGTCTAGAGTTATGGCCCTTGTTTCACTTCATTGAACCTTGTGAATGCTCTAACGCCAAAAGTTATCATTGAATTTCATTAATTTCCGTTTATTACGTCCAGAGTTATGAACGCTCTAACGTTATCATCTGATCTTAAAATTTGTGAATCAGAGGTCTATCAAATTTCAGCAATTATTTATAGAGTTATGGCCCTTGTTTTACTTTGTGAACCTTGTGAATGTTTGAATGACAATAGTGATCCTCAGATCTGTATGAAATTTATATGCATTATTTAGATTAGCAAAACGAAAAAGCCTGCCAAATTTCAACAATTTCTGTAAACTACTTCCAGAGATTTGAGTCCCTTGTTTTAGTTTGTAATCCCTTGTAAACCCTCAAACGACAAAAATTATAATCTGATCTGTATGGAACTGTCTTGTAAAGGCCCCCAACCCTTGTCAACGGCTTGAACGATTTAGCAGCTGTGGACGTATGTCTCGTTACCTGGCAGCATGTCTTTATGTTAAATCATCAACCACAAATCATATTTAAATCTGTTGGAAATCTGGACCATCCGATGGCATCGAAAGTTGATTATGGTCTTGTCATGTTGATAAATGTTTTAACTGATAATTTATATAACATTGAGGTCGGTTGGATGGCCAAATGGTAAGGACGTGCGCGACGTATCATTAGGTCTGTCATTGGCGTAGTCTCGATTCCCCGGTTGTAACTATTTTAGAGAGAACTGTCAGCTTATTATCTAATCTTCCATAATGCACGTTTAAAGGATCTTAATAAAGAATTTTGAAATGCACCAACTCATGCGGGAAATGTTCGCAGGAGTATGAAATTTCCGTTTACTCAAATACCAACGTCCTACTGCCAAGGGGGGGTTGGGATGGCCTAGTGGTCTAGAGTGCCGCGCTTCGACCTCTAGCTGGCCGGCCACCTCTGACTTGCGGCTGTGGTTTCGATTCCTGGTGTGAGCGTATGTGGCATGGAGATAGGGGCGCCTTCTCAACCTCGTGGGTTTCCTCTGGGCACTCCGGTTTCCTCCCACTGCTAAAGACCCCTACGCGCAAACGAATTATTGAAATAGGGTTGAAACCATGTGTTGGTCCCAGAATGACCTAGTTTGTGTCGAGGGGACGTTAAACCCCATTTCTCTCTCTCTCCCCTACTGCCAAGAGTTCTTTTATGTGCAGGCTAACATCCAAACAACTAGACTGTTCCTTGCCTGTCCAGCTGTCCCTCAGAACCGTCAAGACGATACCATTCTAATCCACCCCTGGTTTGTCTAAGATAAATTCTAGTTGTTTTTTTCTTTAAATTATTTCCAGCGTGGGGAAAGAATGTCTAAAAACGATGTGCAGAATATTATTGATGATGTAGATGAAAATAGAGATGGCCGTTTAGATTATAGAGAGGTAATGTTCATGATTTTATTTAAAGACAACCAAAATTTCTTATCCTAGCAATTTGGACATTCAAATTTTTTTGTCAGTTTCACATTTTGATTAAAACAAAGATCTGTATTTCCTTTCCTTTTTTTCTACTTTCGATGGCATACACTACATAAAGACCGGCCTTCAGAGGTCATGCGAGTGGCTTTTGCCAGAGGCATTTGATTAACCAACCAGCATTGATGTTTACCCATTGTTCCGTGCACCACACGCCAAAAGCTTTTGACCCTATGACGTGAGACATTTGATTAACCAATCAGCATTGGTGTTTCTAGTGGTTTAGTCACAGTTCCTTGCAGCAAAAGGCCAAGTACTCGCTGTAACAGACTGTTTCTTTGGCTAATCCCTCGTAACGCCAGTATTTGTATTTAAGCCCTGGGCTTAATTTCGAATTAGACCATGTCAGTGATGAACCATTTCTTAGAATAGTATAATATACACCAATTCGACTGGACTCCCATCAATACCAACACATGGTTTGAAAGGGAGACCACTCTTCTAAAATAAATTTTGAATTCAAAATTTAAACTCATTATTGAGCCCATAGCTTTATAACGTAAGCGCTTAAATAACGAGAATTCCCGATACTCCTGTCTAGTTAACTTTTTAAAATATAAAATGTTTTTATTTTAGGAGAATAGATTATACTATGAGGAGGTACATATAACATATAAAATAAATCATCATGTCTATATCCCTGTTCGTTATGTATTATCGTCTTCTAGGGGATGCTCGATTCACAGTCCAGAACGCCCCGAATTAACAGAATTACAATCGAGTGACACGGAATTGAGTCCTGTCACAGTTCTGCCAGTCCCGACAGCTGAGGTGGTGTGAGTGGAATCGCGACGTATTTTAAGTAACAAATATGTTTCAGCTGCCATGATTGGTTGAGATATTTTTTATGCAGTCCGCACATGCGTTGTACTCTGAAATTCTCCTTTTCACTCGATTGACACTATTTTTGGAATTGAGAGAATTTAATTCCGGAACGTTCAATCGAGTACGCCCCTAGTTTCTGGGTTTGTTGGATGAAGGAATGGTTAGCATGTGCATGCTGTATCATATAGCCTGTCATTGAGTCAACTGATGTAGTTTCAAATCCCCGGTTTTAGGTGACAAGGAGTGGGGTTGTCTTTCCAACCTCGTGCATTTCCTCCAACTGCAAAAGACACCTATATGCTTGCAGATTATTGAAATGAAATTAAACCAAGTGGGCGTTAAACCCCATCCCTCTCTCTCTCTCTCTCTCTCTCTCTCTAGTTTCTGAAAATCAGATCATTAGCCAGCTTATGACTACTTTCTTTGTAGAATGAAACGAATTGGGGTTTAACACCCTACTGTTCTGCTCTGACTTGGCTAATGAAAAGGGGCATATACCATACTGCACCCTATGAGGAAATTTTGCCCAGACAGCGGCGACAACGCTTACTCTTACATACATGTATGTAGAATTCCAACGGAAATATGATTACAGTTTTCAAAGCTTAATATAATTCCCACGAAATCCATCCATGGAAAAATTATATTCTATTGAACAGGAGCAAGTTTGTAATTCTCCTATGTTTTGTCTGCAGTAGCGGTCCGCGGTGGCTGAGTGAGTAAGACACTATCGCACTAGCGTGGAGATCGCAGGTTTCGCTCCTGGTGTTGGCTGAGAAATTTATTGGGATTTTCCTGCGAGGGTTCCCCTGGTCAGTGGTGTGGGATGGTGAGTTTGATAAGAACAGCTGTCTAGTCATTTGGATGGGATGAAAAAACCGAAGCCCTGTGTATGCATTGGCAGTTGGAATTCGAAATGAGGGTGGTCTGTAGTGCCCAGGCAAAATTTCCCTTGTAGGATACTAGATGACACATGCCCGGCTTCATTATGAGAGAATCCTAGTCGAAACGTTGCCCGTTTTCCATAGAATTGTGACCTATATACTGCTAGTATAGTATGGCAAATTTCTATCAGTAGAACAAGTTTTTGTTAGGCCTGAAATTCTTCAGAAACGTAAGAGATTAAAATAAACACAAAACCTTACAGTGTGCTATGAGGGAAATTTTTCCCGGGCAGCGGTGCCTAGGCCTACTCTTATATGGAATTCCAACCACGCGGGAAAATCTGGATGAACTGTCTCGGCTAATGCACGACCTCCACGCTAGCGAGCCAGCATCTTAGCCACTTGATCCCCCATCAGTTCTATGGATAACAGTTACTGTACTTCTATTAAAGCTATGTTTCATCAATGATTTTCTTGTCGTTATCCATTAGAACTGTTGTGTTTATTTGAATGTGTTCAATTACTCAATGCCATTCAAACAGTATAACATAAGAATCAGGGGAGATAATAACATAATGAACAGGGAAATACTCCCGTCAAAAGTCAAAATCTAGTAATTCACTTTTTTAACAAAACTTAGTAAGGACCAAATTTGTAGTACTAGATATTCCAATCTTTTGATTTTGTAAGCAGTTACACCCATGACACAACCTAGCAACTTCCTTCATTTGCCTAGTATGCCACAGAAAATCTAGTAACTCTATAGTCAAAACAATGTATAAGCTGGGGTTTAATATTCATTCATTACATTTTCCCTTGTTTTCTCAAAATAAGAAAAATGTGAGTTACTAGGTGTTGCCTTTTGACGAGACTAGGGAGAACTATCTCACAAGGAATCACGATCATCCAATGTCATCCAGGAATGCGTAGTATAATTATTCACACTCACAGAGATATCAAGGAATGTTTTTGTGTAGGAGTTCATCCATAATTTTAGCTTGGTTATTTACATGTCAATGGACAGCATGTTTTCTCGTACTAGTACAATAAGGGATGCCTTGAGTCCTGTACCTGTTTGATAATTGTTCCATTTTATCCATAATTAAAGGCTCAATACCACTCTTGTTGTAACTGAATAACAAATTGTATTATTTTACAATATTCCAATAAATTGATGATACAAATTTCAACTTAACACACCTAATTTAAAAAATTGGAAAAATTCAACTACATGATTTGAAAAGGTTAACGTAAACCTTTTCCAATGTGACTTGGATTTTAAATTATTTTTGAACCACCTGGGCAAGTGAAATAGGATGTAATGAATAATTTACACAGTAGGACCACTTAAACATGTAGTACTTAGAATAAGGCTATTATTTATTTTCTCGGGCTGCCAAGCCAGCATGAGTGTTATTGTCCCTTTAAACCATCAATGGAGAGCAAGTTTTTTGAGTTCATAGGGAAAGCTGTGGGTCCTGTTAAACAATCATTCCATTTCATCCTTAACTAAACAATCAACAGACAACATGTTTTGTCAGGTACATGTAGTAAGTATTCATATTTATGCAGGGGAGCTCAGCTTATAAATGCCTTTGTAATGTCGTCAGCCCTTAAAGTACTTTAGTAGGCGGTAATACCAGTCTATAAAATACCATACTTGGAGGCAATGCAAGTCTTTAAAATGCCTTCATGGAAGGTAATATTAGTCATAAAGTACCTTTATGGGTGGTATTACCAGTCTAGAAATACCGGTTTGGGTGGTAATACCAGTCTATAAAATACCATAATTGGAGGCAATGCAAGTCTTTAAGATACCTTTAGGTATGGTAATATTAGTCTTAAAATACCTTTATGGGTGGTATTTCCAGTCAGAAATACCGGTTTGGGTGGTAATACATTAATAGCTGGCTATGCCAGTCATTAAAATAGCTATTGATGGCAGGGAACTTCAAAAATTGTTTTTTTATTTTAAAAGGTCTGTTGCATAAAGGTTCTTCATGTTTGCATGTCATTAAAGTAATTTATTTTGTATAGGGGTTGACAGGTGTATAATTCTTGTTTGGGGTTTATTAAAACAGGTATTTAGTAAAACAGGTGCTTGGAAGAGTAGTTGCATGATAAGAATTTAGCATGTGTATGTGATCCTTAGATGAAAATGATTTTGTTTTGGATTATTGGATTTATTCTTTGTTTGGATGTAAAATTCAGATCCTTATTAAAGGAAACTTTATTAAGATGTTTTAAGGATGCATTCTTTTCAGGTGTTACGGTGGCTTAGTGGGCAAGACGCTGGCTCGCTAGCCTGAAGGTTGGGTGTTCGATCTCTGAATTGGTTGAGAAAGTTCATTCAGATTTTCCGGCGTGGTTTCCCCTTGTCAGTGATGCTCTACGGTCTACTCTTATATCGAATTCCAACTGCCAGGGTATCTTTTACGTGCCTGACAGGCTAGTGAGCCAATATCTTACTCACTAAGCCACCGTGACTCTCCATTCTCAATAGCCATTATTGGCAGTTGTTTACATTGGTCTACGAGGAAATGAAATGGAATTTAACCACTCAGAAAGACTCTGTTGCAACAGAGGGGGTTGGGATGGTCTAGTGGTCTAGAGTGCCGCGCTTCGACCTCTAGCTGGCCGGTCACCTCTGGCTTGCGGCTGTGGTTTCAATCCCTGGTGTGAGCGTATGTGGCATGGAGATAGGGGCGCCTTCTCAACCTTGTGGGTTTCCTCCGGGCACTCCGGTTTCCTCCCACTGCTAAAGACCCCTAGGCGCAAGCGAATTATTGAAAATTAAATTGAAACCATATGTTAGTCCCAAAATGACCTAGTTTGTGTCGAGTGGACGTTAAACCCCATTTCTCTCTCTCTCTCTGTGTTTCAACAGTAAATGTAGCAATAGTTTATGAGTAGATTTTGCTGATAACCATTACTTCATGAATATACTGTGGAGCCTTTTTACAAGTTCATTGTGTTGATAACTATATAATATTAACCATTGATTTATGAATATACTATGCACTATGGGGCCTTATTATGAGTAGATTGTGCTTCGTTAATATACCATGGAGCCATATTAACTGACTTATGAAACTTATTTCAGTTTTGCAACATGATGATATCTACAGCAGAAGATTGTAAAAAATTATCTCTCAAAGTTATGGAGAAAAAGGAAAGACGAAAACAACGACGAGGAAACGCTGATGATAATAGATCATTATCTTCTAGAAGAGGTAGGAACAATAAATATATCACCCAAATATGAGTAAATACTGATAATAGATCATTCTCATCTAGACGAGGTAAAAACAATAAGGAGTAAATAGTAATGATAAAAGATCATCCTCTTCTAAACAAAATCAAGTAAATACTGATGATAATAGATCATCATCTTCTAGACAAAAACGAGTAAATACTGATGATTATTGATCATCCTCTTTGAGACAAAAACGAGTAAATACTGATGATAATAGATCATCCTCTTCTAGACAAAAACGAGTAAATACTGATGATTATTGATCATCCTCTTCTAGACAAAAACGAGTAAATACTGATGATTATTGATCATCCTCTTTGAGACAAAAACGAGTAAATACTGATGATAATAGATCATCATCTTCTAGACAAAAATGAGTAAATACTGATGATAATAGATCATCCTCTTCTAGACAAAAACGAGTAAATACTGATGATTATTGATCATCCTCTTCTAGACAAAAACGAGTAAATACTGATGATTATTGATCATCCTCTTTGAGACAAAAACGAGTAAATACTGATGATAATAGATCATCATCTTCTAGACAAAAATGAGTAAATACTGATGATTATAGATCATCCTCTTCTAGACAAAAACGAGTAAATACTGATGATTATTGATCATCCTCTTGGAGACAAAAACGAGTAAATACTGATGATAATAGATCATCATCTTCTAGACAAAAACGAGTAAATACTGATGATAATAGATCCTCCACTTCTAGACGAGGTGGAAAGAATAAATATATCATCCAAAAATGAGTAGATACATATGATAATAGATCATCCTCATCAGTCAACATTCATCAATAATAGTGGTCACATTGAAACCTTGTAGCATGTTATTTTGTTGAACACAAGTTTTTATCATTGTAAAATGCATGAAAA
The DNA here is from genome assembly GCA_963678685.1 of Patella ulyssiponensis. NCBI lineage: Eukaryota > Metazoa > Mollusca > Gastropoda > Patellidae > Patella > Patella ulyssiponensis. The sequence goes on from OY783228.1 coordinate 78,804,364, forward strand.
ACATTGTTTTTTAGAATTTTAATTTTTTCTAATTTCTTTTTTTTTTTTATTTATATTCTCTGTTTCTACTGTTGTTATTCATTATTATATAGTTAATTTTTACCATAGCCGAGCATAATCACTTAATGGGTGATCATGAGGGGTCGTTTCTAATTACAAAAATGGTTGTGCTAAACTATTTATCCAAATGTACATGTAGTATACTAACAAATAATGGTTGTTTATCCAGATGTATGGCAGGGTTCAATTTAGTCTAAAACCAATGAGTAGCAAATTTTTGTGACAGATTCACATTTTGGCTAATCAATTCAAAATTTGAATAGCATTTGCTCAGATTTGAGAAGCAGTAAAACGTAGCCTAATCACAAAAAAAAATTGTAATTCTGATTTTTCGAGGTATAAGTGGATACCTTTTCCGCCAAAGTCCGGCCTTCGTTGTATATCCTGCTTCGGCTTATGTGAGGATGAAGTTAAAAAAAACCCTGACATCCCCCCCCCCCACAAAAAAAAATCAGTTACCGTCTCTCCACGATGCCGTACGCACTAATCCGAATCGTCTAAAACAAAACTACATGTTTAAGTTACACCATTCCAATCGATATATTTGTAGACATGGCTTTGCTTGTTTATTTCTTTATTTAAAAACATCCCCCTCTCCACCTTCAAAATATTATCAACCTTAGAATATGCCATCGTTTCACGCGTCTCACGAGATGTCTACTTTTAGATTCCAGTTATGTTAACCAATCATAGGCCTACTATACTACGTTGTTTTATTCTATTTTTAGTAACATATTTTATAAACATGTGTGATTAAAAACGGAGTCTGCATTGTCTTGTAGTTATCGGATAAATTGAAATAAAAACTGGTTCAAATTAATCACGACCACAACTTGGAATATTAGTTAGTCCTGCATTTAATAATTAATTTGTTCACATTCATCCAAAATGTAATGAATCGCACTTCACAAGTTTGAAAGCAATTTTTGGCTAATGAATGAAATAATTGTATCGCTTTTACCATGATTTGGGTCGCTTTTTGCGATGCGATACCGCTTAAATTGAACCCTGATGTATGGTAAATTCACAAGTAGCGATTATTTATGTAGTTGTTAGATGTTTTGTATTTTGTATTTTAGAATCCCAGTTGAAATCTGTATCACAGGTTTCATTACGATCAAATAAATCGGATAAAGGTAGATTATTTATTATCATGAGTGCACAAATACTAATACAAATAATAAATATATATGAATTATAATCTCGTCCAAATAATTCTGTATTTCAAAGCAAATATTTTGAACGACAATTAACATCTTTGATTTAAGTAAAAATGAATTATAACTTTGTAATTTTTGTAATTTAAGTAAAAATGAATTATAACTTTGTAATTTTTGTAATTTAAGTAAAAATGAATTATAACTTTGTAATTTCGATTACTGGAGCAAGTTTTGTTATTGTCTTTTTAAGATTGACTTAGTCAATATGTAGATAAATCATAATTCAGCCTGTCTTGTAATATTCAATATATGTTTGGCACAAAATAGCCCGGTTGGAGCTGACAGGCCATAAAAACACATTTCATTTCATAATTAAAACAACACTTTTCGTTGTCCTTAAGTTCTAGATTTTTAACATTCCAGTTGCGAATTGATTTTGAATCCCTTGTTTTGAACTAAGATATTGTGAAAATTGAATCTCTGAAAGGAATGTCAGTCCAAAATTGGGTTCAGTTCCATTTCGTTCACAAAGATATGATGAATTAAAAATTTCTCAACATTCAGCTAATCTAAAAATGGAGGAGTAAGACTTAGCTTCGAACAACCAGTACAGTGGTTGAAATTATTGTATACATTCTTGTCAAACCTTCAAATGAAATTTTCAAATTATTCATTTTACATTATTTACTTTCAAGCTAATATAGCAAGAATGGCAAGTGATTATTCTAAGTCGTACATAATGTATCTTTAATAAAACCATATTAATCTCACATGTAGATGAAGAAGAATTAATTGAAGATGAGACAATCGAATCGGCACCACCAAGTAGTCGTAGAGCTTCTCAGCAATCTCTTAGATCAGTTCGCTCTAATATACGTATGTTTTATCAGTAATTTGCTTTTGTGTGATTGGTTGACATGAGTCACATGATTAATAACAAATCTAATAGTAATACACAACAATCTGTTCTGTTCGCTCTAATATACATATGTTTTATGCTTTTTTGTGATTCATTGAAAAGAGCCACATGATTAATAACAAATCTAATACACAACAATCTGTTCGCTCTAATATACATTTATGTTTTATGATTTTTTGTGATTGGTTGAAAAGAGTCAAATGATTAATAACAAATCAAATACACAACAATCTGTTCGCTCTAATATACATATGTTTTATGCTTTTGTGTGATTGGTTGAAATGAGTCACATGATTAATAACAGATCTAATACACAACAATCTGTTCGATCTAATATACATATGTTTTATGCTTTCTTGTGATTGATTGAAAGGAGTCACATGATTAATAACAATGAGTCACATGATGATTAACAAACTTAATACACAACAATCTGTTTGACTAATATACGTATGTTTTATGCATTTGTGTGATTGGTTGAAATGAGTCACATGATTAATAACAAATCTAATACACAACCAAATGTTTGATCCGTTCGCTAATATATTTCTGTTTTATCATTAATTTGCTTTTGTGTGATTGGTTGAAATAAGTCACGTGATTGATAACAAATCTAATACACAGCAATTATGATGGTAATGGGTTGATAAAATAAAGTTTTAACTTGCTTAGCCTGAAACTAACCTTTATTGTGTTTTAAACATGCATTATGCAAGAGCTAAATCTGCCAATTACGAGTCTTTCTTTAGGCCTGAAATGTTATCTAAATTATCAATTAGACATTAATTAACTTATTCAGGCCATAATAAACTCGGGATGTCAAGGTTAGCCTTTGACGTAAGCTGGATTAGATTCCTATATGCCGCTGAACGGAAATTGAAATTACATTTAAGATCTGGATAATAGTGACTATGCTGTTTATATTAATGATTTTAGTAATGATGACCGAGGCTAGACGGAATTTCACATGCTTCGTTCTCGGCTCATAGCGGATCAATTTGACTGAAATTTTCTGCAGATTACCTTTACACTATCTAGTTTTTAACTATTATAGTGAGAACTGCCAACTCTCTATCTTATCTCCCATAATGTATCTTTAAGTAAGTTGTTTGGTTTATGATATTGCTAAATCTTGATCAAATACTGTGTTCTCCTTGAAATGCTGTGAAACGGATTTCAAGTGCCTTTGGATGAGTATGGAATGTATCTTTAAGCTAGATTCCACTTAGTCAGGGCAGAACTACTGAACTACGTTTGAACCTGGAAATTGTATACAAAGTTTTTTTGTGATTGATTTTAGTAGCAATGGTGTATCTTGTGTAGACATTATCTAACATCTTGATGACCAAGACTAAATATATCTCTGCATGATTTGTAATTATATTGTAATATTTTATTTCAGCGAGTCTGTCTGGGTCTCGTCAATCTCTTCTCAGTATTGGTACTAAACTTTTTCTTTCTTATTTTATTTGATTTGCTTTTCACCCAGTTTTCTTTTATGTTTTTGAGTATTTTACATTAATTTGCATGGAGTTACCTGTTCTGTTTCACTAACCAAATGTTAATTTATTGCATGAGTTTTTTATGTTTTTGAAATTTGTATTGCATGTAAAGCCAAAGAGCTTTTGAGCCAGTGCTTGAAGTATAAGCTTTTGTGCTTTTATGTTTGTGTTTGCACCAAAGCATTCTATTTCAGAAATATCAAATGAAAGCTACACAATTCTACTGTATGGCTAACTGTTTGACCAATGCATAAGGTCAAGGGCAAACTTGAATACAGTGTGAGAAAATGTCCCAAAAAATAACAAACTTTTAAAAAAAATTGCGTTCTCACAGCTTTGTAGGTCAGATTGCAGAACCTTGCGTTTGTTTTGATCATGCTCAAATTAAAGGCTGTGACTAGGCGAGCATTGGCGACCATGGAGACGACAGTATGATATATATCTGGCATTTCCAACCCGCTTTTACCATGCTTATGATGATCTTGACTCGCTCAGGCACCATTTTGCTTCGGCATAGCAGCGCAGTAAGGATGCCAACCTGGTCTGTCAGGGGTATAATTGAATAACCCGTCTCGAATGTTTTACTGCAAATACACTGTTTTTTGTCAGACTTGTGGACGTATTCTGTGCGCTACAAAATTGCTTTCTTGGTTTGCCTACAATTTTCCATCTTGAAAGTGTTGTCTGTATGTAACAAAATGATTGCTTATCATGTGAGAACTGTATGCCACAAAACCATCCACTCATATTTAAAATGGGGGGTTGGGTGGCCGAAGGATTAAAGCACTGACGTTGGATCAGAAGGTCTGTCATTGAGTCAAGTGGCGTGGTTACCATTCCTAACTTGTAACTTGTACGTAACAAGGATCAAGGTTGCCTGTCCAACCTCGTGGGTTTTCTCCGGGTACTCCGGTTTCCTCCCACTGCTGAAGACCCCTACGCGCAATTGAATGATTGAAATAAAATTAAATCATATGTTAGTCCCGAAATAACCTTGTTTGTGTGAATTAGACTCTCTGCTAAGGCGCCAGCGAAATTTTGAAATAAAATTAAACCATATGTTTGTGCCAATTGGACCTCTCTCTCTCTCTTTGCTCTCTCTCTCTCTGATCTCTCCGACCTCTCAGACATTAATGTTAAACATAGTGGGAGGGAGGGGGGTTGGGATGGCCTAGTGGTCTAGAGCGCCGCGCTTCGACTTCTAGCTGGCCGGTCACCTCTGGCTTGCGGCTGTGGTTTCGATCCCTGGTGTGAGCGTATGTGGCATAGAGATAGGGGCGCCTTCTCAACCTCGTGGGTTTCCTCCGGGCACTCTGGTTTCCTCCCACTGCTAAAGACCCAGACGCGCAAGCGAATTATTGAAATAAAATTAAAAACCATGTGTTAGTCCCGAAATGACTTAGTTCGTATCGAGTGGACGTTAAACCCCATTTCTCTCTCTCTATAGTGGGAGGGTCTATTATTGTTAAAATGAAATTATAATCTTGCTGAGTTGCTGCTTATAGTTATATATGTGGCTTTTATATTTTGATTTTGATAAAAAAAACAAAAACATTTTTTTACCTGCTTAGCCAACGGGGATACTCGATTGAATGTTCTGGAACTGAATTCTCTCAATCCCCAAAACAGTGACAATCGATTGCAATTCTGTCAATTCAGGGACGTTCTGGGCTGACAATTGAGCATCCCCTATGACTCATTATCTTCAATAGAAGGTTTGATCCCGCTTTGACTTTGTACATTTTATCAAGCCCTTCACATAATACCCTGTATATTTCGTCACTAATTTCGAGTGGGTAATGACGATATTGGAACAGCCACTTTAACAGTCAATTTTGAACCAAATGATTTCTGGCCCCAAAAATACATGTTGCCTCTCTCACACACACACACACACACACACATATAACATGATCATCGTTTATGTCAACATTATCACATTTTCTCCCGAATGTAGACATTAGAACCCCATATCTCTAAACCGCCCCTCAAAATTCCTGATAACCAGTCACCACACACATTCAGAATCTACCCGAAAAACTGGTCTAGAAAAACTTGGTTGGCGATTCAGCCCCTTCAGCCATCGATATTATTTACCAAACAATATATATATTGAAATTATATTTCCTTGTCTGAAAGTTCATGTCTGTTTCTTTAATGCACCGCTGTGTTTTTGTGATTATTTTGGGGAATGTTCGCTAGTCCATAGGTTCATTAGTCCATCGCTATCTATTGTTAGGTTTGTTGACTGCCGGGGGGTTGGGATGGCCAAGTGGTCTAGAGTGCCGCGCTTCGACCTCTAGCTGGCCGGTCACCTCTGGCTTGCGACTGTGGTTTCGATCCTTGGTGTGAGCGTATGTGGCATGGCGATAGGGGCGCCTTCTCAACCTCGTGGGTTTCCTCCGGGCACTCCGTTTCCTCCCACTGCTAAAGACCCCTACACGCAAGCGAATTATTGAAATAAAATTGAAACCATGTTAGTCCCGAAATGACCTAGTTTGTGTCGAGTGGACATTAAACCCCATTTTTCTCTCTCTCTCATTAGTCCACCGATATCTATTGTTACGGTTGGGTTTAGGTTTAAGAATTTGGGGGAGAGGTCAAGTTTCCACATAAGCACTGACCTAGGATGATGAAAATTTGGTTCGTGATATTTCCTAATTTAATTAAAAATACATGATATTGATATACACAGTTGGTTTCGCTGTTTTTGGTGTTGGTGGCACTGATGTTCTTCCTTCTATGTCACTTGTAGTATTCTGATATTTTGATTTCTGAAGAAATAAGGATAAAATTTAAGGCTCTCAGTTAGGTTTATTGATACACATATTTGTAGTATTTCTTATAGCGGTGGACAAGTGAACCCACAGACTTGTGAACCCCTCTCATGATTTTGCTTATTTTTAGATTTATATGCCTGATATTTCCTTGTTTGATTATTTTTCCCTTTTTTTTTGCAAATTATTAATTTTCTTTTCCTCATGTCTTTATTTTTTTTAGATCAAGGTCCACATGATTATCCAAAAGCTTCGCCTCGAGGAAAGAGAGACACAAAACCTGCCGTTTCTTCTAGATCAAGTAAACTTGCAGAACCAAGGAATTTCAGGGTAATTTATTTTATAATTGATAGAGAGATTTGTAAGATGTCCCAAGACTTCCTAAAATAGAGAGGGATCCCACTGTTTTCGATTACCCATATAGGTTGTTCTGCTATTTGGGGGGTTGGGATGGCCTAGTGGTCTAGAGTGCCGCGCTTCGGCCTCTAGCTGGCCGGTCACCTCTGGCTTGCGGCTGTGGTTTCGAGCCCTGGTGTGAGCGTATGTTACATGAAGATAGGGGCGCCTTCTCAACCTCGTGGGTTTCCTCCGGGCACTCCGGTTTCCTCCCACTGATTAAGACCCCTATGCCCAAATGAATAATTGAAATAAAAATGAAATCATACGTTAGTCCTGAAATGACCTGTTTTGTGTCGAGTGGACGTTAAACCCGATTTCTCTCTCTCTCTCTCATAGAAAAAAGTCTGTGTATGTATGAAATTTAAGGGTCAAAATATAGAGGAATGGTATATTTACCATGTCTCAAAATATCAGCTCAAAATATTGAGTCATTTGGACGTGAATATCAAAACTACTTATCTGGACACGTAACCCTTGGTGACCTGATAATCTATTGCCGTTCTTTTATGGGTCTATACAGTGCATAATCCATGTGCTTTACTTGATTACGAACATATACAGACCAAATTCAACTCTTGATGTCAACACTAGTCTGGGACATTTATTGGATTAGGATCCGATTCGCTGCTCAACTTTCATTCATGATTAAATTTAAAAAATGGATGATCGAGGCTAGGCCAAAAATTCAATCGCTAAATTCTCAGTTCAGGGTGTATCAATTTGACTGAAATTTTCAGCAAATTCCCATCACATTATCAAGTTTTTAACTATTATAGTGAGAATTGCCAGCTCTTTATCTGATTTTCTCTTTGTTTAATATAGGAGTGGACACATACCCGTAGCAATGGTTGTTTTTTCTTGGATCAAGATGAAGGCATTGTCAGCCATAAATATCAAATGTATTTACCTACAGCTTCTAACGTCTGGATAACCATACATCCTATCAAGATCATTGAGTCAGGTATTTGTATTTCATTAAACATATTAAAAATATTCAAGACACTGGTTCGTTAGCCTGGAGGTCGGGTGTTTGATCCCTGCATTGGCTGAGAAAGATCATCTATATTTACCGGTATAGTTTCCCCTTGTCAGTGATGCAGGACGGAGGGCCTGACAAGGACAGTTGTCTATTGAATTGTAATTTGATATAAGAGTAGGTCGTGGTGCGCTGTCTGGGCAAGATTTCCCTTATAGCACTCTGCATGGCGTATGCCCGTCTTCATTAGCCCAGTTTGGAGCAGAACAGTAGGACGTTAAACCCCATTTCATGTTACAAAAAAATTGGGAAAAACGACAGAAAGTCTGGAATATAATCTTTAAATGACATTTAGGGGTAGGGGTTGCACATATGTTTAGCCTGTTCCCCAATCCAAAATCAGATTTACTGAATAAAAATACTGTTAATATAAAAAAAAGAATGGCATTTGGTGACTAACAACATCATGTCAAAATAACGTGGATGTGCTGACAACCTGAACAAAACACAGATCCTATTTCGTTTCGTTTTACTTGTCTTTACTACACTAGGATCAGGAAGAGTTGTTATCATTGACGTGTTCTGTTGCAGCAAGTTTTTGGGCGTGACGGCACAGAACTCTGCGGGTAACCCACTAGAAACATCAATGGTGATTGGCAAACCAAATATCTGATGTCATAAGGTCAAAAGTTGTTTGTATGACAACAGGTCAGATCGTCATTTAATAGAAGCCATTGAAAGTATTAAAGAAACGAAAGGAAATATAGATCTGACTAAAATTCACAGATTGGTGTAATTATGGTAGAATATCTGGAACTCTTTATTAAAATTGATTTTTATTCAAATGTTATACTATTTTTTCCAGCACCAGTTCCAGAGTTCCCTATTGACACAGCTCTCTTTATTTTGAAAAATAAAAAACTGATTACATTTACTGAACAAAGAGATTCCAAGGGAGTAAGTACAAGTAGATACCGTAAAGAATTTTATATGTTAAATTTACTTGTTCTTGCAAAGGGGGGTTGGATGGCCCAAACGGTAGCATGTGCGCTGTATCATAAGGTCTGTCATTGAATCAACTGGCGTGGTTTCGTTTCCCAGGTTGCACGTGACAAGGAGTAGGCTCGCCTGTCCAATTCATCGTATGTTTGTAAATACTGAAAAGAATTGAACCTTAAGGTTGTTGTCCTTTTTTCAACAAATTACTATATTTGTCAGTATATCGTTCTATATTTATCAGTATATCGTTCAATATTTCTTAGTATATCGTTATATATTTGGCAGTATATCGTTATATATTTGGCAGTATATTGTTATATATTTAATTGTAGAAATATGTGTCAGTATTGTTAACTCTGCGAATTACGTTGGACAATTAACGCGCATGCACAGGGGAAGTGTATAGAGACTGTTTGGGGTGATTGAGTGTAGACAGAACGCCGCCGGTATGGAGGTCGAACATTGTTGATCTCATTGTACATATCATCTATATGATTTTAATGGTTTAATAAATTCTTAGATACTGATGAGTTTTCAGTATATCGTTCTATATTTGTCAGTATATCGTTCTATATTTGTCAGTATATTGTTATATATTTATCAGTATATCGTTCTATATTTGGCAGTATATCGTTATATATTTGGCAGTATATCGTTACATATTTGGCAGTATATTGTTATATATTTAATTGTAGAAATATGGTGTGCGAGCTGATTTGGAGGCTGGTAAATATACGATACTACCATTTAGTACTGGATGTCGTTTGAAAGTCGGTAACCATAGAAACAAACAGGAAGTTAAATTAGTTAAAACGGACAGAGATGATAAAGTTGTTATAACTAAAGCTTTCAGGTAAATTAATTAACGGTAATAAAGTTGTAACAAAGGCTTTTAGGTAAATTTTAGTTACCATACCAATGTTTTTCTAAGGCCTAAAAATGTTGTTTTACTCTTGAGAATATAGTTATATTTTTCTAGTTAGATTGTTTCCTTGCAAAACATGTTATTTTGTAATCTATAATTTGAATTTGTCATGACCACTTATGTACCTTTTTACTTAAAAATGGGCAGAAGAGTAGGACGTTATACCCCATTTCATTTCATTTCGTTTACTTAAAAATGGGCAATTTGATTAAAACACAGATCCTATTTTGTTTCATTTTTTATACTTCAAAATTTCGTTTTGTCTTCACAACGATAAGATATATTAATTTTGCTATTCGATGATGTGACGAACATCCGTTATATTATACCAGGAGAGCCATGGAAGAGTGATTTTGATATTGGTATGTTTATCCGATGATGTGTTTTATTTTACCAGGAAAGCTATAGAAGGGTGATTTTGTTAGTGGTAGGTTTATACGATGATGTGTTTTATTTTACCAGGAAAGCTATAGAAGAGTTGTTCCAGTTGAGTGATTTAGATGGTAACGGCCTGTTGAGTCGTCAAGAGTTTAATATGTTTAATTTACGCAGCAGTGGAGAAGAAGTAGCAGACGATGAATGGAATGTTGTAGAAGGTTCGTTTATTATAATTTAATTATTATGTTTATAATCATAATAATAATGTCATTTATATAACGCTAGTCCATACAGAGTATGCTCATAGCGCATGTGATTCAGTTCTGTACAATAAAAGTTCAATACCAAGGCACCACTAAACATTACGTTTATAAGAATTATTTTTTATTTCAGAAAATGTGGAGTTAGAAGATGGAGAAATAACTAAGAAAGGTTTTATACGTCTCAATGAAATGGAAGCAGAAGATAACGGAGGTGATGCGGAAGATTTGTGGGTGACATTAACGAGTCATGGATTTAATAAAAATCTAGAATTGGACCAGGTTTGTCTCTTATGAATTTGTTATCTTCTATTTCAAATTTCTGGCAAGGTCCAAAAACAAACATTTTCATTCTTGGTTCTCACTCATCAGGGTACCTTTTATATCTTTGAAAATTTCCAAAAATTCAATACATTGACCAAAGAATTTTTCAAGTCAAGTACCCACTCATCAGTTTGTACTTGTGTCCAGTTTAAAGATGACTGTGTGTCTAATTTACAAGTATTTGATTTACTGACCACTGTTCAAAAGTGAATCATTATATACTCTTCAAAAAAAGAAACACACAGCCCATTTTTTATTATTGTTTTTATTTGAAAGAGGTCGTTGTTTCGATGAATCTTAATTGTTTTTAATGCCATTATGTTAGGGTAAAAGAAATTCATTATTGGTTTTAAAGGTAGGGTCACTAATTGGGACTGGTCATATTTTCTTCCGAAATTTGTTTTCGCTTGATTACACCAAGACACAGGAGTTTACCAACTTTGCGAGATATTGGCATGAAACCTAAATCTAAGGCCTTTAAAACCAGGGGGTTCTCGGTTCCAAAATCAGTTGCACATGTTTACACTCAATGAACCAAGAGATGCCACATCTGAACGAAGACCAACTCAACAACGCTATTGGTCGGTTTCAAGCAAGTGAATCCCAGACAGATGTAGCCAGGTTGTTTCCCTGAGTACCATTTCTCACCATTTCTCAACAGAATAGAGCTGGCAGCATATTTGATTAGTCCTCAGCCTAAGCTTTTGAAAAATACAATTCAAATCATCTAGAATAGAATTTTGCTCATTCAAGGCAACAAAATGCATACAGTTCATGTTTTTGTGCCCGTAGTACAAAATGAAGTCGTGCGACAAGCGCCTGGTTTAATGGGAGATGGTCACATATTGAAGAATATTGTATATTTTAATTATAGGCGTGTCCATATAAAATAGATGTTTATACAGAAGAGTGTGATGATGTTGAGTTGAAAGTAACTGGTATAGAACCGTTGTCAGATAGTCTCAATGATTACGTCTGTCAATCTGTCATAGCTAAGGTAAGTACTCAACCTGTAAAAGATGACTACCTTCCACACCAGGGCCGTATGTAGGATTTCAAAAGCGGGGATGTAGCAGAGTAGTGGGGCGCCAATATATAATGCCCAAGTTACTGAGCACGGGGACTGCCGCAATCAAAGTCACTAGGAAGTAACCTGTAAGGGCGCCTTTTTTTTCTGGGGGGCAATGTACCCCCTGCACCACCTCTAAATACAGCCCTGTTCCACACGTGACATCACACATCACACGACGTCGATCGTTGCAACGATACTGAATCGGGCAGAATTATGCCTTTTACTCATTTTAATACCCATTTACACTAAATAGGAAAAACTAGATAATGTAAAGGGAATTTGCCGAAAAATTCAGTCAATTTGATCTTCTTTGAACCAAGAATTTAGCGATTAAATTTTTGGTGTAGCCTTGATCATCATTACTAAAGTTTTACATTTTTACATTAGATGATAAGGTCTATCATTTAGTCAACTGGTGTGGTTTCGATTCCCCACCAGTTAGTGAAAGGCAGTAGGATTGCCCGTCCAACCTTGAAGGTTGTCTAGGGTCCTCCGGTTTTCCCTTACACCTAAAGACAAGAGAATTATTGAAATAAAATTGTATCATGTTGGTCCCAAAATGACCTAGTTTGTGTCGAGTGGACGTGGTTGGACCCCATATTTCTCTCTCTCATAAGCAAGGTTGGTATGGCATTATAAGAGAGAGAGATAGAGAGAGAGGGAGGGGAATGGGATTTAATGTCCACTCTAGGTCATTTTGGGACTAACATGTGGTTCAGTTTTATTTCAATAATACGCTTGCGCACAGGGGTCTTTAGCAGTGGGAGGAAACTGGAGGACCCAGAGAAAACCCACGCGGTTGGACAGGTGACCCTACTCCTTGTCAATTATAAAATTAATTACCCTGAAATTCCCTACTCCAGCCCCATACAACCAGGGCGTTATTAAACCCCATTTCATTTATGCTGTGTATTAATATGTATTTTTAGGGTGAGAGTAAAACCAGTAGAGATAAAAGAGATATAGTTCTACATACATATATTGGTGAAACGAGAGCTACAGTAGTTACAGAAAATAAGGTAATTATCTCCTACAGGAATATCTTGGTGTAAACAAATATCTTAACGTAATACTCTGTATTTGTCTATATTAAAAACATAGTCTTTGATTCAAAGCTATATGTAAAATCTGCTGAACTCATAATTTCCTAATCTTTGAGAGCCATTAAGTAACTGGTCATGTCAGGGGTCGTACGAGCGGCTGTCATTGAGCCAACTGGCGTGGTTTCAGTTCCCTGGTTGTACGTGACAAGGAGAAGGGTCACCTGTTCAATCTCATGGGTTTTCTCCAGGTTCTCCGGTTTCCTCCCACTGCTAAATACCCTTACGCACAAGCGAATTTGGTGTAAAATTGAACCATATTTGAATCGCAAAATGACTTTGTTTGTGTCAGGTGGATGTTAAACCCCATTTCTCTCTCTTTTTATTCTGAATAGTTCTAGATTTAACTCAAGTTTACTAGATGTCATTGTACTTGATAACGATAAGAGGAAACTTGTCGAAATATCATGCTTTTAGAATAAAACCAGTGATTGTTACTCGTAAAAATTGTGTTCTGTTAAAGCCACTAGAAATCATTATTATTCTTTAGCAAAAATTTATTATTAGTATGATTTATTACAGTCCCGAAGTCCAGTAAAAGTGAGTGTTGATTGTAGTAGTAGTAGAAACTGTAGCAGTAACGTCGATACACTAGAACCTACTATAACAGTACCACCAAACTCTACAGCTGTAAGTACACATTCGTCAAGGTTTTAAGAGGATGAAGCCTATTGATTTTCAGTGGTTTCCAATAATTATTGCCCTTGATCACTCTGAAAATTATTGTGGATACTAGGCTAAAGTTGATATCTGATTGACTTCAAATTGGTTACGGTCATCAAATGAAGCAGCCTACTGACCACTTTATCATCCGATTGGCTTTGAATTGATACATTGTGTTTAAGATCATGAGACAAAGAAGTCTTTTGATTTTCAGAGTTATTGCTCTTGATGACTTTGAAAAATCTTGTGCGCACTCTAGACACTAAGTTATTATTGACTTAAATTTATACAGTGTTTACATTCATGCAACAAAAGAAAAATATGCCACCACCTTTGTTGACTACCCAGGCGACTTAGCTGCTCCAGGCATATGGTTTTCCACGGTTGTGCATCACAAGGAGTAGGTCGTCTGTCTAACCATGTAGGTTTTTTCCAAGTACTCTGGGAATCACGATGGGTAAGTGGATAAGGCGCTGGTTCGCTAGCCTGGAGGTCTGGTGTTCGATCCCTGCATTGGCCGAGAAAGTTCATCTCGATTTTCCGGCGTGATTTCCCCTCGTCAGTGATACAGAAGGAGGGCCTGACAAGGACAGCTGCCTAGTCGTTCGGATGGGACGAAAAACCGAGGTCCCGTGTACACATTGGAGTGCACGTAAAAGATCCCTTGGGAGTTGGAATTTGATATAAGAGTAGGCTGTAGTGCCGCTGCCCGGGGAAAATTTCCCTCATAGCACACTGTATGGCGTATGCCCGTCTTCCATTAGCCCAGGTTAGGTGCATAAGAGTAGGACGATAAACCCCATTTTATTTCATTTCCAAGTAGTCTGGTTTCCTCCCACTGTTAAAAGACCTCTACGTTCAAGCGAATGATTGAAATAAGATTGAACCATGTGTTGGTCCCAAAATGATCTAGTTTGTGTAGAGTGGACCTTAAATCTCTCTTTCTGTGTATGTTTTGTTGTCTGGCAACCTATCTTTACAGCAGCTTACCAGATATTCGTTATTCCATGAACATATTTATGGCTAATTTTCTTCACGTAATAATTTCAGATTGCCGTCCATTTGATGCCAGAAGATGAAAGAGCAGATTGGTGTGTAAAATGTGAATGATACTACTCAATCAAGTGCAGCAAACAAAATTTGAAATCAATACATTAAAACATTCCATTAATTCATAAAAGATAGGGCCAATATAATTACATATATAGACATGTGTTTTTTTTTATAAAATTTATTTCATTTACTCTGATATATTCTGGAATTCTTCAGGTTCAGATTGAAATCTAATATATTTTGAAATTCGTTGGGAGTTATATTTAAATCTAGGTAATAAAATCTAATATATTCTGGATTTCAAATTATCTCCAGAATTTGTCTGGATTAAATTTAAATCTACCGATGATATATTTTGGAATTTGTTGTGTTAAGATTTAGATCAATTTTATTCTGGAATTCTTCAGGCTTAAATTTAAATCTCAAAAGATTTTGGAACTTGTATTTTTCAAATTCAAATATGTAACACTAAAGTCTATAACAAGATTACTTTATGTGTTAGTTAAGACTTGATGAACAAGTCAATAATTATGCCAGTTAAATTAGTCTTGTTTATCAATCTACCGTTTGTTAGAATCCATATCCTTTTAGATATCACTTTTTTTAAACTTTTTTTTAGATCTTTTGTCTTAATATTAAGTCTTGTTAAATATTTATATGATACGTGTTGACAGTAGACTTGATTATCCAGTAGACTTGATTATCAAGTACTTAACACAGAATAACGATGTAGACTGTAGACAGTTACTATATATTTTTAGAGTTACGAATTTTTAGATATGATTTTAACAGTTTATGTGTAACCATTTTGTAGATTTTTTCGTGAAGTAACATTGTAATGTTAAACATTGTATATCTGAATTCTTTAATCCTTTTATAATCGTCTTTGAATTGATAGAATTAATGTTAACCCATTATTTCCTGAAAGCCCTTTTCCACGTCATCTGAGCAGCATAGGAATGAAATGGGGGTTTAATCTCCTACTCATACTGTTCTGCTCGAAATGGTGCTTTTGAATCCCTGGTTGAAAGTGACAAGGAGTAGGGTCGCCTGTCCAACCTCGTGGGTTTTCCCCGGGTCCTCCTACTGCTAAAGACCCCTATGCGCAAGCGAATTATTGAAATAAAATTAACCCATATGTTACTCAGGAAATGGTGCAGCATAGGAACCCATAGGTTCATGTGACATCCAACTTTAATACTAACACTATGGTGTCTTAGATTTTGGGGCTTCAAAGGGTTAACACTACTTTTAAAAACTTTTAAAGCTTTTAGAATATTATGACTTCAAATTTTGTGTATTTTCCGTCTCACTGTAATAATATGTAGTTTTATTTGTTCCCCTTCCTATTTGTATTGTATAGTTTTTTTGTTCCGTCCATTTATATTGTAACATTTATTTATTATACATCCATATCATTAGCTGTGATATCTCATTTATACAAATAAATAATTTATGTCTAAACCTGGTATTTATTGATTTCACTAAATCTGATTAAAACACAGATCCTACTTCGTTCATAATCTTGTTTTACTTGTCTTTACTACACTAGAATCTGGGCGAGTTGTTACTGCGCTTTCTTAGCGTGACATGCTCAGAACTGTGGGTAAACTACTAGAAACATCAACCTTTGAGTGCAACTTGTCAGATCTTCATGTAGGGAAGGCCATCGAAAGTAGGGGGGTTGGGATGGCCTAGTGGTCTAGAGTGCCGCACTTCGACCTCTAGCTGGCCGGTCACCTCTGGCTTGCGGCTGTGGTTTTGATCCCTGATGTGAGCGAATGTGGCATGGAGATAGGGGCGCCTTCTCAACCTCGCGGGTTTCCTCCGGGCACTCCGGTTTCCTCCCACTGCTAAAGACCCCTACACGCAAGCGAATTATTGAAATAAAATTGAAACCATATGTTAAGTCCCGAAATGACCTAGTTTGTGTCGCGTGGACCTTAAACCCCATTTCTCTCTCTCTCTCTCTCCATCGAAAGTATAAAAAAAAACGAAATATAGATCTGTATTTTAATCGGATTGGTTATGACTTGGACTCCAGGGCGACATTCGGTTGCACGGATTGTTGTACGATTGTCGAACCATCTGTATGCAAATGGCATTTAGTTCAACCAGTGGTCGTGACCAGCCGTACCATACGATAATGCACAGTCAAGATAATTAAAAGATGGCTGACAAAACTGACACTTGAGAAGATTTTATGAAAAATTTAATAAAATTGCCGATTGCCTTTGTGTTATTTACATGTTGGTCGGTATTATAGGGTCGATGGTAACACCGGAAAGTTGTTGAATGGGCATTGGCGTATAGATCTTAAGTTTGATTTTTTTTTTGTCTTTTTTTTTTTTGATGAATTTGACAGATAAGGATCTTCTTATTCGAATATTTATATGCCCACGTCAAAAAACTGTACGCGTGAAATGATCATGGTTGGGTAACATAAATCCAATGAAAAATATTCGGATATTGACTACCGGTAATCCTATACGTAACACTTTTTAAATTTGCTTTCATATCGCAGTATGGAAAATTAACCAGTTCAAAAAAATACATGAGTAAATAGGAGAAAATATAGCAGGCGAAACAACTGACATAGTGTGCCACCATATTGAATAGTCAATGGCTAGGGCCATTTGCATTCGGGTGCTGGTTCAGACAGTAATCGCGACCAGTCTACATCCGAAGGTCGCCCAGGATGAAAGCCAGTGTGAGCCCTGACTTAAAGAGTTTAAGGTCTGGTAATCACTTTGTTACATGGAAACTGGAATCCATTTCTCTGCTCTTGTAACCCATTACATTTTATTTCCTATTCCTAACTTGAGAAATAATTTTTGAAATTTAGTAGGATTCTTTGTCACATTAATGTTTCAATGAAAATATCCTAGTCCGAAGAGTGTTCTCAAGAAATTGTGAATGATTGATAGGGATGGCAACACCAGATAAAGCTTGTGGTGTTTCATAGAATGCAGGTAGGTGAAGAGTTGTAAATAACTGTATCTCCCTCAGAGAGAGAGAAATGGGATTTAACGTCCACTTGACACAAACTAGGTCATTTTGGGACTAACATGGTTTCAATTTTATTTCAATAATTGGCTTGCGCATAGGGGTCTTTAGCAGTGGGAGGAAACCAGAGTGCCTGGAGGAAATCCACGAGGTTGAGAAGGCAACCATATTTCCATGCCACATGCGCTCACACCAGGGATCAAAACCACAGCCGCAAGCTAGGGGTGACCGGCCAGCTAGAGGTGGAAGCGTGGCAATCTAGACAACTAGGCCATCTCAATCCCCCGTATCTCCCTCAACTTTCATTAGGAGAGTTAATCCCTTCCCTTGTGATAGAATGTCCCACACTAAACAACTCTTGTGAAAGAATGGCCCACACTAAATAATTCTTGTGATAGAACCGCCCACACTAAACAACTCTTGAGATAGAAGCGCCCACACTAAACAACTAGCCCTGAACTGGTGATAGGAATACTGTTAAACCATTCTCTGGTGCTAAGCCTCTCTCTTGTGATTGAAGGGCCAGTGCTAAGCCCCTCTCTGGTGATAGAAGGGCCAGTGCCGGACACGTAGCCAGTGCCATTTAATCAATTGTGAGCGATAGACTGGCCAGTACTAAACTACTCTTGGTGCTATTTCTGACTGTTGATCATTCAAGAAAAACAATTCAATATGTTATTCAATGATGCCATGTGTATTTCAGAAAATATATTATTTACAAGCTGTGATGTACATACATATAATGGACAATTGATTCACTTTAACCTGAATGACAATTGATTCACTTAAATCTGAATGACAATTCACTTTTAAATAATTGATTTCCTTCTTAATAAATGATTTACATTAATGACAACCGAATCAACCTTACATAATTGACAATCGATTCACTTTTACATAATTTGACAAGCCATTTACTTTTACATAATTGACTATTGATTTTACTTTCACATAATTGATAATTTACTTTCACATAATTGACAATCGATTCACATTTAAATAATGGACATTGATAATTTATTTCAGGCTCATGCACAAAAACCGGCCCCCGAGTTCAGAAAGCATTCTCAGACTTAAATTGAAAATTTACTAATCTTTCACTCACTGTTCATGGGAAATATCTCTGATCCAGAAACACAAAACGTACGTAGTTTCTTATTGATGTATTTGATACATTAAAACAACAAAAGTTATGCAAAGAGCTATATTTTAGATAAAATAAGGCTTACAATATTGAGTAAATTCTTAAAAGTCAGAGAATGCTTTGTGAATTTGGTCCCTGGAGCAAACAGAAATGACTATAAACTGACTATGATTATTATATATACAAGAATGCCATTTAATTAAGAATTTAGACAATTTCACACAACCATCATTCATTCATAAGATTTAGGCCTGGGGACCATAATAGTTTAGTCAACTCAGCACAAGAATCAAATTTGTAAATCGCCTGCGCATAAATATAGGAGTTAAAGGTACGGTACATTATTCAAGAGCTAAATCTACCTACAACAGATATAGACAATCCTTAAATACTAAACTTCTTCCACACTTAAGATTAAACATGCATTAGCCATTATTCAGGAGCTAAACCTGCCCATTGCCAGTCTTTCTTTAGGCCTAAAATGTTATATATATCATTAACATGTGAAGACCATAATCAACCCTCTAAGAAATCGAATGGCTCTGATTTTAAGTAGATAAGAACGTAACACACCTTCCAACAGTGGGAGCCTACCATTATGCAGCAAGCTATGGAATTTGAGCCAAAACTCAGCTGAGAAAAACATGTTTTATGGCCCTGTACCTAGAAAATTATTTAAATGTGTCTATATTTCACGTCTGTCAGCTATATTCTGAATCTCTTAATGCGTATAAAACATCGTCCTGACTTATATTTAATCTAACTCTCATATGTAAGTCTTGACGACCATGTTCCACTAATAGTAGTCTCATACTACCCAGACGGGAACACATGCCAGCTAATTCGGAAGTAGTAGGTGGTTGAATACCTGTAAAGTAATATAACATATGTTAAATTGAATTTGAAAAAAAAAAAAAAATTCTGGTGGCCACTGGGGAGGAATAAGGATGTTGGATGAGGGGATTAAGACATTTCTTGAGTAGCGGGGGGGATTGGAATGGCCTAGTGGTCTAGAGTATCGCGCTTCGACTTCTAGCTGGCCGGTCACCTCTAGCTTGCGGCTGTGGTTTCGATCCCTGGTGTTAGCGTATGTGGCATGGAGATAGGGGCACCTTCTCAACCTTGTGGGTTTCTCCCGGGTACTCTGGTTTCCTCTCACTACTAAAGACCCCTACGCGCAATAAAATTAAACCATATGTTATTCCCGAAATGACCTAGTTTGTGTCGAGTGGACGTTGAACCCCATTTCTCTCTCACTTTTTTCTTAAGTAGCAATGCCTCTAAAAGACTAGCATGTAAAAATGAATATTGTGGGAATAGAATTAGGTTTTTCTAGAGGCGACTCGGCGAACTAACTACTAGAAAGGATTGTTGCAGGAGTAGGGAATGTACACAGACTGGTCTTTCATTTTTTGAGTCGTCTAAAATGTCTCTAAAAGACTAGAAATTGAGGGAAAGTTTTGTAAATCGTACTAAAACATAAGAGAGAGAGAAATGGGGTTTAATATCCACTCAACACAAATGTCATTTTGTGGCTAAAATACGGTTCAATTTTATTTTAATAATTTGCTTGCGCATAGTGGTCTTTAGCAGTGGGAGGAAACCAGAGAAAATCTACTAAGTTCAACAGACAACACTACTCCATGTCACATACAAGTGGGGAATAAAAAAAACGCCACTTTGACTCAATGACAGACCTTAAGGTGTGTCAAAACAATGCCACTTTGACTCAATAACAGACCTTAAGGTGTCAAAACGACGCCACTTTGACTCAATGACAGACTTTAAGGTGTCAAAACGATGCCACTTTGACTCAATGACAGACCTTAAGGTGTCAAAACGACGCCACTTTGACTCAATAACAGACCTTAAGGTGTCAAAACGACGCCACTTTGACTCAATGACAGACTTTAAGGTGTCAAAACGACGCCCTTTTGACTCAATAACAGACCTTAAGGTTTCATGTGTTGGACGACTAGACCATCCAACCCCCCTTTTTCAAATGAAGTATTCCTGATTAAGGCTCAAGTTAATTCTCCATTAAAATAAAATTCAAATATGAACTTATATTTATAGCACGACTTTCATAAGTTAACAGGTTTAACCATATTTACACCAACTCAACATGCTTGTTATTGCACAGAAAATACACCCAGCCACTAGCCTAAACCAGCAAATATCTGCAATAATATTGAAAATGTCTAGTCATTGCACAGTTAAGCAACATCCAAACTTCTAGAGATAAAACAATCAGCGTATTAAACCAAAAGAACAAAGGAAGAGAGAGATAGAAATGGAGTTTAACATCCACTCGACACAAACTAGGTCATTTTGGGACTAACATGGTTTCAATTTTATTTTAATAATTCGCTTGCGTGTAGGGGTCTTTAGCAGTGGGAGGAAACCTGAGTGCCCGGAGGAAACTCATGAGGTTGAGAAGGCGCCCCTATCTCCGTGCCACATACGCTCACACCAGGGATCGAAACCACAGCCGCAAGCCAGAGTTGACCGGCCAGCTAGGGGTCGAAGGGCGGCACTCTAGACCACTAGGCCATCCCAACCCCCTGAACAAAGGAAGTTTCCCCATCCATGTTTTAAGTGTACTTTGTAAAAGAGCTGAGTTAGTTACTCACTTTCAAATCTACATAATGATAAATGTTGTGAGAACAATTTTGAAAATTCAGCTTCTTCTACTCCTGATCGCTGAAATTCTGCTACTGTGGCTTTTAAAAATAACTGTTCTTGAGATGACAAGTTCCTGAAATCAACAAAGAAAAAAATAACGGTCATTGTAACCATGGCAATGATTTTGATCAAATTAACATGTCCGTCCTGTTTTGTACTAAATTTTACACTGGCCATCTTTTCTAATTTTGCCATTTTAGATTTTATAAAATCTGTGTCCAATACATTACTTCAAATTCACCATTTTCACTCCCAGTTAGTTGAGTCAGTCAAGACAGGCAAATACGACCAAAACAAAAGCCCTGCTGTAGCAGACTACAAAATGATTCACCTCCTAACTGTTACTTTTGCCTACAAGGACAGCTGTCTAGTTGTTCCAACCTGACGAAAAACTGAGGTCCTGTGTACACATTAGTGTGCACGTAAAAGATCCCTTGACAGTTGGAATTCAATATAAGTGCCGTTGCCCAACAAAATTTCCCTCATAGCACACTCTATGGTGTATGCCCGTCTTCATTAGCCCAGTTCAGAGCAGAACAGTAGGACTTCAAACTTCATTTCACTGTGTGTTAATTCTGTTTTTAAAAGATAACTCTGTACAAGAGAATCATAAATTACCGTATTGCAACTATTTTAGGGGAAGAAAACATTTCTTCTAAAGCTGAATTGACATGTAACATGCCCACGAGAATATCCCCTTTTCCTTTATGACTCGACTCGGCAATTTCTGTTGATCTTCGACAAATATCTAAGGCTCTTCTAGCATCCCCTGATACAGCTGCTACTTTCCTAGCTGCCAGTTGTAAGGCATCTTCATCAAACACTTGTAACCCTTTCATTCTAGATGTAACTATATCTTCTAGCTGACGAAATGTATACGGTTGAAATGTCATTCTTGTTAAACCCTACAAATTAAAATACATAAAAAATGACATATTAATTAGTAGAATTTTTGCTCGAAGGGATATTACCCACTAAGCCAGTTAACGATTGAATTTTAGGCATAGTCTTGATCATCATTACCAAAGTTAGTGTGATAAAAAAAGCAGTCTCCATTATCCATTTAATCATCAATGAGTGTTGAGAAGCAGATGGGATTCAAATCCAGTGTAAATCATAAGATGACATCGAGAGTTGATTAAGGTCTTTTCACGTTAATAAATGTCTAATTAATAATTTAGATAACATTTCAAGCCTGAAGAAAGACATGCAACAGGCAGATTTAGCTCATACAGACGCGTGGTTTCTTTTGGAACTGTCTTTGAGCGAACGATATTCGCTGACCGTTCCTATCCGGCCTTATATAGCTGCAATATAAAAATACGGTAAAATACCGCTATTCCCAACCTCTGTTCTCGAGCTGTTTAAGAACTCTTTATTTTCCACCAAAAGGAATCATTTCTCACTATATTTGACACAAATTTATAATAATTCAACTCTATTTTAAAGTAGACTTTAGCGATGAAATAAACATGCGGTTTGTGCATGTCCGGATCTTGTAATGGCTCTTCAGTTTAAACGTATTTGGTGTATGTTTTTAATCGCAGAATTCTACTTGAAAATAGTGTTGAATCTTTATAAATGTGTGTCTGCTGTGGCAAGAAATGATTCCTTTGGCGAATAAAGTAGAATCAGGGTGAAAAATAGTAGGTAAGGATTCCAAAATAGCCTTAGAACAGAGGTGGGGAAGGTACGGTATTTTGATACTGCAGTTATAGAAGGCCGGATAGGAAGTGTCAGTGGACACTGTCCACTCAAAGACAGTTCCTAAAGGAACTAACAGATGCCCACTGTCAAGATTAGTTGGATTATTTCTGTTACGTCTTTTTTGTAAATCATTTTAGTGAAGCCTTCACCATAACAGGCCTGGAACTGTACAGTGCAGTTGACTCTTACGACTGGCCCCCGGATCCATTCACGTGATTTGATATTTGTGTATTTTTGCAATGTAGATTTTTGTTTGGTGTGTAGTGCGGTCCTCCTGCACTTACTAATAGTGTATGTTTATGAATGAAATGAAATGGGGTTTAACATCCTACTATTCTGCTCCGAACTGGGCTAACAAAGACGGGGTGTATGTTGTGTATACCGGTATTCTATTTGATATATATATATAAACAGTGTACAGTATTCTTTCCCAGTTTGGAAATACTGCATACGGAAATTTGAAAGTCATCCACTAGGAGTCCAGTTCCTCCAATTTGAAAATCACTGTGTTCAATCAAATTCACAGGCTATGGTACAAGGGAACAGCGAAAATATTTATCTTTTCTGTCTTAGGTTAAAAATTAATAATAACAAATCTGTTACGAATAGGCTATGGGCTTCAGGTAAATAAGAAAAATATCTATCTTCTCTATCTTACGTTAAAAGTTAAATAGACTATGTAAAGACTATGATGAACATACCAATCTACTGGAGACTCGTTTCATCATGATTCGTTCTGGTAGATCCATGGTATTAGCTACAGCTAGTATAACTAATTTAGCATGTTGTTTAGTTGGCCAATCAAATATATTATACATCACATCCTGTTTACGGGTCCATAACAAATCAAGCTGGAATATAATCAACACATCCATAACAAATAAAGCTGGAATATAATCAACATATCCATAACAAATAAAGCTGGAATATAATCAAAACATCCATAACAAATAAAGCTGGAATATAATCAAAACATCCATAACAAATAAAGCTGGAATATAATCAACACATCCATAACAAATAAAGCTTGAATATAATCAACATATCCATAACAAATAAAGCTGGAATATAATCAACATATCCATAACAAATAAAGCTGGAATATAATCAACATATCCATTACAACTGTTTTTCAGAATCGCAATGACAAGCTACTCTCACGATACGTATCGCAGTATGGGAATCACCCTGAACCGTCTCACTGTATATAGTAGCAGCCATACCGTTTTATCACAAATCTCTTTTAAGTGAAGTCAATTATATTACCTCATCCACTAATAAAACAACTGTTTCTCTCCTCGGCCCAGCCGTACAAAATCTTTTATTCAATAATTCCGCAGCATGATCCGGTGTAGCTTTCTGTCCAGTTAACTCCTGAAAGATTATATTACATGTAGATTACACGACAACCAAGTAAAATGTTACATAAATCATGAATGACTTGGCCCGCAGTTCCTCAACACAATCACTCGGCAACCCTTAGCAGATTCCAATACAATCTAACTGAGGCTGTATGACGAATTTCGCCATATCGGAACTACTTTTAAGGTCCTGGATGAAAAATGGCTGCGCCCATGGTGCCTTGTGTTTTGTAGGAATAGAGATACAATCTTGACAATCGTACATAGCTTACAATATCTGAAACGGTTCGTTTTTCAAGTTTATCCGATTTTTTTTAAACAAAGGACAACTATTCAACGAAAACTCTACTAATTCTACAAAATATAAATGACCCCATCTTGGAAACTTCTTTGTAAAAGCGGCAAGTTTTCCTGTTAAAGTAAACCGGTAGTCGCATCGCAAATGTATGGGCGTGGGTACATATCACTTACTGTCATACGGCCAAGGCTAGATGTAGGGTACCAGAATCTGCCGAGGTTTGCCGAGTGGAAGATAATCATATTTACACATCCACTAATTGTGTGACAAACGAGGCTCTCAAAATGGATACAATGTAACCAATACTGTTTGGAGACGATCAAGACTTTCACCGTTTTTAATACCTTAAATCACAGTCCAAAGTATCAGAAGCCAATCAAGCAATAGGCAGAGAGGGATTTCTCGGAGCATTGCTTCAGGAATATGCATCAAGTCCTGAAAAATGACATATTATCTGAAAAGTAAATGACAATTCATATGAATTAACTCTATAACCATACATACTTTTAGTAGTTGAACATAAGTTTGTCTTGGTTCTGTAAGCTTCATACCATTTATTTCTAGGTATCTAAAATTGGGTAGGTCTTCATCTTGACAGGCTGTTTGTAATGTACGAATAACTTCATGTACAGTAGCTGTCTTACCGGTACCAGGAACACCCGATATATACATACAACTACAAATATACAGTCATTCAATCATTTAACGAAAGAAAAAGGCCGGGTTTCCCGCTTTTGAAATCTAAGTTATATTTGTTAACATTTTTACCACTTGTAATACTGACACCTGCTCAACACGCTCGTTGTTATTGCACGGAAAACCCACCCACTTCTCTACATGATTTCTATTAAAACTAGCGTAAACCAGCAAAATGTCTAGTTAATGCACAGTTATGCTCCAGTTGAGTTTAGTAGAGGTAAAACAATCTGCTTATTGAACGAAAAGAACAAAGGAAGATCTCCTGGACGTTTTACAAATATACATATATATATATATAGTGACACTACTTTACTATTCTATTTTTGATTGTTTTGGTTGGACTGTGAATATACACATTCAATATATCATTCAATGAAAGATGCAGGATGCAGGGCCTGACAAGGACAGCTATCTAGTTGTTCGGATGGGACGAAAAAACACATTGGCATTCACGTAATAGATTGTGCGCGTGGGAGGAAACCAGAGGACCCAGAGAAAACCCACCAGACTGGACAGGCGACCCTATTTCTTGCCACTTACAATCGGAGAATCGAAACCATGTCAGCTGACTCAATGACAGACCTTATGACACAGAGCGCACATGCTAACCATTCAGCCATCCCCCCCCCCCCCCTAGTGATCTTTAAATATGCAGGACTCACCCTCCAGTTCCATCATACAATTTACTTTCTACAAAGGTATAGATATCTGAGAACTCTTTCTCTCTACATGGTAGACTATCTGGTACTGCTGATACATGTAATCTGAAATAGAACAAAAAACAAAATCATGTGATGGCTATCATTAAAATATGGTGGTGGGGAATCAATTACGACAAATTTGGTTTTGAAGTAGTAAAATACCCGTCAGCTCATAGTAACATACCAGATACGACACTATACAATGTTTTCTATTCACAGGCATTACGATTTTTAAAAATATGCAACAATAAAGAACTATTTCTTTCCCGAATAAAAACTCTTAATTTTAAGTGCACGGCCAAAGGTGGTACACAATTACGCATTTTGAAAGAAATTTCAAAACTTCCATTTCTTCAACATAATAAGTTTTACATTTCTTATAACGATATTACTAACTACATATTGGATAATGATTCTATATAAATTGCTTCTAGATGTCTAGTCCTATTTGGATTATCGCCCTTATTTTTTAGGCCTTTATGAATACACTAATAACTTACGATTTCTTCAGCATTCCTGTTTTGCATTTCTTACGTGGGACATTATATAATAATTATACTATGGTTTGTACAATTGCATGGTCTTTAAAACTAATAGTTTTTATATTTTAACGTAATTTTATCTAGATTATCGCCCTTTTATCGGGAAATTGCACCTTCTAAACCACGACGTCATAACAACTATTACGGCAGATTCACGTCACACCACTCAGTCAGCAGACGGCTGTCTCCCTAGATAGTCTATTCCTTTGCTTCTTTGTATTCAGTTGTGTTTTTGTTTCTGTGACGGTTGCAATGTTTGTCCTAAATGCATTTATATACTTCAATCCTTTTAGTGATTTAGTTTTGAACTAGGCCTACTTCTGATACATTTAACTATGTGGTTACTTGTGTAACGGAATTTATACAACAATATGCTTGCATTCGTAATTCTTGCAACATATAATAGAACATGACTCATGCTGACACTATATAATTATTTCTTTGGGTTGCATTCCCAGTTGTTTTCAAATATGAGTGAAGTCTGTGTCACCACAGGCCCGGGACTGTACAGCGCAGTGGACGCTTACGGCTAGCCCCCGGATCCATTCACTCTCTTTGATTTGTTTATGTTTGTGATCTTTGAGTATGATGTCTTGTCCATATATTTGTTTTTGTGTAGAATTGTGTGTGGTGCAGCCCTCCTGCACTTACTATTTGAGTTTTAACCTCACAATACTTTGCCAGTGGTCAATTTGGGACTAACATATGGTTAATTTTTACATAGTCATGTGAACAATTCTGAGATAGTTATTGAGATAGATAGATACTGAGATAGTTATTGAGATCGACATCAAGATAGTTATTGAGATAGACACTGTGATAGTTATTGAGATCGACACTGAGATAGTTATTGAGATGGCTACTGAGATAGTTATTTAAATACCTTGCTCTGGCTTCTTCTAAAGCACTTGTTGGTGAAAATAATGGTTGACTTCGACGAGGAATAGTTGGTGTTGCTTGACCCAGTACAGACCTACTACCCTGAAAACATTCAAATTTCATACCATTACTAATATAAATTTCTGAAACATACCCACATGTAAATATATTCAACATGAGAAGGGTATACTAAAGATTGATCTTTAAAACTAAGCTAAAATATGAAGAGTAAAGGGGAAGAACGATCTAAGTCACTTTTTCAACAAATCCCAGTTAATGGTGCCATCTGGTAGCAAATTGTATAAGATTTCGGTGGAACAATCAATTTCAGGTAAAAACGATCCTAGTCAGATCGAATCAAAGCCCTTTTGAAATGCCCCCCCCCCCCCCCGGACAAATACATGTACGCCCATCGTACCCTTTATTTGACCTTAATTTGGCTGAAAAGTTGAAGTCAGTTGTTGTACTGGTATAATGATTCGTATTAAACATAGTTTTGAAGTTGTAATTAAACCCAATCGTTGTTCTGTTCACGTCAAGCATTCTCGTCCAAAAGTTTGTTTTGCCTTTTATGCGAATAGACAAAAATGTGACTTAGATCGTTCTTCCCCTGTCCACCTCATATATTACTCCAGTCAAATAATTCATAATGGTGGTTAGGAAATGGAAATGAGTTTAACATCCTACTGTTCTCTGTTTTGCACCGTCAAGGCATACATGCACACCATACAGTTTGTACTACATGTACATCCTACACCCGTTTCGAATTCCCACTGTCAAGGGTTCTTTAAAGTGAACGCCAATGAGTACACTTGACCTCCGTATAATGTCCTGTCCAAACTATTTTTGTTCCTTGCCAGGCACTTGGCCTACCATACTGACATTCATGTACATTGCATATCGACAGTGATGGGCAATAAAAAGCGGGGTGGGGTGGGGTGGGATTGGTTTAACTATTGCACATTGGATCGTTTAAAGTCTGTTATTTGGTAAAGAGGTGTGGTTATGATTCCTTGCTTCTTCATGACAAGGACTAGAGTTGCCTGTTCTCCAGCAATCTGTTTCACAGAGAATTACTTACGAATTATCTCTGTAACAGATAAGTGTCCATAGCACGTGCGTTGACTGTTCACCGCGCCAGTCATTGGCTCAACTGCTCGTGCAATGTTTACTTAACACCTAACTGCTTCGGGCAAAATGATGCATTTTACTCATTTTAATACCCATTTACACTAAATAGGAAATACTTCAAACGTCTTTATTTATTTTTCTTTTACCTAAAAAAAATGTTTGAGAATTTAATTTGTCGGAGTAAAAAAGTTAATATGCCGTACTTATTAAGCGTCGTTGATGTCATGCTTATCAGTGATTGTAGCGGCCAAGCGAATATTCGCTGCGGGATCAGTTTGGTTCTCCAGATTTCTCCTACAACTAAAGACCCTAGGTACATGTACACACAAGCGAGAGAGAGAGAGAGAAATGGGGTTTAACGTTCACTCGACACAAACTAGGTCATTTTGGACTAACATATGGTTTCCATTTTATTTCAATAATTCGCTTGTGCGTAGGGCAGGGATGGGATTTCAAAATTTTCCGTGTCGGACATTTTACCGGAAAAAAAAAGGGGGCATAACTCTTATCGTTATTTAAGCAGACGAATTCATACCACAATTAAAAGTCACATGTGGTCAAAATATTCAAATCCCGTACATAACAAAATTAGGTGAACCTCGCTATTTTTCATATTTAATTCCCGTACGGTATTCAATTCATACCACAATTAAAAATCACATGTCAACAAAATATTCAAATCCCGTACGTAATAAAAATTGGTGAACCTCGCTATTTTTCACACCTAATTCCCGTACGGCATTCAAATTTATGTCAGTAAATGTCGTACCAAATTAAGCATTTTCGTAATACATTGATTGAAAGCTTGCCGATCCTGCTTCGGCATAAAATTCACAACAGCGTAATATTCCTTTAGATTTACGTGACAGCAATTGAATGCCGAACTTTCGAAATAAGAATAGTTTGTGATGCCAGAACATCTTTTTTTCTTTATAAAATATTCAAATCCGTGCGTAATAGAAATAAGAACACGGCAGCAAATGAAAGAAAAGCGTTCGAAATAATAATACTTGTGGTGATGACAAAAGGCATAGCTGACTTCAGCGTATTGCCGCTATGGCGTACGTGACTCACGGCACACAGCTTCATGCTTGTGGTGATGACAAAAGGCATAGCTGACTTCAGCGTATTGCCGCTATGGCGTACGTGACTCACAGCACACAGCTTCATAGTAAGCACTGCCTAACATATTAAGCAATATTCGTGCGGCGCTCGAGATCACGGGAAAGTGCCACTGTGGATGAGAATTTATATATGGATTCTTAAAAGCCGTAAAGGATATCGTAGACAAAATGAATTACATGTAGGGTGTTATAAATTAATATACTCTTACGATATGTGACATCTATGATTAGTTTATAGATGCTGTCGGCTCACATCAATGCGATTAAAATGCCCGACAATTGAAGACCACTAGGTAAACAGGTGGATTAAAATTATAATCACTCTTATTGGATTGATGAATAGTCCGACAAAGGGAAAGCAATGACTTCTGTTTAAGATTAGATTGATGAATTGTCCGACAAAGGATTAAGTCAATCAATCAAGACACATTAAGTAGTTAATCAAGGTAGGTTTATTGACGGTATAACACGATAAATACGTTGATCACTTAATTACCTAATCAATCCTGCCTATTGACAACGATAATCGGGTTGAGTGGTCGTTATATTCTCAGTACACTATATTAATTTTGGAATTTTGAATATTATTCACTATGTCTTGATGTCCGATTGGGCATATTCCCGGTCGGACAATATTGTGCGTTTGGAAAAAAAATTCGGACAAGTCCGGAATATACGGGCGAAATCTCAACTCTGGCGTAGGGGTCTTTAGCAGTGGGAGGAAACCGGAGTGCCCGGAGGAAACCCACGAGGTTGAGAAGGCGCCCCCTTATCACACCAGGGATAGAAACCACAGCCGCAAGCCAGAGGTGACCGGCCAGAGGTCGACGCGCAGCACTCTTAGACCACTAGGCCATCCCAACCCCCCGTACGCACAAGCAAATTATGTGTTAGTCTTGAAATGACCTAGTTTATGTCTATTAGACTCCATCTCTCTCTCTCTAATGAGTCACAACACTCATTATCAATTAGAATGGTAGAATTGATCTCATCCTTTATTCTTACTTTTGGAGTTTTTGTCTTTGATTTACTTGTACTTTTAGCAGGTGTTTTCTTCGACCGCCTGGCAGGAGTTTTTATTTCTGGAACTGATTCACATTCTGACGAATCTGAAGACTCTGGTTCTTTTCCAGGTTCAAAATTATCAAATTCTCCTTCATCAATACTCCAATCTAATAATTTCCTGATAAATATAGACAAAATCAAGTAAGAATTATTTGGGATATTTTT
This sequence comes from Patella ulyssiponensis, assembly GCA_963678685.1. Taxonomy (NCBI): domain Eukaryota; kingdom Metazoa; phylum Mollusca; class Gastropoda; family Patellidae; genus Patella; species Patella ulyssiponensis. The sequence continues at coordinate 78,835,438 of OY783228.1, forward strand.
GTTATGTGTAAATGATAGGGAAAAATCATTTTGCCTGTCTGCCAAGAATTCTATTCCAAAACCCAAAACCAATGGGATTTATCAAATAACATGCATATACTTGTTTATGAGACATCTGGTTTTGTTTTTCTAAATAATATTTATTCACAGAAACTAGATTGGGGAACAGGTAGAATCCTATAGACCCCTTCTCCATCAGAGTGAGACACACCCTAATAAAAACAAGTATTTCAAATGTTTAAGAAATATTTGGGATATTTTGCGTTGGTTGGTTTTTGTGTGATGCCAGTGAAAAATCATTCTGCATGTCAGCCTGGAATTATATTCCAAATCCCAACACCCAAGGATCTTTAACAAGCATTAACAACTTGTTTACAAGTCATGGCTTTCTGGATTTAATTAAATAATGAAACACACTCTGATAGACATAACAATCATTTAAAATGTTTGAAGTTTTCTTAATTTACTTTATAAAAGTAGTATGATCAGTAACAATTTTTCGAAATTGTGTTCTTTGTAATTGGTGCTAGTATAGTTAAAATCGTGAGTATCCGATGCCATTGAGAGTTGATTGTCGGCTTGCCATGTTAATAAGAGGGAAAGAGAAATGGGGTTTAACGTCCACTCAACACAACTAGGTCATTTCAGGACTAACATATGGTTTAATTTTATTTCAATAATTCGCTTGCGCGTAGGGGTCTTTAGCAGTGGGAAGAAACCGGAGTGCCCGGAGGAAACCCACGAGGTTGAGAAGGCCCCCTTATCTCCATGCCACATACGCCAGAGGTGACCGGCCAGCTAGATGTCGAAACGCGGCACTCTAGACCACTAGGCCATCCCAACCCCTGTCATGTTAATAAATGTCTAATTAATAATTTACATAAAATTTCAGGCCTAAAGAAAAACCTGCAATAGGCAGATTTAGCTCTTGCATAATGTATGTTTAACCAGATAACTTACTTTGTAGGATCTTTGACACTTCTCCTTGGTTGATTCCTGACACTCTTGGATTCTTTATCAATAACTACTTCCTTTTTCTTCGTAGATTTAGCTTTTTCCTTTTCAAAAGTTTCTTTTAACTGTCGTCGAACAGGGTTATGCCTTGTTTCCGGTGTTTTATTTCTGATGGAAGTATAATTATCTTCTGACAGTCTTTTAACGACGATAGACGGTACTATTTTAGCCTTAGCTGTTCGACTCCCTGTTAATGGTCGCTTATTATTATTTCGAGATGGACTCGACACAACTTGTTCTACATGTAGGGGTTTAGTTTTCGGCCTTGGTTCAGTCCGACATATTTTTGTAGGGGATCCATTGTAAGTATCGTCATCATTATTTTTCCGTCTTGACCGAGTTGGCGTAGCACATTTGTCTAGTGCTGGTGCTGCCACCGAACGTCTAGAACGTTTTACAATTTTGGATTCATTACTTCCCGAATCGTGTTTATTTTGATTTTTTTCACTAACATTTTTCCGAACTGATTTTCTACTTCGTGTTGTGGACGCTGAACATTCAGATATTATGGACACACTTTCATCATCGCTGACGCCATCAGACATAAAGAAATCTACGACATCATCTTTCTTGAACTTTATATTACCACGTTGCGGACTTTTCAGATCTGAAATTTACAAAAACATGTACTGTATGTTGTATTGTTATCAAGGTCCAAAGTTACACATAAGAAAGTTCTATAGAACTGCAAAGTACAGTTTAAGAGTGTTTTGTGAAATGGGACCCCATTCTGCACACAGAGGTCCATCTACTGCATACTTGGAGAATAGACCTCTGCCTTAATTGGCCGCCATATCTAAAAATAGTATACTGTTTTGTAATGCTCTTTTACTCAGTTTCACCCCTGTCATACACACGAAGAACAAATAAACCTTTTCAATTTTGTTGAATGGATGTGGAATAAATAATTTTTTAAATTCTTGAAGTGTTTTCGACAGGCATATGCTATGCAGTGTGCTATGTGGGGAAATTTTGCCGGACAACAGCACTAAGGCCTACTCCAATTTCAAATTCAATCTGTCTTACCCACTTAGCCATCTCGGCTCCCTACAAATTAATTTGAGGTTGTAACAAAACACCAAAGTGACGAACTACTCTACCTATTTTTTTCTCTTGATCTTTGTTAGATTTTGCTATCTGTACAGGCGAAGCTCCGACATCTTTTCTTTTAAGTGCCACAGCATTTTTAGTTGAAGCTCCTCGAATAATAATTGGGGTGACTCTCTCATTCGCCTTGAAATTCTCGACCATGGGTTTCGATTTCGATTTATTTGTTCGATTTATTGGCTGAACTTTGAAATTTTCTTTACAAACACTATCATTGTCTACTTCCACTTTAGCTTTTTCTCGTCGGGGCGTCCTTATTCCGCGAGTAATTTGTCCATTAGGAGTCGATTTAATTTTATTAATTGGAATAACTCGCGTCGATTCTTTCCAAAATTTATCGACACTACTACTAGCATCACTGATAATTGACTGAGTATTGTTTGAGTGTCCATTTTGTTTTAATGGGGTTTTTGATCGAGATTGGGTTTTAACTACACCACTGCCTTGGCTGCTATCCTCTTCATCGTCCTCCATTATAGGTAGAACACTAGAACCAATTATTTTCCTTCTAACATAATAAGTAGTCAATTGTTTATTTTTTTTATTTGAAGTTGATAATATGTCTGGTAAATAATCACATTTTTCAACCTGTAATAAAAATCAAAAGTAACTCTAACGAATTGAGGTTGTTTCAAGTCCTACCTTTCTGCATCAACTGGGAGGGGGGGGGGAGAGAGAGTCCTTATTGCACCCAAATTTGGGCCTGGGCAAAAACACCTTCATGAGACAAATCTGGACCCTGGATGAATTTAACTCCGGGACGAATTTTGTTCCAGGAGAATTTAGTTAAATGTGATGGGAGACCATACATATACACACATGAATATGGCAACGTGGGCCCCAGGCAAATTTGGGCCCCAGGCGAATTAGGGATCCCAGGCGAATCGTATCATGTGCGAAAATGGGACCCGGGTGATGCAGGGTATCCTGCTATTTTATGTGTCTAATTATGTTATTTTGTACTATATTTTATCGATGCAATAAGTAATTATTCAATTTTGACTTAGAAATAAAAATCAAAACTCACCAAACATTTTCCTATAATACTTGTAATTTCCACATCATTATCAACACTTCGATCAGAAACTAGAAAAACTTCACGAGAATCAGGTGTCCCATCTTCACTCTCTATTTTATCATAAATTCTTGGTGGAAGTTCAGATGCTCTCCAGTACCATTGTACATTGGCTAATCTGGAGACTTTTCTATGTTTGGTAGCATTGCCTTGAAAATAACCAGAATAATAGTTTTATTTCAAAAGTAGAGAATAAATGCCAAGTCCATTAGATCTTTAATCAAGCAATTATCGATTCAAAACGTGATACCATCCATCGAAATAAAATAATGCTTTACCCTTTTCATAAAGTTCTTTAATTTGTGCGATATAAGCTGTATCAGGATCATCATCATCAGTACTTGCTACTAGAATATAATCACCAATAGAATAATCTTCATTCTTAAACTCTACTCCACTGTAATAAAAAACATGGCACAATGAAATACATCATGCTGGGCTGATAGATCAGCAATTTAAAGAAGCTAAGTCTCTAACTCAATATCGTCCAAAGTCTTCGGCATTAAAAACACGAATTATTTGTCAATTTAAATCAACACTGATGTTGTAATTTTACCGGGAAAAGATTGGCTTTTGATATCCAATATTTAAAACAAAATAAACATTTTACCATTGGTACACGAATGGTACATAATGCGTTTCAGCCCCATTTCTAGCAAAAGACTCGAGGAACGAGGCTAGAAACATTGTACCAAATCAAACGGCGTATGTAGAAGAATAACCAGACACTCGAAATACATGTAGCCACTCAATTGAAACTTCTAGCGTATTTTGCCGAACATAACTAATTTGAAATCAGAGTACAAACGAAAACGATTGAAAGTAAATCAGTTTGCATACATTCATATTACATTATTGCCATTTGTGGCAATTTCTAGGTCTCAAATATTAGCGATTTAGCTCCTTTAATACATTTGTGTTATTGAACTGCATTTTAATGTTACCATTCCAATGAATTAGGATAAATGTCAGTGACGACTGATTGATACTGTTAAATTATATAAAGAAATGGAGTTAAACATTCTCCTGTCTTTGTGAGCCCAGTTGGTGCAGAAGAATAGGACATTAACCCCTACTTTTCTGTTAAAGTCCCAATACCACTCTTGTTGTAACTGAATAATGTGCCCCAATCTTTATTCTGGTCAACAAATTGTATTATTTTACAATATTCCAATAAATTGATGATACAAATTTCATCTTGACACACCTAATTCAAATATTTGGAAAAATTCAACTTAATGATTTGAAAAGCCTAACGTAAACCTTTTTGAACGTGACTTGAATTTTAAAATATTTTCGAACACTGTTCCATTTGGCACCAGACAATAAAATGTATTAATTTTTCATTGTTTGTGTGATTGATTACAACTACTGCTAAATTGTATAAAAAATGGAATAAAGCATCCTCTCCTCTTCATCCTGACAAGAACAATCCAAGAGAAATAAGGTTAAACATCCACTCGACACAAGCTAGGTCATTTTGTGATTAACATATTTCATTAATTCGCTTGCGCATAGGGGTCTTTTGCAGGGGGGGAAATTGGAGCCAGAACCGAGTCATCTTTCCTGCATCATTCATCATGATGGAAAATAACAACAACCTCTGAAATTTAAACTCTAGTATTCGTATAGTTAGCATTAGTAGCCATCCACTGTGCACGGCTTCCACTCCAGACATCACATACCAGTAGATATATTAATCACTTAATCGGGGACTAACTTGTTAGCAGACATTTCATACAACTTAGGGTTAGGGTTTTCAAAATTTGACAATCAGGGTCTGAAATGTAGATTTTATTCTGCATTTTCTTTGAACTTTTCATTCGTTTAGTATTTTTTGGACTGATTATTTCACCTAAAATGTTTCTCTGACACTCTTCTTCTGTCTTTAATTTTCCCTTCACCTAACCACGTTGCTTCTTCGTCGTCTGAATGTGAGAAATAATTCGTTGAAATAGGCATTATTGGCCTTTGCTAACTTTATAAAACTTTTCGAGATATCTATCTGAAATATCTCATGTTTTTATTATTGTTGATGCGGAGTGCCACCTATATTCCCGCCAAATTTATAGATTTTCACTCGGCAAATCGAGCTAAATATCCCGTAAATATTTATTGTTCTGGAAGCCTGTTAACATCGGTTAAGTAACGGCATTACGTTGTTTTACATTTATCTGACTGTCTGTTTAAAATGAAATCCATATGATTGGATCAATTTTTGATATTGATTATCGTTTTACGAAATCCCACTCAAGCTGCAGGTGCGTGAAACCAGTTCAGCTGGATAATCGGAAATCAAAGGTGAAGGTCAGGGGTCACGTGACACCGGCGACAACATGGCGAATCGCACAGTTAAAGATGCTCATTCAGTTAAAGGAACAAATCCCCAATATTTAGTGGAAAAAATTATCAGAACACGAATATACGAGTGCAGATTTTGGAAAGAAGAATGTTTTGCTTTAACAGGTTGAATAAATAGTACATTTGACATATATTTCACATGAATTTTTAAAATTTACTCAGGAAATAAAATAGAAAATGGTGAAAAACATTCAATTCAATAATCAAATAATATTAATGTAAGGATGTTGATAATAAATAAAACCAATAATAATACCCACACCTGTTACATATCGGAATAATAGCTGGTAGTTTAGCTTCTGCTTCCCACAGTAGTATTATCGGGGGTCATGTTTAACTTGACTCCTTTTTCTATTTCCATCAAAAAACTAGCAGTTACTGAGTTAGCCATCCGTACTGTGTAACTGTGTCCACACGGAACTTCCTCCAGTCTATTGGGATTAGGATTAGGGTCAGGTATTTAAGATTAAAACCTATAACACAAAAATGGGAGTTACATCAAACATGAATGCCGTAATAATCACACTCGTAGACAGTTGCACATAGCGCATCCCTCATTTTACTGTGCACAGTCGATCAGGCCTCAGTCAAATGACAAGGAACATACTATAATTATATAATAGTTGTTTGGATGGAACGAAAAAGCAAATTGCTGTGTACACATTGGACTGCACATTAAAGAACCCTTTGTCGCTGCCTGGGGAAGATTTCACTCACTGCATGACGTATGCCTGTCCTCTTTAGTCCAGTTGAAGCAGAATGACATTTAACTCAATTTCATTGAAATTTTCATTTCTTTACTATCTGTTGTTATAGCTGCCCTTCTGGTGGACAAGGCGATGGAATTGAAGTATATTGGTGGTGTATTTGGAGGGAATGTAAAACCAACAGATTTTCTTTGCCTTGTTTTAAAAATGCTGCAAATTCAACCAGAGAAAGATATTGTTGTGGAATTTATCAAAAATGAAGATTTCAAGTAAGTATAAGAAACAATATTTTTATTATATATATAAATTTGTGTTGTGTTATCTTATTGTTGTGATTTTGCACTGTAGAATACAGATGTCCGTCAGGATAACCGGGACTACTTCCGCCTTTCAACAGTCCCGTGCTACCAGCGGGATTTCACCTATATAGCCGATTTGCCGTGGCTACTGTTCAGATTATGCATTAGACTTCAAATAGGTAACTTGTTATTGCTTGCGGACGCCTTGGATCACCAAGTGGGACTTGGTACACATATAGAATTACCCTCGATCACAACAAATGGTAGTACGGTTAAAAACTTTTAATTAACAAGGGGAGAAGGATATAATATAAATTATATTGTTTTCTACTAGTAATCGAATTGACAGAAACTTATTTATTGAGCAAGTTGCACGTGCGGCTTTTGTGTGTTTACACTGTTTGCTTGCACGGGCATATCAACACGTGGTTTGTATACGATTGTAACTTTGTTTACAATTACCTCACCAAGTTGTTTCTTATTTGTAAGGAAATGATGATGGAAAAATGAGATCATCATGGCTAGATGGGCGACATATTCCACCGTCGTCCACCGGTGGCAATTCCTCACCCCGCCAGTTTTATACGGGTAACAACAGTACGTTTAACCGATCTCAACGGTGTCATAACATCCCAGAGTCATTGTTTTATGACGGTTATTCAAACTGGCAAAACTTTGCAAATAAATTTACCCGATTTGTCATATCACAGTCCTGGTCCGATCAGGAATGTAAGGAACAGTTGTTCTTTTGTTTAAAGGGATATGCGGTCGATGTTCATAGAATTGTCGTTTTACGTAATGGCAATTTGACATGCTTCGAACTAATGACTAAGCTCCAGGAATGTTTCAATCGTGCAGAAATGTCTAGGACCGCAAACTCGTTTCGGAATCGATCATCACCGACCCAAAGAATTGACCGTTATAGGCCTAATGATAATATACTGGCAGCAACCAAAACCCAAGCCGAAACTCCCAAATCACAGGCCATGACCTCGTCCGAACAGAAATGTTTAGAAAACACAGAGCAGCGCTGTGACAGAGTGGACCAGAAGTGGGATGACGCCATTACCAAACTTGAAAAATTAACTAATCAGTTCCGTCAGTTGACCGATATTTGTAATTTCTCAGAAGTAACTCATCGGTCACATGCAATAATGCCCAAGTTGGTAACTCAAGTCTCTAAGCTTATTCCAGAGAATTTAACGTGCGACCCACACATTGTCAATGAACAGGCTGCTATAGAATTAAAACTTGAACTCGATCAAGAAGGCAAGCCTTGTGTCCCAAGCTTGTCCATGGATTCGCATTTCGGAATATCTGAAACTTCGACTACGAACGGGTCGGACAGACGCGGGACGATCGCCAGTTTTGAAACCGCTAAGGCATCGAACGGTTTCACTAACACCGATTTATACGGTGATGTAACAAATATCACCACCCCGTGGGGTGATCAAAAGTTCCAGGATACCGTTGCAACCGGTGTCATTCCAAGAATCGACTCAATCGATTCCGCGAAAGCTAAGCAAACGTGCGTATTAGCTTCGACGTGCATCCACAGTAATCATTTAGATTATATCGGTCAGCTTAATTTAAAAGCTCAAAGTCAACAAGTGACAAAACTTTCCGATCTTCGCAGTCAAGAGTTAGAGGAGAAATTACCAAAAGTTGAAGAGGTTCCCGAGTTTAATGCGTTTGGAAATTCAGTTATGAACTGGTTGCGTTCGATAACAAATAGTCAAACGCGACTTCTGTTTCGCGGTCTATCAACTTTAGTTGTTACGGAATACACCGCTGGGGAATATTCAATTTCGGATAGTTTCTTTGAGCAACAAAAAGAAAAGCCTCCTAGACTTAAATTAGTAGAGTTAAACAGATCTACCATAGATAAATGGTCCGAAGTTCCAATGCATTATTTGGCTGTACCCGTAAATTTGAAGAAACATTTATTTCGAGAAGAAATGAATTTGTTCATAGCAGAACCGATTAAGCAGTGTGTCAGATTCTTCGAAGATAAATTGTCATTGACCCTTCACAGTGATCCAGTAAATGTGAACGCCGATTTATTTATTGATAATTTGCTCACCATCGACGATGTTTTTGATGCGCGTTACGAATCAGAAGTTACAAAGAGTAACTTGGCCACACCGTTGACTATCTCACGGTGTAATATCTACAATCAATTAACTGACTGTACGTCTGGATCTTTAACTATTTCCGAGAATTTGTTTGAACGATCTGCGCGACCAACTGTAGTCAGCATGCACTATTTGTTAGGAATACAAGAATATCTGGCCAGAATAAAATGCTATTTTTGGAGTTTAAGAAATAAGATTCAATCTTTCATTCGAAATAAAGGAACAAAATTTAAAGCGAAGATGTTTTCAACATTACGATGTTGATTATTTACCTGTCCATGCCGGTGACTTTCCTGTAAACCGTGAAATAGCTGTGTGTATGTAGATTTTGTCGGTGAAGTTTTAACCGATTTGATTGTGATTGATGCGTGAATGATACGGTGTACCTGTATACCGTTACTAGTGTGATTGAAAGTGTGAATGTGAAGAGTAAGATTATTTTTCAGAACCAGGAACCAATCCTTTCAAATAAAGACGGGGAGGTGTGTTGTGATTTTGCACTGTAGAATACAGATGTCCGTCAGGATAACCGGGACTACTTCCGCCTTTCAACAGTCCCGTGCTACCAGCGGGATTTCACCTATATAGCCGATTTGCCGTGGCTACTGTTCAGATTATGCATTAGACTTCAAATAGGTAACTTGTTATTGCTTGCGGACGCCTTGGATCACCAAGTGGGACTTGGTACGCATATAGAATTACCCTCGATCACAACATTATCAATATTAAACTATATACCTGGTATATGTATTTTGATTTTTTATATTTTCTAGATATGTTCATATTACTTTAATTTGGTGTGTTTTCTATATATGTATTATGTTCGTGTATAGGGTGATGAATACATGAGAATAACTGGTACATTTTTTGTTGTGTTTTCTAGATATGTTCAGGTTATAGGTGTGGTAAACATGAGATCAACCGGTACATTTTTATTTTGTGTTTTCTACCTATTATCTATATGTTCATATTGTTTTAATTTGGTGTGTTTTCTAGATACTTTCGGGTTATGGTGAAATATACATAAAAATAACTGGAACATCTTTTGTTGTTTTTCTAGATATGTTCAAATTATTTATTCTGTTGTGTTTTCGAGATATGTTTGTGTATTTGTTGCAGCCTATACATGAGAATAACTGGTACATCTTTTGCTGTTTTAGCTACATGTACATATGTTCAAATTGTTTATTCTGTTGTGTTTTCTAGATATGTTTGTGTATTTGGTGCAGCCTATACATGAGAATAACTGGAACATCTTTTGTTGTTTTCTAGATATGTTCAAATTATTTAATTTGTTGTATTTTCTAGATATGTTCGTGTATTGGGTGCTGTGTATATGAGATTAACAGGAACATCTTTAGATTGTTATAAATATCTAGAACCGTTATATCTAGATTACAGGAAGATCAAGAAGATGAACAGAAATGGAGGTATGAGGGTATTGTTTTGATTATAATCATTTAGAGTTAGAGGGATAGAAGTAGAGGTATGAGGGTATTTTTTTAATTATAAGTAACTGGCACACTAAGAAACATATACAGAAAATAAGCTTTTTTGATTTATAATCTTTTAGATGCATTTAGTAACTTGATAGAGCAATAACACATACTTATGGAAAACCAGCGACATTTCGACGAGGGTTCTCTCCTGTTTATTAGTAACTTTTAAGTAAATATTGTATTCAATATTTGTGTCCTGGATATTTAGTAATTTTAGAATTTTATTTGACAGAGTTTCAAACAATTCACATGGATGAGTTCATAGACGAGTTATTGAGAGAAGAACGGGTTATAGATATTATACTTCCTAGATTACAAGTAAGATATTCTTTCTAAATAAACACCCTTATAATTCATTCCATGATTCTAATAATTGTTAGGGCCAGTTAGGGGGGTTGGGATGGCCTAGTAGTCTAGATTGCCGAGCTTCGACCTCTAGCTAGCCAGTCATCTCTGGCTTGCGGCTGCGGTTTCGGTCCCTGGTGTGAGCGTATGTGGCATGGAGATAGGGGCGCTTCTCAACCTCGTGGGTTTCCTCCGGGCACTCCGGTTTCCTCCTACTGCTAAAGACCCCTACGTGCAAGCGAATTATTGAAATAAAATTGAAACCATATGTTAGTCCCAAAATGACTTAGTTTATGTCGAGTGGATGTTAAACCCCATTTCTCTCTCTCTCTAATAATTGTTAGATAACAGAACGAGTAGGGTCGCCTGAAAGGGGAGTAGGATAGCGGAATGATTAGCACGTGCGCAATGTATATCACAAGGTCTGTTATTGAGTCAACTGGCATGGTTTCGATTCCCCCCTTCCCCTTTGTATGTGACAAGGAGTAGGGTCAGCTGTCCAACCTTGTTGGTTTTCTCTGGTTTCTGTTCACTACAAAAGACAGCTACACATAAGTGAATTATTGAAGTAAAATTGAACCATATGTTAGTCCCAAAGCGACCTAGTTTGTGTCGTATGGACGTTTGATATCGACCTTTTCTTCCATCTTTTGTGGGTAATCCACTAGAAACATTAATGCTGATCAGTTATTCAAATGTCTGACATCATAGGGTCAAAAGCCACTCATATGACCTCTGGCGCAACCTATCGCTACAACCAGTCAGATCTTCATGTAGTGTAGGCCATCGAAAGTATAAAAAATGAAACAAAATATAGATCTGTCTTTTAATCAGATTAAGTTTTAGAGAAATTTTACAGTTGCTGTTTTTTTTGTAGAGGTGTTCGATCCCTGCATTGGCCGAGAAAGTTCATCTTGATATTCCGACGTGGTTTCCCCTTGTCAGTGATGCATAAGGAGGGCCTGACAAGAACAGCTGCCTAGTCATTCGGATGAGACGAAAAACCGAGGTCCCGTGTACACATTGGCATGCACGTAAAAGATCCCTTGGCAGTTGGAATTCGATATAAGAGTAGACCGTAGCGCCGCTGCCCAGGCAAAATTTCCCTCATACCACACTGTATGGCGTATGCCCGTCTTCCATTAGCTCAGGTCAGGTGCAGAAGAGTAGGACGTTAAACCCCATTTCATTTCATTTCTGTTTTTGTAGAAGAGAATAGTTTTAGAAGATAGTAATGAACTGGAGCAACGGGTCAGTCCATTAGAAGAAGATTTAGAAGAAATGGATATCTCAGAAGATGAGGTAACAAAATTTATATGTATAAATAGATATACATTGAAATTTATTTAGTTAAACATACATTATGCAAGAGCTATATCTGCCTTTTGCAGGTCTTTCTTTAGGCCTGAAATGTTCCCTTAATTATTTATTAACATATCCAAACCATAATTTTCAGCAAATCCCCTTTACATTATCTATTTTGTAACTATTATATTGAGAACTGGCAGCACTTTGTCTAATCTCCCATAATGTATCTTTGATTTTCGAGTAAGAAAAGTGAGGCTGAAATTTGTGAAAACATGAGATTTTCTAAATGGCAAAAAGGATCTCCATAAACATTGCCCCAATTGGTCTTGTTTCAGATCAATTTATTCCACACGGTTAAATTTGAAACAAAAAAGGGGGTTGGGATGGCCTAGTGGTCTAGAGTGCCGCGCTTTGACCTCTAGCTGGCCGGTCACCGCTGGCTTGCGGCTGTGGTTTCGGTCCCTGGTGTGAGCGTATGTGGCATGGAGATAGGGGTGCCCTCTCAACCTTGCGGGTTTCCTCCGGACACTCCGGTTTCCTCCCTCTGCTAAAGACCCCTACGCACAAGCGAATTATTGAAATAAAATTAAAGCCATATGTTAGTCCCAAAATGACCTAGTTTGTGTCGAGTGGACTGGACGTTAAACCCAATTTCTCTCTCTCTCTGAAACAAAAAGTTTTTTTTCTAGTTTAGCTCTGAAAACATTTGAAAGTGTAGGAATAAAAAGCCCAATGTGTTCAAGAATGAAATAAATTCTATTTTCATTTCCCCGTTTTAAAAGTGGTATTTTAATACGTTGTTTATTTTCATAATAGGAAGCACACAGAAGTCCATCACCAGAAAAACATCGAGGAAAATACAAAGATTTAGATAAACCTAGTAATCGCAGTCCCTCACCAAAATATAAAAGAAGTAGATCTCGGTCTCCACATCGAAGGTACACATGTATTAAAATTTTCTTCTAGTGTCACCAAAGCTCTAAGATGAAGCATTTATTCCCATTAAATTTTTTTTTTTTTACACCAATTTTTAGCTCTCCATACATGGCATTAGCATATAGTTTGACATTAAAAGAAAAGAGCTTCAACATACTTTTAAACAGGTTCAACATAATATATTCAAAGAAAATGTGTCAACATATTTTTGAACTACTCATGTTGTTTTAAAAGAAAATAACGGATACTGTTTAGTGCAATACTCTTTTAAACCGAAGTTTAGGTCACATTAATAGAAAACATTTAATCCTTATGTATCTCAGTTCAATAACTGCGAAACGGTCTGCTAATGGTAAATCTTAAAAACAAACTATATTGTCTGCCCAACTTTTTGTACAACAATAATGATTTCTATTTTAGGGATAGACATAAACGTAAATCTCGGTCAAGGAGTCGAGATAGACATAGAGATAAACGTCACAGATCACCAGGTAAGATTATTGTTTTATACACAGATCTTATCACAACTGGGAGGGGCGTTTGATGGCTGATTGGTTACACTAGGGACCGGGTATCATTCAGATTTGATGAAAAAAGGTAAGAAACTGAGCTTACCATCTAGAATCTAATACACATATTCAGTTAATAGATTGCCATCCAGAAAGTGTTAAATACCATCAAGATTCATCAAAAACCGGCCAGTTTGTGCTACCATTTAGTTTGACATCATTTGTCTAGTTTATGAAACTAAAGGGTTATAAACTGGATGACCAATATCAAAACTAAGCTAAATGGTCATAAACTAGATGATGGATGTCAAAACTAAACGGTATTTCTTAAACTAAATGGTAGCACAAACTGAGCGGTTTTTGATGAATCTTGATGGTATTTAACACTTTCTGGATGGCAATCTATTAACTGAATATGTGTATTAGATTCTACATGTAGATGGTAAGCTCAGTTTCTTTTTTTCATCAAATCTGAATGATACCCGGTCCCTAGTGTTAGTGCGTGCACGTTGTATCATAAGGTCTGTCATTAAGTCAACTGGCATGTTTCAATCCCCCAGCTTTATGCGACAAGGAGTAGGGTCACTTGTCCTACGAGCAAGGAAATTATTGAAATGAAATTGAACAATATGTTAGTCTCAAAGTGACCTAGTTTCTGTTGAGTGTCAACTGGGCTTTTCTTTACAAGTTTAGTATTATTCACGAGGAGAAATATTACAGTAGATGAATAAAGTCATTATATTAGAAGAAATGAACATAGTATTGTATATAACAAGGGAAACTTAGATTGTTGTGTTCTGAGCTGTATCAAGTGAAGGGAGCCACAGTGGCTAAGAGAGTAAGATGCTTGGTCGCTAGCTTGTCGGCCACAGGTTTGCTCCTGGGGTTGGCCGAGAAAGTTTATCAAGGTTTTCCCGTGGGGTTTCCCCTTGTAAGTGATGCAGGACGGAGGACCTGACAGGGACAGCTGTCAATTTGTTCGGTCGGGATGTAAAACTGAGGTCCCATATACACATTGGTGTGCACGCAAAAGATCCCTTGACAGTTGGAATTTAATATAAGAGTAGGGATAGGTAGAAGTGCCACTATCAGGGCAAAATTTCCCCTATATCACAATGCATGGCGTATACCCGTCTTCATTAACCCAGTTGCAGCAGAACAGTAGGATGTTAAACCCCATTTCATTTCATTTCTGAAGTTCAAAAACACTTCGTGACTTAGTCGTGGAGAATTCTTCTTGGCTTAATCAGTGGAGGTGACAGGTTGGATTCTGACAAGAACATCCCATCATAATTGTTAAAGGAATACAGGATTGGATAAATATGTTAATGATATATTTTAAATGTTTTACAGGCAGAAGACATAAAGATGATGATGACAGGTGGGATATTTTCTTTATTATTTATAGATTGAACCACTTACAGGGGAAATCCCTTATTTCACAGGGTACTTTTTGATAAAAGTGGGTTGAAGTCTTACAAGTGCTGTGACCAAATGTGAAGAAATAGTTCAAATAGCTTATCTGAAATTTTAGCTTAAAATATGGAGTCTTTCGGGAATTGATGTCAAGGGTTGGGTGACTCATTTTAAGGAATTTTACTGTTCAATTGTATGACAAGGAGTAGGGTCGTTCGCCAACGTCATGGGTTTTCTTTGGGTCCTCTGGTTTGCTCCCACTGCTGAATACATGCCCATGCAAGTGAATTATTGAAATATAATTGAACAATATTTAAGTCCCAAAATTGTCTACTTTTGACGTTAATGCCCATTTCTCTCTACAAATTTTTTTTATAAAGAGTGCGCATTTTCATAAAGATTAATGTGTTGTCATATACAGACTTTACGTAATTTTAACTTTAAGTAAATTTTAATTCGTTTTGCTTTAAACAGACATAGAAAAAGTAAGAAGAGTAAAAGGGATAGACATCATCGAGATGAAGATCGTCATAAAGATAGAGGAGACAAACACCGTGGAGATAAGAGAGACAAAGACAGGAGCAGACATAAAGACCGTCATCGAGATCACGGAAGTAAAGATTCTCAAGAAATACATGAAGCCAATGAAACGAGGGCCAAGCTTGGTCTGCCACCATTGAAATAATCCTCATAATTTTAGTGTGGACCATTAAAGAGACTGCTATCATTTGTTAATAAATGTGATTTTTATTATTAAAATAAATCATGAAACAAAGATACTAATGCAATGTCTCGATTATGTGAGAAGCAATGGTGACTCAGTGAGAGAGGTAACTGTCTTAACTGCACCATTGAAATAATCCTTGTAATTTTAGTATGGACCATCAAAGAGACTGCCATCGTTTGTAAATAAATGTGATTTTTAGTATTAAATAAATCATGAAATCTTCTTTGAGTGGCATTTAGCAATTGACACGAGTAATAAACACGAAACCATAACATGGAACACAATTACTGTTTTCATTAAAGCGATGTTTCGTTAATTACTCGTTGCTTGAAAACATGGAGAGGACCCCCCCAACAAAACGTTGTTTTAATTAAAACATTAATTGTGTTCCATGTTTATTAAATCATGAAATGAAGATACTATTACAATGTCTAGATTAAGTGAGAAGCCATGGTGGCTCTGCGAGTAAGGCAACTGTTTGATTAACTAGGAGGTCTGTGGGTTCGATCCCGGTGTTTGGCTGAGAAACAATCTGATTAAAACACAGATCCAATTTCGTTTCGTTTTTTATAGTTCAAAATTTCGTTTTTACTTGTCTTCACTACTCTTGGATCTGGAGGACTTGTTATTAAACTTGTGTTGTGCCTGAAATGAGGGGTCAGCCAATCAAATGGTCTGTCGAATCGACCGTCTGACCTTTTCATGCGTGGAACTGTGGGTAGATATTACCAGCCAATGACGTCTATACTAACACCAGCGGATAGAAATCAAAACAAAACAAAAAAGCCTGGGGGTTGCTAATTGGTTAATCGAATGACTGACGTTATCGGGTCAAATGTCCCGTGCTTGATACCTGACGTCATAGAACGTGAGCTCCCACTATAACTTGTTAGATCTACATGAGTGTAGGCCATCGAAAGTATAAAAAACGAAACGAAATATAGATCTATATTTTAATTAGATTGGCTGAGAAAGTTCCCGGAGATTTTTCAGTGTGGTTTCCCCTTTTTCAGTGTTGCGATGATCAAGGAAGTTAGGTTAATCCCCAATCAAAATTACCTCCGAAAGATGCAGGATATTATAAAGGCCTTGATAAGATGTACATAGATGAAGCGGGATCAAGCAAGGGCAAAATCACTGAACACTAGGGTAGAATAGTTTAATGAAATGTTAGTTACTGTTCGAAACTTACATGAACCTGTTCTCCATCCGTTCTCTGCACCGGAACACTGTTTCGAATACTCCCTCAAGGGTCAGATCTATATCTATAATCATGTTGATTTATACGATTAATGAAGTGCAATAACAAAATGAGCTTGTGGATCAATGATAACTCCATCCTCCGTTACCCAGTGTACTCATTCTGTTCTACTTCACTATACCCTGGGTTAATCCATAGCGTTTCCACGATTTCATACTATGTGATAGTAGTTAGATTGTATGAACCAATCAAAAAACAGTTTACAAACCAGTCTTACGTAGACTCTTTAGCTTCATTTTTTACGTCATAGAACTACATTGTTTACAAACAATGTGGCGGCTTGTTTGATTGATTATGAGGCTGAAAGTTTGTGAACGATTTAATATAAAAGAATTGACATGCACGCAAAAAGATGGCAGGGAAAGTTCTGTCATGAACTTTTTAAATGACACTGATTTTTCTACTACGCGGTAGGTATTTTTCACAATGACATATTTGCAAAGTGTGCAAGAACGGACTGAGGTAGCCATGTTAGGGGTATTCTTTGTTGGAACACGATGAGAGTAACACCCCTTCGCCTTTTACCTTTCCAAGTAATGCTTTATGGGATTGGACGATAAAAATATTACAATCCGCCAGGGCAGATAGTTTGAAATCGTGGAAACCCTGTGGATTACCCAGGGTATAGTGGAGTAAAACGGAATGAGTACACTGGGTAACCGAGGATGTAATAACTCCAAAGTTTAGACACATTCCTGCTTTAGAGTTTCAAACCCCCAGAGGTGCTAACAAATCGCGAGAGTCCAAGTTGAATCCCAACTCGCCTCCCAAGTTTTCACAAAGTCTGAGTCCTGTTCACGTCACAAGTTCATGAAACGAGACAGAAATTCATGGCAAATAAGTTAAGTTAGAGTTATGCCCCTCGTCGCGAGTCTTAAGCTCTTTGAAGTCACAAGTCTCAACAAATATTTCAGGTGAGGTCATTGATGTGACGAGAGTCTGAGTCATGGGACTTGAGTTCCCACCTCTTTAAAACCCTACATCCACCCCAACTAGAGTTATGATTGTGTTCAAAAAGTTCCCACATAGACGAAACCATTTTAATAGTCTCTTGATTTCTCCGAAAGATGGGAGACAATAAACAAACCAACTTGTGGATGATGAAATTTTTGATTGTAATTTTATTACCTCGGAAACATACAGCAGCCATCATATAACTAATTATACATGCTTACCTGGCATTCGAAAATAAATATCATACAAAACTTACAAAACAAAATAAAGTCTCATGTATACAATTTCACTTTGAATGCATATACAGCCTCGAAATACAAAACATAGTCTTATGTATACAATTTCATTTACAATGCATGTATAGTCTCACAATACAAAACAAAATATTCAAGTCATGTGCATACAATTCCACATAAGTCTCACAAAACAAAATAACGTCTTGGTTACGTATATAATTTCACTTTAAATGCATGTACAAAACAAAGTCATGTGCATAAATTTCACTTTAAGTACATTCTGAAAACACAAAAGAAAATAACGGAAAAATAAATACTAACAAGAAATGAGCATTCAGTCTGATTTTGGAGTAGAGACTATCATCACAATTCATTTATACTGACAGTGAGGTAACACTGAACAAAAAAAAATAACAAAATCACAGCCATTCAAAAAATACAGACAGAAATATTAACATTTAAAAATATTTAATTTTTAGAATAATTACATTGTAGCTCCATGATTCCAGTGTTGTTATACAAACCAGCCTTCAGAACAATCTAGCATCCATGCTCACGTGTAAATTATTTTAACATAATCATTATTCTATACATTACATGTATATGTTTAACATAGGCTTTTATATACATTACTTGTATGTTTAACATAGACTTCTATATACATTACATGTATATGTTTTACATAGGCTTCTATGTAGTTACTTTGTTTCGGCTCCACAGTACATGGAGAGTGGAAGGTTACATTACTAAAGTAACTAGGTTCTATGAAACGTCATGACTATGGCTTTCGTTAGGTCTGGTTTCATATCATGCAATCTACTACCCCATTTTTACATGTAACCAAATTGAGACAGGGTTTAATTAACAACCTACTGTACATGTGGAGAGAGAGAGAGTTTAACGTCCACTTGACAAAGGCTAGGTAATTTCAGAACATTTGGTTCAATTTTATTTCAATATTTCTTTTGTGCGTAGGATCCTTTTGCAGTGGGAGGAAACATGAGGACCCGGAGAAAACTCACAAGATTGGATACATGTAAACAACTGGAACTGAAAAATTGAAAATCATGTTAGCTTACCCAAATTTTCGGTTTCTCCATGATATACATTATATGAAAGAAAACAACAATTATACATGTACATGTCTACCAAAACTAGTCAATAATCTAAATTTGTTTAGATTTTTGTTTTTTTCATATTTTTATAATTTTACTTCCATCTGCGAAGTCAATAAATAAACATTTTTTTTTAATCTTTTTGAACCTCCATTTAGCCAACTTTGTACAAAGTCATAAATCGAACATTTCAACCATCTATCAAAAGATTCACACACACTTCATTAACAAAACTTTACTTTTATTTAATAAATGCTTCGGACATCCTGTGCGGTTTTATATGATAAGCCCAACATGCTGTTGTGAATCCACCATTTCAAACAATTAGTCAACACAATAATCGAAATCTACTTTTAGTCTCTGTAATTTTTCTTCGTCGGACAAACTCTGCATACTGCAAGAACTTTTCTGCGAGTCCACCATTTCATCATCGTCGTCAATCTCCACTTTTTCGATGGGGTGACTGTGACCGGGTTGAAAGTTCAATACAAGTTCCGGTAAATTATTTTCGTAATCAGTTATTTTTTTTACCAGATCTCCACGGCTTATTTTCGTCATAAGGTCTTTGAGAAGATCTAAATTGTCTTTGGATAAATATCGTCCATGAAGATGGGTTAACAATTTTGCAAATGAATTGATACTTTCTTGCTCTTTCCTGGTTATCAGCTTTCTACTGAAAACACCCAGCAACATTATCTCAAATTCCCTTTTGTCAATATTGTACGCCAAGTCCATAAGCAGATCGCTGTAATTTATTATCTGAGACGACATACTAAAAATAGAAAAAAGACTCGGGTTACAATTTTAGTTTAAGGCCCGACTTTGAGGCAAAAATTGGATATGGAATAGGGACACATCAATGTTATTGCAACAAACAAAATGGATTATATTAAAATTATAATTATGTTCTTTTGTCCCAATTTAGGTTCTAGAGACAGATTTAGCTCCGTTAAAATTTAGTATTGAAATGATCATCTGTTGCTTGTGGGGTGGGGTGGGGAGAGAACTGACGCCTTATGATTATGACATTTTAATTTGTGTTCCATTCAAATTAAATATCGGGGTATGGGAGCGAACAAGGATAAATGTAATTTCGTCATTGACATTAACAGCAGCTGTCTTAAACACAATCGGTAAACATGCACCAGTAGTGATCATTCAATGCATGTTCCCTGCACACCATTATAGCTTGGGCCCTGCACATGTCCCTAAGACTGATGACATCATCATCTACAACAACACCAGTGACAGTGACGTTGATATAAGGTGCACCATTAATTTGACATGATCAGATTTTTAATCGCATTCGGTCGGATCGCATTTTTATTCAACGACACTGTTCGTATTATTGATTGCTTTGTCGGAAACAATCTAAGTTAAAGAAAATCAGAACATTTCAAACGTAAAACTAAACATACTTGAAGTTATACCTGAAATGATGTTGAGTTGGGTGCAACATGTCTTCCCAGTTTGGTTTGCTTTCTCACTCTGGGTGCATTCTTGCGTGACAACGTTTGACTTTCCCGGTGGTGCATTCGTATTACTTCGGTTTGTGTCTCGAATATCCAAGCTCAGCAAATTTGTGCTCGTAATGTCATCCGTGACACAAAATTGGCATCTATAAAAAGAAATGAAACGAATGAAAATATTTTTTTGCTAGAAAATATAGAATTTAGTTTAGCAACTTTACAATTAATTAATTTATGGCTATAAACATATATATTTTTTTATTTTAAAATATTGTTTGCATTTTGGTCGTTATTATCATGTTTTCGTATTCCGGTTTTTCAATTGATAAATAGTGCAGGTTTTAGATGAACCGAAGCGGGCTGCTTGAACATGTCTGGGCAAAGAATTAGCGGGAGAAAACATGTCATAATTACTCTATAAACTCTTATTAATCACAGGATTCCACTTTCAAAGCAGGTTCATTACTATGTAAAAACTGTTCCTACATTGTTTTAGAGTAATGGAAATCAGTAGAAACTGAGGGATTGTTTTTATAAAGACTAAAAGTTTATTATTAATATTATTATTTACATTTTATTTTGATAAATCGAAAGTAGGCTTATATATTTACATGCACGTTCAATAGGAACACGAAATTGACATTCAACCATCTCTTGACATTCGGTTCAGCCATGTTTTACAAATGCATATTGGATAATGCACACGAATCTTAGAATCAGAAAAAAACAAGATAAATGTTTTAAGTGAGCCAAAAGCAAAGGAGAATTAGAATACCACGTTTGCAATACTAGAATCGTCCACCGAGCATTCATGATTCAATCACTGGATCAATCAATTCCATAATTATTGGTTTGAAATGAAAGTAGGAATTGAGTAACTTTATGACACCTGTTCTTAATTGATTGATGTTGTAAAACAATGGCAGATCAACTCTTTACTAAAAGGCTTCCAGTTGTATTTAAATATGGAGACCGAGAAGATAGGTATTATTATTTATACTACTTACTTTTATAGATCTTTTTTATTTTAATAATATAGTACAATAATGTTGTTTATTTTAAGCAATATAAAGTTTCATTCCATTTACCTTAAATGGAAATGCAGGGGGGGGAGAGGGGCTCTATGGTCGAAATCATGCGCTTTAGATATGAAGTCAGTTATTGAGTCAATTCTCATCATGACATCGATTCCCAACTTGGATGTGATGGGGTAAGTTCACCTGTCCAACCTTTTTTCTTTCCACCCATAAATGTTGAAATAATAATAAACCATATGTTAGTCCTGAAATTGACTACATGTAGTTTGATGCAAGACAGAGGGCCTGATAAGGACAGCTGTTTAGTTGTTTGGATGGTACGAAAAACCGAGGTCCCTTTGTACACATTGGCATGCACATGAAAGATCCCTTGGCAGTTGGAATTTGAAATAAGAGTAGTCCATAGTCCCGCTGTCCGGGCAAAATTTCCCTCATAGCACACTTATGGCTCATGCCCGTCTTCATTAGCCCAGGTTAGGAGCAGAACAGTAGGACGTTAAACCCCATTTTCTTTCATTTCTCCATCTCTGTCTCTATTAGGTACACGTACAGGACTTGACGACAAAATCTATACACCAATGACTACTGTCTTCATCAGCCCAGTGGCTCCCAAACAACAGAAGCAAACAATTTATATTATTTTGGAATTTTGTTTCCTTTTTAGACGGAGTTCCATCAATATTAGAATGGAAATACAGTTAACAGCATCCACATTATCTAGGAAGGTATAATTTTAATAGTATTGAATCCAAACCTAGAATTAACTCTTCCATTTTGAGGGATTGGCAGGCCTGGAAATAACTGTTTTAGATGTACCTGACGAAATGTCAGTCACCAATAAAAAAGTACCTGACATTTTCAACTTAGTGCCGGACATGTATTAAATAATATCAATAAAAAGACAAATCAGTGCCGGACAAAGTGACAGGCACCAGAGGTTTTGTGTCTGACAAAGCCTGAATCTGTGCCTGATATTTGTCAGTGACACATGCCTTATTTCCAGGCTTGGGGGTTGGGTGGCCAAGGAGCCAAACCAATGCTTGCAAGTGACAGGGAGTAGGGTTATGCTTAAACAGGCATTATGTAATGTAAGAACTGAATCCGTCATGCTATCAGATGCCTGTGATTTTAAGTAGATTAGAACGGTTCGGCCGTTTAATGATATAATTATAAGTTAAAAATGGAGAAGTGAGGCTAAGACTTGAATGATCAGTATGGTAGTTATGATCAATGCACACATCATGTCAAAACTACAACCATTGATAACTTTGCTCAAAATAAAGTAATTGAAGGACATTTTGAATATATTCATTTTGTGTTATTTATTATAGTGAGAACGGCCAGCTCTTTACCTAAATCTTACATAATGCCCCCAATACCTTTTGGGTTTTATCACGGTCCACAGCCCTATCGTATGTAACTAACGTACGAAAATTAAATAGTAGCTGGCTTTTTTTTGCACGTATACAATGAATGGCTATTTTGCCCAGTAATCACAGCGAGAATTTAGCTATTTTTTTAAAATTGCGTTAAAGTTTTAAATTTTTGTTTAGAACTGAAATAAATTAACTATTAGTCAATCCCCACGCTAAAAACATTAACAGAATTGATTGTATACATCTGAAATAGACACGACCGAAGCACAAAATAGTGCCAATATGCCGACGTCAAATCGAGAGTTGTAGATGTTATTTCTGTAAAAAAAAATCATTGGAAGAAGCGATAAGATTATACAGTCCTGAAGGCTGCAGGAAGGCTATATTGTTTACAATGCAACATTGTGTCTTGTAATGTTGATAATGATCATAATGAAAGTGTTGACATTTTCTTTGTTGATGTGACCTCACGACCTGTGAGGTTTAGATAACGTCATATGGATATCATGGCTATTCATTGTGTCAGAGTCACTTCTCTGCAGGTAGGGTGAGTTTGTCGTTCAGATTGCAGCCCTATGTGCAAGTAAATTACTGAAATGCAATTGTATGATTTGTTATTCCTGAATTTGCCTAGATTGAGTTGAGTGGAAATTTATTGGCTGTGCTTATGATCATGAGATGTCAGGGATGAAGAATCCTATTAATTTTCAATTGGTCATTGTCCTGAGGTTAAATTTCATTGTATTTTTATGTTTCAGGAATTGTTTGTGTCGTTAACTGATGATAAAGATTTGTTTTTTCTTTACACTTTACGTTTAAACGAAGAATGTTTCCAAAGGTAGGCTTTACAAATTTATGTTGATCAGTTATATCCTGCATACAATAGATATTCACTTGTTATTTATACGGTTAGAGATTTAGAGATTATAAACGATTGAATGGTTAGCATGTGCACTGTATCATAAGGTCTGTCATTGAGTCAACTGGCGTGATTTCGAATCTCTGGTTGTACGTAATGATGTGATGGTGTGATGAGGAATAGGGTCGCCTGTCCAGCCTCGTGGGTTTTTGCTGGGTCCTCAGGGTTCCTCCCACTGCTAAATAAAATAAAAAAATTGAACATTGATAGTCCTGAAATGACCTAGTTTGTGTCGAGTGGACCTTGATTCCCATCTCTATCTCTCTCTCCATATTCAAATGATTTTATAGGTGGTGCTGACTTGTTTATCTTATCTCCAGAGGATATCAAACTTTTGGAAATTTTCAGTGAATAATATCTGTATCACTACTGAACGGAATTGTTACAGATTTGATTTGCCAGGGGATTCAAAATTCCTCGATTGACAATCAGTAATCTTTAATATGGGAACAAATTGTTCAGCAATAATCTTTAATATGGGAACAAATTTATTTTTCAGCAATAATCTTTAATATGGGTATAAATGATACTGCAGTAATCATTGAATTCAACTGTAATTTATATTTAATTTATTTCAGCTTGAAAGTACAGCAAGGCCTTTTGGTTGATTTTGGTGCATTTCCACAGAAATTTATAGATCTGTTAGAAATGTGTTTAAAAGAAGAACATAAAGAAGTACCCAAGTAAGCCACCATTTCTGTGATAAAGATTTCTATTCAGTGATATATCAGGGCAGGAGGATTTGCCCAATGCTTACCCCATACTCACCCAAAATTACAGAAGTGCCACCCAATACTACCCAAACCACCAAATATTACCCCAATACTAACTCAAATACTACCCAAACTCACCCAATATTACCCCAACTAGCTCAAATACTACCCCGACCAGCTCAAATACTACCCAAACCAACCAATAGCAAGCCAATAACACCCAAAACTGCCCAGTACTCACCCAATACTGCCCAATACCAACTAATATAATACTTTGATTGGGTAGTATGTGGTGGTGTTTATTGGCATTGGATAAATTCAGGGGTTGGATGGGCTAGTCAGGCCTCGAAATGTTTGAAAAAAGCTACCTGTCGCAAGCGACAGGTAGCTTTTCATCATACCTGTCGCTTCAGTAAATAACCTGTCACTCTCAATTGTCAAACCCAAAGACTAAGTAATAGTAAAAAATTAGTATAGTATCACACATATCCATACATATAGTACTACACACACGCTTGTTTAGGTATTGACGTACATTGCTTCATATAAATATCGTAATATAAAAACCTTTTTATTTCTTCGACATCGGAATGCCTAAAAGTTCTTGAAAGTCGGCGAATCTGCGTTGGCCTAGCGAGTCGAAGATCAGTACCACTACAATTCTATCATCCGTAGCCACGTGGATACCGCAAATTATCATGGTATCACACCTCGGTGCTAAATCGAATAGTTCGACGTTGAGGTGCAGAATTCAAATTTTATAATATCCGTATTGAATTGAATATCAAAACACAAATCACACCTGTGCATCGCACAGTAAGAAATATGCCGCGCGCGAAAGACAGATAGCGCCACCTGGAATTCCCGTCTCATATACAATGTATCAGGACTATATTTAGGGCCTACGCTACAAATTATATTAATATACGAGGTATTTTTCTGACCTGATTATTTGATTTTGTCGAATTGTCTTGTAAATTATTTAAATGATTAGATACACGAACTTACGAAGCATCGATCTATCGAGCCGTGTAAATTTCCCTTCCACTCCAGCCACCTTCTAACATTTACTGTGGTGTCGTTACGGTAGAATTAAATATTTCAGGTGACGTTTTAATTTACTTAGATATAATACTCCATAATGCTATAAACTTGTGCCAAGTAGATGAAAACAAGCGTAGAATATGTGAAATTCATTGCTATAAAATTGTCTACTTCCAAACTGAGTACCTGTAACCTGCGACAGAGCGAAATGTAAACAATGCAAATGGCGGCTTTTCGCGGTATTTCCGTTCTCAATTCTTGCATTTAGAAACGACTCTACGAATAAATAAATAAATACGGCCTACATGTACATGATGTGGACGTGAGTATTGTGGTCAATTTACTGAACATCAAGTAAAATTTTGTCCACCTGTCGCAAGCGACAGGTAGTTTTATTTGCTACCTGTCGGAAGAAAAAATCGCCTGTCGGCGACAAGTAGACAGGTGAACATTTCGAGCCATGGCTAGTGGGTTAATGTGTGCACAGGAAATACAAGGTCTGTCATTGAGTCTGGCATGGATTCGATTCCCCAGCTTGAACATGACAAGGAGTAGTGTTTTTTGTCCAACCGCTTGGGTTTTCTCACATCAGGGATCAAAACCACAGCCGCAAGCCAGAGGTGACCGGTCAGCTAGAGGTCGAAGCGCAGCACTCTGGACCACTAGGCCATCCCAACCCCCCCTATAATTTTTTAAACAGACCTATATTCAGCTTTTAGCTAATCCGCTTATTGTTTTGAAAATGGTAATCAGAATTTAGACAGATCTATTGAAATTACTAATGGCTGCTTATCCAGTTTATTTAAACATACATTATTACAAGAGCTAAATCTGCCGAGTGCAGGTCTTTCTTTAGACCTGAAATGTTTTCTAAATTATTAAACATTAATTAACTGATCAAGGCCTCTATCAACTCTCGATGGCATCGGATTTCTCTAATATTAAATAGATTTGACTGGTTCAGCCATATTTTGATTTAATTTAAAAATTGAGGAGTGACACTTACCTTCGAACAACCAGTACGGTGGTTGAAATTATTGCACACGCCTTGTCAAACCTTCGAAGGCTAATAACCTTGCTCGCAATAGAGTAATTTGAATAAAATTTTCACTATGTCCATTTTACATTATCTATTTTCAAACTATCAAGAATGTATCTTTAAATAGAAAGGAAATATTCAGTACTTATAATTATTCTCTTTCAGGTTTGGGCGGTTGGGATGGCCTAGTGATCTAGAGTGCCGCGCTTCGACCTCTAGCTGGCCGGTCACCTCGGGCTTGCGGCTGTGGTTTCGATCCCTGGTGTGAGCGTATGTGGCATGGAGATAGGGACTCCTTCCAAACGTCGTGGGTTTCCTCCAGGCACTCCGGTTTCCTCCCACTGCTAAAGACCCCTACGCGCAAGCGAATTATTGAAATAAAATTGAAACCATGTTAGTCACAAAATGACCTAGTTTGTGTTGAGTGGACGTTAAACCCCATTTCTCTCTCTCTCTCTTTCAGGTTTGTTTTACATTTTGTTACTCAGAATTCATTGGCTGGCGAGAGAGCTGTAGCCATTTTGAACGTGGTAGAAACGAACCCATTTAAACATTTAACTCATCTGTCATTGAAATTTGTACCCGGTACTGACGCGGATGTTAAATCTTATTTAGCTGATTGTTTAAAACAACTAAAGGTAGGTTTCTTACAGCATTGGGGGTCTGAGTTGGGGGCAGGGACAAGCGTATCCTTAAACACATTCATGCTGTATCATAAGGTCTGTCATTGAGTCAAATGGCATGGTTTCGATTCCCTACTTGTAAGTGACAAAGAGTACAGTCGCCAGGGCTCGAATTAGAGGGCGACGTGGGCGAAATAGTCGCCTAACCCATGGCCGATCTCGCCCTTCAAGGCAATAGGGCGAAGCTGAAGTCGCCCACACTTCGCCGTACATTTGTGTAAGGGCGAAGTAGTAACCGGCATCAATATCAACGGTAAATAAAGCATTTTCAAAACAACACAACACGTGGTTGGCATTTGTGAGCTTCGAAAGGAAAAAGGAAAATTAGATGAGTTGTGAAAACCAAAACATGTATTAATATTTTGTTTTTCGACTTTCTCTGTGTTAGCTGTGATAATGTTTAATAGTTTCAATGATAAACATTGTATTTGATGTCAACAGGAAATACAATTCTTTAAAATAAAGCGAAGGACTCGAATCATAAATCTCCGTTATAACCTCTAGCTTAGTCCAAAAATAACATCCAATCAAAAGCCATTATGGTCAATATGGCGGCGGTTACGAGGTTTCTCATGTATTTCTGTCTAGATAAAGACAAAATGCTGATTTGGTTTTCTCTCGTTGAGATAATTTAATGATAAAAAGAATAATAA
Source organism: Patella ulyssiponensis (assembly GCA_963678685.1). Classification (NCBI taxonomy): domain Eukaryota; kingdom Metazoa; phylum Mollusca; class Gastropoda; family Patellidae; genus Patella; species Patella ulyssiponensis. Next base: position 78,863,375 of record OY783228.1, read on the forward strand.
ATATAAATACGTGACTGAAAGGGGGCAAAAGGTGTCTATTGTTCTATCAGCATATGATACACTCAGTAAAGAACAACACGTCTGTGATAGTGAAAATGTCTGCAGAACGATAGAGATAGTAGATCTAAAACAATTTGTCAATTGTTATCAAAATGAAAATAAATTTAACGAAATGATAGGTATAATGTCGGGTTGATGATTAAAGCTATGTACAGCAATACTATAGGGTTGGGCGATATACCGGTATTTCGGTATACCGTGATAAAATCATCGGCGATTTTATCATATCGGACTTCCTTAGAAATATCAAAAAACCGGTATATCGTGATAAAAAAATTTATCGCGATTATGATAATTATTGTGTACCAATATCGATGATAATACCACAGAGTGTGATAATACATCGTCGCTTGGACTCGTAGAGGAAAGCGTGTTTGGCAGGTCAAGGTTGGACAGTATTTTACCCCAGTCGCAACTGTCAACTTTTTACACTGTTCTGATTATTAAGAAGCGATTTTAGAATCCTGCCAATTCTGGTTACATATTTTCGTTATATTAAAACTTAATATTCTAGTTCGACTAACTAGGCTAGTATACCATTCTATTGATAGAATTTAATTCATCTACAAGTCTAAAAATAGCATTATTACGTACCGGCATGTCAAGGGTAAATTTCCATCATGGCGTCTAGCTCCGTTAGCAACGATATAACAAGCGACGATTTGCTGCCTAAAAAAAATTCCTCCATCACAAGTATTCAAATTTTGACTTCTATACACATGTAACAATTATCACGATAATATCGTTTATCGCGGTATTAGATGAATTATTATCACGATAATTTTTTTTCATTATCGCCCGACCCTACAATATTATTAGCTCTACTAATCTAAACACATGAACGTAAAACACACAATGTAAATGAGTGTGTGTGAGTGGGGTGTCAAAAGAATAATTTCTTACTGAGTGAGTTACGTATAGGCCCAATCTGATTAAAACACAGATCCAATTTCGTTTCGTTTTTTATAGTTCAAAATTTCGTTTTTACTTGTCTTCACTACTCTTGGATCTGGAGGACTTGTTATTTATCTGGTGTTCTGCCTGAAATGAGGGGTCAGCCAATCAAATGGTCTGTCGAATCGACCGTTTGACCTTTTCATGCGTGGAACTGTGGGTAGATATTACCAGCCAACGACGTCTATACTAACACCAGCGGATAGAAATCATAACAAAACACAAGTGGATTTTGAAAAGCATGGCGATCGCTAATTGGTTAATCGAATGACTGACGTTATCGGGTCAAATGTCCCGTGCTTGATACCTGACGTCATAGAACGTGAGCGTCCGCTATAACTAGTTAGATCTACATGAGTGTAGGCCATCGAAAGTATAAAAAACGAAACGAAATATAGATCTATATTTTAATTAGATTGGTATAGGCCTACTGTCGTGGGAAATAAGAGAGAGAGAGAAATTGGGTTTAACGTCCACTCGACATAAATAAGGTCCTTTCGTGACTAACACATGGTTTATTTTTATTTCAATAATTCGCTTGCGCCTTGGGGTCTTTAGCAGTGGGGGGAAACCGGAGTACCCGGAGAAAATCCACGAGGTTGACGTAGGAAATAAATATAGGCCTATTGCAGCTAAAAGATGTTTGTTAATTGATTTAGCAGGTTGTGTAACTTAATAAATGTGTTCGTGTTAATGTATGAAATTTGACCTCTCCTTCGAGTCTCCCTATATCTCCCTCACTTCTCCCTATTCTGCCTGTAGGGAGAAGTCACTTCTCCCTAAAATTTGCCCCTAGTTTGAGCCCAGACAGTCGCCTGTTGACGTGGGTTTTCTCTGGGTGCTCTGTTTTCCTCCCACTGCTAAAGTGAATTATTGAAATGAAATCAAACCATCCCGAATTGACCTAGTTTGTATCGAGTGAACATTCTACACACAGCGATCCATATACTTCATACTTCAAGAATAGACCCCTGTCCTGAATGGCAGCCATATCCAATAATTAGTATATTGTTTTGTAATGTGATTATACTCCATTAGGGGAGTTGGGATGGCCTAGTGGTCTAGAGTGCCGCGCTTCGACCTCTGGCTGGCCGGTCACCTCTGGCTTGTGGCTGTGGTTTCGATCCGTGGTGTGAGCGTATGTGGCATGGAGATAGGGGCGCCTTCTCAACCTCGTGGGTTTCCTCCGGGCACTCCGGTTTCCTCCCACTGCTGAAGACCCCTACGCGCAAGCGAATTATTGAAATAAAATTGAAACCATATGTTAGTCCCAAAATGACCTGGTTTGTGTCGAGTAGACGTTAAGCCCCATTTCTCTCTCTCTCTCTCTCTCTCTACTCCATTAAACATCTGGAATACACACGAAGATTAAATAAACCTATTCATTTCCACTAAATGAAAGCAGAATATATAATATTTTAGACCAGGGGCGTAAAAATCCACTAGCCCGACGCCCGGGGCTACCAAAAATGAATTACGGACTAGTGACCTATTTTGCCGTACTAGTCCTGGACTAGTGCCATCACTTATTTATGACGATATAGATAAATAAACTGTAAAACATCCCACATTTATTTCTCAAATTCCAAGGAAAGGTCAATCATAGCAATAGATTTTCTGCAGTAAAACTTAAAACTGTATGGACATTTTTTGTACTACTCTTATTCATTCATTCTTGACATTTTCATTTCTCCATCTTGCACGCTTTGACAGGTGACTATAAACCAGTTGAAATCAGGTTGATTTAAAAACTTTAGATTATTTCTGACATAAATATTTGAAAGCATACCTTTGTATTTTCAAACACAAGATAATTTTGATTATTTAACATGTCAAGTATTTCCAAGGAATTTACTACACGTGTTCATTACACACACGCCATGCCGAATGGTTCCATTGACCTGTGTGTCATCAACTCTGACCCTATCGACATGCAGCATGGCACTCACTACTCAGTAATAATATAAACAATTTTACTATCCTGTTTATTTCAATACTATATCAGCAAATCAAACTGATTTGTTTCGTTTTAAGATTCTTTACAGAGTGACCAGGTAAATAAATACGGCAAAACAATTAATTTGTCAATTATTCGAGCCGTTCTCGGGTTTTGCGTAAATAATTCTTCGAGAGCGGGAATTTTAAGGACGTTAATTTACCGAGATATATTACAAATGACATGTGCTATATGAAGTATTTATATAGTCTTTAGTAACAGAAAACATTGCTGTGGCTACCATTCCTGGATTTGAAGGTCAGACATGATATGAAATGAATATCAATTTGTACGTTTTTTTAACCGTTTCACCAGTGCATCCGAACCGTGACCGGTTAACTGTGTAGCCCTTTACTTTGTTGAACTATGGACTAGTGGATATTAATGCCGGGCTAGTGCCTGACTGCAGACAACTAGCCCGGGGCTAGTGGATTAAAAAAACTTTTTACGCCCCTGTTTTAGACATATAAAGTATTGTGTTTTTATTTGTATTGTTTTTTGTGTTCAGGAAACAAATTCTACTCTACATCAAAGATTAGAACATACTAATAATACTCTCTCTAGTCAACTTCATACCACACAAGAGGTAAGTTAACTCTATCTGGTTAATTTAATACAGTGGACTCTGTAACATATGGCTGGTCACATTCATCTTCTGAATATTACAGCATTCTGTGAAATTCATCATCATTTTCATGTCCGGATTTATTTCTTTATTACTTCAACCCAAAAAGTTTTGAGTAATCGGTATTCGGAATATTACGAATTACAACATAAATCTGTGGTCCAGCTTCCGATAAGGTATGCACTGAATTATGGGAGAGCAGTAGAGGAAAAAAAGAAAATTTAAGTTTAGTTTTGCAATCTGTTTCACAGAGAATTACTTACGTATTATCTCTGTAACAGATGACTGTCCACATGCGTTGACTGCATGTAGCGTCAGTCATTGGTTCAACGACTCATGCAATGTTTACATAACACCTAACTGCTTCGGGCAAAATGATGCATTTTACTCATTTTAATACCCATTTACACTAAATAGGAAATATTTTTTAACTACAAATACTTCAAACGTCTTTATTTATTTTTCTTTTACCTCAATAAAATGATTGAGAATTTAATTTGTCAGAGTAAAAAAGTTAATACTAGTATGCCAAACTCATTAAGACTGTCATGCTTATCAGTGATTGAAGCGGCCAAGAGAATATTCACTCCGGGATCAGTTTGCTAGTTTTGAGGAATGAGCCAATGGAATGGTCTGTTGCCGTCAGTTCTTAGCATGCGGTCACGGAACTGTCGGTATCCCAATAGAAACATCAATGCTGATTGCTTAATCAAATGTCCGACATCATATGGTCAAAAGATGCTAGTATGACCCCTAATGCGACCAATCGGTTCATCATTTCGTGGAGGCCATCCAAAGTATAAAAAAGAAAGAAAAAAAATACAAATCTGTATTTTAATCAAATTGATGTTTAGGCAAAGGAATTTGATCTTAGTGAATGAAAATAGTTTATCATAATACATATTTATATGTATCCATGATATTTTTGATGATTTTAGACTTTAGCTTCCCGAACAGCAGAGTTAGACAGATTGCGAGCAGAATGGTCGTCCAGTATGAATAATGTTTCATCTAAACATAAAGAAGATATGGCTTTAGAGAAAGAAAAATCCATACAGGTAATTAACCATGTGGCATTTTGGAGATAAATCCGTAATGGAAATTGACAATATGGCATTTCTGAGAAAAATCCGTACAGAAATTAACAATTAGGCAGTTCTGTGAAAAATACATACAGGAAATTGATAGCATACCATTTTGGAGAAAAATACATACAGGGAATTAACAATATGGCATTACTGTGAAATATCCATGCAGGATATTGACGGCATAGCAGTTCAGAGAAAAATCCATGCAGGAAATTGACGGTATAGAAGTTCAGAGAAAATTCATGCAGGAAATTGACAATATAGCATTTCGGAAAAAAATGCATACAGGAAATTGACAATATAGCAGTTATGTAAAAAATCCATACAGGAAATTGATAATGTGGCAGTTCTGTGTAAAATCCAAACACGAAATTGACAATATGGCAGTTCTGTTAAAAAAAAAACATACACAAAATTAATAATTTTGAAATTGGCATTTTTGACATTTCTGAAATTGGCATTTTTGACATTTCTGAAATTGACATTTTTGATATTGACAATATGAAATTTTTGAAATTGACAATATGAAATTTTTGGAATTAACAAGATGACATTTTTGAAATTGTAAATAGCTGAGGTTGTATTTATGCCCTTGGCAGAATATTAAAGATCTTGAAGTCGGACATAGAAATGATTTATGCCCACTTCCATAGCATTTGGGATTTAGAAAATTGGATTCACAAGAATATAATCTATATGTCTATACTTATTTTTTTTTCTATTTAACAGATGCAGTCAAGTTATCAACAGAAATTTGAAAGAGATAGAAGAGAGTTAGAACAAGCTCATACAAAAATAGTCAAACAATTAGAAAGTAGAATCTTCGAGATAGAGGGTATAAACAAGGTAATAAAACAAGGGTTTCACCATGACGTGGGACGTCACGGTTGCTTAGTGAATAAGATGCTAGAGGTCGTGAGTTCACTCCTGGATATGGCCAAAAAAGTTCATCAAGATTTTTCCAGCGTGGTTTCACCTTGTCAGTGGTGCAGAACAGAGGGCCTGAGGACAGCTGTTCAGATGGGATGAAAAACTGAGGTCCCTTATAGCAAACTGCATGGCATATGCACGTCTTCATTAGCCCAGTCGGAGCAGAACAGTAGGACGTCAGTTCATTTTTCACAATGATGCGGATATTATACTTGTACATGTGGGTTTCCAAAGGGTACTTAGGGTTCCTCCTACTTTTGAATACATGGGCATGCAAGGGTATTATTGAAATAAACTGCACCATATGTTAGTCCCATAATGATCTACTTAAAGTTGAGTAGATGTTGAACCCTATGTGTCTCACTGTCACTCTTCTTTCTATGTTCATCTTGGTGGTTTAACGCATACAGGGAAAATTGAAGGTCTGTCATTGAATCAAGTGGTGTGGTTTCGATTCCCCAGTTGTACATGACAAGGAGTAGGATCGCCTGTCCAACCTCATGGGTTTTCTCAAGGTTCCTCCCACTGCTAAAGTCCCTGGCGTGCAAGCAAATTTTTGAAATAAAATTGACCCATATTTTAGTCTCGAAATAACCTAGTTTGTGTCGAGTGGACATTAAACCCCATTTCTCTTTCTCTCTCTGTCTTAATCTAAATTCATGTATTGTGTATAAATTTTTTAATTTGTTTTCCAGGATTTAACAGATAAAAAATATAAATCGGAGTCACTGATCAGAGAATTAAAAGCTAAATTATCGGGAATAGAAGAAGAGCATGTGCGAGCGAAACAAGAAATTCAATCGTTGAGAAAACAGAACAATACGTTAGATAGTGACAATCATGAGAAGGAAAAGTTAATCAATCAGTATAAAACACGAATAGCTGTATTTGAACAAGAATTAAAAGATAAAGAACAAGTTATATCCAAGTCCTCCGATTTACTAGACTCCGAACAAGAAAGACAAGTAAGTACATGTATACTTTCCTAGAGTTTTCATATAAAATATGAGATTGTTCAACTTGTTCAACTGCGTTATATTAAACATTCATTATGCAAGAGCTAAATCTACCTAGAGATATATTATTATAGCACAGAGATATATAGTTATAACACAGAGATATTATATCTCTATGTTATAATGACACATCTATGTGTTATAATAACACATCTCCGTGTGTTATAATAACACATCTCCATGTTATAATAATAAATCTCTATGCTATAATAACATATCTCCATGTTATAATAATAAATCTGTATGTTATAATAACACATCTCCATGTTATGATAATAAATCTCTATGTTATAATAACACATCTCCATGTGACACAGATATATTATTATATTATAGATATGAAATAGATATATAATTTTATATTATAGACATATCTTATAGATATATATTATTATATTATAGATATATATTATTATATTATAGATATATATTATTATATTATAGAGACATATAATTATAACATAGAGACATATAATTATAACATAGAGACATATAATTATAACATAGAGATTTATTATTATAACATAGAGATTTATTATTATAACATGGAGATGTGTTATTATAACATAGAAATTATTATTATAACATTGAGATGTGTTATTATAACACACGGAGATGTGTTATTATAACACATAGATGTGTCATTATAACATAGAGATATAATATGATAACAAAGAGATATATTATTATAACATAGAAATATGTTATAATAACATAGAGATATGTTATAATAAGAGAGAGGCATGTTATAATAACACATCTCTATGTTATCATAATAAATCTCTATGCTATAATAACAGAGAGATATGTTATTGTAGAGGTATGTTATCATAACATAGAGATCTGTTAATATGTTATAATATAAGATATATTTTAGAGATATATTATTGTTGAATAGAGATATATTATTATTTTATAGAGATATGTTATTATATTATAGAGATATATTATTGTGAAATAGAGATATATTATTATAGTATAGAGGTATGTTATTATAACATAGAGATATATTATTATAGAGATGTATTATTATATTATAGAAATATGTTATAACAACATAGAGATATGATTTGATATTTGTTTCTTTCTTACAATGTCCATTTTCTGTCTTGTCCGCAGGTTTATCTTGTAGATTTTTTGTTTTGCGTGTAGTGCGGTCCTCCTGCACTTACATGTACTAATAGATGTTATTATGTTATAGAGAAAGATTGATGAAGATTTAGAAAGAAGATGTAAGGAAATCAGTAAATTAGAAAATAAAGTGAAAGCTATGTCAGAAGAATTAAAGAAAGGAAATGAAATTATTAAAAAATTACAAGGTGAAATTAAAAATTACCATGCTAAGGTAAGTTTATAATTTTATCTGGTTCTAAACATGATAAAATATTTAAAATTTACGAAATTATTCAGTAAAAATACAATCTGATTAAACATACAGACCTGTATTTCGTTTCGGTTTTTTTTTGCTTTCGATGGCATGAAGATCTGACCAGTTAGAGTCGGTGTTCACGACAGATGTCAAACAAGCGGCTTTTGATCCTGTGACATTGATTAATCAATCAGCGTTGACGTTTCTAGTGGTTTACCCACAGTTAAGTAAATCAAAAGACCAAGAACTCGACGTAACATACTGTTTCATCAGCAAATCTCGTACATCATCCAGAACACGTCAATGATAACAACTCTTCTTCGTCCTTGTGTAGTAAAGATAAGTAAAACGAAATTTTGAGCTGTGTGTAGGGGTCTTAGCAGTGGCAGGAAAGTAGAGGACCCGGGAGAAAACCCACGAAGTTGGACAGGCCACATGATGCAATGTGCATGCATCGTTGAAGTACAATTGAACCATATGTTAGTCACGTAAAGACCCAGTTTGTGCCGAGTGGACATTAAAACCCATTCATTAAACCTCTTTTCTCCCCCTCTCTCTTCCCTATTAAATTATAATAATGAATAGACCAAAGGAACTGTAAATTTCAGCTCTACTTTTATTTTAATTTTTGAAGGTAAAATTACGGAGTCAGATAGCAACAGAACAAGAAAAACTACTGGGTGAAAAAGACCAAGAGTTAGAGAAACTACGACAAGATCTAGCCAGTACAAAAGACACACTTAAACTAAAGGAAGAAGGGGTAAAATTCTTTTTAAATATTTCATAAGTTTAAACCTTAAAGTTGGAATTTCATATTTTTAAGTTATGTTTTTAAAATGTATTAAAATAAAGCCCTAAAATAGATTGTATCAAACAGTCCTACCTTGTTAAAGAATAATCCTATTATTTAATGTCAGTTGAGAAATTGACAAAAATATCATGTGCAGCTTCAAATTCAAACGTTTGAAGATAGTCATTCCAGGGGGGTGAATGGAAAAACAAGGGAGGTAATTGTGTTATTTCCTGTGTCACTGATTTTAATGCCTGGAAAATAATGCCCATGATCGTATAATAGTGAGTTGACAACCTTTTGAGCAAAAGACATAGAAATAATTAGGTTTTGACTTTCTTAGAAAATATGAAATTCCTGCTTTAACTGTCTGGTCAACCTCATTTTGATGTCATGATCTGAACTGGTCAGGCTATTTATTTCATATGCCTATTTCAAACGTCTACTGTCGGATAATCCTAAGTGATAGACCCTTGACACCAATAAAAAAGTTGAAGAAGATACTATAATCTGCACTATTTGTTTCACCTCATTCCAAAAGTCCAAATTAAATACAAAACTAAATACTGAAATGTGACCACTTAGAGGAATAATGTTGTGGTGCAAATATGTGACTATGACCGGTTAAAGGTTAAGAGCCATGGGGTTTGATCACAGTGCTGGCAGAGAAAGTTTCTCTCGAATTTACAATCTGACTTATCCTTGTGAGTGGTGCTGGCTGGAGAGTCCTGCAAGAAAAAGTGTTTAGTCATTCAGATTGGACATTCATTAATTGGTAATCTTACTGTTAAATTATATCTTTTTTTCCAGTGTCAGAAACTGAATGAGAACCTTGAAAGTACAACACAAAAATTAGAAGAAAGTAGACAGTTATTAAAAACAAACGAAAATGGTATGTATTATTGTATTACATGTATATATGTACGAGATATATTTAATTGACCAGTACACTATCTTTCTGATTATATCTTCAACACTGTTCATCTCGTGTATCAGGCATCGATATTTCCGCGCACATGCGCACGGCGTGCGCAGGCACATTTGCTCTAAAAAAAATTTTTGCAGGCACATTTTTAAAAAGTATTAGGGCGTACTCGATTGAACGTTCCGGAATTAAATTCTCTCAATTCCGAAAATAGTGTCAATCGAGTGAAAAGTAGAATTTCGGAGTACAACGCATGTGCCGACTGCATAAAAAATATTTCAACCAATCATGGCAGCTGAAACATATTTGTTACTTAAAATACGTCACGATTCCACTCGCACCACCTCAGCTGTCGGGACTAGCAGAACTGTGACAGGACTCAATTCCGTGTCACTCGATTGCAATTCTGTCAATTCGGGACGTTCTGGACTGTGAATCGAGCATCCCCAATCTGTCGCGTAAATCATGTAAAATAAAGAATACTTTGATTACCGTATAATAATTTACTAGAATAAGCTAGTCGATGATAAAAACATCAGCACGCGACGTTAGCGATTCCACCTGTGACTTAAGACCTATCACCTGTGACCTCTGCTTAATTTAGTGACAATTCTAGTAGAATGCCAGTCGATGAATAAAAGAATAGCACGCGACGTATGAACTATCACCTGTGACCTCGGCGAACCCGAAACACCAGTACCGTGCAGTAACCACACTTACACCTGATAATTCTATAACGATGGCTTCCTATCGAGTATCAAATGCAAAAAAGAACAAAGTCTCTTGCCGAGTTTGTGGTGATGTTATTTTATTTCAAAATTATAAAGTGCATACAGAGAAATCACCCCGCCGAAGACTGCAATGCCCTACGGTCAAAAGCAGACAACTCCCGTACGTGGGCTAACTAACGTATGAAAATTAAATGGTAGCTTCTCCGCAAGTAGGGTGAGTCTGTCGTTCAGATTGGACAAGTCCATGACATTTTTTTCTCAAAACCTGCTGATTCTAAGCCTTCGGTGTCCGGTTCCCATGATAAAATGGCAGCCATTGTCTAAGCTATAGATGTTGATGTGTCGGATACTGAGCTAAGTACAGAACTTGTTTGACGCCGGTAGGCATCTATTCTATGTTTATATCAACCCCAAACAACAACAATATGCACATCAAACATAATCTTTATTATTAAAGTAATCTATAATACATTAATACAATTTAGAAACCATAATAAAAAAGGTACTAAAAATTATTTATAATTTCTTTTTCTGCCGTAAGCCCCCCCCCCCCCAATCAATCATACTATATACCTGGCAATTGAATGCTCTCTTTTTGAGTATGACCCTGCAGGCACATTTTCAAGTGTGTGCGCAGGCACACTCAACTTTTATAGAGCCCTGTCGTGTATTTTGCCAACTGATAGTCTATTGGCTAATTACCCTATTTTACCAAGAGTTCATCTGATGGTTTGGATGAAGCTATGCCTGGTGTGGCGCCAGACAGGGTAAGCTTACTCCTCTGGACACCTATTACCACTGTTTGTCGAGTATTTTGTACACATTGAACGTTCTATTCGATAATTACATTAGTCTAATGATTTGGATTCTTCATACTTGGTTTTATTTTATTTTTATTACTATCGGGATCGGTATGGTTTATAAACGTAGATTTAATGTTACATACTTAAGGAGACAATAATTTGGAAGCAGGTTAAAAAGACACCCACATTTTAGTCAGGTTCGAAAGTAAAAATGTTGATTTCATTGTATTTTATATTTTAATTGTATTGTGGGCTGGCAATCATTCTTAAGTTATAACCGAATATTTTATGTCTCAACACAGAAAACAAAAAAAAGAAAGTAAAATTATGAAACAACTGGTTGGTCCTGCCACCATTCCCAAATCAACCTGATCCACTTTAATTACTTATTTTGAACTATATCAGAGAGATTTAGCCCATGCAATTGACACTTTTCTGAAACATTAATGACTGAAAATGCCTAAATAATTTGCCAATTTTATGCTGATGCAGATTGGATAGATTTCACTACCAGGTAAATATGACTGAAAATAGACCCTACTTTACTAACCCCATGTTCCCTAAACAATGATCAAGAGTTCAACAACATCCAGGGCGACCTTCGGATGTAGACTATGGTCGCAACTACAGTCTGAACCAGCAACCGAACGCAAATGGCCCTAGCCAAAAGGCTCTGGCCCTAGCCATTGACTATTCAATATGGTGGCAACCATGTCAGTTATTCCCCCTGCTATATTTTCTGCTATTTTCTCATGTATTTTTAAAAACTGGTTAATTTTCCATACTGCGATATGAAAGCAAGCTTAAAATAGATTACAAAATAGGATTAGTCAAAATCATATAAATTCTTTCATTGGATTTATGTCACCCAAGATCATTTCCCAAGTACAGTTTTTCGTCGTGGGCCTATATATATATTCGAATAAGAAGATCCTAATCTGTCAAATTCATCAAAAAAAGACGAAAAAAAATCAAATGTAAGATCTATACTCCAATGCCTATTCATTAACATGGACCCTATGATATACTGACCAATGTGTAAATAACTCAACGGCAATCGGCAATTTTATTATATATTTTAGAAAATCTTCTCAAGTGTCAGTTTTGTCAGCCATCTTTGAACTATCCCGACCGTGCTTTATCGCATGGTACGGCTGGTCACGACCACTGGTTGAACTAAATGTCATTCGGATGCAGATGGTTCGACTATAGTACGAAAATACGTGCAACCGAAGGTCACCCAGGTGTTGCTATTTGCTTTGTAATTCCAAAACTTATAATAGCTCTGTTATCTCCCTTTACTGCATACACATAAAAAGTAGAGTCCAGTCCGAGTTTGTGACACAAACCCTCTCAAAGCAATCATGGCGACTACCACAGAACCCTTGACATTGAACGAACCTTTAGACATTTTAGCTGGGAGGCGCGAGACTTGGTATTCGCAACAATCTAGTACCCAATCGAAATTAGTGCGGAAATATTCAAGGTATTACGTGAAATTCTTGATTAGATCTATAGAGTTAAAGCGAGATCAAGCTTTCTATTGAAGATGTGTCTAACCTCTGCTTTATACAGCAATTTGTTTTGTTTATATTTGTAGTTATTCAGTGGTTAAACAAACAGATAAATGAACAACAGATCAACCATCATAGAGCGGGAACGTTTGAAATGCCATCAGTAACAGCGAATCATAGACCTGGTGGAAATGTTGTGGTATGTTTTGTTACTGTCTTTTAAATTTTATTATCCTGTTTGAACGAAGTTGGGGGTTAGGATGGCCTAGTGGTCTAGAGTGCCACGCTTCAACCTCTAGCTGGCTGGTCACCTCTGGCTTGCGACTGTGGTTTCGATCCCTGGTGTGAGCGTATGTGGCATGGAGATAGGGGCGCCTTCTCAACCTCGTGGGTTTCCTCCGGGCACTCCGGTTTCCTCCCACTGCTAAACACCCCTACGCGCAAGCAAATTATTGAAATAAAATTGAAACCATATGTTAGTCCCAAAATGACCTAGTTTGTGTCGTGGACGTTAAACTCCATTTCTCTCTCTCTCTCTCTCTCTCTCTTTAAGAATATCTCTCTGTCCTAAATAGCCGCCATTCGAAAACATAGTATAGTATTTTATATGGCGGTTATACTCCGTTCCACACCCTGGCATACCCACAAAGACTAACAAAAACTATTCAATTCCAGTAAATGGAAGCACAGTAATTACGTCTCAAAGTTCTTGAAATATATTTTGTGTTTTCGACAAAAATCGTCGATTAAGGACTTAAAATGTCGGGAAGAATAGACATACTCCCGCAAAAGTTCAAGAATCAGAAGCGAATCCAGCAATGGCCAGAGAGAGATTTCTCGGGCCATTGCTTCAGGAATATGAAGTTTAGTATGCCTCCTCAAACTCATGTTGGGAGGTTGGATGGCTGAATGGTTAGTTCGTGCCCGCTGTATCATAAAGCCTGTCATTGAGTCAACTGGCGTGGTTTCGAATCCCCAGTTGTACGTGACAAGGAGTAGGTTGGCCTCTCCAACCTTGTGGGTTTTCGCTGAGTCCTCCAGTTTTCTCCCATTGTCAAAGAAATAAAATTGGTCCCGAAATGATCTAGTTTGTGTCGAGTAGACATTAAACCCCATTTCTCTCTCTCTCTCATATGTTACCATGGGTATTTATAATAAAGATATTATTTGTTTCAGCACAATTATAGTTCTTCTAGTTATGGTTCAAATCATCAACATGGTGATTCACATCTACCTAATACTAATGTTATGATACCACGACCCATACCAAACCAACATAGACAACCTCAGGTACGGTTATCTTTTATAGGCATTGAGTAACTGGATAGAGCAATACACAAAAACACATACTTATGGGAAAAAGAACAGCTATCACTCCAAGTCTTCAAACATTTTTTGAGAAATATATTTCTGAGTGGTGATCTTAAGGTCGGGTAGTGATTTCAGTTGTTGTGATGAGACTATTTATATTTGACTGTATGACTATATTTGACTGTGTATATCTATATTTGACTGTGTCAGTTTTTATACGCCCACATTTTATACGCCCCTGTCTTGATCATTTCAAAATATCTTGTGGACGCTCTTAGAGGCCAAAGTTAATATCCGATTGACTTTAAATTGATACACAGTGTTTAAGGTCATGAGACGAAGAAGCCTATTGATTTGCAGTGATTTCCCATAATCACTGCCAAAGTTATCTCCCTTGATCACTTTGAAAAATCTTATGGATGCGCTAGAGGCCAAACTTATTATCCGATTGACTTCAAATTGATACACAGACTTAAGGGTATATTAATTTTCAATGAATTTTGATACCTGAACAGCTAAATCCATGATATAATATTAAATGTTTCGTATACTAAACGTTAGCATGGGGCAGAACTTTATAAAAACAAAACAAATTCTAATGATTTTCTGATAATTACATTTTGAGTTGTTACTCTTAATCAGATTTGAATGTATTGTAAATGTTTCATTATTGTAAAAAGTAAACGTTGACTACCCGGACGATTTAGCTGCTGTGGGCGTATGTTTCATTGCCTGGCAACCTATCTTTGACTGGCTCAGTGAGTAAGATGTTGGCTCGCTTACCTGGAGCAGACCGTAGTGACCGTCATAGCACACTGTATGGCGTATGTCCGTCTTCATTAGCCCAGTCCGAGCTGGACATAAGTATGTTAAACCCCATTTCATTTTCGTTAAACACCATTTCATTTCTGGTTTCGAATCCCAATGGGTTTTCTCTGGGTCCTCCTGTTTCCTCCTACTGCTAAAGAGAGAGAGAAATGGGTTTAACGTCCACTCGACACAAACTAGGTCATTTCGGGACTAACATGTATTTTTAAATTTTATTTTAATAATTTGCTTGCTCGTAGGGGTCTTAAGCAGTGGGAGGAAACCGGAGGACCCAGAGAAAACCCACAAGGTTGGACACTGCTAAAGAGCCCTACGTGCTACCGAATTTTTGAAATAAAATTAAACCAAATGTTAGTCCCGAAATGACCTAGTTTGCGTCAAGTGGACGTGAAACCCGATATCTCTCTCTCTCTCTCTCTCTCTCTCTCTCTCTCTCATTTGATTTTATGTATATGATATATCAATATTTGACTGTATATTTACAGGTACAATATGGCGGTGGTGGTATCAGAAGAAGTGCTATTCCTACAACAACATCCTATCGACAGCAAGCTCCACCACCACCTATACCAGAAGAAATACGACCTGGTAGTTTTAATGCATCTCCAGCATCAACAACACAGACTAGTGATAAAGAAAAGTAAGTATATTGAACACTCTTAGAACAACATTTTAAGATGGTGGCCCTAAAGTTATCTGCAAGGTTTGTTATCAATGTTTTCCGACAGGCTTTTCCCTTGTCAGTGATGCAGGATGGAGGGTCTGACAAGGACAGCTGTCTAGTCGTTCAGGTGGGACGAAAAACAGAGGACCCATGTACACATTGGCGTGCACGTAAAAGATCCCTTGGCAGTTGGAATTTGATGTAAGAGTAAGCTTTAGTGCCGCTGCCTGGGCAAAATTTCCCCCATATCACACTGTATGACGTATGCCTGTCTTCATTAGCCCAGTTTAGGAGCAGAACAGTAGGACGTTAAACCCCATTTCATTTCATATCATTTGTTATAAATCGAGTCATGAGTTATGCACAGAAATGGGGGGTTTAACGGAAATGAAATAAGCGAAACAGGGTTTAGCGTCCTACTGTTCTGCTCCCACTGGGCTAATGAAGATGTGTATATGCTATACAGTTTGCTATGGGGGAAATTTTGCCTACATTTATATTGAATTCCAACTGACATGGATCTTTTTTATTCCGTCGGAGCAACTTAGGCCCTCTGTCCGGCACCATTGACAAGGGGAAATCAAGCTGGAAAATCCAGATGAACTTTCTCGGCCAGCACGCCAAGAGCGAACCCATGACCTCCAGGCTAGCAAACCAGTTGTCTTACTCACTCAGCCACCTTGGCTTCCTCCCGAGTTTAGTCTCACATTGTTTATGATATGGAAATGAGATCAATTGAAATGAAATGGGATTTAAAATCCTACTTTTCTGTAACAACTGGGCTAATGTAGATGAGCATACACCATACCATGTGCTGTGAGGGAACCATCTTCAAGTAGAATGTTGAACTCCATTTCACTTTGCTATGAGAGAGAGGTTAGATGGCCGGATGGTTAGCACGTGCACGCTGTATCATAAGTCTTGTCCTTGTATCATCTGGCGTGGTTTTGATTCCCATGTTGTATGTGACAAGTAGTAGGATCGCCTGTCCAACCGTGTGGGTTTTCTCTGGTTGCTCCGGTTTCCTTCCTCTGCTAAAGACCACTACGTGCAAGCGAATTATTGAAATAAAATTGAACCATATGTTAGAAACGAAATCATGTACTTTGTGTCGAACGGAGGTTAAACCCAATTTCTCTCTCGCTCTCTATGAGAAAGCCATCTTCAAGTAGAACTTAAACCACATTTCATTTTGCTATAAGGGAAATTTTATGGTTGAAAAATAATGTTTTCATGGTATTAAGTTTGCAAAATCGGTGTTGATTGAAATAAAACTGTTTAAATATTTCATTTTATTTCAGTAATCCACCGATTGATTTGAAATATTTACAGAAGAGAGATGATGCAATACCTGTTCGTGGGTTATTAAATCGTAGTAATTCTCCACCACCAATATCTTCCCCGAACTTAACCCCACCTGTAACTAGTGGTGTTAGTAACAGAATACCACAGCAGTTGATTATACCTAAAACTAATACACCACCATTAGCTTCCGCTTATTTTGGTCAACTTAAACCAAGTTGATTATAAATAATATTGAAAGATACATTAGGCCAAAAAAAAAAAGAGTTCTGTTTCCTGTAACGGATGGAAAATAGGGTAGGGTCGGCAGGTAGGGTTTTTTTTTTTTTTTTTTTTTTTTTTTTTTTTTAATATTGAACCATTGAATAACCCGAGCGGTATTCAATGGTCATTGAGTTCTATCTATCCTTCCACCGGGGGTTCAGGTCAAAGTTTCAAATGACAGAAACAATTTTTTTAAAAATATTTTTTGAAAACATACATAGAAGTCTACTCAATTTTTATACGCCCACATTGAAATGTGGTCGTATATTGTCGTCATCCCGTCCGTCCGTCGGTCCGGCGTCCACAATTGCTTGTGGAGGCTCTAGAGGCTAAAGTTAATATCCGATTGACTTTAGATTTATACACAGTGTTTAAGGTCATGAGACGAAGAAGCCTATTGTTTTTCAGCGATTTCCGATAATAACTACCAGAGTTATGGCCCTTGATCACTTCAAAAAATCTTGTGGACGCTCTAGAGGCCAAAGTTAATATCCGATTGACTTTAAATTTATACACAGTGTTTAATGTCATGAGACGGGGAAGCCTATTGTTTTTCAGCAATTTCCGATAATCACTACCAGAGTTATGGCCCTTGATCATTTCAAAAAATCTTGTGGACGCTCTAGCGGCCAAAGTTAATATCCGATTGACTTTAAATTTATACACAGTGTTTAAGGTCATCAGACGAAGAATCCTATTGATTTTCAGCGATTTCCGATAATTAGTGCCAGAGTTATGGCCCTTGATCACTTCAACAAAATCTTGTGGACGCTCTAGCGGCCAAAGTTAATATCCGATTGACTTTAAATTTATACACAGTGTTTGAGGTCATAAGACGAAAAAGCCTATTGATTTTCAGCAATTTCCGATAATTAGTGCCAGAGTTATGGCCCTTGATCACTTCAAAAAATCTTGTGGACGCTCTAGAGGCCAAAGTTAATATCCGATTGACTTTAAATTGATACACAGTGTTTAAGGTCATAAGACGAAGAAGCCTATTGATTTTCAGCAATTTCCAATAATTAGTGCCAGAGTTATGGCCCTTGATCACTTCAAAAAATCTTGTGGACGCTCTAGAGGCCAAAGTTAATATCCGATTGACTTTAAATTGATACACAGTGTTTAAGGTCATAAGACGAAGAAGCCTATTGATTTTCAGCAATTTCCAATAATTAGTGCCAGAGTTATGGCCCTTGATCACTTCAAAAAATCTTGTGGACGCTCTAGAGGCCTAAGTTAATATCCGATTGACTTTAAATTGATACACAGTGTTTAAGGTCATAAGACGAAGAAGCCTATTGGTTTTCAGCAATTTCCAATAATTAGTGCCAGAGTTATGGCCCTTGATCACTTCAAAAAATCTTGTGGACGCTCTAGAGGCCAATGTTAATATCCGATTGACTTTAAATTTATATATGTTTAAGGTCGTGAGACGAAGAAGCCTATTAATTTTCAGTGATTTCAAATAATTACTTCTAGAGTTAACTCCCTTGATCACTTCAAAAAACCTTGTGACACTATAGAGGCCAAACTTATCATCCGATTGACTTCAGATTGATACACAGAGTTTAAGGTGTTGAAACGAATAAGTATTTTGATTTTCAATGAATTTTGATAACTGAACAGCTAAATCCATGATATTAAATGATTCGTATACTAATTGTTAGCGTGGGGCAAAACTTTTTAAAAAGCAAGCAAATTCTAATGATTTTCTGATAATTACATAATGAGTTGTTACTCGTAATCAGATTTTAGTGTATTACAAACGTTTCATTCCCGAAAAAAAGTAAAATTATGTGACAACCCTTGTTGACTGCCCGGACGATTTAGCTGCTGTGGGCGTATGTTTCGTTGCCTGGCAACCTATCTTTTTATTTCATCAAAATATTCCAATTAGATCCAAATTCATGGAATTTTAAAATCCGAGATCGACGTCAAAAATGTAATCATGTCGTATAATATTCTGTGCGAAAATCTTCAATTTTATGTTGGGTTGAGTCGGCGCCGTGAACATAAAGTACGAATAGATTTGTGGTATTCTTGGATAATTGTTTAAAATGTATCAGAGACTGGACTACAATTTAAATATTATCTTTGGTGGCAAAAGAACTTTTAATCGTTCAATGATGATAAAAACAATAGCGTAGGGAGGCCATTTTGTTCATGGGAAATAACTCGCGCTGAAAACTTGTACCGTTGCACGAAATCGGTCCGTAATAAATTTATTTGTCTTCTTTTAAATACCAATCGAACAGATCCTATCCACCTGTTTGAAATATAGGTTCACTTGTTTTTGTCCATTTGCGAGCCGTTAATAATTAGAACAAAAGTTGTGAGCTTCAAAGCTTTTCGGAATGTGCATTATCTATACGAAACCTGTAGTCTCGTTTTGCACGTCAGTTAGCAATCTCGCGTCAAAAGTATGGCAGATCTTAATAAACGTTCGCTGTAAACGCTTATTCCGATCGGTAAATGGCGATTCAAAGAACGATGACATTAATATTCATTTATAGCAATAAATAATATATATATTTTCACGAATCCGGTAGGTTTAGAGTATTCTGAACGGTCGCTTGGTGAACAAAATTTTTTTTTATTTCTCTTGACACTAAAAAAAAATTTGAGTCGGCAGGTTTTGTAATGGGTCGGTCGGGTTACCGGAAACATAACATTTTTTTTTTTTGGCCTTATGGGAGATTAGAAAACAAGTTGACAGTTCTCACTATAATAGTTAAAAACAAGATAATGTAAAGAGAATTTGCTGAAAATGTCAGTCAAATTAATCCTCCCGGAATTTTGAAAATCACCAAAATATTTCTATATCTTATAAATTAACATTTGAAATATTTATTTCTCAACAATAGTTCATCATAATGTATTTGTATACTCATCAGTTTGAAATCAGCAAAGATTTAGAAAGTGTTATTGCCCCTCTATATTGTAACCTAATCACATAAACTTAAGGAATAAATTGCATGAAAGATTTCCCTTAAAGATAGATTATGGGAGGTAAGATAACGGGCTAGCAGATCTCACTATAATAGTTAAAAACTACATAATGTAAAGGTCATTTGCTGAAAATTTCAGTCAGATGAAGTTCCGCTTAGCCTCGATCATCATTCCTGAAATCGGTTAGACAAAACTAATAGTTTTGAATATCCATTTAATCGTTAACCACGAAGGAAAGTTTTGAGTGTTATAATCCAACAAATATCGCAGGCTAGCCTTGACATTGAGAACTGATTATTGTCTGGATAAGTTAATTAATGTCTAATTAATAGTTTATATAATATTTCAGACCTAAAGAAAGACCTACAATATAGGCAGATTTTGCTCTTGCATAATGCATGTTTAAGCAGTGTTCATTATTGGAAGATAAAATTTGTATATTGAACTAATTCATTTGTTTATAATATTTGTATATTGAACTAGTTCATTGTTTATAATATTTTATTACCTAGTTTTGTAAATATCTTAAATTATTCTGTATAAAATAAAACAAAATTTAATTGTTGCTTGTGGTGTGATCTTCAAATGATTGGATATGTATAGTAAATGAGCTTGTACGACTGACATATTTCCGGTGTTGTCAAAGGTTTTTGTAAATATCGGTTTCTGGCATCGGTCGGTAAACCTGACACGTATATAGAAATGGCGTTTGGTTCCATTTTATGTAAAAGAAGCTTACTGTAGGATGGTATGTTCACAAAAAACACACAATGGCCAATGGGTCTCGGTCTACGAGCTAGGCCGAAAATGACGTCAAAAGGGAAACCAGTAAAAGATCCAATACCTGAAGTCTCCCTCTTTAGCTATCTTTAAAGGAGCTAAACCTCTTAAATTATTTGTAATAAAATTCTAAATTAAAAACACGAATTAGAATTCAATATCGGTCCATGTTAATCAATATTGATGTTGTTATCTTGCCATGAAAATATTAGTGCCGACACGATATATCATTCAATCGGTGTTTCGCAATTCACGTTCTTACGATACGCATATTGAATCGCAAGATGATGAAACAATTTACATGATTCTTTTTATGGGTTTTTTTCTTTTCTTCACTAAGTAACCTGTCACACTTAATTATCCCTGTCTCACATTATCCATAGCTACACAAACAACCTTAAATTGTTTTGGTCACTCCGGTTTCCTCCCACTGCTAAAGACCTCTATGCGCAAGCGAATTATTGAAATAAAATTAAACCATGTTAGTCCCAAAATGACCTAGAATGTGTCGAGTGGACATTAAACCCCATTTCTCTCTCTCTCTCTCTATTTTGATCTGTTGGCCACAAGTAGACAAACGAACATTTCAAGCAATTTTATCGTAACTGCATTTGCAATACCCAGTACTGAAAAATTAAGGATCCTACTACATACAATATTTAAAGCTGCAATTTCATATTTTTGAGTTATATTCTTAAAATTTATTAAAATAAAACCTTAAAATAGATGGTATCTATAAACAGTCCTACCTTGTAATAGAATAATCTTATTATTCACTATTACCAGTTGAGAAATTGGCAAAAATGTAATTTTCAACTTCAAATTCAAACGTTTGAAGATAGTTATTGCATTGGGGCAATAGAAAAACAAGGGAGGTAATTGTGTTATCATTTCCTGTGTTAATGAGTTATAAGAGTATGGAATAATGCCTATGATCGTAAAGTAGTGAGTTGACAACCTGTTGAGGAAAAGACATAGAAATAATTATTTTTTGACTTTCTTTGAAAATATGAAATTATCGCTTTAAGACACAATGAACATTTTACAATCCGTACACGAGTCGTGTTTTCGGGTGCCATTGTAATGAACAAAGAAAAACATAACCTACAAGACAATGCAAAAGTAATTAGTAATGGCCGATCCCAAAAAGACAAAATAAGTAAACTAACATATACAATCGAATATGCTGACCTAAAATGAAATGAAATGGAGTTTAACGTCCTACTTTCGTTCAATTTTGATTTCACCGAACATAAATGATTAGACATTACAATATTTCCTTTAAAACATGAGGGGGGGGGGGGTCTAGAGTGCCGCGCTTTGACCTCTAGCTGGCCGGTCACCTCTGGCTTGCGGCTGTGGTTTCGATCCCTGGTGTGAGCATATGTGGCATGGAAATAGGGGCGCCTTCTCAACTTCGTGGGTTTCCTCCAGGCACTCCTGTTTCTCCCCACTGCTAAAAAGCCCTACACGCAAGCGAATTATTGAAATAAGATTAAACCATATGTTAGTCCCAAAATGACCTGGTTTGTGTCGAGTGGAAGTTAAACCCCATTTTTCTCTCTCTCTCTTTAAAAACTGAATATAAATCACTTTACATTCATATCACATTAAAATGTGCTTTTACACTCATTTTCATCTATTTTAAATTTCCAAGTAATTACCAGTCGATGTCTTTCTGGACCTGAAGATAGATCCAACCGAGCTCCTCAATTTATGGCTGCTTATCCGTTTATACTTATATGGCACACAAAACAATAGAAATAATATCACGTGGTCCTTCTGACCGAATCACAAGATTATTAACAATCTAAAATCAGTCCTATGTGTGAAATACTTCAATTAATGAAATTAAATCACAGGGGTCCTACTGACCAAATCACAAGGATATTAATTATCTAAAATGTATCCTAAGCACAAAGTAGTCTTGGAGTTTGTACATTTCTGAGTCTAGGATAAAATTGTTCGAATAAATTCTGCCAATCCAGGCGCGGATCCAGGATTTTTTGCAGGGGGGGTCTAGGTTTGATAATTGCGGTGGTAAATTCCAAAATGACAGGTCTAAAAATCGCCAACCTGCAATCTTCAAAATTCTTCTACCTTGGTCACTTTGACAGTTATTTTTATTGTGAAGTTATTATTTTCGTCCAGGAAGCCATTTTGTTTATCAGCAAACCTTTCCCAGTCAAGAAATGACCAACCCCAGCCTTCCATTCCGTCAGGAGTGTAAGTCTCCCTTTGAGTGTTTGTTATTGCTTTACTAGTGGTTACATTCATCAACGTCAATTTCGATTCTGCAGAACAATTTATGTTGTGTTTCTTTCTCCAGCAAAGATACACTCCTAAACTTGATTTTCCTTCTTTTACTTCCTTCATAATGCATGTATACCAAGACTGCCCTTTAACAATGTGGTCACTACCATAACACCTCTCTTCCTCACTAACTTCATCAAATTTGAAAACATCGGTAAACATGGATTGCTCCTGATAGAGCAACGCCCCCAGTTGTTTCATCAATATTGTTTTACCAGTATCAATCACTGCTTTTTCAAACCATGCGCAGTTTACATTCGGTATATCCATCTTTTTCAAACCACTTTCTTCATGTTCTTTAGTGACGTGTTGTATTCTGTTTATCACATGGGCAATTGATTTGTTTTCAATAACGTCTGCAGAATATCTATGGCTGACTTTCATCTTTTCTATTAATGTTTTCATCTCTTCCAGAGGTTTTGTTAATTTTCTTCTTTCTTCGTCTTGTGACGTTTGAATCTGTAATTTGGTGTCTTCTCCTGCTTGCTTTGCTTCTGAGCAGATTTTAGCAACTTGTTCGTCTACGGCCTCACAAGCACTTTCAGCAGAGTTCTCGACTTCTGCTAATAATGACTTCAAAAAATCTGTATATAATTCAAACTCTTTAATTCGGTGTTGAAAATCGAGATTCAATTTTATCATTCTGTCTGTGTACTCCTGTTGAACTTGATCATCCTGTAAATCCGAGAATGGGTGTCCGTTATGACTGCTCACAAAACAATCAGAGCACACAGCTGCTGAGCAGTCTTTGCAAAAATATTTGATTTCTTTGTTCGTATGACTTGGACACATATCCTTCGAGGCATAGTTTACACTCTCTTCTCCTGTCGCCTGGATGTAAAAATTAGAAGTAAAATCAGGAACCCCACCTTTAGGAATGGTAACATAATGGCGGCATAACGGACACGGAAACTGATTGTTAACAGACACTCTCTTGATGTAATCTTCTAGACAGGTGAAACAGAAAGTATGATGACAGTCGATTAATTTAGGGTTCTTGAAGTCGTTTAAACAAATACTGCACACTATTTTCTCTGTCTTTTCAGCCATGATTTGCGATCAAAAATCAATCAGTCTTGCTGTCATCAATAATTTGACATTAATGAAGAAGTACAATCTCGCTTTATCATAATTCAATTCTTGAGGAAGTTGTTTAAAAAAACCCAAACCCGGTTCTTAGAAATAACTACTCCCAATAAAATGGATACTTGAATAACTGTTTATACAATATAAGTAGACTTGTGTAATCCAGATCAGATGTTAACTGTATTGCAATATACATTAAGAATTCGAACTTGGTGATCGTTTCTATTATCAAGTTTATGTTAATATAATGACGTAATGTACGATAAGGTTTTTAAGATTAGGACAAAATGGACTTTGTATTTCAATAATCTTCTCCGGGCTGGTTTAACGCATACGCGAGAGAGAGAGAGAGAGAGAGAGAGAGAGAGAGAGGGAAATGGGGTTTAACGTCTACTTGACACAAACTAGGTCATTTCTGGACTAACATATGGTTTAATTTTTTATTTCAATAATTCGCTTGAGCGTAGGGGTCTTTAGCAGTGGGAGGAAACCGGAGGACCCGGAGAAAACCCACGCGGTTGGGCAGGCGACCCTACTCCTTGCCACGTACAACCGGGGATTCGAAACCACGCCAGTTGACTCAATGACAGGCTTCATGATACAGCACGCACGTGCTCACCAATCGGCCACCCACCCCCCACCTAACGCACACGCGCTACATTACCCGCATGTACGTGACAAGGAGCAGGGTCGCTTGTCCAATCTCGTGGATTTCGTTCAAAATGAACTAGTCTGTGTCGAGTCGAATTCCTGCGTTGACCAAGAAAGTTCATTGTGATTTTCCGGCATGGTTCCCTCTAGTCGAAAAATGGGACGTAAAACCGAGGTCCGTGTAGAGTTAACATTGTTGTGCATCCAAAAGAACCCTTGGCAGTTGAAATTCGAGTGTAGACTGTAGTGCCCCTCTCGCCCCCTCTCTCCCTCTCTCTCTCTCTCTCTCTCTCTCTCTCTCTCTCTCTTGAACAGTTGATTATGCGAAGGGTCTAACATTGATAAGCGTTCATACACATATTTGGGAACGTTAGTCGCATTATTTCTGTTACCTCTTTTTTTTCAAATCATTTTTAGTGAAGCCTGTACCATAACAGGCCCGGGACTGTACAGCGCAGTGGACGCTTACGACTGGCCCCCGGATCCATTCACTTGATTTGATATTTTCCGCAGGGTTACCTTATAGGTTTTTGTTTTTCGTGTAGTGCGGTCCTCCTGCACTTACTATTAGAGCGGACTGATTAACCATTAACCAGAGCTAAATCTGCCTAATAGTCTTTCATTAGGACAGAAATTTAACTAACACGAAAAGACCTTAATCAACTGTCGATGCCATCTTATGTGTCGGATTTTAACTGGATTTGAATTCAATCTGCTGTTCAGCGCTCATTGAAAATGAAATGCAAAAATGAATAGCCAAGACTATGTTTGTGATCCTGCCAAATTTAGAAATGATGATCGAGATTAGGCCTAGGCATTATACTGTCATACTTCAATAAATTAGTTAAAAACTACATAATGTAAAGGTCATTTGCTGAAAATTTCAATCAGATGAAGTTCTGTTTAGCCCCGATTTTCATTACTGAAATCGGTAAAACAAAACTAATAGTTTTGAATATTCATTTAATTGTTAACCTGTAGGAAAGTTTTGAGTGTTATAATCCAACAAATATCGCAGGCTAGCCTTGACACCGAGAACTGATTATGGTCTGGATAAGTTAATTAATGTCTAATTGATAGTTTATATAATATTTCAAACCTAAAGAAAGACCTTCAATAGGCAGATTTAGCTCTTGCATAATGCATGTTTAAGCAGTGTTCATGTATTGGAAGATAATATTTGTATATTGAACTAGTTCATTGTTTATAAGTATATGAGCTTGTACGCCTGACATAATATTTCGGGTGTTGTCAAAGTTTTTTGTAAATATTGGATCTGGCATCGGTGGGTAAACCTGACACGTATTTAGAAATGGCGTTTGGTTCCATTTTATGTAAAAGAAGCTTACTGTAGGATGATTTATTCACAAAAAACACACAATGGCCAATGGGGCTCGGTCTACGAGCTAGGCCAGGGTTTGCACATGACCGAAATTGACGTCAAAAGGGAAACCCGTAAAAGATCCAATACCTGAAGTCTCCCTCTTTAGCTATCTTTAAAGGAGCTAAACCTCTTAAATTATTTGTAATAATATTCTAAATTAAAAACACGAATTAGAAATCAATATCGGTCCATGTTAATCAATATTGATGTTGTTATCTTGCCGTAAAAATATTAGTGCCGACACGATATATCATTCAATCGGTGTTTCGCAATTCACGTTCTTACAATACGCATATTGAATCGCAAGATGCTGAAACAATTTACATGATTCTTTTCATGGTTTTTTTCTTGCTTCACTAAGTAACCTGTCACTCTTAATTATCCCGGGGGTTGGTATGGCCTAGTGGTCTAGAGTGCCGCGCTTCGACCTCTAGCTGGCCGGTCACCTCTGGCTTGTGGCTGTGGTTTCGATCCCTGGTATGAGCGTATGTGACATGGAGATAGGGGCGCCTTCTCAACCTCGTGGGTTTCCTCCGGGCACTCCGGCTTTCTCCCACTGCTAAAGACCCCTACGCCCAAGCGAATAATTGAAATAAAATTGAAACCATACGTTAGTCCCGAAATGATCTAGTTGTGTCAAGTGGACGTTAAACCCCATTTCTCTCTCTCTGTCTTAATTATTCCTGTCTCACACTATCCATAGCTACACAAACAACCTTAAATTGTTTTGGTCCTTATTTTGATCTGTTGGCCACAAGTGGACAAACGAACATTTCAAGTAATTTTATCGTAACTGCATTTGCAATACCCAGTACTGAAAAATTAAGGATCCTACTACATACAATATTTAAAGCTGCAATTTCAGATTTTTGAGTTATATTTTTAAAATTTATTAAAATAAAACCTTAAAATAGATGGTATCTATTAACAGTCCTACTTTGTTAAAGAATAATCCTATTATTCACTATTACCAGTTGAGAAATTGGCAAAAATGTAATTTTCAACTTCAAATTCAAACGTTTGAAGATAGTTATTGCATTGGGGCAATAGAAAAACAAGGGAGGTAATTATGTTATCATTTCCTGTGTTAATGAGTTACAAGAGTATGGAATAATGCCTATGATCGTAAAGTAGTGAGTTGACAACCTGTTGGGGAAAAGACATAGAAATAATTATGTTTTGACTTTCTTTGAAAATATGAAATTATCGCTTTAAGACACAATGAGCATTTTACAATCCGTACACGAGTCGTGGTTTCGGGTGCCATTTGTAATGAAGAATGAAAAACATAACCTACAAGACAATGCAAAAGTAATTAGTAATGGCCGATCCACAAAAGACAAAATAAGTAAACTAACATATACAATCACAATATGCGGACATGAAATGAAATGGAGTTTAACGTCCTACTGCTCTGCTCCGACTGGGCTGATGAAGATGGTTAAGCGGACGTAAATGACTTTCGTTCAATTTTGATTTCACCGAACATAAATGATTAGACATTACAATATTACGTTTAAAAACTGAATATAAATCACTTTACATACATGCATATTACATTAAAATGTGCTTTTACACCCATTTTCGTTTATTTTAAATTTCCAAATAATTACCAATCGATGTCTTTCTGGACCTGACGATAGATCCAACCGAGCTCTTCAATTTATGGCTGTTTATCTATGTAGCACACAAAACTATAGAAATAATATCGTAGGGGTCTTTCTGACCGAATCACAAGATTATTAACAATCTAAAATCAATCCTATGTGTGAAATGCTTCAATTAATGAAATAAAATCACAGGGGTCCTATTGACCAAATCACAAGAATATTAATTATCTAAAATGTATTCTAAGCATAAACTTAAAGTGGTCTTGGGGTTTGTACAATTCTGAGTCTATGGTGAAATTGTTCTATTAACTTCTGTAAATGTTCAAAATTCTTCTACCTTGGTTACTTTGACAGCCATTTGTATTCTAAAGTTATTATTTTCGTCCAGGAAACCATTTTGTTTGTCAGCAAACTTGTCCCAGTCTATAAAAGATGCCCAACCCCAGCCTTCCGTTCCGTCAGGAGTGTAAGTGTAGATTTGAGTGTTTGTTGTTATTGCTTTACTAGTGGTTACATTCATCAACGTTAATTTCAATTCTGCAGAACAATTTATGTTGTGTTTCTTTCTCCAGCAAAGATACACTCCTAAACCTGATTGTTCTTCTTCTACGTTCTTCTTAATATATGTATACCAAGACTGCCCATTAATAATGTGATCACTACCACGAAAGATCTCTCCTTCACGAACTTCATCAAATTTGATAACATCGGTAAACATGGATTGCTCCTGATAGAGCAACGCCCCCAGTTGTTTCATCAATATTGTTTTACCAGTATCAATCACTGCTTTTTCAAACCATGCGCAGTTTACATTCGGTATATCCATCTTTTTCAAAACACTTTCTTCGTGTTCTTTAGTGACGTGTTGTATCCTTTTTACCACATGGGCAATTGATTTATTTTCTATAACGTCTGCAGAATATCTATGGCTGACTTTCATCTTTTCTATTAATGTTTTCATCTCTTCCAGAGGTTTTGTTAATTTTCTTCTTTCTTCGTCTTGTGACGTATGAATCTGTAATTTGGTGTCTTCTCCTGCTTGCTTTGCTTCTGAGCAGATTTGAGCAACTTGTTCGTCTACGGCCTTACAAGCACTTTCAGCAGAGTTGTCGACTTCTGCTAATAATGACATCAAAGAATCTGTATATAATTCAAACTCTTTAATTCGGTGTTGAAAATCGAGATTCAATTTTATCATCCTGTCTGTGTATTCCTGTTGAACTTGATCATCCTGTAAATCCGAGAATGTGTGTCCGTTATGACTGCTCACAAAACAATCAGAGCAAACAGCTGCTGAGCAGTCTTTGCAAAAATATTTGATTTCTCTGCTCGTATGAACTGGACACATATCCTTTGCGGCATAGTTTACACTCTCTTCTCCTGTCGCCTGGATGTAAAAATTAGAAGTAAAATCAGGAACCCCACCTTTAGGAATGGTAACATCATGGCGGCATAATGGACACGGAAACTGATTGTTAACAGACACTCTCTTGATGTAATCTTCTAGACAGGTGAAACAGAAAGTATGATGACAGTCGATTAGTTTAGGGTTCGTGAAGTCGTTTAAACAAATACTGCACACTATTTTCTCTGTCTTTTCAGCCATGATTTGCGATCAAAAAACAGTTAGTCTTGCTGTCGCCAATCATTTGACATAACTGAACAAGTACAAACTTGTTTTAACATAATTCAATTCACGAGGAAGTTGTTTTATAAAAACTAAACATAGTTCTTGGAAAAATCAATGCTTGAATAACTGTATACATATACAATAAAAGTAGACTTGTGTATCCAGATCGGGTGTTAACTGTATTGATCGTTTCTGTTATCAAGTTGACTCAAGATTATGTTAATATAATGGTGTTGCATTTCGTATGTTTATTATAACCTCACTAACTAAAAAACATGGCGTAATGTACGAGAAGGTTTTTAAGAATAGGACAAAATGAACTTTTATTTCAATAATCTACTCCGGGCTGGTTTAACGCATACGCGAGAGAGAGAGAAATGGGGTTTAACGTCCATTTGACACAAACTAGGTCATTTCTGGACTAACATATGGTTGCGGTTGGACAGGCGACCCTACTCCTTGCCACGTACAACCGGGGATTCGAAACCACGTCAGTTGACTCAATGACAGGCTTCATTATACAGCACGCACGTGCCAACCATTCGGCCATACATCACCACACCCCACCCCACCCCAACGCATACGCGCTACATTACCCGCGTGTACGTGACAAGGGGCAGGGTCGCTTGTCCAATCTCGTGGATTTCGTTCAAAATGAACTAGTCTGTGTTGAGTCGAGTTCCTGCGTTGACCAAGAAAGTTCATTGTGATTTTCCAGCATGATTCCCTCTTGTCGAAAAATGGGACGAAAAACCGAGGTCCCGTACGTGTAGGGTTAACATGGTTGTGCATCCAAAAGAACCCTTGGCAGTTGAAATTCGAGTGTAGACTGTAGTGCCCCTCTCGGCCTCTCTCTCTCTCTCTTGAACAGTTGATTATGCGAAGGGTCTAACATTGATAAGCGTTCATACACATATTTGGGAACGTTAGTCGCATTATTTCTGTTACCTCTTTTTTTTCAAATCATTTTTAGTGAAGCCTGTACCATAACAGGCCCGGGACTGTACAGCGCAGTGGACGCTTACGACTGGCCCCCGGATCCATTCACTTGATTTGATATTTTCCGCAGGGTTACCTTATAGGTTTTTGTTTTTCGTGTAGTGCGGTCCTCCTGCACTTACTATTAGAGCGGACTGATTAACCATTAACCAGAGCTAAATCTGCCTAATAGTCTTTCATTAGGACAGAAATTTAACTAACACGAAAAGACCTTAATCAACTGTCGATGCCATCTTATGTGTCGGATTTTAACTGGATTTGAATTCAATCTGCTGTTCAGCGCTCATTGAAAATGAAATGCAAAAATGAATAGCCAAGACTATGTTTGTGATCCTGCCAAATTTAGAAATGATGATCGAGATTAGGCCTAGGCATTATACTGTCATACTTCAATAAATTAGTTAAAAACTACATAATGTAAAGGTCATTTGCTGAAAATTTCAATCAGATGAAGTTCTGTTTAGCCCCGATTTTCATTACTGAAATCGGTAAAACAAAACTAATAGTTTTGAATATTCATTTAATTGTTAACCTGTAGGAAAGTTTTGAGTGTTATAATCCAACAAATATCGCAGGCTAGCCTTGCCACCGAGAACTGATTATGGTCTGGATAAGTTAATTAATGTCTAATTAATAGTTTATATAATATTTCAGACCTAAAGAAAGACCTGCAATAGACAGATTTTGCTCTTGCATAATGCATGTTTAAGCAATGTTCATGTATTGGAAGATAATATTTGTATATTGAACTAGTTCATTGTTTATAATATTTTATTACCTAGTTTTGTAAATATCTTAAATTATTCTGTATAAAATAAAATCAAATTTAATTGTTGCTTGTGGTGTGATGTTCAAATGATTGGATATGTTTTATCATGGACAAATCAAGATGGTGCATAAGTATATGAGCTTGTATGCCTGACATATTTCCGGTGTTGTCAAAGTTTTTTTGTAAATATCGGTTTCTAGCATTGGTCGGTGAACCTGACACGTATATAGAAATGACGTTTGGTTCCATTTTATGTAAAAGAAGCTTACTGTAGGATGATATATTCACAAAAAACACACAATGGGTCTCGGTCTACGAGCTAGGCCAGGGTCTGCACATGACCGAAAATGACGTCAAAAGGGAAACCCGTAAAAGCTCCTATACCTGAAGTCTCCCTCTGTAGCTATCTTTAAAGGAGCTAAACCTCTTAAATTATTTGTAATAATATTCTAAATCAAAAACACGAATTAGAAATCAATATTGGTCCATGTTCATCAATATTGATGTTGTTATCTTGCCGTGAAAATATTAGTGCCGACACGATATATCATTCAATCAATGTTTCGCAATTCACGTTCTTACGATCATGGGCGTCACACATGGAGGGGTCGGACCCCCCCCCCCAATGGTTTTCCTGGGGGGGGGGGGGGTCTGAATATACTTGGACCCCCCTAAAATTTGGCAAAGTAAAGTGCCCGAAATCTCATAAAACACTAATTTTAGGACTGGAATAGCAGTAAAACGCGTTTGCGGCCATCAAATATTCCAAAATTTTCCGCGAAGAAAACTGGCCGCAGCCGGTAAACCTGCTTCGGGCATTTCTAGTTTTGCTTCCCTAACTGTCATCGAGTCCTAATAAAACACTAATTTCACTTTTCTTTTAATTGAATACCACGAATTTGTACTGAGTTGACTATTGATTAAAACATTATTGTCTGGGGCCACTCTACCTTGTTGTGAATGCAACTGCAACAGTGTGATTGGATGGAATTCAGAGTGGGATTTCGGTTACAGAACCATTGGATACTTTTGGACTTGCTCACACAGGCTAGAATAGCAGAAAACGCATTTACGGTGGTTAAATTTTCAAAATTTTCTCCGGGAGAGTGAGGCTCCCATAGCCCGCGACGATTGATTGGTTGTTTGGAATTCTGGGCAGCCAGGTTGGACCAAATTGAAGTTGCTGTGGGTGTAAACGATTGATTGGAATTCGAGTCAGCAAGTCACCTTAATTAGGCTATATTAGACCACTTTGAAATTTCTTTGTTCATGGGCTGAAATAGCAGGAAAAAGTGTTTGCAGTCGTTCAATATTCCAAAATTTTCTTAGGTGGGGGTAAGTCACGCTTCTTCGCCTCTCGGGGAAGACCGGTGACGCTGTCTGTAAACATGATAAACGTTGTATTGGTGTGATATTTTAGTTTAACCCCGTAAATTATACCAAACAATGTCTCGAAATGACCTAGAATGTGTCGAGTGGACGTTAAACCCTCTCTCTCTCTCTCTCTCTCTCTCTCTCTCTCTCTCTCTCTCTCTTTTGATCTGTTGGCCACAAGTAGACAAACAAACATTACAAGCAATTTTATCGTAACTGCATTTGCAATACCCAGGACTGAAAAATTAAGGATCCTACTACATACAATATTTAAAGCTGCAATTTCATATTTTTGAGTTATATTTTTAAAATTTATTAAAATAAAACCTTAAAATAGATGGTATCTATAAACAGTCCTACCTTGTTAAAGAATAATCCTATTATTCACTATTACCAGTTGAGAAATTGGCAAAAATGTAATTTTCAACTTCAAATTCAAACGTTTGAAGATAGTTATTGCATTGGGGCAATAGAAAAACAAGGGAGGTAATTGTGTTATCATTTCCTGTGTTAATGAGTTATAAGAGTATGGAATAATGCCTATGATCGTAAAGTAGTGAGTTGACAACCTGTTTAGAAAAAGACATAGAAAGAATTATGTTTTGACTTTCATAGTTATTGCATTGGGGCAATAGAAAAACAAGGGAGGTAATTGTGTTATCATATCCTGTGTTAATGAGTTTTATAAGAGTATGGAATAATGCCTATGATCGTAAAGTAGTGAGTTGACAATCTGTTTAGGAAAAGACATAGAAATAATTATGTTTTGACTTTCTTTGAAAATATGAAATTATCGCTTTAAGACACAATGAACATTTTACAATCCGTACACGAATCGTGGTTTCGGGTGCCATTTGTAATGAACAAAGAAAAACATAACCTACAAGACAATGCAAAAGTAATTAGTAATGGCCGATCCCCAAAAGACAAAATAAGTAAACTAACATATACAATCGAATATGCTGACGTAAAATGAAATTAAATGGAGTTTAACGGCCTACTGTTCTGCTCCGATTGGGCTAATGAAGATGGTTAAGCGGACGTAAATGACTTTCGTTCAATTTTGATTTCACCGAACATAAATGATTAGACATTACAATATTTCCTTTAAAACATGAGGGGGGTTGGGATGATCTAGTGGTCTAGAGTGCCGCGCTTTGACCTCTAGCTGGCCGGTCATCTCTGGCTTGCGGCTGTGGATCCCTGGTGTTAGCATATGTGGCATGGAGATAGGGGGGCCTTCTCAACTTTGTGGGTTCCTCCAGGCACTCCTGTTTCTCCCCACTGCTAAAAACCCCTACACGCAAGCAAATTATTGAAATAAGATTAAACCATATGTTAGTCCCAAAATGACCTGGTTTGTGTCGAGTGGACGTTAAACCTCATTTCTCTTTCTCTCTCTCTTTAAAAACTGAATATAAATCACTTTACATTCATATTACATTAAATTGTGCTTTTACACCAGTTTTCATCTATTTTAAATTTCCAAATAATTACCAATCGATGTCTTTCTGGACCTGAAGATAGATCCAACCGAGCTCCTCAATTTATGGCTGCTTATCCGTTTATATTTATATAGCACACAAAACTAAAAGAAATAATATCACGGGGTCCTTCTGACCGAATCACAAGATTATTAACAATCTAAAATCAGTCTTTGTGTGAAATATTTCAATTAATGAAATAAAATCACAGGGGTCCTACTGACCAAATCACAAGAATATTAATTATCTAAAATGTATCCTAAGCATAAAGTAGTTTTGGAGTTTGTACATTTCTGAGTCTAGGATAAAATTGTTGGAATAAATTATGCCAATCTTCAAAATTCTTCTACTTTGGTTACTTTGACAGTTGTTTTTATTGTGAAGTTATTATTTTCGTCCAGGAAGCCATTTTGTTTATCAGCAAACCTTTCCCAGTCAAGAAATGATGGCCAACCCCAGCCTTCCATTCCGTCTTGGGTGTAAGTGTGGTTTAGAGTGTCTGTTATTGCTTTACTAATAGTTGCATTCATCAACGTGAGCTTGAATTCTGCCGAACAATTTGTGTTGTTTTTCTTTCTCCAGAAAAGATACACTCCTAAACTTGATTGTCCTTTGTTTACTTCCTTCCCAACGCCTATATACCAAGACTGCCCATTAATAATGTGACCACTACCATAACACGACTCTTCCTCATTAACTTCATTAAATTTGAAAACATCGGTTAACATAGATTGCTCTTGATAGAGCAACGCCCCCAGTTGTTTCATCAATATTGTTTTACCAGTATCAATCACTGCTTTTTCAAACCATGCGCAGTTTACATGGCGACGTGAAGTTAGCCCGTTGTTCGTTGTTCGTTGTTCGGTATTCGCGAATAACGAACAACGAGCCAGTTTGTTGTTCGGTATTCGCGAATAACGAACAACGAGCTGGTTTGTTGTTCGGTATTCGCGAATAACGAACAACGAGCTGGTTTGTTGTTCGGTATTCACTAGATTTGGAATTAGTAATGTAATAAAAGATTTTTTGCAGGGAACACGCCGCGGGCGGGTTTTTATAAGCCTAACTGGATTATAAAGCTTCAAAATTCTGGGAAATAGATTCTCACAACTTCCCTTTCTTCTGACTTCTGGGAAATAGATTCTAACAACTTCTCTTTCTATCCGAAGAAAGAGCTGTTACATATTGGCGAATAACGAACAACGAGCCAGTTTGTTGTTCGGTATTGGCGAATAACGAACAACAAGCTGGTTTGTTGTTCGGTATTCACCGTATATGGAATTATAAAGGTACTTTTGTAGGGAACACGCCACAGGCGGGTTTTTATGAGCTTAAACAGACAATAAAACTTCAAACTTCTGGGAAATAGATTCCCGAATACCGAACAACGAGCTGGTTTGTTGTTCGGTATTCACCGTATATGGAATAAGTAATATAATAAAGGTACTTTTGTAGGTAACACGCGACAGGCGGGTTTTAATGAGCTTAAATAGACAATAAAACTTCAGGCTTCCGGAAAATAGATTTTATCAACTTCTCTTTCTATCCGAAGAAAGAGCAGTTTCATATTGGCGAATAACGAACAACGAGCCAGTTTGTTGTTCGGTATTGGCGAATAACGAACAACGAGCTGGTTTGTTGTTCGGTATTCGCGAATACCGAACAACGAGCTGGTTTGTTGTTCGGTATTCACCGTATATGGAATAAGTAATATAATAAAGGTACTTTTGTAGGGAACACGCCACAGGCGGGTTTTAATGAGCTTAAATAGACAATAAAACTTCAGGCTTCTGGGAAATAGATTCTAACAACTTCTCTTTCTATCCGAAGAAAGAGCTGTTACACATTGGCGAATAACGAACAACGAGCCAGTTTGTTGTTCGGTATTGGCGAATAACGAACAACGAGCTGGTTTGTTGTTCGGTATTCACCGTATATGGAATTAGTAATATAATAAAGGTACTTTTGTAGGGAACACGCCACAGGCGGGTTTTATGAGCTTAACTAAACACTAAAACTTCAAACTTCTGGGAAATAGATTCTAACAACTTCTCTTTCTATCCAAAGAAAGAGCTGTTGCATATTGGCGAATAACGAACAACGAGCCAGTTTGTTGTTCGGTATTGGCGAATAACGAACAACGAGCTGGTTTGTTGTTCGGTATTCGCGAATACCGAACAACGAGCTGGTTTGTTGTTCGGTATTCACCGTATATGGAATAAGTAATATAATAAAGGTACTTTTGTAGGGAACACGCCACAGGCGGGTTTTAATGAGCTTAAATAGACAATAAAACTTCAGGCTTCCGGGAAATAGATTTTAACAACTTCTCTTTCTATCCGAAGAAAGAGCTGTTACATATTGGCGAATACCGAACAACGAGCCAGTTTGTTGTTCGGTATTGGCGAATAACGAACAACGAGCTGGTTTGTTGTTCGGTATTCGCGAATACCGAACAACGAGATGGTTTGTTGTTCGGTATTCACCGTATATGGAATAAGTAATATAATAAAGGTACTTTTGTAGGGAACACGCCACAGGCGGGTTTTAATGAGCTTAAATAGACAATAAAACTTCAGGCTTCTGGGAAATAGATTTTAACAACTTCTCTTTCTATCCGAAGAAAGAGCTGTTACATATTGGCGAATACCGAACAACGAGCCAGTTTGTTGTTCGGTATTCGCGAATACCGAACAACGAGCTGGTTTGTTGTTCGGTATTCACCGTATATTGAATAAGTAATATAATAAAGGTACTTTTGTAGGGAACACGCCACAGGCGGTTTTTAATGAGCTTAAATAGACAATAAAATTTAAAACTTCTGGGAAATACATTTTAACAACTTCTCTTTCTATCCGAAGAAAGATCTGTTACATATTGGCGAATAACGAACAACGAGCCAGTTTGTTGTTCGGTATTGGCGAATAACGAACAACGAGCTGGTTTGTTGTTCGGTATTCGCGAATACCGAACAACGAGCTGGTTTGTTGTTCGGTATTCACCGTATATGGAATAAGTAATATAATAAAGGTACTTTTGTAGGGAACACGCCACAAGCGGGTTTTAATGAGCTTAAATAGACAATAAAACTTAAAACTTCTGGGAAATACATTTTAACAACTTCTCTTTCTATCCGAAGAAAGATCTGTTACATATTGGCGAATAACGAACAACGAGCCAGTTTGTTGTTCGGTATTGGCGAATAACGAACAACGAGCTGGTTTGTTGTTCGGTATTCATCGTATATGGAATTAGTAATATAATAAAAAGTACTTTTGTAGGGAACACGCCACAGGCGGGGTTTTATGAGCTTAAATAGACAATAAAACTTCAAACTTCTGGGAAATAGATTCTAACAACTTCTCTTTCTATCCGAAGAAAGAGCTGTTACATATTGGCGAATAACGAACAACGAGCCAGTTTGTTGTTCGGTATTGGCGAATAACGAACAACGAGCTGGTTTGTTGTTCGGTATTCACCGTATATGGAATAAGTAATATAATAAAGGTACTTTTGTAGGGAACACGCCACGGGCGGGTTTTAATGAGCTTAAATAGACAATAAAACTTCAGGCTTCTGGGAAATAGATTTTAACAACTTCTCTTTCTATCCGAAGAAAGAGCTGTTACATATTGGCGAATACCGAACAACGAGCCAGTTTGTTGTTCGGTATTCGCGAATACCGAACAACGAGCTGGTTTGTTGTTCGGTATTCGCGAATACCGAACAACGAGCTGGTTTGTTGTTCGGTATTCATCGTATATGGAATTAGTAATATAATAAAAGTACTTTTGTAGGGAACACGCCACAGGCGGGTTTTAATGAGCTTAAATAGACAATAAAACTTAAAACTTCTGGGAAATACATTTTAACAACTTCTCTTTCTATCCGAAGAAAGATCTGTTACATATTGGCGAATAACGAACAACGAGCCAGTTTGTTGTTCGGTATTCGCGAATAGACGATAAAACTTCAGACTTCTGGGAAATAGATTCTAACAACTTCTCTTTCTATCCGAAGAAAGAGCTGTTACATTGGCGAATAACGAACAACGAGCCAGTTTGTTGTTCGGTATTGGCGAATAACGAACAACGAGCTGATTTGTTGTTCGGTATTCATCGTATATGGAATTAGTAATATAATAAAAGTACTTTTGTAGGGAACACGCCACCGGCGGGTTTTTATGAGCTTAAATAGACAATAAAACTTCAAACTTCTGGGAAATAGATTCTAACAACTTCTCTTTCTATCCGAAGAAAGAGCTGTTACATATTGGCGAATAACGAACAACGAGCCAGTTTGTTGTTCGGTGTTGGCGAATAACGAACAACGAGCTGGTTTGTTGTTCGGTATTCACCGTATATGGAATTAGTAATATAATAAAGGTACTTTTGTAGAGGACAGGCCACAGGCGAGTTTTTATGAGCTTAAATATACAATAAAACTTCAAACTTCTGGGAAATAGATTCTAACAACTTCTCTTTCTATCCGAAGAAAGAGCTGTTACATATTGGCGAATAACGAACAACGAGCCAGTTTGTTGTTCGGTATTCGCGAATAACGAACAACGAGCTGGCTTGTTGTTCGGTATTCACCGTATATGGAATTAGTAATATAATAAAGGTACTTTTGTAGGGGACAGGCCACAGGCGAGTTTTTATGAGCTTAAATAGACAATTAAACTTCAAACTTCTGGGAAATAGATTCTAACAACTTCTCTTTCTATCCGAAGAAAGAGCTGTTACATATTGGCGAATAACGAACAACGAGCCAGTTTGTTGTTCGGTATTGGCGAATAACGAACAACGAGCTGGTTTGTTGTTCGGTATTCACCGTACAGGAAATTAGTCATATAATAAAGGTACTTTTGTAGGGAACACGCGGAGCTTAAATAGACAATAAAACTTCAAACTTCTGGGAAATAGATTCTAACAATTTCTCTTTCTATCCGAAGAAAGAGCAGTTTCACATTGGCGAATAACGAACAAAAGTTACTTTATTAGATTACTAATTCCATATCTGGTGAATACCGAACAACAAACCAGCTCGTTGTTCGGTATTCGCGAATACCGAACAACGAACAACGAACAACAAGCTAGCTTCACGCCGCTAGTTTACATTCGGTATATCCATCTTTTTAAAACCACTTTCTTCGTGTTCTTTAGTGACGTGTTGTATTCTTTTTACCACATGGGCAATTGATTTATTTTCTATAACGTCTGCAGAATATCTATGACTGACTTTCATCTTTTCTATTAATGTTTTCATCTCTTCCAGAGGTTTTGTTAATTTTCTTCTTTCTTCGTCTTGTGACGTTTGAATCTGTAATTTGGTGTCTTCTCCTGCTTGCTTTGCTTTTAAGCAGATTTTAGCAACTTGTTCGTCTACGGCCTTACAAGCACTTTCAGCAGAGTTGTCGACTTCTGCTAATAATGACTTCAAAGAATCTGTATATAATTCAAACTCTTTAATTCGGCGTTGAAAATCGAGATTCAATTTTATCATCCTGTCTGTGTACTCCTGTTGAACCTGATCATCCTGTAAATCCGAGAATGGGTGTCCGTTATGTCTGCTCATAAAACAATCAGAGCAAACAGCTACTGAGCAATCTTTGCAAAAATATTTGATTTCTCTGCTCGTATGAACTGGACACATATCCTTAGAGGCATAGTTTACACTCTCTTCTCCTGTCGCCTGGATATAAAAATTAGAAGTAAAATCAGGAACCCCACCTTTAGGAATGGTAACATCATAACGGCATAATGGACACGGAAACTGATTGTTAACAGACACTCTCTTGATGTAATCTTCTAGACAGGTGAAACAGAAAGTATGATGACAGTCGATTAATTTAGGGTTCGTGAAGTCGTTTAAACAAATACTGCACACTATTTTCTCTGTCTTTTCAGCCATGATTTGCGATCAAAAAACAGTTAGTCTTGCTGTCGCCAATAATTTGACATAACTGAACAAGTACAAACTTGTTTTAACATAATTCAATTCACGGGGAAGTTGTTTTATAAAAATTAAACACAGTTCTTGAAAAAATGAATGCTTGAATAACTATGTATACATATACAATAAAAGTAGACTTGTCTATTCCAGATCGGGTGTTAACTGTATTGTAAGAACCGTTAAGAATTCGGACTTGGTGATCGTTTCTATTATCAAGTTGACTGAAGATTATGTTAATATAATGGTGTTGCATTTCGTATGTTTATTATAACCTCACAAACTAAAGAACATGGCGTAATGTACGAGAAGGTTTTTAAGATTAGGACAAAATTGACTTTGTATTTCAATAATCTTCTCCGGGCTGGTTTAACGCATACGCGAGAGAGAGAGAAATGGGCATAACGTCCACTCGACGCAAACTAGGTCATTTCTGGACTAACATATGGTTTAATTTTTTATTTTAATAATTCGCTTGAGCGTAGGGGTATTTAGCAGTGGGAGGAAACCGGAGGACCCGGAGAAAACCCACGAGGTTGGACAGGCGACCCTACTCCTTGCCACGTACAACCGGGAATTCGAAACCACGCCAGTTGACTCAATGACAGGCTTCATGATACAGCACGCATGTGCCAACCATTCGGCCACACATCACCCCACCCCACCCAACGCATGCGTGCTACATTACCCGCATGTACGTGACAAGGAACAGGGTCGCTTGTCCAATCTCGTGGATTTCGTTCAAAATGAACTAGTCTGTGTTGAGTCGAGTTCCTGCGTTGACCAAGAAAGTTCATTGTGATTTTCCGGCATGGTTCACTCTTGTCGAAAAATGGGACGTAAAACCGAGGTCCGTGTAGAGTTAACATTGTTGTGCATCCAAAAGAATCCTTGGCAGTTGAAATTCGAGTGTAGACTGTAGTGCCCCTCTCGCCCTCTCTCTCTCTCTCTCTCTCTTGAACAGTTGATTATGCGAAGGGTCTAACATTGATAAGCGTTCATACACATATTTGGGAACGTTAGTCGCATTATTTCTGTTACCTCTTTTTTTTTCAAATCATTTTTAGTGAAGCCTGTACCATAACAGGCCCGGGACTGTACAGCGCAGTGGACGCTTACGACTGGCCCCCGGATCCATTCACTTGATTTGATATTTTCCGCAGGGTTACCTTATAGGTTTTTGTTTTTCGTGTAGTGCGGTCCTCCTGCACCTACTATTAGAGCGGACTGATTAACCATTAACCAGAGCTAAATCTGCCTAAT
This sequence comes from Patella ulyssiponensis, assembly GCA_963678685.1. NCBI lineage: Eukaryota > Metazoa > Mollusca > Gastropoda > Patellidae > Patella > Patella ulyssiponensis. Next base: position 78,904,789 of record OY783228.1, read on the forward strand.
AGTCTTTCATTAGGACAGAAATTTAACTAACACGAAAAGACCTTAATCAACTGTCGATGCCATCTTATGTGTCGGATTTTAACTGGATTTGAATTCAATCTGCTGTTCAGCGCTCATTGAAAATGAAATGCAAAAATGAATAGCCAAGACTATGTTTGTGATCCTGCCAAATTTAGAAATGATGATCGAGATTAGGCCTAGGCATTATACTGTCATACTTCAATAAATTAGTTAAAAACTACATAATGTAAAGGTCATTTGCTGAAAATTTCAATCAGATGAAGTTCTGTTTAGCCCCGATTTTCATTACTGAAATCGGTAAAACAAAACTAATAGTTTTGAATATTCATTTAATTGTTAACCTGTAGGAAAGTTTTGAGTGTTATAATCCAACAAATATCGCAGGCTAGCCTTGACACCGAGAACTGATTATGGTCTGGATAAGTTAATTAATGTCTAATTGATAGTTTATATAATATTTCAAACCTAAAGAAAGACCTTCAATAGGCAGATTTAGCTCTTGCATAATGCATGTTTAAGCAGTGTTCATGTATTGGAAGATAATATTTGTATATTGAACTAGTTCATTGTTTATAAGTATATGAGCTTGTACGCCTGACATAATATTTCGGGTGTTGTCAAAGTTTTTTGTAAATATTGGATCTGGCATCGGTGGGTAAACCTGACACGTATTTAGAAATGGCGTTTGGTTCCATTTTATGTAAAAGAAGCTTACTGTAGGATGATTTATTCACAAAAAACACACAATGGCCAATGGGGCTCGGTCTACGAGCTAGGCCAGGGTTTGCACATGACCGAAATTGACGTCAAAAGGGAAACCCGTAAAAGATCCAATACCTGAAGTCTCCCTCTTTAGCTATCTTTAAAGGAGCTAAACCTCTTAAATTATTTGTAATAATATTCTAAATTAAAAACACGAATTAGAAATCAATATCGGTCCATGTTAATCAATATTGATGTTGTTATCTTGCCGTAAAAATATTAGTGCCGACACGATATATCATTCAATCGGTGTTTCGCAATTCACGTTCTTACAATACGCATATTGAATCGCAAGATGCTGAAACAATTTACATGATTCTTTTCATGGTTTTTTTCTTGCTTCACTAAGTAACCTGTCACTCTTAATTATCCCGGGGGTTGGTATGGCCTAGTGGTCTAGAGTGCCGCGCTTCGACCTCTAGCTGGCCGGTCACCTCTGGCTTGTGGCTGTGGTTTCGATCCCTGGTATGAGCGTATGTGACATGGAGATAGGGGCGCCTTCTCAACCTCGTGGGTTTCCTCCGGGCACTCCGGCTTTCTCCCACTGCTAAAGACCCCTACGCCCAAGCGAATAATTGAAATAAAATTGAAACCATACGTTAGTCCCGAAATGATCTAGTTGTGTCAAGTGGACGTTAAACCCCATTTCTCTCTCTCTCTCTTAATTATTCCTGTCTCACACTATCCATAGCTACACAAACAACCTTAAATTGTTTTGGTCCTTATTTTGATCTGTTGGCCACAAGTGGACAAACGAACATTTCAAGTAATTTTATCGTAACTGCATTTGCAATACCCAGTACTGAAAAATTAAGGATCCTACTACATACAATATTTAAAGCTGCAATTTCAGATTTTTGAGTTATATTTTTAAAATTTATTAAAATAAAACCTTAAAATAGATGGTATCTATTAACAGTCCTACTTTGTTAAAGAATAATCCTATTATTCACTATTACCAGTTGAGAAATTGGCAAAAATGTAATTTTCAACTTCAAATTCAAACGTTTGAAGATAGTTATTGCATTGGGGCAATAGAAAAACAAGGGAGGTAATTATGTGTTAATGAGTTACAAGAGTATGGAATAATGCCTATGATCGTAAAGTAGTGAGTTGACAACCTGTTGGGGAAAAGACATAGAAATAATTATGTTTTGACTTTCTTTGAAAATATGAAATTATCGCTTTAAGACACAATGAGCATTTTACAATCCGTACACGAGTCGTGGTTTCGGGTGCCATTTGTAATGAAGAATGAAAAACATAACCTACAAGACAATGCAAAAGTAATTAGTAATGGCCGATCCACAAAAGACAAAATAAGTAAACTAACATATACAATCACAATATGCGGACATGAAATGAAATGGAGTTTAACGTCCTACTGCTCTGCTCCGACTGGGCTGATGAAGATGGTTAAGCGGACGTAAATGACTTTCGTTCAATTTTGATTTCACCGAACATAATTGATTAGACATTACAATATTACGTTTAAAAACTGAATATAAATCACTTTACATACATGCATATTACATTAAAATGTGCTTTTACACCCATTTTCGTTTATTTTAAATTTCCAAATAATTACCAATCGATGTCTTTCTGGACCTGACGATAGATCCAACCGAGCTCTTCAATTTATGGCTGTTTATCTATGTAGCACACAAAACTATAGAAATAATATCGTAGGGGTCTTTCTGACCGAATCACAAGATTATTAACAATCTAAAATCAATCCTATGTGTGAAATGCTTCAATTAATGAAATAAAATCACAGGGGTCCTATTGACCAAATCACAAGAATATTAATTATCTAAAATGTATTCTAAGCATAAACTTAAAGTGGTCTTGGGGTTTGTATGGTGAAATTGTTCTATTAACTTCTGTAAATGTTCAAAATTCTTCTACCTTGGTTACTTTGACAGCCATTTGTATTCTAAAGTTATTATTTTCGTCCAGGAAACCATTTTGTTTGTCAGCAAACTTGTCCCAGTCTATAAAAGATGCCCAACCCCAGCCTTCCGTTCCGTCAGGAGTGTAAGTGTAGATTTGAGTGTTTGTTGTTATTGCTTTACTAGTGGTTACATTCATCAACGTTAATTTCAATTCTGCAGAACAATTTATGTTGTGTTTCTTTCTCCAGCAAAGATACACTCCTAAACCTGATTGTTCTTCTTCTACGTTCTTCTTAATATATGTATACCAAGACTGCCCATTAATAATGTGATCACTACCACGAAAGATCTCTCCTTCACGAACTTCATCAAATTTGATAACATCGGTAAACATGGATTGCTCCTGATAGAGCAACGCCCCCAGTTGTTTCATCAATATTGTTTTACCAGTATCAATCACTGCTTTTTCAAACCATGCGCAGTTTACATTCGGTATATCCATCTTTTTCAAAACACTTTCTTCGTGTTCTTTAGTGACGTGTTGTATCCTTTTTACCACATGGGCAATTGATTTATTTTCTATAACGTCTGCAGAATATCTATGGCTGACTTTCATCTTTTCTATTAATGTTTTCATCTCTTCCAGAGGTTTTGTTAATTTTCTTCTTTCTTCGTCTTGTGACGTATGAATCTGTAATTTGGTGTCTTCTCCTGCTTGCTTTGCTTCTGAGCAGATTTGAGCAACTTGTTCGTCTACGGCCTTACAAGCACTTTCAGCAGAGTTGTCGACTTCTGCTAATAATGACATCAAAGAATCTGTATATAATTCAAACTCTTTAATTCGGTGTTGAAAATCGAGATTCAATTTTATCATCCTGTCTGTGTATTCCTGTTGAACTTGATCATCCTGTAAATCCGAGAATGTGTGTCCGTTATGACTGCTCACAAAACAATCAGAGCAAACAGCTGCTGAGCAGTCTTTGCAAAAATATTTGATTTCTCTGCTCGTATGAACTGGACACATATCCTTTGCGGCATAGTTTACACTCTCTTCTCCTGTCGCCTGGATGTAAAAATTAGAAGTAAAATCAGGAACCCCACCTTTAGGAATGGTAACATCATGGCGGCATAATGGACACGGAAACTGATTGTTAACAGACACTCTCTTGATGTAATCTTCTAGACAGGTGAAACAGAAAGTATGATGACAGTCGATTAGTTTAGGGTTCGTGAAGTCGTTTAAACAAATACTGCACACTATTTTCTCTGTCTTTTCAGCCATGATTTGCGATCAAAAAACAGTTAGTCTTGCTGTCGCCAATCATTTGACATAACTGAACAAGTACAAACTTGTTTTAACATAATTCAATTCACGAGGAAGTTGTTTTATAAAAACTAAACATAGTTCTTGGAAAAATCAATGCTTGAATAACTGTATACATATACAATAAAAGTAGACTTGTGTATCCAGATCGGGTGTTAACTGTATTGATCGTTTCTGTTATCAAGTTGACTCAAGATTATGTTAATATAATGGTGTTGCATTTCGTATGTTTATTATAACCTCACTAACTAAAAAACATGGCGTAATGTACGAGAAGGTTTTTAAGAATAGGACAAAATGAACTTTTATTTCAATAATCTACTCCGGGCTGGTTTAACGCATACGCGAGAGAGAGAGAAATGGGGTTTAACGTCCATTTGACACAAACTAGGTCATTTCTGGACTAACATATGGTTGCGGTTGGACAGGCGACCCTACTCCTTGCCACGTACAACCGGGGATTCGAAACCACGTCAGTTGACTCAATGACAGGCTTCATTATACAGCACGCACGTGCCAACCATTCGGCCATACATCACCACACCCCACCCCACCCCAACGCATACGCGCTACATTACCCGCGTGTACGTGACAAGGGGCAGGGTCGCTTGTCCAATCTCGTGGATTTCGTTCAAAATGAACTAGTCTGTGTTGAGTCGAGTTCCTGCGTTGACCAAGAAAGTTCATTGTGATTTTCCAGCATGATTCCCTCTTGTCGAAAAATGGGACGAAAAACCGAGGTCCCGTACGTGTAGGGTTAACATGGTTGTGCATCCAAAAGAACCCTTGGCAGTTGAAATTCGAGTGTAGACTGTAGTGCCCCTCTCGGCCTCTCTCTCTCTCTCTTGAACAGTTGATTATGCGAAGGGTCTAACATTGATAAGCGTTCATACACATATTTGGGAACGTTAGTCGCATTATTTCTGTTACCTCTTTTTTTTTTCAAATCATTTTTAGTGAAGCCTGTACCATAACAGGCCCGGGACTGTACAGCGCAGTGGACGCTTACGACTGGCCCCCGGATCCATTCACTTGATTTGATATTTTCCGCAGGTTTATCTTATAGGTTTTTGTTTTTCGTGTAGTGCGGTCCTCCTGCACTTACTATTAGAGCGGACTGATTAACCATTAACCAGAGCTAAATCTGCCTAATAGTCTTTCATTAGGACAGAAATTTAACTAACACGAAAAGACCTTAATCAACTGTCGATGCCATCTTATGTGTCGGATTTTAACTGGATTTGAATTCAATCTGCTGTTCAGCGCTCATTGAAAATGAAATGCAAAAATGAATAGCCAAGACTATGTTTGTGATCCTGCCAAATTTAGAAATGATGATCGAGATTAGGCCTAGGCATTATACTGTCATACTTCAATAAATTAGTTAAAAACTACATAATGTAAAGGTCATTTGCTGATTTCAATCAGATGAAGTTCTGTTTAGCCTCGATTTTCATTACTGAAATCGGTAAAACAAAACTAATAGTTTTGAATATTCATTTCATTGTTAACCTGTAGGAAAGTTTTGAGTGTTATAATCCAACAAATATCGCAGTCTAGCCTTGACATCGAGAACTGATTATGGTCTGGATAAGTTAATTAATGTCTAATTGATAGTTTATATAATATTTCAGACCTAAAGAAAGACCTACAATATAGGCAGATTTAGCTCTTGCATAATGCATGTTTAAGCAGTGTTCATGTATTGGAAGATAATATTTGTATATTGAACTAGTTCATTGTTTATAATATTTTATTACCTAGTTTTGTAAATATCTTAAATTATTCTGTATAAAATAAAACAAAATTTAATTGTTGCTTGTGGTGTGATCTTCAAATGATTGGATATGTTTTAACATAGACAAATCGAGATGGTGCATAAGTATATGAGCTTGTACGCCTGACATATTTCCGGTGTTGTCAAAGTTTTTTGTAAATATCGGATCTGGTAAACCTGACACGTATATAGAAATGGTGTTTGGTTCCATTTTATGTAAAAGAAGCTTACTGTAGGATGATTTATTCACAAAAAACACGCAATGGCCAATGGGTCTCGGTCTACGAGCTAGGCTAGGGTCTGCACATGACCGAAAATGACGTCAAAAGGGAAACCCGTAAAAGAGCCAATACCTGAAGTCTCCCTCTTTAGCTATCTTTAAAGGAGCTAAACCCCTTAAATTATTTGTAACAAGCCAACAGTGAGGCTGATGTCCCCCGCCGAAATGCCAAAATAAATAGATGACACATATTAATTAATCACACATTTTTTTTTTCAAACGTATCGAGCAATCAAACAGTACACGAAGTGTCACCCAAAAGTGTTTTATAAAGAAAAATGCTAAAACCGACGAGAAAAATGAAAATAGGTTGCCATGCAACGAAACATACGCCCACACAGCAGCCAAATCGTCTGGGCAGTCAACAGAGTTGTTGCATTTTAAGTAATCATCTGAAAATCATAATTCAAACTCACCCATAACTACGGTGAAACTGTGATATAATCAAACGTTTTTTTAAATCAGATAATAATTGTGACCACCAGAGGGACCACAAGCTAAAAAGGGTGATTTTTCGTACAATCAGGGGCCATAATTCAGGAAGTTACGATCCGATATGGGCAAATATGCAATGGAACCAAGATCATTAGGTTATAAACATGTATTTCATTTTTTAATCAAAATCAGTTCAAAATTGTGACATCTATAGGGTCCACAACCTTGATATAACATACACAATTCGCGTACAGACGGCGGCCATTTCATCCGTCAACTCTGGTCCGATTTTCACGAAATTCAAATTCTCTCTTCATTACCATGAAATCGTGATATAATCAAACGTTTTTTTTTAAATCGGATAATAATTGTGACCTCCAGAGGGACCACAAGCTAACAAAAGCGATTTTTCGCACAATCAGGGAACATAAATACAGAAAGTTATGATCCGATGGGCGCAAATATCGAAAGGAACCAAGATCTTTGGGTTATGAACATACATGTCAAATTTCATCAAAATCGGTTCAAAATTGTGACCTCTATAGGGTCCACAACCTTGACATAACATATTTTCACACTATTCGTGTACAAACGGTGGCCATTTTGTCCGTCAATTTTGGTCCGATTTTCACGAAATTCGAACTCAACTTTCATAACCATGGAACGGTGATATAATCAAACGTTTTTTTAAATCGGATAACAATTTTGACCTACAGAGGGACCACAAACTAAAAAGGGCGATTTTTCGGACAATCAGGGGCCATAATTCGGGAAGTTAGGATCCGATGAGCGCAAATATCGAAAGGAACCAAGATCGTTGGGTTATAAACATACATGTCAAGTTTCATCAAGATCGGTTCAAAATTGTGACCTCTATAAGATCCACAACCTTGATGTAACATATTTTCACACTATTCGCATACAAACGGCGGCCATTTTGTCCGTCAATTTTGGTTCGATTTTCACGAAATTCGAACTCAACCTTCATAACCATGGAACGGTGATATAATCAAACGTTTTTTTTAAATCGGATAACAATTTTGACCTCCAGAGGGACCACAAGCTAAAAAGGGCGATTTTTCGGACAATCAGGGGCCATAATTCAGGAAGTTATAATCCGATGTGCGCAAATATCGAAAGGAACCAAGATCGTTGGGTTATAAACATACATGTCAAGTTTCATCAAAATCAGTTCAAAATTGTAACCTCTATAAGGTCCACAACATTGATGTAACATATCTTCACACTATTCGTGTACAAACGGCGGCCATTTTGTCCGTCAATTTTGGTCCGATTTTCACGAAATTCGAACTCAACCTTCATAACCATGGAACGGTGACATAATCAAACGTTTTTTTAAATCGGATAACAATTTTGACCTCCAGAGGGACCACAAGCTAAAAAGGACGATTTTTCGGACTATCAAGGGCCATAATTCAGGAAGTTACGATCCGATTGGCGCAAATATCAAAAGGAACCAATATCTTTGGGTTATAAACATGCAGTTCAAGTTTCATCCAAATCGGTTCAAAATTGTGACCTCTACACTGTTCACAAGCTAAAAAACGTGACTTTTCGTACAATCAGGGGCCATAACCCATGAAGTTACCGTCCGATACATGCTAATATCGAAAGGAACCGAGATCTTAGGGTGATAAACCTATATTTTAAGTTTCATTGTGGACGTCCGGACGGACGGACGAACAGGGGCGACGACAATATACGTCCACATGAAAATGTGGGCGTATAAAAATGTACCCTAGTTAGGGGGACCCTCAAGGCAGACAAAAGGGCCTCCACGCTTGAAAAAAGGGCCCCTCTGGCCAAGGCAACGGGCCCTCGTGTCCGAGTCAATCGTTTCTATACACTGTTACTGTCGAATCCATTACTGAATGAGAATGCAGTCATTGTATTGGCATAAAAATCATCAATCAAGATGAACCTAAGTTATCTTGTCCCAAAGTATCAACCAATCAAATTGCTTATCTCTGCTTACCCTAAGCGGAAAATGCTCATCTTCGAACTCCATCAAGGCATTGACCTAATAAACACATACACCAAGTTTGAACATTCTAGCTCAATTAGGAAGAGAGTTATTGTGTCCCAAAAAGTGTGACGGACAGACAGACTGACAGACAGACGGACGAACCCATTTTAATAGTCCCCCAACTTTCTTCGAAAGGCGGGGGACAATAATATTCTAAATTAAAAACACGAATTAGAATTCAATACTGGTCCATGTTAATCAATATTGATGTTGTTATCTTGCCGTGAAAATATTAGTTCCGACACGATATATCTTTCAATCCGCTTTTCACGATTCACGTTCTTACGATACACATATTGAATCGCAAGATGCTGAAACAATTTACATGATTCTTTTTATGTTTTTTTTTCTTGCTTCACTAATTAAGTAAACTGTCACGCTTAATTATCTGTGTCTCACATTATCCATAGCTACACAAACAACCTTAAATTGTTTTCGTCCTTATTTTGATCTGTTGGCCACAAGTAGACAAACGAACATTTCAAGTAATTTTATCGTAACTGCAGTTGCGATACCCAGCACTGAAAAATTAAGGATCCTATTGCACACAATATTTAAAGCTGCAATTTCATATTTTTGAGTTATATTTTTAAAATTTATTAAAATAAAACCTTAAAATAGATGGTATCTATAAACAGTCCTACCTTGTTAAAGAATAATTCTATTATTCACTATTACCAGTTGAGAAATTGGCAAAAATGTAATTTTCAACTTCAAATTCAAACGTTTGAAGATAGTTATTGCATTGGGGCAATAGAAAAACAAGGGAGGTAATTGTGTTATCATTTCCTGTGTTAATGAGTTATAAGAGTATGGAATAATGCCTATGATCGTAAAGTAGTGAGTTGACAATCTGTTTAGGAAAAGACATAGAAATAATTATGTTTTGACTTTCTTTGAAAATATGGAATTATCGCTTTAAGACACAATGAACATTTTACAATCAGTACACGAGTCGTGGTTTCGGGTGCCATTTGTAATGAAGAATGAAAAACATAACCTACAAGACAATGCAAAAGTAATTAGTAATGGCCGATCCACAAAAGACAAAATAAGTAAATTAACATATACAATCACAATATGCGGACATGAAATGAAATGGAGTTTAACGTCCTACTGCTCTGCTCCGACTGGGCTGATGAAGATGGTTAAGCGGACGTAAATGACTTTCGTTCAATTTTGATTTCACCGAACATAAATGATTAGACATTACAATATTTCCTTTAAAACCTGAGGGGTTGGGATGGTCTAGTGGTCTAGAGTGCCGCGCTTTGACCTCTAGCTGGCCGGTCACCTCTGGCTTGCGGCTGTGGTTTCGATCCCTGGTGTGAACATATGTGGCCTTCTCAACTTTGTGGGTTCCTCCAGGCACTCCTGTTTCCCCCCACTGCTAAAAACCCCTACACGCAAGCGAATTATTGAATTTTGGAATTTACCGTCCGGAAATACGTCAGAATGCACCAAATTGAATCTAATTTACCAAATTTTTCCCGTTAATTGGTTGAGCGCAATTAGTTAAGAAATTATCAAACCTAGACCCCCCCCCTGCAAAAAATCCTGGATCCGCGCCTGCAGTCCTATATGTGAAATACTTCAATTAATGAAATAAAATCACAGGGGTCCTACTGACCAAATCACAAGAATATTCAATATCTAAAATCAATCCTTAGCATAAACTTGAAGTGGTCTTGGGGTTTGTACAATTCTGAGTCTATTAATTTCTGTAAATGTTCAAAATTCTTCTACCTTGGTTACTTTGACAGTCATTTGTATTCTAAAGTTATTATTTTCGTCCAGGAAACCATTTTGTTTGTCAGCAAACTTGTCCCAGTCTATAAAAGATGCCCAACCCCAGCCTCCCCCTTCGTCAGGAGTGTAAGAGTGGCTTTGAGTGTATGTTGTTATTGCTTTACTAGTGGTTACATTCATCAACGTCAATTTCGATTCTGAAGAACAATTTATGTTGTGTTTCTTTCTCCAGCAAAGATACACTCCTAAACTTGATTTTCCTTCTTCTACGTTCTTCTTAATATATGTATACCAAGACTGCCCATTAATAATGTGATCACTACCACGAGAGATCTCTCCTTCACGAACTTCCTCAAATTTGATAACATCAGTAAACATGGATTGCTCCTGATAGAGCAACGCCCCCAGTTGTTTCATCAATATAGTTTTACCAGTATCAATCACTGCTTTTTCAAACCATGCGCAATATACATTCGGTATATCCATCTTTTTCAAACCACTTTCTTCGTGTTCTTTAGTGACGTGTTGTATTCTGTTTATCACGTGCACAATTGATTTATTTTCTATAACGTCTGCAGAATATCTATGGCTGACTTTCATCTTTTCTATTAACGTGTCCATCTCTTCCAGAGGTTTTGTTAATTTCCGTCTTTGTTCGTCTTGTGACGTTTGAATCTGTAATTTGGTGTCTTCTCCTGCTTGCTTTGCTTCTGAGCAGAATTTAGCAACTTGTTCGTCTACGGCCTTACAAGCCATTTCAGCAGAGTTGTCGACTTCTGCTAATAAGGACTTCAAAGAATCTGTATATAATTCAAACTCTTTAATTCGGTGTTGAAAATCGAGATTTAGTTTTATCATTCTGCCTGTGTACTCCTGTTGAACTTGATCATCCTGTAAATCCGAGAATGGGTGTCCGTTATGACTGCTCACAAAACAATCAGAGCAAACAGCAACTGAGCAATCTTTGCAAAAATATTTGATTTCTCTGCTCGTATGAACTGGACACATATCCTTAGAGGCATAGTTTACACTCTCTTCTCCTGTCGCCTGGATGTAAAAATTAGAAGTAAAATCAGGAACCCCACCTTTAGGAATGGTTACATCATGGCGGCATAATGGACACGGAAACTGATTGTTAACAGACACTCTCTTGATGTAATCTTCTAGACAGGTGAAACAGAAAGTATGATGACAGTCGATTAATTTAGGGTTGTGGAAGTCGTTTAAACAAATACTGCACACTATTTTCTCTGTCTTTTCAGCCATGATTTGCTATCAAAAATCAATCAGTCTTGCTGTCATCAATAATTTTAAAAAAACCAAACCCGGTTCTTAGAAATAACTACTCCCAATAAAATGGATGCTTGAATAACTGTTTATGCAATATAAGTAGACTTGTGTAATCCAGATCAGATGTTAACTGTATTGCAATATACATTAAGAATTCGAACTTGGTGATCGTTTCTATTATCAAGTTGACTCAAGATTATGTTAATATAATAGTGTTGCATTTCATATCATTGACATATATATTATATATCCTGTATATTATAACCTCACAAACTAAAGAAATTTAAACATGGCGTAATGTACGAGAAGGTTTTTAAGAATAGGACAAAATTGACTTTGTATTTCAATAATCTTCTCCGCGAGAGAGAGAAGTGGGGATTAACGTCTACTTGACACAAACTAGGTCATTTCTGGACTAACATATGTTTAATTTTTTATTTCAATAATTCTCTTGAGCGTAGGGGTCTTTAGCAGTGGGAGGAAACCGGAGGACCCGGAGAAAACCCACGCGGTTGGACAGGCGACCCTACTCCTTGCCACGTACAACCGGGGATTCGAAACCACGCCAGTTGACTCAATGACAGGCTTCATGATACAGCACGCACGTGCTCACCATTCGGCCACCCACCCCCCTAACGCACACGCGCTACATTACTCGCGTGTACGTGACAAGGAGCAGGGTCGCTTGTCCAATCTCGTGGATTTCGTTCAAAATGAACTAGTCTGTGTTGAGTCGAGTTCCTGCGTTGACCAAGAAAGTTCATTGTGATTTTCCGGCATGGTTCCCTCTAGTCGAAAAATGGGACGTAAAACCGAGGTCCGTGTAGAGTTAACATTGTTGTGCATCCAAAAGAATCCTTGGCAGTTGAAATTCGAGTGTAGACTGTAGTGCCCCTCTCGCCCTCTCTCTCTCTCTCTCTCTCTCTCTCTCTCTTGAACAGTTGATTATGCGAAGGGTCTAACATTGATAAGCGTTCATACACATATTTGGGAACGTTAGTCGCATTATTTCTGTTACCTCTTTTTTTTTTCAAATCATTTTTAGTGAAGCCTGTACCATAACAGGCCCGGGACTGTACAGTGCAGTGGACGCTTACGACTGGCCCCCGGATCCATTCACTTGATTTGATATTTTCCGCAGGTTTATCTTATAGGTTTTTGTTTTTCGTGTAGTGCGGTCCTCCTGCACTTACTATTAGAGCGGACTGATTAACCATTAACCAGAGCTAAATCTGCCTAATAGTCTTTCATTAGGACAGAAATTTAACCAACACGAAAAGACTTGAATCAACTGTCGATGCCATTTCATGTGTCGGATTTTAACTGGATTTGAATTCAATCTGCTGTTCAGCGCTCATTGAAAATGAAATGCAAAAATGAATAGCCAAGACTATGTTTGTGATCCTGCCAAATTTAGAAATGATGATCGAGATTAGGCCTAGGCATTATACTGTCATACTTCAATAAATTAGTTAAAAACTACATAATGTAAAGGTCATTTTCTGAAAATTTCAGTCAGATGAAGTTCTGTTTAGCCCCGATTTTCATTACTGAAATCGGTAAAACAAAACTAATAGTTTTGAATATTCATTTCATTGTTAACCTGTAGGAAAGTTTTGAGTGTTATAATCCAACAAATATCGCAGGCTAGCCTTGACACCGAGAACTGATTATGGTCTGGATAAGTTAATTAATGTCTAATTGATAGTTTATATAATATTTCAGACCTAAAGAAAGACCTTCAATAGGCAGATTTAGCTCTTGCATAATGCATGTTTAAGCAGTGTTCATGTATTGGAAGATAATATTTGTATATTGAACTAGTTCATTGTTTATAAGTATATGAGCTTGTACGCCTGACATAATATGGCATCGGTGGGTAAACCTGACACGTATTTAGAAATGGCGTTTGGTTCCATTTTATGTAAAAGAAGCTTACTGTAGGATGATTTATTCACAAAAAACACACAATGGCCAATGGGGCTCGGTCTACGAGCTAGGCCAGGGTTTGCACATGACCGAAATTGACGTCAAAAGGGAAACCCGTAAAAGATCCAATACCTGAAGTCTCCCTCTTTAGCTATCTTTAAAGGAGCTAAACCTCTTAAATTATTTGTAATAATATTCTAAATTAAAAACATGAATTAGAAATCAATATCGGTCCATGTTAATCAATATTGATGTTGTTATCTTGCCGTAAAAATATTAGTGCCGACACGATATATCATTCAATCGGTGTTTCGCAATTCAAGTTCTTACAATACGCATATTGAATCGCAAGATGCTGAAACAATTTACATGATTCTTTTCATGGTTTTTTTCTTGCTTCACTAAGTAACCTGTCACTCTTAATTATCCCGGGGGTTGGTATGGCCTAGTGGTCTAGAGTGCCGCGCTTCGACCTCTAGCTGGCCGGTCACCTCTGGCTTGTGGCTGTGGTTTCGATCCCTGGTATGAGCGTATGTGACATGGAGATAGGGGCGCCTTCTCAACCTCGTGGGTTTCCTCCGGGCACTCCGGCTTTCTCCCACTGCTAAAGACCCCTACGCCCAAGCGAATAATTGAAATAAAATTGAAACCATACGTTAGTCCCGAAATGATCTAGTTGTGTCAAGTGGACGTTAAACCCCATTTCTCTCTCTCTCTCTTAATTATCCCTGTCTCACACTATCCATAGCTACACAAACAACCTTAAATTGTTTTGGTCCTTATTTTGATCTGTTGGCCACAAGTGGACAAACGAACATTTCAAGTAATTTTATCGTAACTGCATTTGCAATACCCAGTACTGAAAAATTAAGGATCCTACTACATACAATATCTAAAGCTGCAATTTCAGATTTTTGAGTTATATTTTTAAAATTTATTAAAATAAAACCTTAAAATAGATGGTATCTATTAACAGTCCTACTTTGTTAAAGAATAATCCTATTATTCACTATTACCAGTTGAGAAATTGGCAAAAATGTAATTTTCAACTTCAAATTCAAACGTTTGAAGATAGTTATTGCATTGGGGCAATAGAAAAACAAGGGAGGTAATTATGTTATCATTTCGTGTGTTAATGAGTTACAAGAGTATGGAATAATGCCTATGATCGTAAAGTAGTGAGTTGACAACCTGTTGAGGAAAAGACATAGAAATAATTATGTTTTGACTTTCTTTGAAAATATGAAATTATCGCTTTAAGACACAATGAGCATTTTACAATCCGTACACGAGTCGTGGTTTCGGGTGCCATTTGTAATGAAGAATGAAAAACATAACCTACAAGACAATGCAAAAGTAATTAGTAATGGCCGATCCACAAAAGACAAAATAAGTAAACTAACATATACAATCACAATATGCGGACATGAAATGAAATGGAGTTTAACGTCCTACTGCTCTGCTCCGACTGGGCTGATGAAGATGGTTAAGCGGACGTAAATGACTTTCGTTCAATTTTGATTTCACCGAACATAATTGATTAGACATTACAATATTACGTTTAAAAACTGAATATAAATCACTTTACATACATGCATATTACATTAAAATGTGCTTTTACACCCATTTTCGTTTATTTTAAATTTCCAAATAATTACCAATCGATGTCTTTCTGGACCTGACGATAGATCCAACCGAGCTCTTCAATTTATGGCTGTTTATCTATGTAGCACACAAAACTATAGAAATAATATCGTAGGGGTCTTTCTGACCGAATCACAAGATTATTAACAATCTAAAATCAATCCTATGTGTGAAATACTTCAATTAATGAAATAAAATCACAGGGGTCCTATTGATCAAATCACAAGAATATTAATTATCTAAAATGTATTCTAAGCATAAACTTAAAGTGGTCTTGGGGTTTGTACAATTCTGAGTCTATGGTGAAATTGTTCTATTAACTTCTGTAAATGTTCAAAATTCTTCTACCTTGGTTACTTTGACAGTCATTTGTATTCTAAAGTTATTATTTTCGTCCAGGAAACCATTTTGTTTGTCAGCAAACTTATCCCAGTCTAACATTCGCCAACCCCGGCCTTCCGCTCCGTCAGGAGTGTAAGTGTAGCTTTGAGTGCATGTTGTTATTGCTTTACTAGTGGTTACATTCATCAACGTCAATTTCGATTCTGAAGAACAATTTATGTTGTGTTTCTTTCTCCAGCAAAGATACACTTCTAAACTTGATTGTTCTTCTTCTGCCTTCTTCTTAATATATGTATACCAAGACTGCCCATTAATAATGTGATCACTACCACGAAAGATCTCTCCTTCACGAACTTCATCAAATTTGATAACATCGGTAAACATGGATTGCTCCTGATAGAGCAACGCCCCCAGTTGTTTCATCAATATTGTTTTACCAGTATCAATCACTGCTTTTTCAAACCATGCGCAGTTTACAATCGGTATATCCATCTTTTTCAAACCATTTTCTTCATGTTCTTTAGTGACGTGTTGTATTCTGTTTATCACATGGGCAATTGATTTATTTTCTATAACGTCTGCAGAATATCTATGGCTGACTTTCATCTTTTCTATTAATGTTTTCATCTCTTCCAGAGGTTTTGTTAATGTTCTTCTTTCTTCGTCTTGTGACGTTTGAATCTGTAATTTGGTGTCTTCTCCTGCTTGCTTTGCTTCTGAGCAGATTTTAGCAACTTGTACGTCTACGGCCTTACAAGCACTTTCAGCAGAGTTGTCGACTTCTGCTAATAATGACTTCAAAGAATCTGTATATAATTCAAACTCTTTAATTCGGTGTTGAAAATCGAGATTTAGTTTTATCATTCTGCCTGTGTACTCCCGTTGAACTTGATCATCCTGTAAATCCGAGAATGGGTGTCCGTTATGATTGCTCACAAAACAATCAGAGCAAACAGCTGCTGAGCAGTCTTTGCAAAAATATTTGATTTCTCTGCTCGTGTGAACTGGACACATATCCTTAGAGGCATAGTTTATACTCTCTTCTCCTGTCGCCTGGATGTAAAAATTAGAAGTAAAATCAGGAACCCCACCTTTAGGAATGGTAACATCATGGCGGCATAATGGACACGAAAACTGATTGTTAACAGACGCTCTCTTGATGTAATCTTCTAGACAGGTGAAACAGAAAGTATGATGACAGTCGATTAATTTAGGGTTCCTGAAGTCGTTTAAACAAATACTGCACACTATTTTCTCTGTCTTTTCAGCCATGATTTGCGATCAAAAAACAGTTAGTCTTGCTGTCGCCAATAATTTGACATAACTGAACAAGTACACACTTGTTTTAACATAATTCAATTCACGGGGAAGTTGTTTTATAAAAACTAAACATAGTTCTTGGAAAAATGAATGCTTGAATAACTATGTATAGATATACAATAGAAGTAGACTTGTGTATTCCAGATCGTGTGTTAACTGTATTGTAGGAACCCTTAAGAATTCGAACTTAGTGATCGTTTCTATTATCAAGTTGTGTTGCATTGACATATTTATATCCTGTACATTATAACCTCACAAATTAAAGAAATTTAAACATGGCGTAATGTACGAGAAGGTTTTTGAGAATAGGACATGTATTTCAATAATCTTCTTCGGGCTGGTTTAACGCATACGCGAGAGAGACAGAGAGAGAAATGGGGTTTAACGTCCACTTGACACAAACTAGGTCATTTCTGGACTAACATATGGTTGCGGTTGGACAGGCGACCCTACGCCTTGCCACGTACAACCGGGGATTCGAAACCACGTCAGTTGACTCAATGACAGGCTTCATGATACAGCACGCACGTGCCAACCATTCGGCCATACATCACCCCACCCCACCCTAACGCACACGCGCTACATTACCCGCGTGTACGTGACAAGGGGCAGGGTCGCTTGTCCAATCTCGTGGATTTCGTTCAAAATGAACTAGTCTGTGTTGAGTCGAGTTCCTGCGTTGACCAAGAAAGTTCATTGTGATTTTCCGGCATGGTTCCCTCTAGTCGAAAAATGGGACGTAAAACCGAGGTCCCGTACGTGTAGGGTTAACATGGTTGTGCATCCAAAAGAACCCTTGGCAGTTGAAATTCGAGTGTAGACTGTAGTGCCCCTCTCGCCCTCTCTCTCACTCTCTCTCTCTCTTGAACAGTTGATTATGCGAAGGGTCTAACATTGATAAGCGTTCATACACATATTTGGGAACGTTAGTCGCATTATTTCTGTTACCTCTTTTTTTTCAAATCATTTTTAGTGAAGCCTGTACCATAACAGGCCCGGGACTGTACAGTGCAGTGGACGCTTACGACTGGCCCCCGGATCCATTCACTTGATTTGATATTTTCCGCAGGTTTATCTTATAGGTTTTTGTTTTTCGTGTAGTGCGGTTCTCCTGCACTTACTATTAGAGCGGACTGATTAACCATTAACCAGAGCTAAATCTGCCTAATAATCTTTCATTAGGACAGAAATTTAACTAACACGAAAAGACTTGAATCAACTGTCGATGCCATCTTATGTGTCGGATTTTAACTGGATTTGAATTCAATCTGCTGTTCAGCGCTCATTGGAAATGAAATCCAAAAATGAATAGCCGAGACTATGTTTGTGATCCTGCCAAATTTAGTAATGATGATCGAGATTAGGCCTAGGCATTATACTGTCTTACTTCAATAAATTAGTTAAAAACTACATAATGTAAAGGTCATTTGCTGATTTCAATCAGATGAAGTTCTGTTTAGCCTCGATTTTCATTACTGAAATCGGTAAAACAAAACTAATAGTTTTGAATATTCATTTCATTGTTAACCTGTAGGAAAGTTTTGAGTGTTATAATCCAACAAATATCGCAGGCTAGCCTTGACATCGAGAACTGATTATGGTCTGGATAAGTTAATTAATGTCTAATTGATAGTTTATATAATATTTCAGACCTAAAGAAAGACCTACAATATAGGCAGATTTTGCTATTGCATAATGCATGTTTAAGCAGTGTTCATGTATTGGAAGATAATATTTGTATATTGAACTAGTTCATTATTTATAATATTTTATTACCTAGTATTGTAAATATCTTAAATTATTCTGTATAACATAAAATAAAATATAATTGTTGCTTGTGGTGTGATCTTCAAATGATTGGATATGTTTTATCATGGACAAATCAAGATGGTGCATAAGTATATGAGCTTGTACGCCTGACATATTTCGGGTGTTGTCAAAGTTTTTTGTAAATATTGGATCTGGCATCGGTGGGTAAACCTGACACGTATATAGAAATGGCGTTTGGTTCCATTTTATCTAAAAGAAGCTTACTGTAGGATGATATATTCACAAAAACACACAATGGGTCTCAGTCTACGAGCTAAGCCAGGGTTTGCACATGACCGAAAATGACGTCAAAAGGGAAACCCGTAAAAGATCCAATACCCGAAGTCTCCCTCTTTAGCTATCTTTAAAGGAGCTAAACCTCTTAAATTATTTGTAATAATATTCTAAATTAAAAACACGAATTAGAAATCAATATCGGTCAATGTTAACCAATATTGATGTTGTTATCTTGCCGTGAAAATATTAGTGCAGACACGATATATCATTTGATCAATGTTTCGCAATTCACGTTCTTACGATACACATATTGAATCGCAAGATGCTGAAACAATTTACATGATTCTTTTTATGTTTTTTTTTTCTTGCTTCAGTATGTAAACAGTCACTCTTAATTATCCCGGTCTCACATTATCCATAGCTACACAAACAACCTTAAATTGTTTTGCTCCTTATTTTGATCTGTTGGCCACAAGTAGACAAACGAACATTTCAAGTAATTTTATCGTAACTGCAGTTGCAATACCCAGCACTGGAAAATTAAGGATCCTACTACATACAATATTTAAAGCTGCAATTTCATATTTTTGAGTTATATTTTTAAAATTTATTAAAATAAAACCTTAAAATAGATGGTATCTATAAACATTCCTACCTTGTTAAAGAATAATCTTATTATTCACAATTGCCAGTTGAGAAATTGGCAAAAATGTAATTTTCAACTTCAAATTCAAACGTTTGAAGATAGTTATTGCATTGGGGCAATAAAAAAACAAGGGAGGTAATTGTGTTATATCCTGTGTTAATGAGTTTTATAAGAGTCTGGAATAATGCCTATGATCGTAAAGTAGTGAGTTGACAACCTGTTGAGGAAAAGACATAGAAATAATTATGTTTTGACTTTCTTTGAAAATATGAAATTATTGCTTTAAGACACAATGAACATTTTACAATCTGTACACAAGTCGTGGTTTCGTGTGCCATTTGTAATGAACAAAGAAAAACATAACCTACAAGACAATGCAAAAGTAATTAGTAATGGCTGATCCCCAAAAGACAAAATAAGTAAACTAACATATACAATCGAATATGCGGACATAAAATGAAATGAAATGGAGTTTAACGTCCTACTGTTCTGCTCCGACTGGGCTGATGAAGATGGTTAAGCGGACGTAAATGACTTTCGTTCAATTTTGATTCCACTGAACATAAATGATTAGACATTACAGACATTACAATATCTCCTTTAAAACCTGAGGGGGGTTGGGATGGCCTAGTGATCTAGAGTGCCGCGCTATGACCTCTAGCTGGCTTGCGGCTGTGGTTTCGTTCCCTGATGTGAGCATATGTGGCATGGAGATAGGGGCGCCTTCTCAACTTCGTGGGTTTCCTCCAGGCACTCCTGTTTCTCGAATTATTGAAATAAGATTAAACCATATGTTAGTCCCAAAATGACCTGGTTTGTGTCGAGTGGAAGTTAAACCCCATTTTTCTCTCTCTCTCTTTAAAAACTGAATATAAATCACTTTACATTCATATTACAGTAAAATGTGCTTTTACACTCATTTTCATCTATTTTAAATTTCCAAATAATTACCAGTCGATGTCTTTCTGGACCTGAAGATAGATCCAACCGAGCTCCTCAATTTATGGCTGCTTATCCGTTTATATTTATATAGCACACAAAGCAATAGAAATAATATCACGTGGTCCTTCTGACCGAATCACAAGATTATTAACAATCTAAAATCAGTCCTATGTGTGAAATACTTCAATTAATGAAATTAAATCACAGGGGTCCTACTGACCAAATCACAAGGATATTAATTATCTAAAATGTATGGAGTTTGTACATTTCTGAGTCTAGGATAAAATTGTTCGAATAAATTCTGCCAATCCCAATCTAATTAAAATATAGATCTATATTTCGTTTCGTTTTTTATACTTTCGATGGCCTACACTCATGTAGATCTAACAAGTTATAGTGGGAGCTCACGTTCTATGACGTCAGGTATCAAGCACGGGACATTTGACCCGATAACGTCAGTCATTCGATTAACCAATTAGCGACCGCCATGCTTTTTAAAATCTACTTTTGTTTTGTTTTGATTTCTATCCGCTGGTGTTAGTATAGACGTCATTGGCTGGTAATATCTACCCACAGTTCCACGCATGAAAAGGTCAAACGGTCGATTCGACAGACCATTTGATTGGCTGACCCCTCATTTGAGGCAGAACACCAGTTAAATAACAAGTCCTCCAGATCCAGTAAAGACAAGAAAAAACAAAATTTTGAACTATAAAAAACGAAACGAAATTGGATCTGTGTTTTAATCAGATTGTGCCAATCCAGGCGCGGATCCAGGATTTTTTGCAGGGGGGTCTAGGTTTGATAATTGCGATTGGCGTAGCCCAGCGCCGAAGGCGCTCAACCAATCAACGGTGGGTTTGGGGGCCCTCCCCCAGAAAAATTTGGTAAATTAGATTCAATTTGGTGCATTCTGACGTATTTCCGGAAGGTAAATTCCAAAATTACAGGTCTAAAAATCGCCAATAAAATCGCATAAAAAATTTTCTAGTCTGAGCAGGGGGGGGGGGGGGGGGGGGGCGGACCCCCCCCCCCCCCCTCTGGATCCGCGCCTGCAATCTTCAAAATTCTTCTACCTTGGTTACTTTGACAGTCATTTTTATTGTGAAGTTATTATTTTCGTCCAGGAAGCCATTTTGTTTATCAGCAAACCTTTCCCAGTCAAGAAATGATGACCAACCCCAGCCTTCCATTCCGTCCGGGGTGTAAGTGTGGTTTAGAGTGTATGATATTGCCTTACTAGTGGTTGCATTCATCAACGTGGCCTTACATTTTACAGAATAATTTGTGTTGTTTTTCTTTCTCCAAAAAAGATGCACTTCTAAACTTGATTTTTCTTCTTTCCGTTTCTTACCAATACCTATATACAAAGACTGCCCATTAATAGTGTGATCACTACCAAAACACGTCTCTTCCTCACTAACTTCATTCAATTAGAAAACATCGGTTAACATAAATTGCTCCTGATAGAGCAACGCCCCCAGTTGTTCCATCAATATTGTTTTACCAGTATCAATCACTGCTTTTTCAAACCATGCGCAGTTTACATTCGGTATATCCATCTTTTTCAAACCACTTTCTTCGTGTTCTCTAGTGACGTGTTGTATTCTTTTTATAACATGGGCAATTGATTTATTTTCTATAACGTCTGCAGAATATCTATGGCTGACTTTCATCTTTTCTATTAATGTTTTCATCTCTTCCAGAGGTTTTGTTAATTTTCTTCTTTCTTCGTCTTGTGACGTTTGAATCTGTAATTTGGTGTCTTCTCCTGCTTGCTTTGCTTCTGAGCAGATTTTAGCAACTTGTACGTCTACGGCCTTACAAGCACTTTCAGCAGAGTTGTCGACTTCTGCTAATAATGACTTCAAAGAATCTGTATATAATTCAAACTCTTTAATTCGGTGTTGAAAATCGAGATTTAGTTTTATCATTCTGCCTGTGTACTCCTGTTGAACTTGGTCATCCTGTAAATCCGAGAATGGGTGTCCGTTATGACTGCTCACAAAACAATCAGAGCAAACAGCTGCTGAGCAGTCTTTGCAAAGATATTTGATTTCTCTGCTCGTGTGAACTGGACACATATCCTTAGAGGCATAGTTTACACTCTCTTCTCCTGTCGCCTGGATGTAAAAATTAGAAGTAAAATCAGGAACCTCACCTTTAGGAATGGTAACATCATGGCGGCATAATGGACACGGAAACTGATTGTTAACAGACACTCTCTTGATGTAATCTTCTAGACAGGTGAAACAGAAAGTATGATGACAGTCGATTAATTTAGGGTTGTGGAAGTCGTTTAAACAAATACTGCACACTATTTTCTCTGTCTTTTCAGCCATGATTTGCTATCAAAAATCAATCAGTCTTGCTGTCATCAATAATTTAAAAAAAAAACAAAACCCGGTTCTTAGAAATAACTACTCCCAATAAAATGGATACTTGAATAACTGTTTATACAATATAAGTAGACTTGTGTAATCCAGATCAGATGTTAACTGTATTGCAATATACATTAAGAATTCGAACTTGGTGATCGTTTCTATTATCAAGTTTATGTTAATATAATGACGTAATGTACGATAAGGTTTTTAAGATTAGGACACAATGGACTTTGTATTTCAATAATCTTCTCCGGGCTGGTTTAACGCATACGCGAGAGAGAGAGAGAGAGAGAGAGAGAGAGAGAGAGAGAGAGAGAGAGAGAGAGAGAGAGAGAGAGAGAAATGGGACAAGATTAGGACAAAATGGACTTTGTATTTCAATAATCTTCTCCGGGCTGGTTTAACGCATACGCGAGAGAGAGAGAGAGAGAGAGAGAGAGAGAGAGAGAAATGGGGTTTAACGTCTACTTGACACAAACTAGATCATATCTGGACTAACATATGGTTTAATTTTTTATTTCAAAAATAAATTCGCTTGAGCGTAGGGGTCTTTAGCAGTGGGAGGAAACCGGAGGACCCGGAGAAAACCCACGCGGTTGGACAGGCGACCCTACTCCTTGCCACGTACAACCGGGGATTCGAAACCACGCCAGTTGACTCAATGACAGGCTTCATGATACAGCACGCACGTGCAAACCATTCGGCCATACATCACCCCAACCCACCCAACGCATACGTGCTACACTACCCGCGTGTACGTGACAAGGAACAGGGTCGCTTGTCTAATCTCGTGGATTTCGTTCAAAATGAAGTAGTCTGTGTCGAGTCGAGTTCCCGCGTTGACCAAGAAAGTTCATTGTGATTTTCCGGCATGGTTCCCTCTTGTCGAAAAATGGGACGAAAAACCGAGGTCCCGTACGTGTAGGGTTAACATTGTTGTGCATCCAAAAGAACCCTTGGCAGTTGAAATTCGAGTGTAGACTGTAGTGCCCCTCTCGCCCACTCTCTCTCTCACTCCCTCTCTCCCTGAACATTTGATTATGCGAAGGGTTTAAGCGTTCTTACACATATTTGGGAACATTAGTACTTAGAGCGGACTGATTAACCATTAAACATATATTATGCCAGAGCTTAATCTGCCTAATGCAGGTAATTAGGACAGAAATTTAACTAACACGAAAAGACCTTAATCAACTGTCAATGCCATCTTATGTGTCGGATTTTAACTGAATTTGAATTCAATCTGCTGTTCAGCGCTCATTGGAAATGAAATGCAAAAATGAATAGCCGAGACTATGTTTGTGATCCTGCCGAATTTAGTAATGATGATCGAGTGGGCCTATTGTGCAATCAGCATGCGTAATCCTGGAAATGATGGCTCGGACAAGCCAGACCACACTAGGCGGCCTAGCCATCTCTTTCCTGAATAGCTTATTAGTAGGTTTAAATCGGTAATTTCATATTTTCAAGTTATTTTTTTAAAATATATTAAAATAAGGCCTTAAAATAGATGGTATCTATAAACAATCCTACCTTGTTAAAGAATAATCCTATAATTCACTATTGCCAGTTGAGAAATAGGCAAAAATGTCATTTTCAATGAGGGGAATAGAAAAACAAGGGAGGTGATTGTGTTATTTTTTATAAGACTGGGGAATAATGCATATGCTCGTATAATAGTGAGTTGACAACCTATTGAGCAATAAAGACAAAGAAATAATTATGTTTTGACTTTCTTAGAAAATATGAAATTATCGCTTTAAGAAAAGGTGATTTCTTGATTGATGATTTCCATGCAAATGCAATGACTGCATTATCATTCAGCAGTGGATTGACAGTAACAGTCTATAGAAACGATTGACTCGGACTCAGGGACCCTTTTGTCAGACGTAGGACCCCTTTGTCTGCCTTTATAACCCTCCCTAACTTGGGTACATTTTCATTTTTCTCATCGGTTTTATCAATTTTCGCCCGTTTTATTTTTTCAACTTCTTTGATTTTTTTTTAGAGAGGAGGCTGGCGCCTCCAGCGCCTCAACTATCAAACGGTTTTGTATATAGATTGCATATAAAGCATAATTACATTCTTTGTAAGCGTGTATTCAAATGCTGCAAATGCTCGGCCCCACCCCTTTCTGTAGTGAAGGCATATTTAAATAATAAATTGATGTGGATGATTTGGTGAACAGGGTTAATCCCGAGGGGCATTGCCACTGTAATAATGAATAAAATGGGGTTTAAGGTCCAACTTCTCTGCTCCAGTTCGGCTAATGAGGTCGAGCGTATACTTTATAGTTAGGGAATATTAAACAAGCCAACAGTGAGCGCCAAAATCCAAAAATAAATAGATGACAGATTAATTAATCGCACTTTTATTTTTTCAAAAGTATCGAGCAACCAAACTATAATGTAAGTTTCATCACTCTATATCAGATAGAATCAAGATGAAATTGCCTAGCTTTGGCTCGAAATGTTAATCATTGACTCCGTCAAGACACTCGCCTGATGAACACCTACACCAAGTTTAAACATTGTATCTCATTAAAAGCAGAGTTGTTATGTTCCAAAGTGATCAGTCAAATTGCTTATCACTCTTAAGGCAAGGTGCTAATGTAATGAAACTAATACACCAAGTTTCATCAGATTGCTTATCTCTGCTAACCCTAAGCAGAAAATGCTCTTCTTCGAACTCCATCACGATACAGTTAAGATATTGACCTAACAAACACTTACACAAAGTTTGAACATTCTAGCTCAATTACAGAGTTATTGTGTCTCAACTATCTGTGTGACTGACGGACAGACAGACGGACAAATCCATTTTAATAGTCCCCCGCCAATTGGAAAGCCCCTAATCCACCCACTCCACTCTAATGTAATACATTAGGTTATACTTGTGTCACAAACGTATCACAAGGAGCATTTGAATATTCTCATTGGGGCATCAGATTCCACTTGTTATTGAGGTGTTAACACAGGTAACTGATTTTTGTATGTTTATGTAATCTTTATATATAAATCAACTAATACAAATAAATAAAGTACTTGGTTTAATGAGAGTTGGTCATACATGTATCATCAATCATAATTGCTCTTAACTTCAAAAATGTACATGATTATATTTATTTTAAATATCAAATAAAACAATGATGATTTCTTTACAATAGCAGTACAACAATTTTATTTGCAATATTTTCCTTTGGTCAGTTGATGAAAAACCTGATTATATTTACAATATATTCTAGGTCTGTGCTCTTTATTCCATTGGTTCAAAATATAATAAAAGAGGCTTACCTGGAAGATTATACCATATAGTGTTATCTAATAGATAGTACAATGACATACAAGATATTTCAAATCATAATCGTTTTTCATTATTTGTTTCAATAATTTGATGTGTGATATTCATGTATAAAGCAAAATAGTAAACATTGAATTTCATTCACTTATAGTATTAAACAGGTTAGTTATTGTATACAACATTTATATGATTGTTTATATTGGTATGTTACTACCAAGATATAACAATAAAGTTAGCAAAAGTATGTATAATTCAATAAAGTTCTCTTTAGTATCTTTCATGAATTGTCAATTGTTCAATACAATTATTTCTCTTCACCTCTTACAAATGAAATGGGATTTAATGTCCAACTGTTTTACTTCACAACTTTAAAAACATTTGGTGATAAAGAAACATACATTTCTACTATTTTTTTTAACATAGTGTTGTATATACTACGCATCATTATATAGAAGACATGAATGAATGAATAAACAAAAATATGGCAAAATGAACAAAATGAGAACGATTGTAGAAGTATAAGAACAAAGCACTGTTTAATATTAAAAATATTTGATTTTCTTCTATTTTAAAGTTATCTCCTTTACATCTGTATTTATACATTGTATGCAAAACATAATTAGAGAGAGACAGAGAAATGGAGTTTAACCTCCACTCGACACGAACAAGGTCATTTCGGGACTAACATATGGTTTAATTTTATTTCAATAATTTGCTTGCGCGTAGGGGTCTTTAGTAGTGGGGGGGGGACCAGTTACCAGAGTATCTGGAGAAAACCCACCGGGTTGGACAGGCGACCCTATTCATTGCCACATACAACTGGGGATTTGAAACGAGGTCAGTTGACTCAATGGTAGCATGTATGGTACAGCGCGTGCACGCTAACCATTTGGCCATCCAACACCCCAAAACATAATTAAGTTGAATGTGTAAAAACATACAAACTATAGACCATAGTATATTCTAAATGAATACGGTAAGGATGAAAAAATATTAGTATGTTTTAATGTTCAATAATTATTAAAATGGTTTAAAATAGAATACAAACATAAATAATATCATGTATTAAACCAAAGCAAATAATTCAATTTCAATAACTATTGAGAGCTAGCTGAAAAATTCTAAACCTATCTGTAAAAGAACTCTATAAAGTCAATTGTTTCCATTTATTTTTCTACATAGTCACTTTTGAAGTGTACACTCGTTAGTTAATGATGTTGAATGGCCTTGATATCTGACAGGAAGAAATTTTCTTCAGTCACCCTTAAAAGGTTGATCACAGCTGACATGATGTAATCTAGTAGGAAAATGATATCACCCATTTATGAACAGGAGTATTGCCTGAATAGAACACCTTTATAATACTTCTATTGATAGTCTGGCTTGATTTAGGTCTTGCGATTCTGGATGCTTCCATTGTTTTGATTGAATTTTGCATTCAGGTTTAAACTGACGAATCCAGGTCAGCCCTATGGTTAAAATCTGGCTAATAAATTATCAGGAAATGTTCAAAACGGCACAGATTGTCACTGAATGTAAGGAATGTCACTGGACCAAGTACCTTCAACCACTTCTTTAGTGCAGAAAAGGATGGGCCATTATCTCCTAAAGTCGAGACCATATCAGCATATTTCAATGTTTAGGTTAGGACTTAAACTGCCATATATAGTTCTGTCCACTTTTGGTAATTTCAATGGGTATAGGTTCACAAGATTGTCTGGTACAAATACAGTAATAACACTCCAGCTGCATGTCTTATGTCTATGATTCATTCAATGATTCTACTTGTTGGTGGTAAAAGCCAATTAATCTCTCCTTTTCAGATTTAGAACTTTTCAGCCAACTGTTGTAATATGGTGTATCCACACAAAGAAAAGGTTGCACAGAGCAAAAACATTATATCATAAATCTATAGAATGACAATAAATGATGAGGTATTCATATTTCTATCACAAGACAGGGAGAGAAATGGGGTTTAAGTCCACATGACAGAAACTATCTCATTTTGGCATTAACATGGTTCAATTTTATTGCAATAATTTGCTTGTGCGTAGGTCTTTAGCAGTGGGAGGAAACAGGAGTTCCCAGAGAAAACCCACGAAATTACCCCTTGCCATGTACAACTGGAGATTTGTAACAACGCCAGTCCACTCAAAGGCAGACCTAAAGGCAGACCTTATAATAAATTGTGCACATACAAACCATTCGGCCATCCACCCCACACCCCTATTTCAAACAACGAAATTAAATGTATTGATACAAATATATATCCATGGATACAAATATATCTGAACAAATGTATAAATACTTCCACAATTTAAAACAAAGGTACCCAAATATTACTGGTATTGCCAATAAATTTATTAATTTTAAATTTAATAAATAAGTAATAATTTGTGTTTTTGTCAAGTGACCAACAATTTGAAAGCAAACAAAGTAATTCAAGATGTGTGAATATCTGTACTTTGGTATTAATAATCAAGGCACCCATATCCAATAACAAATTATTAGATCCTAGGATATATCAATATAGAAAACTGTTTCATAATACAGAATATTTTAATATTTACACAGATGAAAATCTAATTACAACATGAAGCTAATATTTTAACTATTGTGAATATTGACTACCCCAGGTTCACTAGTAAAAATTGATTTGAAAAGTACAAATTTATACTGCATCATTTGCAGTAACTATTATGGTATATCAACATAAGCAAAAAAATTATGACATACATTTATAATATGGAAATAAAATGTGAGATATCCACAAATAAAAAAAATAATAGGGCATTTGAATTGACATATTATCATTGTACATTTTTTATTGCGTAGAAGTTTGATTCGCAAGTCTGTTTACCAATACTAGTATATCTACAAATGTATGAAAACTAGCACAAATTAATTGTTAAATAAATTTGTATATTTGCAAATGTAATGGACAGGTTATAATTTCTTTGTCAAAATTTTTCAATAAAGTGAATCCTACTATAGGCTCAAATCTTTCCTAATAAAAAGCAATCACACTACATCAAGATTTGTGGATATCTGTAAGTTTCATAACATTAATTTTTATGATTTACATCACCCCACCCACTTTGAATATGATTTCTATCCGCTGGTGTTAGTATAGACGTCATTGGCTGGTAATATCTACCCACAGTTCCACGCATGAAAAGGTCAAACCGTCGATTCGACAGACCATTTCATTGGCTGACCCCTCATTTCAGGCAGAACACCAGTTAAATAACAAGTCCTCCAGATCCAAGAGTAGTGAAGACAAGTAAAAACGAAATTTTGAACTATAAAAAACGAAACGAAATTGGATCTGTGTTTTAATCAGATTGGAGTTATAACTAAATTACAAAAACATGTGTTGAGGTCTGTGGACACGAAAAACATTAAAAATTTACAATAAAAATGTGATCGTCAGTAATATTCCACTTTTCAATGTGCAGTTTAGATTTGAAGTGACTAACACTAAAAAGGCTTCACAAAGGTGTATTTGTAACAGCTTCTGAAAAGAAAAAAGTATACATGTAAATGTTAATGACTAAAATATTGAACTATTGATACACGTTTTCACCCAGATTAGACACCTTTGTCACAAATATTATGTTTTAGCCATTTGGGTAGATCAGGGCCATTAATTCAAAAAAGCTCAACAAGCTAATCAGATCGTTCGCAAATATCCAAAAACTAAGGGAGAGAGGGGGGAAATGGAGTTAACGTCCACTCGACACAAACTAGGTCATTTCGGGACTAACATATGGTTCAATTTTTGATTTCAATAATTCGGGGTATCCAACAACCCCCCTTGGATGAAAAAAAAGACCAATATTTTTAAAATAAAAACATAAGCACTATATGGCACTAATGGGTCTTCGTACTATATAATGTTGTTTTGTTCCGCGAGACGCAGATACAATGCTTCACATAACTATGAACTCTAACCAGCCGTGTGCAAAAGTAGATCGCGTTCAAGGACGATATCTGCAATGTGAAACATTGGCAACTTGCCACATCGGGAGATGATGCCGCAATGACTTTCACGTTGATAAACTATATAAGAAAAACAAATCAAAATAATGTATAAGTGACTTGTAGATTATATACAAGAACTTTTTATTATTTGGTGTTTTTAGTATTTTATCTATCTTCTATATTATTACTAATTCATATGTAAATAACTAAATTAATTCCAGAAATAAGAAATGGGGTTTTAACGTCCACTCGACACAAACTATGGTTTCAAATTTATTTCAATAATTCGCTTGCGCGTAGGGGTCTTTAGCAGTGGGAGGAAACCGGAGTGCCCGGAGGAAACCCACGAGGTTGAGAAGGCGCCCCTATCTCCATGCCACATTACGCTCACACCAGGGATCGAAACCACAGCCGCAAGCCAGTGGTGACCGGCCAGCTAGAGGTCGAAGCGCGGCACTCTAGACCACTTGGCCATCCCAACCCCCCAAATTGATTTAACCTGTCCATAATATCATATATAATGTATTAGGCCTTACATTTGTAATAAACAACAAGCAACAAAATAATTATGTATGTTTTCCCATCACGCTTAATCGCCGCGATCCACCCCACATAGGTGGTATCAAATAATCCAACATGACCCCGTGGTTGTTTTAAGCCATCGGAATAAGGTCCTGGGCGGATTTAGTCTGGGTCCCGGGCGAATCACGCTTCGTCGCCGCGCTCCATTCCGCATTCATATGTGTATCAAATTAACCAAAATGACCCCTTGAATGTTTTAGACCATCGAATTCGGGCCCCGGGCGAATTTGGGCCTCAGGTGAATTGTGTCCCGTGCGAATTTGGACAACGGGACATTAAGTCGGATATCCTGCTAATAAAAGGTTTGGGTATTAAATACCGATTAACTCTCTCGGCCAACGCAGATATCGAATACGGTTAGCGAACAAACGTCCTACTCACTGGATCACCGTGGCTCCGGTTGCCTGTCCAACCTCGTGGGTTTTATCCGGGTCCTCCGGTTTCCTCCCACCGCTAAAGTACCCTACGCGCAAGCGAATTATTTAAATAAAAATTAAACCATATGTTAGTCCCGCAATGACCTTGTTTGTGTCGAGTGGACATTAAACCCCATTTCTATCTCTCTCTCTCTCCCTCTCTCTCTCTCTCTCTCTCTCTCTCTCTCTCTCATGATTATGTGTACTAAACCTGCCGTTTGCAAATTTTTTTAGGCCTGAAATATTACATAAACTATTAATTAGACATTTATTAACATAGAAAGACCATAATCAACTTTCTTTAATATATTTAAATTGTTAATTAGCTGTTATTTGTTCTGGTATAAACACCTTCTGTATATTATTTTCATCATCATTTGCTTGAAAATGTTGAGAGAACCCTCAACGACACGTCGCTTTAATTAAAATACCGTAGTAATTGTGTTCCATATTAAGTTTTTGTGTTAATTACCGTGCATGTGTCAATTGCTTAATGCCGCTCAAAGAAGACAAAATGTAACGATAGACCATTCATAACAAAACACAACACAAGGTATACATGTATGGATATAACTACTTAGTTGAATTCTGCAATGTGAAACCTTAATCATTCACATGTTTCACGTTTTATGACTCAGTACACGGTGAACTACATAATGTTCTTATCTAACGGAAAATACCAGGTTTCACATAACTATGTGCAGTGTGCAAAAGTAGATCGAGTGCTGACAAGGTCCGCAATGTGAAACATTGGAGGAGTGCCAAATCTTGGAGATTGCCGCGTGGACATTTTCACATTGCAAATAATATACGACTACAATATATTACCAACCCAAGCCAAACTTAAATTTTATAGGGTTTCTTAAATCCAATTTACAAAGAAGTTAAATCAACAAATTATGTTAAGAGAGAGAGAGAGAGAGAGAGAGAGAGAGAGAGGTCTACGCCTAATCGACACAAACTATTTCGATACTAACATATGGTTCTACGGCCTTCTCTTACTCTTATATCGAATTCCAACTGCCGAAGGAGCTCTCTCGGCCACCGCGAAGGGGGAGGGGGCGTCACCTTGGTGATATTTGAATGGTCTATATATGTTGTCTATTGATTTATTGCTCCGGTTACTGTTACCTTTTGAATTTTAATAAAGCAAAATTTGAACTAAAAATATAATGGAACGAAATAGGACCAGTTTGTATATATGAGGGAGAGAAATGGGTAGGCTATAACGTCCAATCGACACAAGTCAATGTGGGACTAACGTTTGGTTCAATTTTATTTCAATAATTCGCTTGAACGTATAGAGATCTTTAGCAGTTGAAGAAAGTCGGAGGACCCGGAGAAAAACCATTAGGTTGGAAAGTCGACCCGACTCCTTGTCGCGTACAAGTGAGGAATAAAAACCATTCGAGCACCCACCCCCCTTTAGAATTTGAAGAAAAAAAAAATGGGATTACCCTTTATCGTTGACGATTTGCACACGGTGTAAACATATCGTAATCAAGTTACGTGAAACATGGGCGGTTGTTTAAAGATAAGAACATAAATAAACCATGGGTTATTTTTATCACAGCACGAGAATTATTAGTGCCGTGTGCAAAATTATTGGCCTGAATATATAAATAGGCAGACGTCTTCATGAATTCGTCACATCACTAAAAAAACGTCAAAACGATAGATCGACAAAAGAAACAGAAAAGATGTCTGGAAGAGCTACTTGTGAGTATTGGCTATTGATTTTATATGATTAATTTGTTGGGATTTTTTTGTTTGTTTTTTTTTTTTTTTTTTTTTTTTTGCGATATGAAGTTTTCTGTTTATGATAAAGCGTATCATGTCAATTACAAACGTCATACTTAGGCCTATGCATAGCTATATTGAATGAACGGGACGATATATAGGTTGTCGTGTCATTAAAATAGAGTATTGTCCCTTTAAAGTTTCACATTGCAGCATTCAACTCTAGCCACCGAGAGAGAGAGAGGGAGGGGGAGAGAAAGAAAGAGAGAGAGAGGGAGCTTGACCTCCACACAGCACAAACTTACTAGGTCATTTCGGGACTAACATACGGTTCATTTGTATTTCAATAATTCGCTTGTGCATAGGGGTTTTTAGCAGCGGGGGGAAACCGGAGGACCCTGAGAAAACCCACCAAGTGGAACGGCCGACGCTACTCCTTGTCGTGTACAACCAGGAAATCGAAACCATGCCAGTTGACTCAATGACAGACTTAATGATACAACGCGCACACGCTAATCATTCGACCATCCACCCCATGCATATCATAGAGATGTACTGTAAAAAAGTATAGTCTAGCTATTACCAGTACCATCCCCACCCTACAAAAATACTCTCTTAACACCCAGGTGCCTGTTTCACGAAATTTTAACTAAGATAAAATCCAAATTTTAGTAATTTGATTGGATAATGTTAGATCGGGTTTAGTGCTTCGCCAATCAGAATTAAAGTATCTATTAAAATTTGGATTTTATCTTTAGTTAAGATTTCGAGAAACAGGGCTCATTTCTATATAAACCGGGGCTAATGAATGCGGCCATAAGCCATGCAGTACGCTATGGGGGACATTTTGGCCTGTCAGTGGCGCTTTTGTCTACATTTTACGTATGCAAATTTGAACACGGGACCCGGGTCTTTCGTGCCGATCCGAATGAATAGATAGTTTATATAGATTTGCGTGTGACTTTAAGAAGTCTTTTGTAACTATTTAAGCGGGGGGGGGGGGGCTAACAAGGGCGCTTTGTATCACAACGTCTGTCATTAAGTCAAGTGACATGGCTTTGGTGCTCTGCTTGTACGTGACAAAGATTAGGGTCGCCTGTCCAACCTCGTGGGTTTTCTCCGGGTCCCTAGGTTTCCTCCCACTGTTATAGACCACAATGCGGTAGCGAATTATTGAAATAAAATTAAACCATAATATGTTTTCCCTGAAATGACCAAGTTTGTGTCGTGTGGACGTTAAACCCCATATCTCTCTCTCTCTCTCTCTCTCTCTCTCTCGTTTCTGTGTTTATTGTAATTTCTAATCAGTTATGTTCGGCGAAATACGCCCATAGAGTCATTTCATTACAAATGTCGCTCGAAAGCATATATGGTACGCGATTTTTGTGCCAATTTTTTAAAAGTCCATCTTTGTCCGGTAAGATGATAACATCAATATTGATTTAAATTCATCTATAAGTCATATTTGCAATGTCGACTTTCAACTGAACTTTGTTTAAACTTTTATTTTACTGTTAGGTTGTGTGACAGATTATACATGCTGTAAAACTAAAGCATGTTGCGCATACGGACCTGCAGATTGCTGTAGTCCTGGTAACGCCGTAAACTGTTGTAACGCCAACACTTGTAAATGTCAGGGTAAGTAAATAGTAATTAAACAATAAATGAAATGAAATAACCTGGGCTAATGAAGACGGGCATACATCATACAGTGTGCTATGAGGGAAGTTTTGCCCGGGCGGCGGCGCTGCGGCCTATTCTTACATCGTATTCCAACTGCCAAGGGATGGTTTACGTGCACGCCAATGTGTACACGGGACCTTGGTTTTTCGTCCCTTCCGAGCGACTAGACAACTGTCCTTGTCAGGCCCTCCGTACTGCATCACTGACAAGTGGAAACCAGAAAGTAAATAGTAATTGAACAATAACTTTAATTTGTACTTGTGAGTGGGAACTACATTTGTGTATGCGGGTTGGGTTGTACTGATTTAGATTTTTGGTGCTGTGCCATCATGGTCGTTGGTTCAAGCCCACAACTGTTTATAATATAATATCTAGTCTAAGGCTTCTCTCAACTGCCATGTGTAAAATGGATAATACTCATTGTTTATCTAGATTTCAGAACTAGAATTTTCAAATGTTACATTTTGAATAATGTAGTAGTTTATAGTGGGCCAAGCGTATTTATTTTAAAAAAATAAATAAATAATAGCATTAATATTTGATACAATAACTTATAATTTCGTTTTTTGTCCATTACAGGAAACTGTACATGTGGTGTTGGATGCACGGGGTTAGAAAACTGTAAATGTGGTACCGGATGTTCGTGTAAATAGTGTGGAACATGAGTGGAAAGATAAACTTTCTAGTGTAATGACTGTTTGGGCTAATTCTACATCCTTTATTCATAGAAGTCTAAAAATGTTGCCGCTTTATCATTTCAACATCTGATGTTTGTTCAACTCAAATAATAAATTTATACTTTTTTTATCACTTTCTTGAAATCTATGTTTTTTTTATCCCCGTTATATCTCGGACACACTTCGCGTATTTTATCCCTGTTTCCCTGTTATAGCTAGGACACACTTAGCGTATTTTGTCCCGGTTATAGCTAGGACACACTTGGCATATTTTTACGGCCGATCATTCGGACGAACCATTCGACGTCGAATTTCGCCAAGTGTGTCTGGACCGGCAACATTCTTCTGAGTTTGATATTTATCGCCAACTTCTTATAATGTCCGGGACGCACTTTGTGAATTTTATTCACTTGTAGTTCGGTCGAATTATTCACCTTGTTTGTCCACTGCTTTGCTCGACTAATTTCTGCAGCTAATAATTCGGCCGAACTACAGGCGAATAAAATTCACAAAGAGTTCCCGGGCGTTGAAACGTCACCAGATTCGAAGTATAGTGGGATGGTTTGGGTGTGCGATGTCTTGTGTTCTGGTCAATTGGGTATTGAAGTTGACTTTATTATAAGGCTTTTACATATATTGTTCCTGGTATGGTTGTCACTTTCTACACTGCATAGAATCTAACATCAGATCTGCGGTTAGTCTGTACATATCATTGTGAAATCTAATAGGGGTTTAACGTCTAATTTTTCCGCAATGTCAGGACCAATGATGACGGGCATACACCATACAGTGCGCTATGGTGGACATTTTGGCACACCCGTCAATTTTTCATCGAACGGGCGTGGGGGGTGGGGGGCAAATTGGAATACTTGTCCACGGACACGGTGTCTAGAGAAGCCCGGGGGCCCGGCGTACCGAATTATGTTTTAAAAAGAAATTGTTATATAACAAAATACACTGTTACCTGAAAGTAATGCAGAAAACAACCGGCGACTTTTCTGAATGTGGGTACCAAGTGGTGTGGGTAGATTTATCAAATCGACTAGACGTCATTACTTACCTGGCCCTGAGTTTACAAATCATTCTCAGACTTAAGTTAAGAATTTACTCAAAATTGTTCGCCTTATTTTAACTAAAATATAGCCCTTTATAATACTTTTGTTGTTTTAATGTATCCAGTGGCGGATCCAGGATTTTTTTTGAGGGGGGTGACAATTCATGGACTTCGAGCGATGATTTTGAGAGTTATAGCGTTTGGAATTGTATGGTTCAGTTCTCACATATGTAGGACATTTCGAATTTAATGTGCTAAAGCCGTTCAGGATCTATTTCATCCACCGAGATGGTGTAATCTGACTTATTTTTTTGTCTCGTGATTGGTCCGTGCTAAAACCCTAAAACTTAAGAGATCAGCCGCGGTTTACGGAGCTAATTTCTGCCGCTAGTAACATAGATGCTGATTGTGTGTCTGATAAGATGTGCAACATGTGCTATATAATATATATACACCGGAAGCTTGCAGGACCCGGGATTACTATACACCGGTGGGAAGGGGTGTGACTAGTAACCCTAGTCACCCCTCTGGATCCGCCCCTGGTATCACATTCATCAATAAGAAACGATATGCCAAGTTGTGTGTTTCTGGATCGAAGATGTTTCTCATAAATATTGAATGAAAGTTGAGTAAATTCTTAACATAAATCTGAGAATCCTTTGTTGGAATTTGATATAAGAGTAAGCCGTAGCGCCGCTGTCCGGGCAAAATTTCCCTCATAGCACACTGTATAGCATACGCCCGTCTTCAATAACCCAACAAAGGGTCGATCAACTAACTCAGTATTTGTGATACATTTTCAATCAACTTAAACACGTCAGTCTTCTTCTGGAAATTGAGACCGGTGTCCCAAGCTGTATTATGCAGTGTCTACGTAAAACCAGGCTATAATAATAGAGACTTTTGGCAAGTGGAATTTTCCGCATCCGTATCTCGTATCCGTATCGCCACGTGATACGTTGCGTCAATGTAGTTTTAGAGTTTTGGCAGACTTTCGCGCCGTGTACATATGGGTAGCTGAGCTGAGCTTAGTTCTACATGTACATGTAATACAGCATGGTGGCAGTTATCTACCAATACCAACACCAGTACTAGTCAAGTGCCTAGCCTACAAATTCCTGAGTGGAATAGAGTCGCTCGACAGTGGCTGAGCTATTTAAAATTTAAAAAGAAATTTAGTGTCGAATCACCTCCCTAAATTTAGCACGTAGATCAACCAGCAGGCAGATTGACAGACAGTCAGACGGGAAAATATGAAAATTCTGCGAAAATCTAATCAAAAGCAATCATTAAATTCCTGTCTTTATCATGGTTAAAATCGCATCAAATATACATCTTCGTGTTCAAGGGTCCACAACATTTTAACGTCTAAAAGCAGCAAAAAGTACGGTTAAAAGACGACGATTTTATACGGACCTTTTCCGTATGAAAGCTGTTCTATACGTGCTGCCGTATTCGTGTGCAGTATCACGTATGAGAAGTACACAAACATTGTTGACGTCACACACAAAATCTATACGGATACGCGATACGGACCAGAAATTTACGCTTGCCAAAAGTCTCTAGTGTGTAGTTAAAATTGACCTTTCGCTATAAAGTACAGCACATGGGCCATATAGACCTATCAAGGAATGGGAATCGATTATCAGGTCACCAACGAAAAAATTGACCCGAAATCTTAAAAGGGTTACGTGTCGGATAAGCAGTTTTGGCATTCACGTCCAAACGACTCAATATTTTGAGGTGAAATTTTGAGACAAGGTCAATTCACCATTCTCCTATATTTTTGCGTTTAAATTTCATGTGTACTTGGACTTTTATTTTTGAGACACTGTTCAAAAAGGGACTGTCCCTTTAAAGTGTGCTATGAGGAAATATTTGCCCGGTCAGCTGCGCTACGGCCTACTGTTATAATGAATTTAAACTGCCAAGGGATTTTTTACGTGCACACCAATGTGTACACGGGACCTCGGTTTTTTGTCTCATCCGAACGACTATTCAGCTGCTCTTGTCGGGCCGTCCATCCTACACCTTTGGCCAACACCGGGAGCGAACCCACGACCTCCAGGCTTGTTATCCAGCGTCTTACTCACTTAACCACCGTCGTCCCCTCATAATTCACAAATGTATCACCATTTTAGTATTAAGACAGCAAAACTGCACCCTTATGAACAGGGGTGTGTGTGTGTGGGGGGGGGGCTACAGATTTTTTTTTATCTTCCTACCCTATGCTTGGCTCTTCTGGAAAGTTCCTTAAGTAGTCTCGGTCACCCAGAATCTCCTAGTCTACATCGTAGATTTTTATCTAGATGTTACAGACTATTCCTAAGAAAATACCCACGAACGAACGAGAACAGGGACTAGAATTACATATGATTAATAGGCCTACAATATGACATGATCTGTTTCACCTGCTGGTCGAATTCTGATCTTATCTGAATGCACACAAAGTTTGATGTAACCCTGTCGATAGGACCTTTTGTTTTGGGTATTTCGACATGGTTCAGAAACGGACGGGCGTTTTAGCTCAATGTATCGGCTATAGTCTGCTTGAAGAGATTCGAAAAGACAAAAACACATATTTTAAAAAAATACGAAATGTGTGATGTAACGGGCTTAGCGAATGATCACTCATTCTAGGACGATTTTTGTTCACATATAACACAGTTTGGTGATATATAGCCTATATATATCAAAAATAGATTGATTCACATATAAATCAGCGTGATCAAAAATAGATTGATTCACATATTGTTTCACATTGCGTGACTCACTACACGGTGAACTACGTGTTCTTATCTAACGGAAAATATCAGGTTTCACATAACTATGTACAGTGTGCAAAAATAGATCTAGTGCATAGATAACGGCCGCAATGTGAAACCTTAATCTTTCACATGTTTCACATTTTGTGACTCTGTAGGCCTACACAGGGACCGCATGTTCTTAGTAACGGAAAATACCAGGTTTCACGTAACTATGTACAGTGTGCAAAAGTAGACCGAGTGTATAGATAATGTCCGCAATGTGAAACGTTGGACGATTGCCAAATTTGGGGTTAACTGCGCAATCATTTTCACATTGCAGATAATATACGACTACAATATGTTACTAATCCAAACCAAAATTAAATTATAGGGTCTTCTTATTTCCAATTTGTAAAAAAAGAATCAATAAATTACATTGTTGAAATGCAAGAGATGTAACTTATCCCCAAATAATTATCTAACCCTAAACCTGGGCCCTATAGACTTATTTCGTTCGGAGAGAGATAGGGGCTACGATAATTTTAAGGATCACAACAGAGGTCAGTTAAATGTAACGTTAACTGTAACTACGTTATCTTGGGACTAACATATGATATATCGGCATCATACTAATGCGCAATTCGCAATGTCATTCAATCAATCCATTAAATTTCCGATCCATTTTGGGATGAAAATTTGCAATGTGAATCAAATACGTACTTGGGATGCTAATGTGTAGCTAATAAAAACCTAACTGTAACGTAAACCTAGCCCCCTAACGTAGACCTTACCCCAGCGTTAACCTAACTCTACTGGGTACTGGGTTTCTATACAATATATATAATAATTATGTATATGGTTGTTTTATGTAGGTGAAGTACAGCACCGCTCTAACGTCTGCAATGTGAAACAAACAAAATAGGTATCATATACTGTCTAGGTTTTTTGCTCTTTCACAAAGAAATTCACTCAAATTTACTGTGGGACACACACATAACTAGCCCCCACCCTCCCCTGCCTATAAAATCAAGTAGTTTATTTCATGATATTGGGATTGATTTGTGTAAAATTGTAGATTAACCTTTGTCTTGTGCGATTTGCACACGGTATAAAAGTAACGTGAAACACTGCGTCACATGGAGATTTATTATTGAAATGGGAAATTTTGAACACAGGACGCCAGTTTCTTTGTGTCGTGTGCAAATTATGTTTCCGCGGATAAATACGGCGGGCGAGCAGACGCATTCAATTAGATCACTAAAAACGTCAGATCAATAAACAGAGAAAATTAACAGGAAAGATGTCGTCGCAAAAAGCTTCTTGTGAGTATTAGTTATTTTTTTATGGTTAATTTGATGGTGTTTTGTGACATGAAGGTTTTTATGTTTATGACAAAGAGCGTCATTCCCTCAGTAACCATCGCGAATACTTATTACAGACCACACGTCTAGAAAGCGCCTATATTATGTGTGTGCTATTCAGAATGAAAACATTGATATTGAAAACTACGGAATCCTGTAGAGGCCATATCGGGAATTAGTAAACAAACATCCTCCGTCCTGACTATTGATGTTTGGATCAGTGGGAAAATCATCAATGTTCTTGATTTTATGACTAGGGCCCTGTTTCTCGAAATCTTAACCAAAGGAAAAATCCAAATTTTAGTAGATACTTCAATTTTGATTGGCTTAGCACTAAAATCAATCTAATATTATCCAATCAAATTACTAAAATTTAGAATTTATCTCAGTTAAAATTTCGTGAAACAGGCCCCTGGGTGTTAAGAGAGTATTTTTGTAGGGTGGGGATGGTACTGGTAATAGCTAGACTATACTTTTTTACAGTACATCTCTATGATATGCATGGGGTGGATGGTCGAATGATTAGCGTGTGCGCGTTGTATCATTAAGTCTGTCATTGAGTCAACTGGCATGGTTTCGATTTCCTGGTTGTAAATGACAAGGAGTAGCGTCGGCCGTTCCACTTGGTGGGTTTTCTCAGGGTCCTCCGATTTCCTCCCGCTGCTAAAAACCCCTATGCACAAGCGAATTATTGAAATACAAATGAACCGTATGTTAGTCCCGAAATGACCTAGTAAGTTTGTGCTGTGTGGAGGTCAAGCTCCCTCTCTCTCTCGGTGGCTAGAGTTGAATGCTGCAATGTGAAACTTTAAAGGGACACTACTCCATTTTAATGACACGACAACCTATATCGTCCGTCTCAATGATTGGTTGGTTACATCAACGTTAAGTTTGAACCAAGGTCACGGGATGTAAACAGGGCTAGCGCTATCCCAACCCGAACACTTAACCCTTGACCTAGCCTTTAAGCTCACCCTAAACCTAACCCACAATCTCGCCAACAATCACGTGCTCTAACCTTATTTACATTCTGTTTGATTGAACCGTTGTTTATACTGTTATTGAACTTTTGTTTATACGATGATTGAACCTTTGGTTATACTGTTATTGGACTTTTGTTTATACTGTTATTGAACTTTTGTTATACTATATTGAACCTATGTTTATACTGTTATTCAACCTTTTGTTTATACGGTGATTGGACCTTTGGTTATACTGTTATTGAACCTTTGTTTATACGGTGATTGAATCTTTGTCTATACTGTTACTTTACCGTCAGGTTGTTTGGCAGAATATGAATGCTGTAAAACTAAGGCATGTTGTGCAAAGGGACCAGCAAATTGTTGTAGTCCTGGTAACGACCCAAATTGCTGTAAATCAAACATCTGTAAATGTAATGGTAAGAATATATTATCGTCTATATCAATTTATTTAATTATCACGATGGTAGCTGGACGTGTTTGAGTTGTACTGGACTAAAACGTTCTGCTATAGATTTTGGGTAAGATCTAAATATTAAGGCCAACTTCAGATTTCAAGGTCTTCGTTCCCTTGGGGAAATCTGAAAGTGGTCTTAATATTGGAATGTGACTTAGATTTGGGGTGTAACAGCCAGGGGCGTGGTGAGGGCAATTATTGAGAAGAAATTATGAGTAACAAAAAAGATTTTGGCACAAAAACCCTTTTACTGACCGCGGACCTGTGGCCGTCAAAGCCGGCCACCGCGAGCGCCGAAAGCGCGAGCCCGCGGTGGGGGGTCCGGGGGGCCCTCCCCCGGGAAAATTTCGAAAATTAGAAGCCCAGAAACGCAATCTCCAGCAATCCGAGACAATTTGATTGTGATTTTGGCGCAAAAACTTTTTGGCGCATGAGTATGGCTACTCATGAACTCATTCTCACCACGCCCCTGGTAACAGCCAGTGCCAACGTCTGTCAAAAATTAAATTCTATGAATAAAAAGCTCTTTGCTTTTATCAGGGTCCTGTTTCTTGAAATCTTAACTAAAGATAAAATCCAAATTTAAATAGATACTTCAATTTAGATTGGCTAAGCCCTAAAATCAATCTTATATATTATTAAATGCAAAAAACAAACCAAGGCTATAAATACGCAGGGGCGGATCCAGGGGATAAGGGGGGGGGGCAAACCTCACCCTGCTCAGCTATATTAAAAAAATTGTTAAACAACGGTCGTGTGCTTTATCGTGGCAAATCCCCTCCTGCAAAAAAATCCTGGATCGGCCCCTGATACGATGTCCGTGGATATAATTGTTATGTATAACTTATAATTTATTTTTTAACCATTACAGGAACCTGCGCATGTGGTGTTGGATGTACCGGGATAGGCAACTGTAAATGTGGTACCGGATGTTCGTGTAAATAGTGTGAAACATGAATTCAAAGATAAACTTTCTCGTGCAATGGCTGTTTAGGCTAAATCAACATACTTTATTCACAGAAGTCTAAAAGTTATTTATCGCTTATAGCATATATCATTTCAGCATCTGATGTTTGATCATTTAAAAAAACAAATAAATTGATACTTTATCATTGTTTTGTATTTGTTCCACGTTTGGGGTTTGAATTGTGACCAGACCAAAGTGGTAGGGTAGGGTGGGTAGGGTGGGGTGGGTAGGTGGGGTGGGTGTCCTGTGGGTATGAATCTATTTGTGAAGGTCTGTTTAATTTTCGTCAAGGTCGCTGAGATGCAAATATATAGGCACGAGATTGTTGGCGAGATTGTAGGTAAGAGTTAGGGTAAGCAGTAGGGGCGGGGTTAGGGTCGGGATTAGCACAAGCCCGGTTTACATGTGGCTTTTGACAAAACTTCAAGTTGGACTTATCAAATAGACCTAACCGGTGCAATGGTGTCCCCAGGTTTCCTAAATATTGTTGATTGGTTGAATTATACTA
Source organism: Patella ulyssiponensis (assembly GCA_963678685.1). Lineage (NCBI taxonomy): Eukaryota > Metazoa > Mollusca > Gastropoda > Patellidae > Patella > Patella ulyssiponensis. The sequence goes on from OY783228.1 coordinate 78,948,078, forward strand.
TAAACATTTGTAATAACTCGGGGAATTAGCAAAATGTCTACGGTAAACAGGACAGGTCTAAAGCAATGGCGGATCTAGGAATTTTGAAAAAAGGGGGGGGGGCCGCAAAATGATCGAGGGCACTGACCGCGGAGATGTGGGCCGTCGCTGAGAGGGGGATGGTGGGGGGAGGGAATTATTCGTCATTTCCTTGCATCTGTAGCCATTCCAACATTCGGAACGGACATATTTGGGTCTGAGAAAAGGCACTTTTAGCAGTAAAAAATCCAACTCTGGTCTAAAGGACTAGCCAATCATACTAAAAATACAACTAGATGCACTGACAGAATAATTCAATGTCAACGAGCTTGTCCTTTCGGACTTTTTTTTTTGATTGGTCGATATAGCAGGATAATTTGACTAGGTGTCTCCGCGGTAAATGGACCCAGGGTTGGTAATGTAGAACGGGCAATACCTTAGGGGGTACCGATGATGCAATTCTCATGCATGACATAAATAGAAGTTACGTGCACGGCAGTGTGTAAACCGGTGGACATTCGTTTTTCATCAGAGGAATGAAATGAAATAGGCTAGTGAAAACTGACATACACATAAAGTGTGCAATGAGAGCAATTTTGCCCGGGCAGCGGCGCTACGGTGTACCAATGAGTCTTCTCGTGACAGGTGGGCCTAAGCCAATAAAGAAAAAAAAATATAAAAAAATAAGAAAGGAGAGGGCGAAGACAGAAGGAAAGAGAGGACAGGACACGGGACAGGAGAAAGAAAAGATCGGAAAAAATGACTGACAAACAACACAAAAAAAAGTGTACTAGAAGCAAAGAACTTTATGAGTTTGACCTCATTAAAGCGAGAACCGTGTAATTCATCTTTTAACCAAGTCTCAAATTCATCTAATGATAATGCTTTTAGGTCATTCTGTTATCTAATTGTAACAGGAAATCAAAAATTTGCCTTCTTCTTCTTTGGTCTGAAATGCTTGGAAAAGGGGTTTGCTGTTGTCAATTTTCAAAAATTTCCTTGGCGGAGACCACGCCCCAGACCCCGTATGACGCTTGCGCGCCTTCGGCGGTGTCGTTACGCACCTTCGGCGCATATTGTGTGGGCCTTGGCCAATGACCTGCCAGGTGTGAAATGTAGGAAAAACTCATTAGAAAAGAATACATTATAATTTTTAGATATGGCGGCCATTTTGGATAGAGATTTATTCTGGAAGTATGAAGTTCATAGATCTCTGTGGGCTTGAACTGTTGATTAAAATATCAAGTCTTACAGTTACATTTAATCAATTTATTCAAGATAAAAATCTCAATATCTACTACAAAACACTTGAAAAAATTATCTTACTCTACCCCAAAATTATCTTTTATTAAATCAAGTTTGTTTTTGACACTGTACTTTGTAATATATGTATTTATTATGTTCAACTTACCTATATTTGTCAGTGATCTACATTTTTACATTGAGATGCAAGGTCGAGGGATGAGGTTTCTTATCTACCTTAAGACGTACATGTACTATCAAAACTGTCAGTCTATAATTATCTCCGCTTGAGATCCAATCTGATTAAAATACACATCTATATTTCGTTTCGTTTTTTTATACTTTCGATGGATTCTACTACATAAAGATCTGACCCGCTGTACATAGCGGGAGGTTGCATCAGGGGTCGTACAAGAGGCTTTTGACAGACATTGACTAATCAATCAAATTGAGCACCAAGAATTACTAAAAGAAAATGAAGTAACCTCCTTCCGTTCTGCACCAACTGGACTAATGAAGAAGAGTGCTATGAGGGAAATTTTGCCCAGACAGTGGCACTACAGCCTACTCTGACAAGGGGGAATCTAGCCAGAGAATCCTTATGAACTTTCTCGGCCAATAACAATAAAGGGATGGAATATGGGACTTCTAGGTTAGCGAGCTACCGTCATACTCACTGGACCACCATGGCTACCATCACCAAAAGAGATAGAATCCAATGCATGTAAAAAGGGTATGTATAACCACAAACAAATAATTGTATTTTATTATATTTATTTTATTTATTTATTGACCTGACATTCAATTGTCATGACATAAAATAACAAGATAAGCTCACATGTATTCATGCAATACTTGACAATCAAGTCTACAACTCTAACTAGATTGCAATAAGCTTCAGGATAAAATGAAGAAATGAATATTTACAAAATATGACATAACAAGAAGGCTCAGGAATATGTTTTGATTGACAGAATCATTATTGAAACCAAACACTTCAATCTAAAGTCAATCAAAGAATTAAAAACAATTATAACGTTTTTTCTTTCGACATACTTTGTCAAAACGAATGAGGGAAAGGCACCCTAAAGTCCACTCGACACAAACTAGTTCATTTCAGGACTTAGATAAGGTTCAATTTTGTTTCAGTAGGGGTCATTAGCAGTGGGGTGAAACCAGAGGACCTGGGGGAAAACCCACAAGGTTTGACAGATGTCCCTACTCCTTGTCACGTACAACTGGGGAATCGAAACCACGCCAGCTGACAACGCACACATGCTAACCATTTGGCTTTCCAATCCCTCTACTTTGTCATAACATTAGATCTTGTAATGGTCACTGGGCTGGTTCCTGATGAAATGTTAACTAAGAATAAAATTCCAAACTTTAGTACTGAAATCAATCTAATATTATCCAATCAAATTACTAAAATTTAGATTTTATCTTAATTAAAATTTCATGAAACAGGCCCCAGGATGTTTAATGTATTTGTTGATTTAAATGAAATATTTGGATTGGAATGTAAACTGAAACTTACACTGTATATATTACCTTTGACCTTTATCAATGAAAACTTCAAAGAGATTTAATAAATGAAATCTAGAATTACATTTTATACAATTTTCGTTGTTTTCTAGATGTGTGCCAAGTTTTGAAAAACAATTTGATTATTATACGAAGCCATCTGGCTCAAGAATATCATGATGGGTTAACACTATTCCACAAGGTACAATTTTATGGATACACAATTACTGAGTTTGATACTAAGCGACGTTTCGACGAGGATATTCTCATCTTAATCAAGCAAATCATAATCAAAATGCCAATCAAAGAAGAAACACTATTCCAGTTTAACCAAAGGTACGAATATCGAATTTGAATGATCAACTTAGTGCTACAGTTAAAGAATACTAGGTGACAATGATAACAGAGTCCAAATTTCAATCTACATTAAGGGGCATTAGGGAGATTAAATAAAGAGCTGGCAGTTCTAACTAAAATAGTTAAAAACTAGATAATGTAAAGAGAATATGCTGAAATGTTCAGTCAAATTGCTCCGACCTGAACCAAGACCTAAAGAAAGACCTGCAATAGGCGTATTTACCTCTTGTATAATGTATATTTAATAAACAGAAGCGTTGAGGACTTAACACTAAAGGGTATAAGCAAACGGGTGTTAATTTACAAATGTTTCATTTCTTAGTTTCATAAATCTAAATTATTAAAATAAAATAAATGATAGTAACAACATGAAGAAATATAAAACAATTATAGTGATCATACAGCTGCGGCTTGATGTGACACCCACATTTACTCTCCTTTGTATGAAATATATCATTCTATTAAACTCTTCTATTTAAACTAGTCTTTTCATGATAGTTTTCACAAGTTGTATATTTCCCATGTCTTATAAATTGTTGTAGTTTCACATCATGCAAGTTGTTGTAGTTTCACATCATGCAAGTTGTTGTAATTTCACGTGTTGTAGTTTCACATCATATAAGTTGTTGTAGTTTCACATCATATAAGTTGTTGTAATTTCAAATCATATAAGTTGTTGTAGTTTCACATCATATATAAGTTGTTTCACATCATACAAGTTGTTGTAGTTTCACATGATATAAGTTGCTGTAGTTTCACATCATATAAGTTGTTGTAGTTTCACACCATATAAGTTGTTGTAGTTTCACATCATATAAGCTGCTGTAGTTTCACATCATATAAGTTGATGTAGTTTCACATCATATAAGTTGTTGTAATTTCACATCATATAAGTTGTTGTAGTTTCACGTCAAATAAGTTGTTGTAATTTCACATCATACAATTTGTTGTAGTTTCACATCATGCAAGTTGTTGTACTGTAGTTTCATATCATAAGTTGTTGTAATTTCACATCATACAAGTTGTTGTAGTTTCACATCATATAAGTTGTTGTAATTTCACATCATATAAGTTGTTGTATATTTCACCCCCCCCCCCCTAAGTTGCTATGCATTTAACCCCGTAGTATATTTCAGGCCCCCCCCCCCATAAGTTGCAATGCATTTCACCCCCTTATAAGTTGCTGTATATTTCACATTATTTATAAATTGCTGTACATTTCACCCCCTTAAGAGATGTTGTAGTTTCACATCATATAAGTTTCTGGATATTTCATCCCCTGATAAGTTGATGTATAGTTTCACATCTCTTATAAGTTGCTGTACATTTCATTCCTTATAAGATGATGTAGATTTCACATTAAAAGTTGTTGTATAATTTCTGACTCACATGTATGTGTTTCCATATATCTAAGATCGTAATGAACAGAACTGTTGGAATATCTCCAGAATATGAATATCAACGTTGCTTGTAAAGAGAAGTTCTTCCAATGTACTCACATACTTGTACACAAGATAATGATGCTGTAAAATAAAGATAATAATATTAATTTATCATAAATTGGCTAAAATCAATGATAGGTGTCATGCATGAGGCAATGTATACTTATTGATTCTGACCACTTAATATCCAGACAACAGGGAAAGAGAGAGAGAGAGAAATGGGGTTTAACGTCCACTCGACACAGACTAGGTCATTTTGGGACTAACATATGGTTTAATTCTATTTCAATAAAGTGCTTGCGCGTATCGTTTTTTAGCAGTGGGAGGCAATTGGAGTAGCCGGAGAAAACCCACGAGGTTGGACAGGCGACCCTACACCTTGCCACGTACAACCAGGTATTCGAAACCACGCCAGTTGACTCAGTGGCAGATGGTATGATACAGCGTGCGCACGCACGCTAACCATTCGGCCACCCAAATCCCCAACAGGGAAAGTGAATGGAATGGAACTGGAGAGTAAGAGAGAGAAATGGGGTTTATCGTCCATTCAACACAAACTAGGTCATTTTGGGACTAACATATGGTTCAATTTTATTTCAATAATTCACTTGTGTGTAGAGGTATTTAGCAGTGGGAGGAAACTGGAAGATCCTTAGAAATCCCACGAGGTTAGACAGTGGACCCTACTCCATGTCATGTAGAAGCGGGGAATTGAAACCACGCCAGTTGATTCAATGAAACAGCGTGCATGCGCTAACCATTCGGTCATACGTCCCCCCTTGGTTTAAAATGAAATGGGGTTTAATTTCCGGGGACGAATGAAGACGCTAAATTTTGCCCAGACAGGGTCACTATGGCCTTCCCTTATATCGAAAATTTGAACTGCCAAGTAATCTTTTACGTGCATGCCAATGTATACACATGCGGCGGTTGTTCGTACTATCCTAACGACTAGACAGATGTTCTCGACAGGTCCTCCATCACTGGAAAACCTGGATGAACCTTCTCACAAAGGCAGGAATCAAACACCTGACCACCTGACCTCCAGGCAAGTGAGCCAGCATCTTACCCACCGTCAGGTCCTCTGTCCTACACCATGTCGGGCAGGTAGGACACCCAGGGAAAATTCGAGTTAATAAATAAATCACCTGTAGGAATATTTGTTGTAGTCGTTCTATCACCCATTTATACCATGGTGTGTTATAATCTATACCGTCTGATTCACATCTTGCTAAATGTTCCGTCAGCAATATAATAAATCTCTGAAATATAACCACAAAATAATGAGCAAGGTCTAAGAAGTAATCTCACTCCTGTGTGTAGTCTTGGATTGTATTATTAATTAAGGGGGTTCAATGTACCCATATGTTCAATGTGCCACGGTCTCCCCTACTTTATAAAAACATGGTAATGCACGGACTTATAATGTTTTTCTTTCGTGTTCTCTTATCTAGTGGCAGTCAATTCTTTTTATGAGTTGTCAGATATCCTCTCAGAGTCTTACACAACAACTTTTGGTCTTCAAAGGAATTATTAGTGTGCAGAAATTCGCCCATGTATCTGTTATCACTCGTCACTTCAGTCAGTTATATAGTGGGGTTACTCATGTTTTCCTTGGGGGTCTGTCACTTCCTATTTATAAAACCTTTATTACGCATCTATCGTAGCAGTGATCTCTGTGTTAAAATTAATTTTTAGAAAGAGTTTAACCAGTTCTATCACATATGTGATAATGAAGGACACCAATATTTTCCTTTAAATCCGTTTAAAGAATTATAACTACCTGGAATATAATAAGAAAGAGACTTTTCTGTTGGCTTAAAGCTGTTTCTAGTTTATCTTCCATTCTGTCTATAATTTCTGGCGTTGGCACATCATCATCATCATAACCATCCATATCTAGTCCATCCGCAGCCTACAACAAAAAAACAATCAGTAAATAAGAAAAATAACAGTGGTTTTATTTATAACCAGATCAGGTGTTCCAAAAACAGTAAGAATACTCAAGGTCAACACCACCGTTTTTACTTCAAGGTTTTACACTAGGTTAATTCTTGTTATATTTGGTTTACGTGCAGTCCAAAGTGTACACGGGACCTCGATTCTACGTCCCATCCAAATGCCTAGACAGCTCTCCTCGTCAGGACCTCCATCCTACATCACTGACAAGGTGGAACCATACCAGAAAAACTGGATGAACTTTCTTGGCCAATGAGAGATCGAACACTCGACCTCCATGCTAGCGAACCAGCATCTTATCCACTTAGTAATAATTAATATCCAGTTTAGAATAAAAGGTATATATATTTATTTGAAATACTCACCCTTCTTCTTTGTGCGTCTAATTTATCTCTGGCTTCATCTACTTCTTTCTGTAGTTTATCAACTTGTTTACTCATCTTCTTTATCGTAGAATGCATAATCTCCCACATATAGAAACTACAATAAAATATATAATATATAATCTCCCACATATAGAAACTACAATAAAAATATAATATAATATAATCTCCAACATATAGATATACAATCTCCCACATATAGAAACTACAATAAAGTATATAATATAATCTCCCACATATAGAAACTACAATAAAATATATAATCTCCCACATTTAGAAACTACAATAAAATATAAAATATCCCACACACAGAAACTACAATAAAATATATAATCTCCCATATATAGAAACTATAATATATAATATAATCTCCAACATATAGAAACTACAATAAAATATATAAAATATAATCTCCCACATCCCACATATAGAAACTACAATAAAATATATAAAATATATTTTCCCACATATAGAAACCCACTTAACCATCATGGCTCCATCTCCAAGGAATAGAAAGGAATGCATGTGTTATGCCTTGTCAATACACAACTTTTGTTGTCAGGGAGCAGGTTATATTGTATGGGTGAACATACACTTTTTTTTATTATACCTTATAAAATCTTGAGACATCTCATCAGAGAATAACCAGTTGGCTACAGCTGAACATTCTACCACTTGGGTTCTTAATAACTTATCAACTAATACAACCAACATCTGTAACAACAAGAAGTTTCTTTATTAAACTTTCACTTTACAAATTGATCAAAAATGTTGACATCTGGCTTCCAAGCATCATTAAAGATATATTACAGGAGATTAGATAAAGAGCTGACAGTTCTCACTATAATAGTTAAAAACTAAATAATTACTAGAGTCGTTATGATAAAACACATAGTCTTGATTATCCATTTTTTTATTTAATTATTAATGGACTTTAAGATAGGATTCTAATCCAGTAAATATATACAATCTGAGTGGGCAAATGGTTCATAAGGTATGTCATTGAATCAAGTGGTGCAGATTTAGTTCACAGCTTATGGGTTTTATTCCGGTCCTCCGATTTCCGGATTATTAAAATAAAATTGAAACCACGCAAGTTGAATCAATGATATTTAGATCAGTAGTTTAACAACCGTAGCTACTTCTATCGGCATACATGCATGTGTATAAATTCCCAACAGGTCTGTTTCAAAAGGAAATAACCAAATAAAATCTTGACATTGCCTGACTTCAATAACAGCTTGTTTATATTTGGAGGAATAATATTACCTGTTGGTGAGATTTCCACACTTCATACAATGTTCGTAATAAACAGATCTGAGCTTCTTCTGTTTCTGTTAATGACTTGAGCAACGGATGAAATCTGAAATGAAAAAAATTAAACATTCTTTCCAACTTTATCACACAACATCTCATCAAGATTAGAAAGGCTTATTAAGTGGCTTATAGAGGGAGAGAGAAATGGGATTTAACATCCACTCGACACAAACTAGGTCATTTTGGGACTAACATATGGTTTCAATTTTATTTTAATAATTCACATGCGCGTAGGGGTCTTTAGCAGTGGGAGGAAACCGGAGTACCCGGAGGAAACCCACGAGTTTGAGAAGGCACCCCTATCTCCATGCCACATATGCTCACACCAGGGATCGAAACCACAGCCACAAGCCAGAGGTGACCGGCCAGCTAGAGGTCGAAGCGCGGCACTCTAGACCACTAGGCCATCCCAACCCCCCAAGTGGCTTATAAGGTCTGTTGAGTACAACTTCATGGGTTTCTTCCCAATTCTCCCACTCCTAAAGACCCCTAAGCTAAAGCAAATTAATGAAATAAAAAACTGAACCATGTTAGTCCTGATATGATCTAGTATGTGTCGAATGGAGGTTCAACCCATTCTCTCTCTCTCCTTAAAACTCTCCATCTTACTTTTATTCCATCAGGTTGGGCTTTTAACCTATTGGAAGACAGCTGGGACACTTAACCTTTGCATTTTGGAGAACGCTAGATCAGCGACAGGCCTGCACATATGCTGTCAAACGTGGTTTAGTTTGGTCCAGGGTGAGGTTTAAGAATTTAAGAATAACCTTAACCCACATGACGTCATATGTGCAGATCTGTCTCCGATCTAGCGTTCTCCATGTATTTGTCCCATATGATCGACCAGACACGTCTCCATGAAAAATTTAAAACAGAAATCACTTACTTGGCTAATGCTGCGAAAGAATGACTAAAAGATTTACTTCCTAAATATAAAAGTGTTGAAACAAAAACATCTATCTTTAACGGATTAAAAACTGGCTCACCTGAAATATAATTAAATCATGATTTGAAAAAAAAATCTAAAAATAAATGATTAATTACAGGAAGAGTTTTCTTAGCAAAGAGAAATGGGGTTGAATGTCCACTTGATACAATCTGGGACTAACATATGGTTCAACTGTATTTCAATAATTCAATTGCGTATAGTGGTCTTTAGCAGTGGGAGGAAACCAGAGGGCCTGCAAAAAAACCCATGAGGTTGGACAAGCGACCCTACTCCTTGTCACATACAATCAGGGAATCAAAAAACGTCAGTTGACTCAATGACAGACCTTACTATACAACATGCACACGCTAACCATTCAGCCATCCAACCCCCCTAGTACAACTGGGAAATCAAAACCATGCCAGTTGACTTAATGACTGACCTTATGATACATTGTCCATGTGCTAACCAATTGGACACCTAACCCCTCCTTTTGACTGTAAATGTGAGATTATAGGAATGAAATGGTGTTTAAAGTCCTACTGTTCTGCTTCGAACTAGGCAAATGAAGACAGGCATATGCCATACAGTATGCTATGTGGGAAATTTTGACCAAACCGCGGCACTACAGCCAACTCTTTTATCGAATTCAAAATGTCAAGGGATCTTTTACGCGCATGCCAATGAGCACACAGGGCCTCAGTCCTATCTAAATGACTAGAGAGAGAAAGAGAAATGGGGTTTAACGTCCACCCGACACAACCAGGTCATTTCGGGACTAACATGGTTTAATTTTATTTCAATTATCTGCTTGCGCGTAGGGGTCTTTAGCCGTGGGAGGAAACCGGAGTGGCCGGAGGAAACCCACCTATCTCCATGCCACATACGCTCACACCAGGGCTCGAAACCACAGCTACAAGCCAGAGGTGATCGGCCACCTAGAGGTTGAAGCGCGGCACTCTAGACCACTAGGCCATCCCAACCCCCCTCTGAATGACTAGACAACTGTCCATGTCGGGCCCTCTATCCTGCAGCACCTCCATCTTACCAACTTAGCCACCGCAATCCCCTGGATTTATAAAAGACTTACTACTATCATCATCTGTCATGGGATTAGGTAATTCTTTAAGAATAGCAGCTGCTTCTTCTGGTGTACATCTAGATTTAATAGCTGACATTAGTGCATGAGCTTTCATTGTTCCTGGTAAACTTCCTAGACAATAAACAAATACATCACAGTTCAAACTCCCTCTACAATATTCTAATAACCATCAAACTAATATCTGCATACATTAAAGTTACATTATGGGAGATAAGATAAAGAGATGGCAGTTCTCACTATAATAGTTAAAGATAGGTTGCCAGGCAACGAAACATACGCCCACAGCAGCTAAATCGTCCGGGCAGTCAACAAGGGTTGTCGCATATTTTTACTTTTTTTTGGTAATAAAACATTTGTAATACAATAAAATCTGAGTAACAACTCATTATGTAATTATCTGAAAATCATTAGAATTTGTTTGCTTTTTATAAAGTTTTGCCCCAAGCTAACAATTAGTATAGGAAACATTTAACATCATGGATTTAGCTGTTCAGTTATCAAAATTCATTGAAAATCAAAATACTTGTTCGTTTCAACACCTTAAACTCTGTGTATCAATCTGAAGTCAATCGGATGATTTATAAGTTTAGCATCTACAGCGCCACAAGGTTTTTCGAAGTGATCAAGGGAGATAACTCTGGAAGTAATTATTTGAAATCGATGAAAATCAGTAGGCTTCTTTCTCTCAGGACCTTAAACAGTGTGTGTAAATTTAAAGTCAATCGGATATTAACTTTGGCCTCTAGAGCATCCACAGGATTTTTTGATGTGATCAAGGGCCATAACTCTGACACTAATTATCGGAAATCGCTGAAAATCAATAGGCTTCTTCGTCTTATGACCTTAAACACTGTGTATAAATCTAAAGTCAATTGGATATTAACTTTGGCTTTTAGAGCGTCCACAAGATTTTTTGAAGTGATCAAGGGCCATAACTCTGGCACTAATTATCGGAAATCGCCGAAAATCAATAGGCTTCTTCGTCTTATGACCTTAAACACTGTGTATAAATTTAAAGCCAAAGTGATATTAACTTTGGCCTCTAGAGCGTCCACGAGATTTTTTGAAGTTGTCAAGGGCCATAACTCTGGTAGTTATTATCGGAAATCGCTGAAAAACAATAGGCTTCTTCGTCTCATGACCTTAAACACTGTGTATAAATTTAAAGTCAATTGGATATTAACTTTAGCCTCTAGAGCGTCCTCAAGCAATTGTGGACGCCGGACGGACGGGGGCGACGACAATATACGACCACATTTCAATGTGGGCGTATAAAAACTAGATAGTGTAAAGGTAATTTGCTCAAAATTTCAGTCAAATTGATCCAATATTAGCCGAGAAAAAAACGTTTGAAATATTCACATAGCCTTGGTCCATCATTACTCAAATCATTAATATAAACAGCATAGTCTCGATTATCCACTTGATTGATTTAATTATCAACGGCCATTAAGCGGCATATAGGATTTGAATCCGCCAACATCGAAGGCTAGCCTTGACATCAAGAGTTTATTATGGTCTGGATATGTTAATGTCTAATTGATTATTTAGATAACATTTCAGGCCTGAAGAAAGACCTGTAATAAGCAGATTTTGCTCTTGCATAATGCTATTTTAATCAATATGATTACAGGACTGTAAATATGATTAACCTATACATTAAAATATGGCCAATAAAGAGAGAGAAGAGAGAGAAATTTTTTAAGGTCTGTGGTCACAAAATAGGTCATAAGACTAACATATGGTTCAACTTTATTTCAATAATTTGCTTGTAGGATGATACTGGATGAACTGGATGACCTTGAGGCCCCCCCCCCTCCCAACCCCGTTTGTCTCATACTGTTGTGCTTTGATAAGAAAAAGGAATGGGGTTTAACATCCACTCAAAACAAACTAGGTCAATTTTGGACTAACATTTAGTTTCATTTTATTTACATAATTTGCTTCCGAGGAGGGGTCTTTAGCAGTGGGAGGAAACCGGAGGATCCGGTGAAAACCCACAAGGTTGACATCAAAGGATACATTGAATGAACTATTATCACCCCCCCCCCACCCCCGCAATCACTAAGTGAATATTTACCTGCCCCTTCTTGTTCGTATTTATAAAAAGGCTGTGGTTTTATAGGTAGAAGACAGTGAAATGATTCAGGTACTGATTCCATTACTCTCTGATGATATGACAATCTAATATAATAAAACATAATCTATATTACTCTCTGATGATTTAATATAATAAAACATATCAATATTACTCTCTGACAATCTAATATGATAAAACCTATCAATATTACTCTCTGATGATATGATAATCTAATATAATAAATCATATCATATATTACTCCCTGATAATCTAATATAATAAAACATATCAATATTACTCTCTGATGATCTAATATAATAAAACATCTAGGTATAACAGTACCACATATTACTCTCTGATGATATAATATAATGAAACATAATCAATGAACACTTTAAAAGGCTTTTTTGTTAATTAATCCCACCTATTATCAATGACAAGCCCTCAGTGAAATCCATTATTTGGAGGAATTTTGAATATGAATCACTATATCTTTATGTCCAATTGGGCATGCTCCTGATTGTAAATGAAATGAAATAGGGTTTAATGTCCTTCTCTTCTCCTCCTATACTGGGCTAATCATGATAGGCATACACCAAACAGTGTGTTCTGAGGAAAATTTAGCCAAGGCAGTGGCACTCTGGTCTACTCTTATATCAATTCCAATTGCGAAAGGAACTTTTACATGCACGCCAATGTATACACTGGACCTTGATTTTTGTCCCATCCGAAGGACTAGACAGCTGTCCTTGCCAAGCCCTTCATAAGGCACGACTAGCAAGGGCTGAACCACATCGGAAAGCATAAGTTAACATGTAATTATCAGATGATAATTAGAGCATGTCCACAAGCAATTGTGGATGACCAGTTGACAGACAGGGGTGACAACATTCTACGACCATGTTTAAATAGTCAAACAACTTGTGTTTAACATAAGGAAAGATTACCTTAAAATTTTCTGTAAAACTTCATGTACAAATCTGGCTTTAGGTGACGTAGCATCTTGCTGTACGGCAATAGACCAGTCATCCCAACTCCATCGAAACTGGAACATACTCAGATGATAGGAAAACCATGTGACGAACCTAATAATACAAACATCAACTCATGTGACAAGAGGAAGAGAGAAATAAGAGTTAACATCCACTCGACACAAGTCATTTAGGAACAAACATATGGTCCAATTTTATTTCAATAAATCGATTGCGCGTAGGGATCTTTAACAGTGGGAGGAAACTGGAGGACCCGGAGAAAACCCACGAGGGTGGAAAAGCGACCCTATTCCTTGTTACGTGTAATCGGAGAATCCAAACCATGCCAAATGACTCAATGACAGACCTTATCTTTCAGTGCGCACGTGCTAATCATTGGGCCATCCAACCCCTCTCAAAAATGATCAAATCTGGGAAATCTCAAATGAGCAAAAGGCTGTTGTGTGTAACTCCAGAAACAAAATGGATAAGGAAGGACGTTCAGAAGGACGGAGCCCAATTCAATATCCTTCGTTTTTTTATAGTTAAAAATTTTGTTTAACTACTCTAAGATCTAGAAGAGGTGTTCTATAATCTGTGTTCAGGTCGATATGAGGGACTTGCCAATAAATCAGTCTGGGGTGTGATGCATGGAACTGATAGTACCCTACTAGAAACATCAACACTGATTTGTTAATTAAATGTCTGACATCATAGGATCAAAAGGCTCTCGTATAACACCCTGATGCGACTTCCCACTACAACCGGTCATATCTTCATGTATTGGGGAGAAAGAGAGAAATGGGGTTTCACGTCCACTCGACACAAACTAGGTCAATTCGGGACTAACGCATGGCTGCATTTTATTTCAATAATTTGCTTGCGCGTATGGGTCTTTAGCTGTGGGAGGAAATCTGGAGGACTGCAACCTAGCTCCTTGTCACGTACCACATAATCTACACCAATAACCGACCCAACCATTTGGCCATCACCCCCCCCCCCCCCCGACATATAAGAATTTTTTTTACCTTTCAATACATATGGTATGCATACTGTCAAGTCTTTCAAATAACATCTCTGTAGCTTGAGCAAGCTGGATATACAGTTAAGGCAATCAAAATGACCTAACCTTATCCAGTAGACGTGGTACAAGGGTTAATCAGTGAACTGGATGTATGAGATGTGTTGTTGACGTTTGGGAAAGTAGGTCGAGGGGAAATGTGTAGGGAGTGATAGTTAGATGTATTATGAATGGTTAGAGTGGCTGTGGTGTTACGGTGAAATACTATGCCGCTACCGTAACACCACAGCTTTATGATTTGTTAGACAGGAGTGATTTAATGGGTGTCGACAACTGGGTTTCTGATTTTAATGTTGTCTTTTCCCACCGGCACTGGCCGTACGCCAGCAACTGAAAATAGCTGACGAAACAGCTAGGGCGTCGATTGTTAGTTCGCATACAACTTGAAAAACCGAATGTCGTACGCCATTGTGAAACTGAAAGTAGCTGACGAAGACAGTTAGGGCGCCGATTGTTAGTTTGCGTACAACTTGAAAAAAACGAATGTCAGTATGGTATTTCTGACATAATTGGTTATCGGTGACCTGAAAGCTGGTAATCTCGACTCAAAGCGAGTAATCTCGACTCAAAAGTGTATAGTGTATAACCTACTTACTGTCTACAGTCGTCGCTAGTCTTCCTATACTATAGTTCCTTCTTGATTGTTTGTGGACGATTTACTACTCAGTAAGAAAGTCTGTGCCCAAAAAGAGTTCTCGTCTGTTATTATTAGTATAATGACTTCCTCATGTGCGGCAGGTTCGTTTGTTTTTAAAAACACTGTTTTTCGTTCCAAAAAATAGAAAAGTAATTTTTTACCAGATGATC
Source organism: Patella ulyssiponensis (assembly GCA_963678685.1). NCBI lineage: Eukaryota > Metazoa > Mollusca > Gastropoda > Patellidae > Patella > Patella ulyssiponensis. The sequence goes on from OY783228.1 coordinate 78,963,289, forward strand.
ATGGTTTTTCACCGAGACTAGATAATTTCTCTCGGTGTAAGGATATTATCGCTTATGAAAAAGTTCATACACTGTTGAGAAAATAGTCCCATTGGTTTTTCTTAGCGGCAAATACAGCGGGAATAAACTCTGTACTGAAAAATTTTCGCGTGATCTATATAAACTGTCTTCACACACTCGATTTATAATTAGCGATATACAGGTACAGTGGCAAGTGTTATGCTTCTCAGGCTAATACCTCAAAAATACCTCCGCGCGAAAACCCAGATTTTGGTACATGCAAAAGAAAAAGAAATAGTGCCCGTGCGCGTGCCAGTAATAGGAAAACTAAGAGTTCGCGCATAAAAATGCACGAACGTACCAGGCGCGATGTCATCTAGATTAGTAGTGGATGGTAATTGGAGGCCCCGGAGAAAACAGGCGACCCATATCCTGTCTTCTACAAGCCGTGAATCAAAACCACGTCACTTGACTCTATGTCATCTGATCCAACGTGCATGCCAATTTGTACACAGGATTTCAGTTTTGTGCCCTATCCCAATGACTATACGTTGTCCCTTGCCAATGTAGCAATCTAACGTCTTACTCACTGAGCTACCGTGGCTCCCACAAGTCTGGTTTCATCTTGAAATGAAATGGGAATTAACATCCTACTGTTCTGCTCCATTTGAGCTGATGAACACGCTGGAAAATCTGTATGAACGTTCTCAGTCAATGCAGGGATCGAATACTCGACCTCCAGGCAAGCGAAGCCAGGGTCTTACCTACTTACCCACCATGATCCCCATCTTGAAATAAGATTTATATGAAAGGATACAACTTGCGGCATCGTACTAGGTTGTAATTTACACACCTCCAGTAATATAACGCCATAAAATAGTTCTAAATGTGGCGCTTTAGGTAATCTAAACAACTGACTGAATACAGTCTGAAAATATAAATACATTATATCATTATATTCTATTATTTGGTTTTATCTGGAAATATAGTTAATCTAATGATAGGGATATTCAAAATTACTGACTAAGGGGCTTAATTACCTTATTATATTCCATTATTTGGCTTTATCTGGAAATATGGTTAATCTATTGAACCCGAAAAATAATAATACTGTCTTCTAATGGGCTGAATTAGCTTGCAATAAATTGAAGTGGCATTATGGAAGATTAGATAAAGAGCTGACAGTTCTAGCATTAATAATTTAAAAATAGATAATGTAAAGGGAATATGCTGAAAATTTCAGTCAAATTACTTCAGTCTGAGCCGAGATATTCATTATTTCAGTAACACTGTATCCTCAATTATCATTGTTACGATAATGAACAAAGTCTCGAATTATCAATTGGCCCACGTTTCTATTTGAACACAGGAGAGAGAGGAATGGGTTTCAACATCCACTGGACACAAATTATTGAACATGGATGCATTTTAATGGAGAGGCCACTATCCTACCGCGGTACAACCGTAGTCCGTAACAAGCACACAGTCCGTAATAAGAATATCAATAGAATCTATACTAGTCTAGAGATTGATCTAAAATCAATCAATCAATGAAACACTGAATACTTGAACTTACCTCAATAATGATATAATTTAGAGGAAGTTTATTTTTCGTTGGAAAGCTTAGAAGAGCTGCAGCGCTACAATAGATAAAATCAGACTAATACTCTGTGGTTATCTTAAGACTAACATATGGTTCTGTGTTAGGTAATCTATAGCAAGCATGGTATAATCTATAGTTATTTAAGGAAAAGCTTATCGTTATGCCAGGGTTAAAGCTTTGCTGATCTTTGGTTTAACATTATGTGAGGGGGGATAGAAACTAACATGTTCATTTGGAAACTAAACTATGGTTATCTTTAAACTAATGGCTGTGTGGGAGTAACTTTTGGTTATTTTTAGACTTATGGCTATGTGGGGAATAACTTTTGGTTATTTTTAAACTTATGGCTATGTGGGGAATAACTTTTGGGTTTTTTTTTGGAATAATGGCTATGTGGGGAATAACTTTTGGTTATTTTTAGAATAATGGCTGTGTGGGGAATAACCTATAGTCATTTCTCGACCAACATATACAGGGAAGTGAGTGACCCCAGGATTACCAGGCTAGGAAGCCAGCGTATTATTCACCTTCTGTTACAAATTTTGATTTGATGCTTACCATTCTTTGCGTTCGAGATAGTTTGAATCAATTATTTTGTTGATCTGTTCTTCTATAAGATATCGTTCTATAGCATGGCTTCCAGGTAATACAGTACCCTATAATACACAGTCAATTTATTATAACCAGGAAGATAATTAAATAAAATGAAATGGGGTTTAACGTCCTACTGTTCTACTGGGCTAATGAAGATGGGCATATGCAACACATCTTACTATGAGGAGAATTTTGCCTGGACCTTATCTTTATGCCATATGGTGCAACATGTGATTCTAATCGTAACATTTCGTATGGCCAAATATTTAGGACCATAATTAATGTTAGCAAATGCAACAAAATTCTCAATCTGATTAAAACACAGATCCTTTAGCACACTATGATCTGGAAGAGTTGTTATCATTGACGTGTTCTGAATAATGTGAGTGATTAGCCTATGAAACAGTCTGTAACGGCGGCTTCTTGGCTTTTTGTTGCAAGGAACTTGTCAGATCTTCATCATGTAGTGTACCCCATCAAAAGTATAAAAACGAAACGAATAGATCTGTATTTTAATCTGAATGGAAAATTCTCATACTGATATATTGTTTCGATTACCCCATCCCCACCCCCCACATGTGCTACATTTTGATATGACACCAAACAGATGGAAACACAACTTATATTTCCATTCATTTTTATTATGAGAGATTAGCCAATGAAAGGTTCTGTTTAATGGACCGAAGGAGACCCCTCAAAAACTGTAGAGAACGAAACAAAGCTTAAATTTTAATAATTTATGTCATTCAGCAAAAGTTCAACTACAGATCACATATTTATACGTTAATCATAATTCTGACTCACCTCGGGTACGTCTGTGTAATCAAATATCCTAAACACTACAGTCGGAATAGGATATTTCATTTCATCATTATGTGATGGGGGTATAATCTGTGGCAGAGTATGCTGAAGGGCGTCACACAGAACGCCATCAAATGCCAAATATGGTCGTGATATCTGTTTCTCAACCCATTTATTATTTCGGAGGTTTTTTATCTGAGCCCACAAGCAATCTAAATACTGTTCAAAGATAAAATATAGAAAATAAATATTTAAGTAAGATGGAGGAAAGAGAGAACAAATGAATAAAAACATTTGCAAGTTATGTGACTGTGTTAGTGACTGTTACCTGACGGACAAAGGACTACAAATTTTGATGTGAAGAAATGCTACAGCGCTGTATCAGCTTATTTTGGTTACAGCATTTTCTGATACTGCCAATAAACAATAAACACAATTTTCTGACAGTCAGTATTATTAAGATTTGAAAGATTCGTGCAGATTGCATATATGAGAATCCTCTTAAATTCTTGCAAAAAATGACAAATTTCTAGCCCTGTCAGTTATGTTTGGTGAAATATGCGAAGAGTATAAATTGAATGGCCGCCTTTGTCATCTTGCTATTCCAGTCTACACTGGTAGTATTCTATGGAGTATGTTTAGTCTCATTCATCTAGTTTCTTCATTACAAATGGATGCTTGAAAGCATTCTAACATTTTAAAGCCTTTATTTCCTCTTAAATATTGGATATCAGACGACCATCTTTTCACAGTAAGATAACAATATCAGTGTTGATTTAAATTGGCTAATAAGTCGCTTTTGCAATGTTCCGATTGACATTGAGTTAGAGACCGGACTCCTTTACTGTCTTTATACTTCGATTATATGGAGACAAAAATTTGGGAACTTGTTATTTCTACGCTAATGTGTCAAATGCTAATAGGGGTGGGGCAGAATTTTGTATTGCATTTCTGTTTAATCTTCCAGACTTCCAACTTTCACAGAATCTTTTATGTGCACACCTCAACCACTAGACAAACTTTCCTTGCTGGACCTCATATTAGTATAACATGAAACTGCCAATAAACAACCTCAATTTTAACCAGGAAAAACATTTTTAAAAGAGAGAGAGAAATGGGATTTAACGTCTTTATGGTTTAATTTTATTTCAATAATTCGCTTGCCTTAGGGGTGGGAGGACACCAGACTACTAGGAGAAAATCCATGAGGTTGGACAGGCGACCCTATTCATTGTCACGTACAAACTGGGGATTCAAAACCACATCAGTTGACTCAATGACAGGCTTTATGAAAATGTTTTTGCCATTTTTGAAATTTACTTTGCAGATCCAAATTTTATGTACCACTTTGGCTATATTATTTGCTTATTATAACTTACCTCTTCTTGTGGATGGGGATCATCAGAGGCCCAAACTCGTAAAGATGGTACATGAATACGATGTCTCTTACTGAAAATATTCAAATTATTATCTTTAATGACGCAAGTTTCTATTATATAGTAGGTAACATAAATCTTCACTTTACCTATTATCTCCCCTTAGACCACAAATTTACTTGGGGTTCATTAGAATCACAGAAGGAGGATTACTTTTAAGAATTAAATCTTTTCTAACAAAAAGGCGATGCTCGATTCACAGTCCAGAATGTCCCGAATCGACAGAATTACAATCGAGGGACGCGGAATTCAGTCCTGTCACAGTTCTGCCAGTCTCGACAGCTGAGGTGGAGTGAGTAGAATCGTGACGTATTCCTTGGTAAAAAAATATGTTTCAGCTGTTGAGATATTTATTATACAGTTGACACACGTGTTGTACTCCGAAATTCTCCTTTTCACTCGATGGACACCAGTTTTGGAATTCAATTCCGAAACCGTAAATCGAGCACCCCCAATGTTTCATTGTTTAGTAGGGGAGATAAATCTTTACTTTACCTATTACCTCCCTTTAGACCACAACCTGTACCTATTATGACAGACATATTGTGATCTGTCACTCGATGGACAGATGGAATGAAATGGAATCAGATTGTAGAGAAATAAGAGAGAGAAATGGGATATAACCTCCACTTGACACAAACTAGGTCATTTTGGGACTAACATATGGTTCAATTTTATTTCAATAATTCGCTTGAGCATAGGGGTCTTTAGTAGTGGGAGCAAACTGGAGGACCTGGAGAAAACCCATGAGGTAGAACAGGCGACACTACTCCTTTTCACATACAACCGGGGAATCAAAGCCATGCGAGTTGACTCAATGACAGACCTTATGATACAGGTTGCATGCGCTAACCATTAGGTCATCCAATCCCCCTTCGATGAAAAATAATGCAATTTCATAACTTTTTACCTGCTTACAACAATGATAATTATCTACGGTAATTAGTCCACCTACCTAATATAATTTTCTATTGTTTGAAGCAATTTATTCAATTCTGCTTCTTTCTTTTCAAATAATTCTCTTCCCACCTACAACAAGAAAGAAATCAATTACATTTTTGAAAAAAAAGATCTGATATTCATTTGCTTCAAGTATAAGATATTGTTACATTTATTTTATCTGCACTCTAAATTTGTTAAAGTTTCAGTAAATATTATGGAAGACCAGTTGTAAAAATATAACTTACCCAAGGAAGTGCTGACAGTACAGAATTAACATACCAATCTGACCTCACCTGAACATAAAATACGAAATTTAGTATCTATCCATTTTACTTTAGATTAATTTGTTTCCTCAAGTTCATAGGAACACCATCTCTTTTTGAAAATCATTTTTATAATACCAGTACCCATCTCATGTTAGTTCGATAATGAATTATATCAAATTCCAACTGCCAAGGGACCTCTCTTTTCCATCCCATCCAAACAACTAGACTGCTGTCATAGTCAGGTCCTCCATCCTGCACGACTGACATGTGGGAAAATCTAGATGAACTTTATCGACCGTATCGGGGATCCAACATGCGACCTCCAGACTAGCGAGCCAACGTCTTACTCACTTAGCCACCTTGGCTCCCTCAATCTTTTTTTAAAATTTACCTGTGGAATATTATCTTCTAAAGCTACTTCAACAAAATTATCAAACATCTGTAGAACAGACGACGCTACCAGAACATGACAATTCACCAAATCAGCCACAAATCGTACCTACAAATCATAAAATGTTATAACCAATTACTTTATGACATTATTATGCAAATTTTGCCTTGACAGCAACATTTCTGCTTACTCAAATCCAAAGGGTTTTTTATTATGTGCACATCATGTTGTTTCAACCATGCACTAGAGAGATCAGCATTCAAGTTGCTTAAAAACACAGGGCAGAATTTTAATTTGTTTCGTGATGATATGTTGATTTGAGTTTTTTCATACATTATTAAGAGGATTATGAGGATTACTGACACTATAAAACAAATTTTCTATATCTATTATCTATCAAAAATTACTTACAATCATTCGTGCACTTTCAAATTCACCAGTCTTCAAAGCTTCTTTTAAATTTCTGACTAATAATTCAGAAAACTGTAATAATAACAAAAACAACCCATATAATCAAAATTTATAATTAGTACAAAAATTTGACCAAAATTTAAAAATGAAATGAAATAGGGTGAACGTCCTACTGTTCTGCTCCGACTGGGCTAATGAAGATGGGCATACACCATATAGTTTGCTATGAGGAGAATTTTGCCCAGATTGTGGCGCTATGGTCTATCGAATTTTTTTCAATGGATATTTTACTTGCACGCCAATGTGAACATAGGACCTAGATTTTTGAATATTCATTGTCCATTGCCAGGTCCTTCGTATTGAAAATACCTGATGAACTTTCCCGGCCAATTCAAGGATCGAACACGGCATCTCTTACTCATTGAGCCATTGTGGCTTCAGACCACAATTTCATCAATATGATCCAACATGCACACCTGTTAATCTTTCAGTCACCCCCCGGCTCTGAGAATGAGGTGAATAAAATGTAACACAGTTTACCTCTCCTCCACAGTTATAATTCTTGGCATTCAACAAACCAACTAACGTGGTATATACAGTGATCTTCTCTGGTAAATACACCACACTAAAATACGTATTCAAAATTAAAACAAATAATAGATTTAAATTTTAAATGAATACTTTCTTCATAGGATTCCTCGTCTGATGACCTTAAACAATGTGCATAAATTTAAAGTCAATCGGATATTAACTTTAGCCTCTTGAGTGTCTACAAGATTCTTCAAAATGATCAAGGGCCATAACTCTGGCAGTAATTATCGGAAATCATTGAAAATCAACAGGATTCTTCATCTCGTGACGTTAAACATGGTGTATAAAGCAATTTTGGACGCCAGACCAACGGACAGGGGGGATGACAACAATATACAAGCACACTTCAATGTGGCCGTATAAAAAGTAAATAATAAGAGAAAATACAAAAAATATTCATAAGGTCACTAACCAGTCACATAAAATCTTAACAATCTTGTCTTTGTAATTTGGAAGATCAGCTTCTAAAACACTAGCAAGTCCTTCTAAGTTACTTTCTAAAGATGAAGTACTCTGAAATGAAGATGAAACAAATCTCTCTCTAAGTTGGGTACATTAGCAACAATTTCCTGTATGATGCTTGCTCCTTAAGGAGGAGGTCGAAGGTTTGCTCCTCTTGTTGACGTAGGAAGTTCCCCTGGATTTGTTAATTAGGGAGGAAGAGAAATGGGGTTTAGCGTCCACTCGACACAAACTAGGTCATTTCGGGACTAACATACAGTTTTAATTTTATTTCTATAAATCGCTTGCGCACAGGGGTCTTTCGCAGCCTGAGGAAACCGGTTGCTAATTAGAAGTGTGAATGACAAATGGATGCATGTTGTTTCGTTCAAGTCAATATTCGTAGAAGTTAAAGTAGAAACAATTTGGGTCCGAATGATCAAGACTATGAAACAGATTGGTCCTCCACAGAAAATGAGTAAATGCACTGAGCCCTTAAACAATGCTACACGTTTAAGCGAGCTTTCACTCTAGCTCCTCTCGACCCACCTGGGCTTTCCTTCGCGGGAGTCATTAAAGACTCCTGCAAATTAGCTAAATCGCTCTCCTAAATATTGACTTTAATAAGCTCCTTTCAGTTTTTGTTCATTTTTAAATTGCATATGTTCGAGCTATCAGTTTCCATGTTTATCATTCCGATGCTACCATATTCACCAAACATATTCACAAAATATTAGACAATACTAAAGTATAAATACAATATGATTACGAAGAGTTATTCTACGGGAGCTTTTCTCTCATTTTTGAAATTGGCACTATTGGCAGGAGCTTTTTATGGCTCCCGCATAATTTTATAAGCGTGAAGGACTGTCTTAAATGTGCGCTAATAATAGCCTAAGGTAGGCTGCGGATCTACATGAATCTGATCAAGAGTTGTAAGTGAGGAGAAGTCAAAGGATCAGTCACTACACATCGATGCCTTACAATGGGTGTTAGACTATTTACAAATAAAATAATGATGTTGATGGTATCTCATCTTACTTTTTCTCCAACTCTTGTTATGAGAGAGTCCAGTCTGTCTTCAATGTTAACATCATCTGAAGTTCGTCTTCTTTTACTGCGATGACTGGCTGTAAATACAAAATTAATATTTGAATGCATTATTAAACTATTTAGGTTTCAGCTTGAATTTGGACAACTAATTGGCTGTGGGTTTATTGCATAGTGAGCAGCATACATGTAGATCGATGAAATTTCAATTCCACATGTGACATATCTTTGTAAATACTTAATTGAATTAAATCACTATTGGATCTATATTCCTATTAGAGATTCATGTGCAGGGGGCTGGTTGAGTCGTGGTGCGGTTTCATCTGTATGAATTTGTGCGCTACTCTTTCAATGAAGTGTCTGTTAGAAGATGGGGATGTATTTTTTAACAGCGCGTTGTGTCGCTCATACTGGTTCTAGCAATGTAAGCAAGGTCTAATTCTCTCACTAAGATGTTCAGTTACATTGGTCAGGCGTTAAAGCCCCAATAACACTCTTGTTGTAACTGAAAAATATGTCCCAATCTTCATTCTGGTCAACAAATCGTCTTATTTTAGAATATTCCAATTAAATGATGATATAAATTTCATCTTAACACACCTAATTTAAAAAATTGGAAAAATTCAACCAATTGATCTGAAAAGTCTAACGTAAACCTTTTCAAATGTGACTTGGATTTTAAAATATTTTCGAACCCTCTGGACAAATAAAATAGGTTGTAATGGATAATTTACACAACAGGTAGGACATTTAAGCATCTAGTACTTAGAATAAGGGTATTATTTATTTTCTGGAGCTACCAAGCCAGCAAGAATGTTATTGTCCCTTTAACAGGGACTGACATGCGACCGCTTAGCGGTAAAAAGTTGCCCTGTAAAATTGACTGGGAAACCAAACTTCTTCGACAAGCATTCAATAACACGGTCCCTAAACATACAGGGCGAGTGTAATGAGACCTGCGTTCAGAGCTGAACTACTGTTCGGCCAGTCTGCAGAGTATGGATTTATCTCCATTACGCTTGAAGTGTTAGGTTGCAAGCCGGAATTTAGTAAGGATTTTCATTGCACACACGACATCTCGTTGAAATCGGACATATTTTGCCGACTGCTGTTCAGGCAACATTTCCTTCATCATAAACTGTATGCCCGTCTTCATCAGCCCAGTTTAGGAGCAGAACAGTAGGACATTGAACCCCATTTCACTTTGGAGTATTGCTATTGTTGTAATGTATAGGGGTTAACCTCCCCTTCCCACTTGGGTGGGGGATCACTTGGCTAAGTGGGTAAGCCGCTGGCTAGCTAGCCTGGAGGTCGGGTGCTTGATCCCTGCATTGGCCGAGAAAGTTCATCCCAATTTTCCGGTGTGGTTTCATCTTGTCAGTGTTGCAGGACGGAGGGCCTGAAAAGGACAGCGATTTAGTCATTTGGATGATGAAAAAAACGCATACCCGTGTACACATTGGTGTGCACGTAAAAGATTCCTTGATACTGGTAGTTAGAATTTGATATAAACAGTAGGCCGTAGAGTCACTGTCCGGGCAACATTTCCCTTATAGTAGGGTGCCCCACCCCAAATGAATATCTCCAAATATCTCGACAATTACACCACAATACTAATATATTTACCAAGCCTTAAATCTGTTTCACACATTTATATTCACTAAATAAACGACTATGTTGTACTTAATAAGCTATGACCATTTAACCATCATAAATAATACTGAAAAATGGTTTGGAGTGGGGTCCATAACATCCAGACACTTTTGAGTAAAAGATAGGTTACGTGCCCTTGTTTTGAAATTAGTCTCGCTTAACCAGTCTACCGATCATTCTACGTCAAATTGACAGGTCGGGATAAGCAATACTACTTTTTTACGAAACATGGAACAAGAAATTGAATTTAGAAACACACACATCAGACAACTCAACAATATTTTTAAGAACCTTGTAAAAGTAAAATGAAACTACTGCTAGTATCATATTCTTGCTTTACGGGTGTGAGTCAGAGATATTATTTGTACTAAACCAAAATATGCAGCTTCTAATGGTACAGTTAATTATAAGGCAATTTAAAAAATAAAACGAGCATAATTTCTAAAGATGCCGTAATAACCAAAAAGTTAAATATTATCGCTGTTCAGAATCGCCAACAATAGATTTTTTACGACTGTAGTAGCTTTTGGTGTTTTGAACATTTCCGCATGCTGTTGATATTTATAGCCTCAACGAGTGTGCGAGACGGTCAGAAATCAGTAGTTACATATTCAACTAAAGCGTGCATGATCAACGTATCAAGAACAACTTTTCAGTAGGCACGTGGGGCACCCTACTTATAGCACACTGTATGGCGTATGCCCGTCTTCCTTAGATCAGCTTAGGAGCAGAATAGTACATGTAGGACATTAAACCCCATTTCATTTCATTTCATTTCCACCTTGGGTGATGTTGCAGACAGATTTCTATTTTTATTCTATATTCTATATTTATTCTTGAAATATCAAAAGTAAGTAACATACACATATATGAAGCAAATTTATATTATCTTTTAGCTTGTTTTTGTATCATATCTTTAAAACTGTAATGTATTATATGATATTTTATGAATAAATATTGTTTAAACCATTTTGCCGTGTGCCCGTGGTCGTGTTTTTGTTTGTATAAATTTAATCAATTTAATGTAAAAACAAGATAAATGTCATCACATTTTTGGTCCCGTATCAAACTTGATCGATACTTACTGTCATCGTCGTCGTCACTGTACGATTCCCTTCGTCTTCTAGACATTTTTGATTATAATTATTAACAAATTTATGGAAAGAATAAATAAAACTCTACGATCTCGCGTAGACCGGAAGTACAATTGTTTAGCGCGTACTACCGGACAAAATAGAATGGTGTTACATAATTCATCAAAAATGGAGCTCACTTAAATTCTTTCAAAATTATTTTTAATTATTATTGAGCATGTTATTGTACAGATTTATATAGAAGAATTTGGGTTATATTCTAAAACTTAGCCATGTCGTATTTTAATTAAAGTAGTCATGTTTTATTAGTCTTCCAGCACAAAAGATCGTATATTTTTTTCTCGTATAGTCGAGCTTTGAGACCTTAAATGACTATTTTAATTATGTATTTCAATATCAGTTTAATCGCAAACGTAAACGACATAGAAAAATACTGAATAAAATACTGTTTTATAAGAATTTAATGCTATTATCGTATGTAGTACAAAAGCTGGTTAATCGTAGCTAAACAATTATGAAAAATCTTTATCCGGTAACTGAATAATTTACTATTTATAAATGATGACGTAAAGTTCCATGGTGTTCTAAACCAATCAGGAAACGGACACCTGTCATGTGATTATCGTGTATAAAAGCAGAAGCCATTTCTTGCAAACCATTAGAAACCATTGTTGTGCAAGTGGTTAAAGCTGTTATAAGTACAAATTCAAGTAAGTACAAAGTATATACCTGTTTCTATTTAGTCTAATACGTGGCATTGATTTGATAACTTTATGTTGTTTTAAAAGTGAAGAAGTAAAGAAACGGAAAAATGAGACGCTGGCCTTGTTGTGAATGAATGTTTTTTTTTAAATTTAGAATTAGTACGTGACTATCAGTATCACTATCCTAAATTATAAATGTTAATTTACGTAGTAACCTAACGTCCCCTTTGACCCATTTTCTTTTGCGTCGTTATTGCTTAATTGCGTGGTACGAGTACAACCGCTTTTTACACTACCCAACCTCTCATATTTTCAGTTTCAACTATTTTGACTATCCGGATCCCGAAAACATTCATTCATTCATTCAAATAACTTGATTGATAAATTTTAACAGTTTTCAATTTTAAACAAAGTCGATTTTGATTTTATATAAAGTCGATTTTAATTTAGTTTTATTAATTTTTAAATGGTAATGGGTCTCACAGACATTAAAATCCAGACTTTTAAAAAAAAAAAACCACTGCAGTATTAAACACAGGGCAGACTCTAAAGATCTATTTACTAATTTGGGTATTTTTATTTCAGGATGCAGATCTTCGTCAAAACTTTGACCGGTAAAACTATTACACTAGAAGTTGAACCAGCCGATACCATTGAAAACGTAAAGGCTAAAATTCAAGATAAAGAAGGTATCCCCCCAGATCAACAAAGATTGATTTTCGCTGGTAAACAATTGGAAGACGGCAGGACCTTGTCCGACTACAATATTCAGAAAGAATCAACCCTTCACTTGGTACTTCGTCTGAGAGGAGGTATGCAGATCTTTGTGAAAACTTTGACTGGTAAAACTATCACCCTAGAAGTTGAGCCAGCTGATACCATTGAAAACGTAAAGGCTAAAATTCAAGATAAAGAAGGTATCCCCCCAGATCAACAGAGATTGATTTTCGCTGGTAAACAATTGGAAGACGGAAGGACTTTGTCCGACTACAATATTCAGAAAGAATCCACGCTTCACTTGGTACTTCGTCTGAGAGGAGGTATGCAGATCTTCGTCAAAACTCTAACCGGTAAAACTATCACCCTAGAAGTTGAACCAGCTGATACCATTGAAAATGTAAAAGCTAAAATCCAAGATAAAGAAGGTATTCCCCCAGATCAACAGAGATTGATTTTCGCTGGTAAACAATTGGAAGACGGCAGAACACTTTCCGACTACAATATTCAGAAAGAATCCACTCTTCACTTGGTACTTCGTCTGAGAGGAGGTATGCAGATCTTCGTCAAAACTTTGACTGGTAAAACTATCACATTAGAAGTTGAACCAGCTGATACCATTGAAAACGTAAAAGCTAAAATCCAAGATAAAGAGGGTATCCCCCCAGATCAACAGAGATTGATTTTTGCTGGTAAACAATTGGAAGACGGAAGAACACTTTCTGACTACAATATCCAGAAAGAATCAACCCTTCATTTGGTACTTCGTCTGAGAGGAGGTATGCAGATCTTCGTCAAAACTCTTACCGGTAAAACTATCACATTAGAAGTTGAACCAGCTGATACCATTGAAAACGTAAAAGCTAAAATCCAAGATAAAGAAGGTATTCCCCCAGATCAACAGAGATTGATTTTCGCTGGTAAACAATTGGAAGATGGAAGAACCTTGTCAGACTACAATATTCAGAAAGAATCAACCCTTCATTTGGTACTTCGTCTGAGAGGAGGTATGCAGATCTTTGTCAAAACTCTTACCGGTAAAACTATCACATTAGAAGTTGAACCAGCTGATACCATTGAAAACGTAAAAGCTAAAATCCAAGATAAAGAAGGTATTCCCCCAGATCAACAGAGATTGATTTTCGCTGGTAAACAATTGGAAGATGGAAGAACACTTTCTGACTACAATATTCAGAAAGAATCAACACTTCACTTGGTACTTCGTCTGAGAGGAGGTATGCAGATCTTCGTCAAAACTCTTACCGGTAAAACTATCACATTAGAAGTTGAGCCAGCTGATACCATTGAAAATGTAAAAGCTAAAATCCAAGATAAAGAAGGTATTCCCCCAGATCAACAGAGATTGATTTTCGCTGGTAAACAATTGGAAGACGGCAGAACACTCTCTGACTACAATATTCAGAAAGAATCAACACTTCACTTGGTACTTCGTCTGAGAGGAGGTATGCAGATCTTCGTCAAAACTCTTACTGGTAAAACTATAACCCTTGAAGTTGAACCGGCCGATACCATTGAAAATGTAAAGGCTAAAATCCAAGATAAAGAAGGTATCCCCCCAGATCAACAGAGATTGATTTTCGCTGGTAAACAATTGGAAGACGGAAGAACACTTTCTGACTACAATATTCAGAAAGAATCCACTCTTCATTTGGTACTTCGTCTGAGAGGAGGTTTCTAAATGGATAGAAATTCTGTTTTTATCATGTTTTAATTTATGCATTAAAAATAACTGAACTATATTTTGTGTTTACTCACTTCTATATGGTGTGATTAGGGTGGGCATTAATATGCTTTTGATTGAAAAAAATAATGGGTCAGTTTGCACAAAGCTCATGTTATAATTTTACTAGCTCTATTCCATTTTTGTGAGTCTTGACACAATTTTTGTGACTGTTCCCAAGCAGTGAAATATGATTTTACGTCCTGTTTTGCTCAGACTAGGCTAATGAGGAAGGGCATACGCCATGCATTGGCTATGGGGAATTTGACCGAACAGGGGTGCTACATCCAATTTAAACTGCCAAGTTATATTTTACGTGCATGCGATGTGTACAAAGGATCTTGGTTTTGCTACACTAACGAGGGGAAACCACGCAAGAAAATACAAATAAACTTTCTCGGCCAACACAGGGATCGAGCATGGTTGATCTGGTCTACAAATTTTCAATGTAATGTTCCAATATAAACCTGGGCAGATTTCACCACATTATGCTCGGTCCCGTATCTACAGGGGGGCGCGGGGGGGGGGGGCATGGCCCCCCGCGTGAAATCCCCCCCGCTCAAGCTTGGCGCAGACGGTCAACTTTTCGTCGCCTGTTGCTGCAATAGACAACTACTGGCAACTCCGAGCAATTGGCAACTCGAGGTCTCCCGTGTGCGCTGACTGGCAACGAGAAGCAATTTTTTCCCGGATGTATCCGGAATGCCTATAATTACGTGATCATTCAAAATGGCGCCGTACATACAACAACAGTTGTTAGCTATTCCGACGCCGCCATCTTGAAGCATCACATGACAGTAGAGCACTTGCTGATTGGACAGTTAACCAGTTGCTTGTTGCCTACCGCCGCAGACGAGCAATTTTGAAGCAACAGATGAACAATTTCTCGGCGACGAGCGATTTTCTGTTGTCGAATATCAAACATGTTTGATATTTGGCAACTCTGAGCAACAGCAGGCAACTATTGTTGCCCGTTGGCGCAGACGAGCGATTTTTTCTTTCAACGACCAGCGATTTCACTGTTGCCTGAAAGTTGCTCGAAAAAGTTGCCCGTCTGCGCCTGGCTTCAGAATTTGCTAACAATCATTGAAGTATACACAGTTCCTTATATTAACCTAAAAAGACTAATATTTTTTCGTTTGAATTTATACTTATTTTAAAATGCTTATTAGACGCCTAGGTAACTACATAGCATGATGATTACAACAGTCTGTTAGAATGACCTTTCCGAAAATTTCCTCAAAATGTTCGCCCCCCTATACCGAAAGGTAATGCCCCCCTGCTTAATGGTGTCTAGATACGGGCCCGATTATGCTCCTCTGAAAACCTGAATGTTTCTGAGCAAAAGACCACCAATTTATGTACGGAAAGCTTATATTGACACGCTAAGTATGGTGGGATTTTTTTGTAGCTTAGCCCCAATCCCAGATCACAACCCGAAACTATTTAGCCAAAGAAATTGGAGTCAATTTTCTGCAGTATGCTACGAGAAGAATTTTGTTGGCAAAGTGGCTTGCTCTTTCGCTTTCCAATTATTGGGGTGGGGGTCGTAAACATGCAGCCAGGAATTTTCCTGTGTGGTAGGTTAACCCTAGTCAGAGGTGCAGTATGGAGAACTTGGCAGACAGCAGCATCCAGTTAAAATAAAAAAAAGAGGTCCCGTGTACACTTCTTGTGTGTACGTAAAAGCATTCTTTGACAAATTTAGAATCCAGATGCTGTGTCAAATTCAAACTGTCCAGGGATATTTTACAAGCACCTATGTGAACACAGGACCTCGGATTTTGATCCCATCCGGAAGACTAAGACAGCTGTCCTTGTAAATTGGCATAACCATTGTATATCCCTTTTATCAACAGACCACTTGGGTGAACCGAAATGGGGTTTTAATATCCTACTTTTCGGCTATGTGCTATGAGAGGGTTGTCTTTCGAATTCCAACTGTCATGTTTTTATTTATGAGCATACCTGGATATGTCACTCCATCCAAATGACTAGATGATATTGTTCCTTGCTAGGTTCCCTGTCCTACATTACCGACAGGTAAAACCACTGGGTGTCATTCCTGATGAAAATTCTCTACCAACATCCCTTGGTTGAAGTGTCATGTTGACTCTAAAGAACCCCTCTATCAAAGAGAGAGAAATGGGATTTCACGTCCACTCAACACAAAATGTCATTTTGGGACTAACACGTGATTCAATTTTATTTCCATAATTCGCTTGCGTGTAGGGGTCTGTAGCAGTAGGAGGAAATGGGAGGACCTTGTCGGTACAACTGGGGAATCGAAACCACACCAGTTGACTAATGACAGACCTTAACCATTGGGCCATTCTTCCCCCTCATCCAAATTAAGATAAACATATAATTCCAAATTAAGATAAACATATAATTCCAAATTAAGATAAACATATAATTCTGTTAGAACATTAATTTATTAGAACATACATGCCAACGTCAAAAATATGTAATCCTCAAACAACAAAAATATTCCATCAACATTTAATTTTAGTAATTGAAAATATTTGGAATGTAACTAATACCAAGATGGTACATCTATGTTTTAAAATTTAAACGAAGAGTGTTTCAGTTCGTTGTGTAATCACAGTCACAAATTCCCCACACGCTTAGATTGGGTTTTACTGAGACTTGTTGTAATGGAGTGCTGGGGGGGAATCCTGCTTTTGGCAAAGAAAGTTCCCGGGACATTGGTGCTGACAAGAGGGCCTGGAAGGGAACGGTGTCTAGTCATATGGATGGGACAAAAACAGTTCTTGTGTACACCCTTCAGACAGTTGGGATTTGATGATGTGCAGATTGAAATGGCACTGCTGGGGCAAAATAACCTTCATAGTTCACTGCATGGTGTACATGTATGTTCGTCTTCATTAGTCTGGTTGATACAGAGAGAGAGGGAAATGGGGTTTAACGTCCACTCGACACAGACTAGGTCATTTTGGGACTAACATATGGTTCAATTTTATTTCAATAATTCGCTAGCGCGTAGGGGTCTTTAGCAGTGGGAGAAAACCGGAGTGCCCGGAGGAAACCCACGAGGTTGAGAAGGCGCCCCTATCTCCATGCCACATACGCTCATACCAGGGATCGAAACTACAGCCGCAAGCCAGAGGTGACCGGCCAGCTAGAGGTCGAAGCGCGGCACTCTAGACCACTAGGCCATCCCAATCCCCTGGTTGATAAAGAAAAGTGGGAATAATGAGCATATGAAGACAGGGATATTCATGCAGTGTGCTATGAGGGATATTTTGCCTAGAAATAAATTCCAACTGCCAAGTGCTCTTTTATGGGCATGCTGATGTATATGTAGGACCTCAGTTTTATGTCCCATCTAAATGACTAGACAGACCCTCCATCATGCACCACTGAAAAGGGGAAACGAAGGCAGAAGAAAGATAGGACATTAAACCTTGTTTTATTTTATTTCTTTAAGGCGTGACCATATCCTTTAATTAGATTAACTTTCAGAGACAGGAAACCTTTCAGTTTAATTGATTAAAGATACGTTACCCAGGAAACACTTTTTCTGGCTTCAAATGTTATATAAACTATTGTTTGGACATTTATTTACATTGCAAGCCCATAACCAACTCGCTAGACTATCGGATGGTTGAGATATTAAATAGTCACGATTGTCTAGTACAATGGCTTCATAAATAATAAAATTTTGATTAATCCATCGTACTAGACGATCGTGACTATTTAGTCTATTTTTGGTCTAAACTTCAAACATTCATTACTTGGCTCGAAGTAAAATAAGTAGCAAAAAATTTAAATTGAATATCAGATGTTATTAAACATACATTATGCAAGAGCTAAATCTTCCTATTGCAGGTTTTTCTCTAGGTCTGAAATGTTATCTAAATGATTATTTAGACATTAATTATCTTATCCAGACCGGTTTTAGTAATGATAATCTAGGCTAAGTCGAATATTCGATTGCTAAATTCTCGGTTCAGAGTAGATCAATTTGACTGAAATTTTCAGCAAATTGCCTTTACATTATCTATTTTTTAACTATTATAGTGAGAACTGTCTTTATCTAATCTCCCATAATGTATCTTTAAGTAATGTAATATAAATTATAAATGAAAATATAAAAAAGTAAAAAGTGATGTACTGGTATTTTAAATAAACAATGTGTAAATGTGTTTCATTATAAATATTGCACACTAAAAAATATAATACCATAACAAAAAGCATTGATGTACAAAAAAATCCATTAAAAACATAACGACAAGGAAATGTAATTAGTATATTGTTTTTGTTTTATAAATCAACTTTTGTCTCCTCTGTAACAAACTGTATTCTTGTCAGTCTCGTGTAACTTGACCTCGTATAGTAATCCTGTCTCCAGTCTACAGTCTATCTGTTCCCAGATAAATATAGCAATGTTTTCTGCTGTACTGTAATGACAAAATAAACACATAAATATACAAGGCCACAGTGGGTAAGTTGCTGGCTCTCTAGCCTGGAGGTCGGATGTTAGGTGCCTGCATTGGCAGAGAAAGTTCATCTAGATTTTCCGGCATGCTTTCCTCCTTGTCAGTGGTGTGGGATGGAGGGCCTGACAAGGACAGCTGTATAGTCATTCGGATAGGACGACAAACCGAGGTCTCATGTAGACATGTACGTAAAACATCCCTTGGCAGATGGAATTTGATATAAGAATAAGCTGTAGCACCCCTGCACTGGCAAAATTTCCCAATATATGTATATTATTATATAAGAAAAAAATATATGAAACGATCTAACTCTTAGTTAAATATACAACTAACATTCAAATATTAAAGTACTCGCCAAAAATTTGATTTTTAGTGTTTTTTCTCTAATATTTGAATTTTATTATATTATTTCATACATACCTTACTTTGTCATTGAAATATGGAACATCAAGGTCAATATTTTTATGGTCCAAGACATCCATGATACTTTCCTATTAAAATAATTGGGGCATTAATTATGACATATAAACGATTAATCAACACTTTTTAATTTTATATATCAATTGTTCTTGGCACATTTAATTCTAAATTGATTGAATTACATGCGTTAATGCACCACACAAAAATAAACACTTTTTAATTTTAAACATCAATTATTCATGGCATATTTAATTCTTATGTGACTGAACGACACACAGTAATGCTCCACACAAAAATATGCTTTTATTAAGCATACATTATGCAAGAGCTAAATCTGCATATTGCAGGAGGTCTTTCTTTGGGTCTGAAAATTTATATCAACTATTTATTAGACATTTTTTAACATGAAATGACCCAAATTAACTCTGAATGTCCTCTTTTGTGTCAGAGTTTTACTGGATTTGAATCCGGTTTCTGCTCAACACTCATTGATGATTTAATCCAAAAATAGTTCATCGAGACTGAAATTTGGCAGAAATTATCAGCAAATTCCCATCACATTATTTAGTTTTTAACTATTATATTGAGAACTGCCAGCTCTTTATCTAATCTTTCATAGTGTATCTTTAAATGTTAGCAAAAATTGAATCATAAACAAAGCAATTTTGGGGTAAAATATGAAATTATTCAAAGTTGTTTACCTTCATGTGTTCTTTCAGTTGTACTAAATTTATGACCATTCCTGTAACTGGATCTACCTAAAGTTATAAATAAAAATATACATTAAATATCTATATACTACAAATATTCCTTCAGTGCAAATACATAATTCATAAAATTCAATTTTTTCACTGTTAATGTTTTAACTGGTGAAGGAGTCAGTGGCTCCATCTTCTCGATTTCCCACTGGTGCATGACAGAGGGCTTAGAAAGAAATATCACTCAGTTGTTCGGATGGTATGAAAAACAGAGGTTCTGTGCGAGGGCGGATTCCAGAGGCCATGCGTAAGGGGGGGGGAGTGGCAAAGTGTCCGGGTGGCCTCCCATTTAGGTCTGTCATTAAAGATACATTATGGGAGATAAGATAAAGAGATGGCAGTTCTCACTATAATAGGTAAAAACTAGATAATGTAATGGTAATTTGCTGAAAATTTCAGTCAAATTGAACAACTATTAGCCGAGAAAAAAGCGTTTGAAATATTCACATAGCCTCGGTCATCATTACTCAAATCATTAATATAAACAGCATAGTCTCGATTATACACTTGATTGATTTAATTATCAATGGCCATTAAGCGGCATATAGGAATTCAATCCGCCAACATCGAAGGGTAGCCTTGACATCAAGAGTTTATTATGGTCTGGGTAAGTTAATTAATGTCCTCCGGTTTCGTCCCACTACTAAAGACCCCTATGCGCTAGCGAATCATTGAAATGAAATGGAACCATTTGTTCGTCCCAAAATGACCTAGTTTGTGTCCAGTGGACATAAAACCTCATTTCTCTCCTCTTAAAGATACATTATGGGAGATTAGATAATGAGTTGGCAGTTCTCACTACAATAGTTAAAAACTAGCTAATGTAAAGGTAATTTGCTGAAAATTTCAGTCAAATTGATCAACTATTAACTTAGAACAAAGCGAATGAAATTTCCGCTTAGCCTCAGTCATCATTACTGAAGTCGGTAAGACAAAACCAGTAGTCTCGGTTATCCATTTTTATTGGTAAATCACGAAGGAAAATATTTCAGCGAATCGAACTACAATCCAACAAAAAACTAATGCTAGCCTCAACATCGAGAGTTGATTATGGTGTGAATAGGTTAATTAATGTCTAATTAATAGTTTTTATAACATTTCAGGCCTAAAGAAAGACCTACAATAGGCAGATTTTGCTCTTGCATAATGCATGTTTAAATCAGTATTTTAGTAGTAGGCCTATTTATTCTCCAATAAAAATCAGGAAATACGCATGTCATTAACAGGCTATTAAAAGATGTTAAATCAATGTATACATAGATATATTGTGTATTCACCAGTAACAATTTATTAATATAATTATATCCTTTGGTCTACTGTGCTGTAACATGTTTATTCAACTGTGCATTTACAAACGTATAACACAGTAACTTTCAGAGAACACACAACAGAAAATTGCCAGAGAGCAGTCAAACAGACTGAAGAGAATAGTCAGCACTCTAGATTCGCTCTAGAAATTGACTATAATTTTAGCTTTAATAGGATGATGTTTTTCCCTAATAAAGTTAATGTTGATATTGTTCTTAGTTGTGTGAACTTGCCACTATCCGGTGTTCCAAATAGTAGGTCTAAGCATACTCTGACCATGCACAACACCTGTCATGAAGGTAAAACTGACCAACGGGAGAGACAAAGATAGGTTGCCAGGCAACGAAACATACGCTCACAGCAGCTAAATCGTCCAGGTAGTCAACAAGGGTTGTCGCATATTTTTACTTTTTTCGGTAATGAAACATTTGTAATACACTAAAATCTGATTAGAATTTGTTTGCTTTTTATAAAGTTTTGCCCCACGCTAACAATTGGTATACGAAACATTTAATATCATGGATTTAGCTGTTCAGTTAACAAAATTCATTGAAAATCAAAATACTTGTTCGTTTCAACACCTTAAACTTTGTGTATCAATCTGAAGTCAATCGGATGATAAGTTTGGCCTCTATAGCGTCACAAGATTTTTTAAAGTGATCAAGGGAGATAACTCTGGCAGTCATTATTTGAAATCGCTGAAAATCAATAGGCTTCTTCGTCTCATGACCGTATATACTGTGTATAAATTTAAAGTCAATTGGATAATAACTTTGGTCTCTAGAGCATCCACAAGATTTTTTGAAGTGATCAAGGGCCATAACTCTGGCATTAATTATCGGAAATCGCTGAAAAACAATAGGCTTCTCCTTCTCATGACCTTAAACACTGTGTATAAATTTAAAGTCAATCGGATATTAACTTTGACCGCTAGAGCATCCACAAGCAATTGTGGACGACGGACGGACGGGGGCGACGACAATATACGACCGCATTTCAATGTGGGCGTATAAAAATGACTAAATGAAATGTACAATACTTACTGGTCCTTTCAAAATGACCTCAACTGCAACAATAGAAATATAAAATGTCATAAAAAAAATAGCAAAGCATTAAATTCTCTTGATGTTATTGAAGGGATTACAGAGAAGGGATTACAGAGAAGGGATTAAGGAATCACTTACAAATAAAAATACTGTGAGGCGTTTCAATGATTGGATTTTATTAAATCTACCATAAAGCAAAGACTACTTTCTTTCAAAATGAAAAACTGCTGCAGTACAAAATATTTGTAGGACCTTAAGAAAAAATTGATTGACTTAAAAAATGCTTGGTCCTTTTGCTATTACACACTTCTACTACTCAGGGGCAGATCCAGAGGCAGGGTTTGGAGGATCAAAACCTACAGCTCAACTGCAGAAAAGTGTTTGGGCCTTGTGCTTTATCCTTTATCATCAGATGGCGGGATGAGATGGGCACTCAAAGTCTGAGATTTAGTCCCGAAATGACCTAGTTTGTGTTGAGTGGACCTACACCATTTCTCTCTCTCTCTCTCAAAGCCTGAGATAATGAAACAGGCATATGTGATATCACAATTCATGCTTTGCACCAATGAAATTGAATCATAATGTCATCCTATTAATTCATAATAAAAACTGACGTCAAACGTACGTGTTGGATTTCTCTGTCTAAAAAGCTCAATATGTATTTCTCAAAACAATTTCAAGGCCGGGAGATACATTGTCTCAGGAACCTGGCAAACCTCCCTGGATCTGCCCCTGCCACTTCATGTGGTCGCAGAGACTTAAAATTGTCAAGGGATGTTAATGGCCGCACATCAATTATCAATAGCTTTATTTTACAGCCGTTTCCTTTTCATAATTTGATAAATTATATTGGCTGACATTGTGTGGTTTTGGGCATCAGTAATCACCCTTATCAATCATCCCCAACAGTGCCAAAAACTTCACGTACCAGTATAATTGTGGCCATGTCCGTTTGGATTATTACATTTACCATACAATTCTTCATTTTCTTCATCAGACAGACATTTACTGTATATAAATTTAAAGACACCATTATATAACATAAAAGACACTATTATATACAATAAAAGACACCATTAATAACAAAAGGCAGAGTCATACATAAAAGACACCATTATATAATATAAAAGACAATTATACATAACAGAAGGCACAGTTATATAAAACAAAAGACACTATTATATACAAGAAAAGACACAGTATGAAATAAAAGACACTGTTATATAAAATGAAAGACACTGTTACATAAAATGAAAGACACAGTAATATAAAATAAGACAATGTTATATAAAAGACACAATTACATAAAAAACACCATAATATAAAATGAAAGACATCATTATACAAAAGACACAGTTATACAAAATAAAGACACAATTATATAAAATAAAAGACACAGTTAGTTATATCAAATAAAAGAAAGTTGCATAAAAAAGAAGATATAGTTACATATAGAAATATATAAGACACTGTTATATAAAATATAAGACACATTATATAAAAGACAAAAACTTATAAAACATAAGACATCACTATATAAAATATAAGACACTGTTATATAAAATATAAGACACTGTTAAATAAAATATAAGACACTGTTAGTGTTATATAAAAAAATAAAAGACACAACTAGGCCCATATAAAACATAAGACAACACAGTATAAAACAGAAGACACTGTTATATAAAATAAGACACAATTTTATATAATACACTGTTATATAAAGTATAGGACAATATCATACAAAAAATATAAGACACAATTATATAAAATATAAGACTCAATTATATAAAAATTTACAGAGTAGGGCCTAATATTCAACAGAACCACTATAATTTGACAGATTAAATTGTAAAATAATTGTAATGGCTAATTGCGATGTTTATATGTTTTCAAAGTGAATTCTCATGATTTTCGGCGTTTTTACGTAATTCGTTATTACATGTGTAGGCCTTGACATTTGCAAAGTGGATTCCAGTGAGAATTCCAATGATTAGTCTACCCGCTCTATCCATCCTGGTTCCATTTTCAATTCATGGATATAAAATAATTCAATTAAATAAATTAAGCTTTTGTAGGTTACTGCAGAATAATTAATTCTCTTCAAATGAACTCCTTAATCTTCATTTGGCTTTGTGGTTGCTATGGATACGTATCAATTAAAGATCTATCTAATTACTAGTAGTCTATTTCTGTACTTTCGAACTAGAGACAATAAATGCTAAGTAAAGCAGGCCTGTAACGGTCACATAATAATAAGCTTAATATTGATTCGAGTCAAGGATAGAAGAAATAAAATCAAATTAACCGATTTCAGCTCCTTGATTTATTAAGACAATAAGATGATATAAAAAATATACTACCTATGGAGTCTGTGGCATGCACTGAAGGATTCTTTCCTACTGACATACACTATGGGGAGATCAACACTGTCAGCGGTTTCAGTCATCCTTTCCTTTGGTTCTGCTTGAAACATATTGATCAGCCAGACAGCTGACAGCTTCAAAGGATGCGTGTGGTTATAAATAGTAATGATTATGAAACGGAAGTAGATAAACCACGTGGTACTGGTAAACAAAATGTCAGGCAGAGAAATTGTCACGCTTCAAATTGGTCATTACTCCAACTTCATTGGTGCCCATTGGTGGAATCTTCAGGTATTCAGGAATAAATTGTAAATCCAAACGTAGATGATTAGAAAAATTGGAAAATTTTGTGCAGGTTTTTTCTAAAAATTGGCAGATGAGATACCCAAAAGAGAATATTTTTCTACTTTCGATTTCTGTCCAGTACTTCCAAGTTTTGTTTATCATGAATTTTATGAAAATTGAGTTCCTCACTGACTGGTCAATTTTGACAATGGAAAGAAAAATTGGGATCCCATAGGCTACACATTGGCGTGTAGTAACTATACTTGTTTCCTTAAACTGGAGTAAGACGGAAGACAGCAGTAGTGGAACCATTTCTAATTGGCGTGTACATAAGAGATCCCTTGGCAGTTTGAATTCGATATTAGACCGTAGTACCAGTGTCTGGGCAAAATTTTCCTCATAGCACACTGCATGGCATATGCCAGTCTTGATTATCCCAGTGCGTAGCAGAACAGTAGGACATTAAACCCGATTATTTCATTTCAGTTCACTGTGTAAGCCTATAAATTCATGGAACCAAGTATGACATCAGTCATCTTACAATTGTGACTCATAAATTTAGTTGAGTTTAGGCAATCCACAAATTCGGTTTGAGTTTGGGAGAGCCAAACCAACTTTGAATTTTAGATACTTGTCCAAGATATCTTGGTTTTATGAACTTCTTGGAAATCACACTCTTTTCAAAGAGTCTCGCCCCGTAGAACAAGAAGTAGAACAACAAAAGGATGAGGAGCGCATGGGGATCAGTTCCAGGGTTAACCCTAACAAGTCTATATTATTCAATAAAACAGATCAAGATTTCAGACTATTTCGGTACTATCAGAAACTAGATAGAGTTCCACCTGCCTACTGACAAGTCCCATCCAATATTCATTGACAAAGTGATTGAACTGGATGATTGAGTCTATGGTGGTGTCTGCAAAGATTAAGATTAAATAATACTGAAATATAAATAACTGACCTTGTTTCACTCAGATCTGAGTGGGGGGGGGGGAGGGGGTTGGTGGCCGAATGGTTAACACGTGCGTGCTGTATCATTAAGCCTGTCATTGAGACAACTGGTGTGGTTTCGAATCCACGGTGGTACGTGGCAAGGAGTAGGGTCGCCTGTCCAACCGCGTGGGTTTTCTCCAGGTCCTCCGGTTTTTTCCCACTGCTAAAGACCCCTACGCGCAAGCGAATTATTGAAATAAAAAATTAAACCATATGTTAGTCCAGAAATGCCTGTCCAACCTTGTGGGTTTCCTCCGGGTCCTCCTGTTTCCTCCCACTGCTAAAGACCCCGAAGCACAAGCGAATTATTGAAATAAAATTAAACCATATGTTAGTCCCAAAATTACCTAGTTTGTGTCAAGTGGAGGTTAAACCCCATTTCTCTTTCTCTCAGACCTGTGTTTAATTATTTTTATTTTCAGGAATCTACCTTTGTATACGATGCTGGCAATGAGAAAGGCGATGATTGTGTCAACCATGATATTTTGTTTAGAGAAGGAATTACATTTCAGGTAATGATTATTTGATGCATCAGGGGTTTTGTTACAAAAATGTGGGACATTTACTGATGAGATAACTTTAAAAGTATTGTCCAAATCTATTGGCTGCCTGAAAGTCAAAATTCTTTATTTGTCTAAGAAATAACAGATTTTTTGCTCTAGGTTTAAATGGATTCAATGTGGTTGTATATAACCATCACTGTCTTTATTTCCATACGTATGTCGTTCAAAATCTGTATATGTTTGTGTAATTAATGTGGGTTGTTTATCTCATTGAATGAAGAATCCTATTGATTTTATACTATTTACAATTATAGCTTCCATAGTTTTCTCATTTATTATGAAATCTTGTCCAACACCTTTATGATAATTATCCTATATTTCTAAAAATTACATTGGTTGGTTAAATCCATCCTATTAAAAGGAAGAAACCTTTTGATTTTGAACAATTGTCAGTGATATCATCCAGAGTTATTCCCCTTTGTTATGAAATCTTATTAGCCCCTTATTGTTGTCAGTGATATCATCCAGTATTATTCCTCTTTGTTATGAAATCTTATTAGCCCTTTATCGTATTGAAATTTTTATGAATTGTTTAGCTCATAACTGTTCAGATGACTTAGTTCCTTTTGCTGTCTGGCAACCATTTGATTTTGAGTGTAGATTTTGTTGCCTGGCAACCCTTGTTGTTTATTTGGATTTATTTTTTAGGGAGCTGTGACCTATACACCACGATTAGTAGCAATAGATTTAAAGGGTAGTTTAAATACGCTCAATAGAAGTGGTGGATTATATGAAGATGGTAGGGAAGACGAAGTCAAGTGGTAAATATTTTATTTAGTATAAATAAAATGAAGAGGGGTTAGTCTTACTGTTCTGCTCCGAACTGAGTTAATGAAGATAGGCATACGCCATACAGTGTGTTAGCGACACTACAGCCTACTCTTATATCGAATTCCAACTTCTAAGGGATCTTTTACATGCATGCTGATGTGTACACTTGACTTCAGGGTTTTTGTACCATCTGAATGACTAGGCGGCTGTCTTTGTCAGGCCCTCCGTCCTGCATCACTGACAAGGGGGAACCACAAAGGAAAATCAGGATGAACTTTCTCAGCAAATGCATGGATTGAACACCCAACCCCAGGCTAGCGCGCCAGCGTCTTTCCCACTTAGCACCTTGACCCCCTTTATTTAGTAATCGGGGGGTTGGGGTGGCCTAGTGGTCTAGAGTGCCGCGCTTTGACCTCTAGCTGGCCGGTCACCTCTGGCTTGCGGCTGTGGTTTCGAGCCCTGGTGTGAGCGTATGTGGCATGGAGATAGGGGCGCCTTCTCAACCTCGTGGGTTTCCTCCGGGAACTCCGGTTTCCTCCCACGGCTAAAGACCCCTACGCGCAAGCGAACTATTGAAATAAAATTAAAACCGTATGTTAGTCCCGAAATGACCTGGTTGTGTTGAGTGGACGTTAAACCCCATTTCTCTCTCTCTCTCTCTTATTTAGTATTAGAAATCTGCGGGGATTTGGATCACCAAGTGGTCTAATACTTGCACTTTAGATCATAAGGTCTGTTGTTGAGTCATGTAGTGTGATTTCGATCCCATGCTTGTACGTGACAAGGAGTAAGGTCACCTGCCCAACCTTGGGTTTTTTTTTCGGGGTCCTCCAGTTGTCGCCCACTGCTAAAGACCCCTATGCACGAGCACGTTATTGAACCATATGTTAGTCCCGAAATGATCTAGTCCAAGTTGAGTCAATGTTAAGCTCTCTCTGTCTCTCTCTTTCTACTCTATGAGAAGGGATAAAAGTTTTATAGTTCCAAATTTCTTCACTACACTAGGATCTGGAAGGGTTGTTATATAACCCACGTTCAGGATGATGTGAGGGATAAATCAGTGAAGCAGTCTGTTACGGCAATTTGTTGGCCCACGGTGCACAGCAGAACTATGGATAACCCACTAGACACATCAACACTGATTAATCCCTCACATAAGACATTTTCAATAACCTTGTATTCTATTTCAAATAAGATGCACAAAATGAAAGTGGAAATGTAGCTATGATTATACTCTATTACAGGTCAGAAGATGTTACTTTACATGAGGCCATTTCAGGCCCCAAAAATGAATATTTAACAGATCTAGAAATGGAGTGTGAGGTAATCTACATTAATTTTTCTGTTGAAAATCAATATTTTATATGTCACCCTTGTAGACCCTTGTAGAAATTTCTTGTTTCATAGTACTCAAGTCAGGTTCATACAGGAATAAAGGGGTTGGGTGGCCCGCCGTATCATAAGGTCTGTCATTGAGTCAAATGGCATGGTTACAACCACGAAAAACTGAAGTCCTGTGTACACATTGGCGTGCACGTAAAAGATCCCTTGACAGTTGGAATTTGATATAAGAGTAGGCCGTAGCCCCGCTGTCCAGACAAAATTTCCCTCATAGCACACTTTATGGGGTATGCCCATCTTTATTAGCCCAGTAGGACGTTAAACTCCATTTCATTTTATTTCATTTTTGGTTGAGGTCAAAATGGTGAGTTAAGCAATTCACTAAAATAAATCGAAATCGTATAATTCTCCTTTAATAATTATGAGATGTTAATTTAAAGGAATCTACCTCTAAAAGAAAATTTGATTATTCAAAAGAAAATGAAGATGAAGATTTATTACGGGAAGGTAAAAAAGGTCCATGTTATATTCTTGTTTAGCCTATTTCTTTATAGTGTAAGAAGATACTTACCTTAAGTCTGGCAACCTGTTGTACTAATGCTTCACTTGTGTGTGTTCAGCACCGTAGAAGACTGGCTGTAGAGACTTTTGGTCCTGTACATACAAAATTTTCACCCAGTTTCGTGCGGCTGGTCCTGTACATACAAAATTTTCACCCAGTTTCATGCGACTGGTCTGCGAGCTATAGACCCTACGATCCGTGCATGTCAAAACACGTAGTGCCGGTTTACTCAATTGAACATACATTATGCAAGAGCTAAATCCGCCTATAGCAAGTCTTTCTTTAAACTATTAATTAGACCTTAAGTAACTTCCCAAGATCATAAACCACACTCGATGTCATCTGACAGATATGATGTTAAACTGATTTGAATCCCCTCTGCAGTTCAACGGAGGTTGATGATTAACTGTAGAGAGAGAGAGAGAGAAATGGGGATGAATGTCCACTCGACACAAACTAGGTCATTTCGGGACTAACATATGGTTTAATTTTATTTCAATCAAATATTGACAATCAAGGCTACAGTATCATTGAAAAAAGGTTTTCGATATAAGAGTGGGTCATAATACTGCTGTCTAGACAAAATTTCCTTTATAGTGCACTTCATGGCGTACCCCCGTCTTCATTAGCCCAGTTGGAGCAGAACAGTAGGACGCTAATAAACCCCATTTTGTTTTTGTAATCCAGTTTTCTATTTTCTTTAATTTAGCGAGGAGAGAAGCCAATGATCAGATTTTTGGTCCTAAGTATTATGAATTAAATGATGGTGTAAAAGTATGGTCTGACTACATGAGAACTTATTTACATCCTAAATCTATACATACCATTAATGAATATATGCACGCAGAGTAAGTAAACAAAGATTTTTATGTTGATATTGACTACTGTAAAATGATGAAAAATGTCAGGGCAATTTTTCGAGCTTCCTCCATATATATGTTGATTTAATTTTTCGAGCTTCATCCATATATGAATTGAGGCAATTTTTCGAGCTTCCACCATATGAAATGCAGTAAAAGTAATGGTAATACACTTTTTGATAATCAGTGACGTTCAGCTGATTGAAGTTTAGTAATGATGATCGAGGCTCTGCCCAATTTTTAATAGCTAAATTCAGAGTGGATCAATTTGACTGAAATTTTCAGTAAATTCCCTTTAAATTATCTAGTTTTTAACTATAGCAGTGAGAACTGCCAGCTCTTTATCTAATATCCCATAATGTATCTTTAATGAATCTAGTATACTGTTATTCATTTATAAACGCCCATATCAAACCCCTGTCTGTTGGTCCTTCGTCCACCATGGCTAAAGTTAATAAAAAATGGCTAAAGATAATAAAAAATGATGAAATAGTTTGAGTTGATAGTTGATTACTATTTTTTTACAGTGAACAACGACCATTTAATGTTTTTGGAATGGGACAACATGTCTTCTCCGATCCTGATGTATTTGAACAAGTTGAAGACAGAATCAGATTTTTTGTTGAAGGTTGCGATCAACTTCAGGTACAAAATTTCTTATAAAGGAAACAATCCATAAGTAAGATAACTAGGAATGGTCTTGCTGTAAAAGAAGACCGATGTTATTTTGCTCCAATTTCTCATTGTCTTTTGCAATCTGATTGAAACACAGATACTTTTTCGTTTCTATAGTTCAAAATTTTGTTTTACTTATCTTTACTACACTAGGATCTGGAAGAGTTTTTATCATTGACGTGTTCTGAATCATTAGCCAATAAAACGGTCTGTTACTGCGAGCTGACGTGAACTTCCACTGTAACTTGTCAGATCTTCGTGTAGTGTAGGCCATCGAAAGTATAAAAAAACGAAACGAAATATAGTTCTGTATTTTAATCAGGTTGTCTTTGGGATATGTCTTTCTTTGTTCATTAAAAATGGTGCTCAAAACCGCGTACATGTGTCATGTACCGGTTTTGGAATATTCATTGTGTCCTATATTGATTGAATTTGACCAATATTGGTTTTTTTAGTTTTAAATATTATGGAAAATATTTAATTAGAGGTTTAACTTCTGTACTTGGATGAAGTAAGTTTGTAAATAAGATATAAAGCTGATCGCAGATGATGGAACATTTATGTTGATGACAGGGCTCGACACTGCCTTCGGCCTCAACTAGAATGCTCGGCTAGAATGTTCCATCTGCGTTACGCTTAACAAGAGATAAAACAAAGCCACTAACGATTATTTGTGTGTTATTTTCAGGGGTTTCATATACTAGCTGATGCATGTGATGGGTTTGCAGGAAGTGCCAGCTGTTTTTTACAATATTTAGAAGATGAGTTTCACAGTAAGAGTAGATTAACATTTGGTGTTACACCGCCTACATTACCTGATTCAGTAAGTATACATGATAAATAGATTATCTTGTTTTCTCTTCTCCGATTTGGGGGATTGGGTGGCAGAAAGATTAAGTGGCGTGGATTTGATACCCTGCTTGCACGTGACAAGGAGTAGGGGTGCTTGATAGTGACTAGAGAAGCCAAGTCGAAACGTCGCTCAGTAATAAGCAGTAATAGTATTCCACAGAATTGTGACCTGTATACTCTAGTTCAATTATTAAATGCCATTGAAACAACCCCCAGTTGATGATGTAAAAAATTGTTTGACTTTGTCAAAAAGCTTTATCATTATATTGTTGGGTCGTATTTACAACCTGGAGGTGCCGTGTAGGCCGAGAATGTTCATCTGGATTTTCCGGCATGGTTCCCCCTTGTCAGTCTCAAGGTTATTTTGATTTATATTATTAAATGTAATTAGATTTATTTTTTTCTTGATTTTACGTGATAATGCCTATCTTTAAGTGAAACTTGTGTTTATTACAGACAGCTATAGACAGATGTAACAGAATTATAAACAGTGCTTTAAGTTATGAGAAGATGTGTGAATATAGTTCTCTATATATACCCTTATCTCTTGCTACGTCTTTATGGAAGAAAATCGGAGCACCACAAAAATTCCCTCACTTACAATACAAGGTTTGTTTAATACAATGTTAACGGGACATAGCCTCACTTATTGGTTGAAAAATAAAACACAGCGATCACCTAGAGTTGATTATGGTCTTGTTAGGTTAATTTGTGTCTAATTAATAATTTAGATGACATTTAAGTCCTTAAAAAAGACCTGCAATAGGCAGATTTAGTTCTTGCGAAATGTATCTTTGAAATAGAAATTACAAAGAAACATGATGTTGAGGGTAAGATCTAACAGAATCAGTACGATATCTGCCTATTTTAAATTATTCTGAAGTGATCGATCAATGGGTGTTCATCTATAATTTATAATTGTATGTACCTTTATTCGTCTTTATACTGTACTTAAAATTTTCATTACAGCCTGATTTACATTATCATACTAGTGCTATATTAGCGTCTGCTATTGATACCATGACAATGCCATATAGAAGAGAAGACAACTCTGCTCATATTGCCGATATAACTCAATCATTTAGTACACTTGGTAGAAAAGTGAGTTAATTTTTTTTAACGAACAGGGAGCCACAGTGGCTCAGTGAGTAAGACATTAGCTCGCTGACCTGGAGGTCACATCTTTGATCCCAGTGTCGGTCAAGAAAATTCATCAGGATTTTCTGACGTTTTTCCCAAATGTCAGTGATGCAGGGACAATATATAGTCGTCCGGATGGGAGAAAAATCAAGCTCCTGTGTACACATTGGTGTTGGAAAACGATATAAGAGTAGGTCATATGACGTATATGACCATCTACAGTAGGACGTTAAACCACATTTCATTTCTTCAACAATCGAAATGAATTCTAAAGCTACTGTAATAGTATTGCCTATCGACCATGCAGCAGTAGTTATACTTTTAATTGTATCAACCCAACATGTCTAAATCCAACAGTTTTAGAGATAATCGCGATTTTGATCGATAGCCGCCATCTTGGATTTGGCCCAGTCAACTGTGCTTGTTTGGACTCCAATTTTGGTAAACTTTCTTTTTCTTACTTAGGGCATCATAATGTGTCAATAGAAATCAAAAAAAAAATTTGTTGCAATTTGTTGTAAGTCAAATGTTACTTTGAACAGCCTAAGCTGTCATTGTCAGGCCCTCCGTCCTGAACCACATCGGAAAAAATTGAGAGAGCAATGATTTTGATAACAATAGTTATTTCTTCCCAAAAGTCATTCAATTTTTTTATAGTTGCGCATGACTTAATTTTAGAACATATTTTTATTTAGCTAGCATCGCTGAGTAGCAGCTTACCCTATGTAATGGCTGAAGACGAACAGACATTTGCTGATAGTTTAATGTTGCTAGGCGATAAATCACCATGGCAATCTCTAACACCACACATCCAGAACACTGTATCACCCGATATCCAGTCCTGTGTTGTTCGTGGTATTCCATCAGACAAATTACAAAGGTATTTTAGATGTTTAGTCAGGAATCGTCACCCTCATAAAAAAGTAGCTTATTTCTCTAAGTTTTCTGCTTTTAGAATGTTAAAATACCCAAAATTATGGTCGATCTTGAAAACCTCTTTCTGCTTCAAAGTTCGTTGAAATATATTAGCCATGAAGGCATTATAAGATGGACGCCATCTATAAATTGTTTATTTTTGTGTTACAGTAGAAAGAGTTTATTATTAAATAAATCATCGGATATATTACAACAGTATTTAACAGATGTATATTCTAATACACAAAAGTAAGTACAATAACTTAATATGGTGTATAAACACTTCAAGGCTAAATATCTCGGCCTGTTTGGAGGCACCGTGGCTCAGTGAGTAGAGGGGAGGATGCAGGTTCCGTTGTTCACCTAGAATGCACATAATGATTTTCTGGCATGGTTTCTGGATTCAGTAGTGCAGGATGGAGGGTCTGGCAAGGGACAGCTGTCTTGTCATTTGGATGGGAAGAAAAAACTAAGGTCCTGTGTACACATTGACGTGCACGTAAAAGATCTCTTGACAGTTGGAATTCAATAATAAGAGTAGGCCGTAGTGCCGCTGCCCGGGCAAAATTTCCCTCATAGCACACTGTATTGCGTATGCCTGTCTTCATTGGCCTAGTCATAGTAGAACAGTAGGACGTTAAACGCCATTTCATAGACTGACAGTAGACATTTAACATGCCAACGAAACAATACACTCTTACAACATATGTATACAATACAGGTAGGAGAATGATTTCTGTTTTCCAACCCATTTGTCATTCAGCTGATCACATATCGTTCCTATGAATCACATTTGTCATTCAGTGAATCACATATCGCTCCTGTGAATCACATTTGTCATTTAGCAAATCACTTATCGTTCTGTAAATCACATTTGTCATTCAGCTGATCACATATCGTTCCTGTGAATCACATGTCATTTAGCGGATCACATTTCGTTCCTGTAAATCACATCCATTTATGTTTTAGTTCTGGATGTATAATGAAAGAACCATGCTGTGTTTCGGCACCGTTTCCTCATATATTCACTCCTGATATTAACAGACTCGGTTACTTGTCTACTAGTCCCAGATTACCCAAACAAGGTAAGAATATATTTTATATAAAACATCTTACGCAGCCCAAGGACGGAATATCTTTTAATTAAAACGCCTTACCTTTTTATTAAAACGCCTTATCTTAAACAAGGTAGGAATATATTTTATATAAAACTCCTTACTAAACTGTTAGAAACAGAAAGTTTTTTTTTTAGTAATTTTCCACCGTCTCCAATGCATGATGCCTAATATTTACCGTTGTGGATAAAATCAATGTTATGAGTAATAGTTGTGGTCTATAGATTGGAACCCACTGCCTGATTTCCAGTGGAAGTCTCTAGTGACCATGGTATCCGATAAACCCCATTGTTTCAAATGTAGAGCATAGTATTTGATAACCATTCTATTTATAGCATCAAACTCTTGTAAAGCGATGTTATTATTCTTAGGTTCTTCTTTTCATGTACACGAATCCCATGTAAATTACGCCATAAATATTGTTTAGGTGCAGTGGCTGCCTTTTATGGCCAAAAAATCAATCATTTACAAGCTGAATTTGCACCAAGAAGAGCAGCTGATTGACTTCGTGGAACAGAACTTGTGTTTGTAATCTCCCATATGAGCATGCATGCGCCCACTTCACACGAGAAAAAATGCAGTGGAAACAGTCCCATTACATTTGTATTAGACTGACTCTTTCGCGGGCAGAAACAATACCTGGAAAGCGGGATACACCATTAAATTAATAATTAATTATTTTACAGGTGTGGAGAAGGTTCCAGTCATGACATCACTTCAAAGTTCCTCAGAAATCTCAAATTTATTTAATAGTCTTCACGAAGAGACGTCACGTTTTAATATTCGTAAAAATCACCGTTTTCTTGACGAAGGTTTGGATGAAGATGCATTTAAAGTTGTTTTGGATAATTTACAAACTTTCGGGTCCTGCTATCACAATAATTGAACATCAATGTAGTCATTTTGATATAAATTATATATTATATGGGTTTTTTTTGTTTTTTTTCCCGGGGGGGGGGGGGAGATGGCCTAGTGGTCTAGAGTGCCGCGCGTCGACCTCTAGCTGGCCGGTCACCCCTTGCTTGGGGCTGTGGTTTCAATCCCTGGTGTGAGCGTATGTGGCATGGAGATAGGGGCGCCTTCTCAACCTCGTGGGTTTCCTCCGGTTTCCTCCCACTGCTAAAGACCCCTACGCACAAGCGAATTATTGAAATAAAATTGAAACCATGTTAGTCCCTAAATGACCCAGTTTGTGTCAAGTGGACGTTAAACCCCATTTCTCTATCTCTGTGTTTTTTTCTCCAAATGAGCCATGGTTGATGCTGATGGCATTCTACGCACTTCGAGAAAAGATCTCTGCCCTAAATGGCTGCCCTATCCAACTATTAGTATATTGTTTTGTAATGTGGTTCTAGTCCGTTTCATACACTCGAAGACTAAGTAACTCGATTCAATTCCATTGTATGGAAGCAGAATCAATACTTAACAAAAGTATCGAAATATACTTAAAGTTTTCGACTAAAATCGTAAATTTTAGGCTTAAAGTGTTGGTCAGCTGTAGAGCGTAGTGTCTGTTCTCAAGCGGAGCTAACATTAGACAGACAGCCTAAGTTTAGTATATAATTTGGTTGGTGATTATAGTTAGTGTTAACACACTATCTAGGTGCTGCCAGGTTCATCATTGTGTTGGCCGAGAAACTTCTTACGGATTTTGCAGTCTGACGTCCTCCTGTTTATTGGTGCAGGGGTCAGGGTTGGAAGGGATAGATCGTGCGTGGCAATAGAACATCTGTCATTGAGTCAAAGAGGCGTGGTTTCAATTCCCCACTTCTATGTGAAAAGGAGTAGATCCACCTGTCCAACCGCGTGGGTTTTTTCCGGGTCCTCCCACTGCTAGGGGTCAACCCACTGCTAGATCGTAGGTTAGGAAAAGGGCTAGGACCTGTAGATTTCGTCAAAGTCTCGCGATGAAAACAGGGCTAACCCTAACCTATCCCTTACCATAACCCACAATCCACATAACGTCATAAAATGCGTAGGACCGTCTCCGATCTAGCGTTCTCCAGCATGGCAAGGAAAAGTGTCTATTCATTTGAATAAGATGGAAAATCTCATCGTTCTGTCTACAAATTTTATGACCCTTAGCCACAATCTTTTAATGAGATCTTGTGCTGGGATTTTCAATCTGCTGTTGTGGTGATAGAGAGAAATGGGGTTTAGAAATCGATGAAGGGTGGGCAGAATTCTCCAGGATACAGTAAAAATAAATGTCCGTCTACTTTATACATATTTAATATTGACATAGTACATATATATGTTTATATTTACATACATGACACACCCACACGTCTTATATCAAGATCCATGGTGAAACATACATTCTTATAACAAGCTAACAAAAAAATTATAATAATAATAATAATAAAATACACAGCATCCAATCGATCGACTTTCAATATTTATACTTCATGGAATACTAACTAACATAATGTACGACTGATTGAAACTGACAGGTGTTGGGCAGTGATGGGATTTCGCCCGTATATTCCGGACATGTCCGACGCTATTTTCCATACGTCCTAAATTGTCCAACCAGGAATATGTCCAACAAGAAAAATTTTGAAATCCCATCCCTGGGTGTTGGGCAGTTTGTAAGATTTTTCTTTAAGTAACTACTCCGGTTTAAAGCAGAAAATCTTATAGTAGTTGTGCAGAAAAAATGTGTAATAAGAAATATTTATTTTTGCTTTGAAATACAACATTGAATAGGTAAGTAAGTCTAAGAAAGTATGTAAATAGCCACAAATAAAAGTGATAGTCAATTCCAACTTTGTAAAACCAGATAAAACTTCTAATAACGCAAGTTCAAATAGATTAAAGACGCCATTCAACCAAATAAGTATCCATGTACGACCAAATTTCAGGAAATTGCCTTTAAAACAACTATACTGAACATATATTTCAGTATAAGTCAATCATGCAATTTAAATATCTGCTAGGACATATCTCGATAGTGACTGTTTTGTCAAAAGAATGAAGTAAAAGCAACGGAGCAAATACCATCTGGTCAAATGTTTACAAGTTGTAGTTTATTTTGAGTAATAAAATGATAGACATACTCTTGGTCTTGCCTGTGTCACATCTTGATTATACGAATTTGAACTAAAAAGTAGGGCATTGAACCCCATTTAATTTCTAGTCTGTAGACTTATTTGATTGAATGCAGTACTACCAATTTGAAAATGTCACTCACCACTATAATATATAGCCTTATAAAACATGTATTAACTGTATTTGTACTGTCTCTATCTAATTATTTCAAAAATCTAATCTCCCATCACTGTAACCCAGGTATCATTTAACATTGTGTATTTAGCACTAACTTCTTTCACATTAGTTTAATATCAAATCTTTGTTTAAAAATTTGCAAAAATCATTTAATATCATCGACTTGATATTAAATGAATGTGAAAGAGAGAGAGAGCGAGAAATGGGGTTTAACGTCAACTTGACACAAACTAGGTCATTTTGGGACTAACATATGGTTTCAATTTTATTTCAATAATTCGCTTGCGCGTAGGGTTCTTTAGCAGTGGGAGGAAACCGGAGTGCACGGAGGAAACCCACGAGGTGAATGTGAAAGAAATTAGTGCTTAATACACAAGATTAAAAGATACCGGGGGTACAGTGTATTCTAATCTCTCTTAATACAAAAATAGGCAGATAATTGTGTAGATAATGGAATGATAACAGTATACATATACATACAATTAACTCTCCCTATCCTCATACATTCAAATACACAAAAATATACTAGTTTTTGAAAAAAGAACTACATTATTTGACAATTACTAGCACTTCTGCTTAATAAACACAAAAACATATTATGGAACACAATTACTATTTTAATTAAAGCGACGTTTCGTTGAGGATTCTCTCAACGTTTTCAAGCGATTTAATTAAAATAGTAATTGTGTTCCATAATATGTTTTTGTGTTTATTACGTATGTCAATTGCTAAATGCCACTCAAAGAAGACACTTCTGCTTAATTTAAAAAGCTCTTAAGGTAAACAGCATTTAGTTAATACAACAATGACTAAGGCGTACTACTGTGTTACTATGACCTCATAATCATCGTTGTATTAACTAAATGTTGTTTACCTGAAGAGCTTAATAAAATAAACGAAAGAGCTAGTAATCGACAAATAATGTTGTTCTTTTTTCAAAAACTAGTATATTTTTGTGTATTTAATATCTAAGAGTAGTTATCTTGAACTTTTCATATATTCAAATACAGATTTTAAAAGGGCAAAACCTCTTGATTATGGTTTTAAAAGAAAACAATCAAATTTTCAATTTAATTTTGTCGTTTGTGTGTTCGATAGAAAGGATATCATTTTACCATAAA
The DNA here is from genome assembly GCA_963678685.1 of Patella ulyssiponensis. Taxonomy (NCBI): domain Eukaryota; kingdom Metazoa; phylum Mollusca; class Gastropoda; family Patellidae; genus Patella; species Patella ulyssiponensis. Next base: position 79,002,506 of record OY783228.1, read on the forward strand.
AATCTACATCAGTAGATTCAGCCAATGCCTTAATACAATCGATTTTTTTTTGATACAACCAATTTTTTTTCATTAGTAAACACTGATGTCCGTTAAATTCAAGAAAACGAGAAATGGCTATCTCTTTGGCATTCCAGAAAATGATTTGGATGTAAGCAAATCTATCAGTTACGAATACGTAATAAAATCAAAGAGGTTTTGCTTCTTTTCCTCGTTTCAAAGTCAATATTTTACAAATCTATTAAATGTCAACAAAAATAATTATACACAGAATAATTACAATTAAAATCTTATGTCATTAGATTCATCAATTCCAAATGAAAAAGCATCCCATATATTATTTAAGCCATCTAGATTTTGTAACAATTAAAGCTCAAAAGGGTGTTAAGAAATGCACTAAGGTTTAACCCCCCTCTGTGTGTATGAATATATTTACAATGTGTGACAAGGATTTCGTCTGCCATTGTAAACTATAAGCACTACTTTATACCCTTATTTAGTCATACATTCAATGAACAATCATGCTAGAACTAGAGGCTTTTATTGCGTAAATGAATAGTCAAATGTAACTGATTAAAGGCCCATGTTAAGTTTTCACTCCTGTAGGATCTCAATTACAGGCAGCTAATTAAATAGATTTTTTTTTTTTTTTTTAATCTCATAATTTAGAAATTATGTGCAGATGATATATATAATCGGATCCATTTAAATCTTATTATCTATATCGGTAATAAAACACAATTTATATGGAAAACAATCAATGAGTTTACTTCAAACCATGTTTCAAAAAGTTTCTCTTGTCGTTCTCATTACGTTCCAATAAGGTTCTCTTGTCTTTCTCAACAAGAACAAGAGGAACTTGTTGAAACGTAGTATGAAATAAAATCAATGATTGGTTTTCCATAATAGTTGTGTTTTATAATTCAATTACTAAATGCCATATAAGGATTTCAACTGTATCGGTGTATTGACATAAATTAGGTATTAAAGTAATATCTGAGACAAAGATTGGTCATCAACAAAACTTTATTTGAAGTCTCATTCATGGGCCTTTAATAATGTAATCATAAATATAATACACACATTATTTTAAACACGATACATACCAAGACACAATAAAAATACACCAACGATTTGATTGTAAGTTCTTATCAGACAGAATACTGGAGAGATGTGACAGTCTAATCGAGGTTTTGACGTCCAGTGGAACTTGTCTGCTGGCAAAGATCAGCCAGACAGTGACCAGAGTTATTATGGTAATGTAACACCGTTTAACCTTTCGGCAATGCCTCTGGTGCAAGTTGATAGTCATCATGAGTGCCAAGTTCAAATCGAGTATCAAGTTGGACCACTGATGCGACTTAATTTGGACATGACTCAAGAGCCACTAGACTCGAGTTCACATGTCTGTCTCGCACTGTCTGGTGTTTGGTAGTGAACCTTGTTACATGTATATCGCTGCGTCGTCCACAGAAATCCAACATAAAATTCAATTTTTGCAATTGATAGAACTGATCTGAGATGCCTCATATGTTACTGTCCTGATCTAGGTTGTACTTTCATTGTGTCTCAGTATAATTATTGTATGACAAGTAGTCTTTACCCAATGAATGTACATGATTAAATTATCTTATGTTAATATATGGTGATGAAGATTTATAGTTAGACAATATATATATTTTCTTACGAAACCACACTACAGATTTCCAAATTTCTCTGTATTTCATTTCAACATTTCGAAGAAAAAATATCACTCTGATGAAAACACAGATCCTATTTTGTTTCGTTTTTATTGTTCAAAATTTCGGTATACTTGACTTTACTACATTAGGATCTGGAAGAGTTGTTATTCAACTTGTGTTCTTCTTGAAATGAGGGATTAGCAAATGAAACGGTCTGTTTAGGGCAAGCTTTAGGCATGTGGTGCACAGAACTGTGGGTAAACCCCTAGAAAACAACACTGATTGATTAATCAATGTCTGAGATTGTAGGGTCAAAAGCCGTTCGTGAACTATTACTTGTCAGATCTACATGTAGTGTAGGCCATCGAAAGTATAAAAAAACGAAACCAAATATTGATCTGCATTTTATCAGATTGATCTCCGTCCAAAGAAATGTCACTAATATAAATATTTTCTTTTCAACAAAGCCGTTTAAATATAGTGAAGACCAACTGTATTAAATACTTCCCTCTTTACATCTAGTTTCTACAAAACTAATAACACTTATAGCTCATCGTTTCAAAATGGCATGGAATATTTATTGAGCGGAAAAATGTATATATAATTTAATGTTGAAGATAACTAAGATATACTGTAGTAAAAATAACAAAATACCACGATCCCTTGATATCTGCATGAAAGTAGATAACAAAGGAACATGAAATAAAGGGGCTGTTGTCCTCAAATACGAGATATTACAAAATGTTCAGAAGTTCAGGCCATGCTACATGATTTTCATACAGATCCCTATATCCCATCTTTTCATAAGGCCTGCTCTGTTCTATGATCATATCATATTTTGCCTATCTTCCACCTTTTGGAGACAGAAAATCACAAGGAAGATAAATATATATATATATATGGTTTTTCATGCTAGTTGTTGTCCATATATTTGTTCACACGATTTCAGGACCCCCATGGTGCTAAGCCTGATCTCACGACGGTAATGGTTAAGGTTTCATAATGAAATTACAATAATTAAAAAAAAAAAGTATTAAACAAATAAATAATCGGTGTTTTTTCCTCTCTCTCTAGCTTTATCTTTTTGTGATTAATTCTAGTTTTAATAATCAAGTCTACTCTGCCGTTATTTATTGATCCTCCATTAATAACGGTTTCCCCCTGAGCCATACTGTTGTTGGACCATTCCTCGAGCAGCACCGGCCGCTACGTTAGCTGTGGCATTTTGAACTCCCTCGTTTCTCATCACCCCAGTCGCAAATTCTGCTTGCGCTTTCTGGAAACTTGCTCCTGTACTTCTGTAGATTCGATGCACCTAGGATTAACAAAAATAAAATATTAGAGAATGTAATGTTCATTATCATTCCTTCATTTGTTACTTGAACTTTACCCCCCCCCCCTCCTTAAGTCACTGCTTCCCTAAGTTCCCCAAACTCTTTGTGTACGAGTTTTGCAATCTGACCAGCCTGATACAGACTTGGGAACAGTAGTTTTGAATGGTTTTAAAAATGACCTACAAACATCAATTTTTTTTAATTTGTTCAAAATTATAAATAATATTTTACTAAATGTAAACGCCACTAATCTACCCAAAAATTTATTTTACTATATGTAATGTCACCCCAAAAAATTTATCCAAAAACTCAACAATATAATTAAATAGTTTAAGAATTTGTTAAAATGTAGTTACTGAAATAACTATTTGAAGAGTCTAGGGGAAGAACGATCTAAGTCACTTCTTCAATAAACCCTAGATAATGGCCCCATCTGCTAGCAAATTATATAAGCTTTCTGTGGAACAATCAATTTTAGATAAAAACAATTAGAGTCACATCGAACCAAGGCCCTTTGGAAATGGCCTCCTGGACAAATACAAATCCATAGTAACCTTTATTTGACCTTAATTTGCTTGAAAAGTTGAAGTCAGTTGTATTGGTAATTATGGTTCGTGTTAAACATAATTTTAAAGTTGTAATAAAACCCACTCGTTGTTTTGTTCGCAAACAACATTCTCGAACAAAAGTCAGTTTTGCTTTTTATGCAAAAAGACAAAAATGTGACTTGAATCGTTCTTCCCCTGGACTATTCATTTTGTTAGTTTGGTTTTAAATAGGGTAAATGAACCGTTAATATATTAACCCACATGCTATAATAAACAATTGTAGTTAAACCGTTAATATATTAACCCACATGCTGTAAATTAATCCCTTTCACCAACATGCAGATATACATAGATAAATAATACTAGCATCTATACTACTAATATATTTTACAAATATTATACACCAAGTAACCATGCTCTTACTATGAGGTACTTATATACTTCATGATTTAAAGGGGCATTAGATAAAGAGCCGATAGTACTCGCTATAAAAGTTCGAAAAAAGATAATGAAAACAGAATGTTTTGAAAATTTCAGTCAAATTGCTTCACTCTGAATCGAGATATTAGCGATTGAATTTTAGGTTAGTCTAGGTTGTCATTACTGAAGTTTGTATGATAAAGTCTTGATCATCGATTTTTCATTAAATCATCGATCACAAAATGTATTCAAATCCAGTAAATATCGCAGACTGACGATGGCATGGTCTGGATAAGGTAATTATTGTCCAATTAATAATTTAGATAACATTTCAGGCCTAAAGAAAGACATGCAGATTTAGCTCTTCATAATGCATGTTCAAGAGATGTTTTAGTATTTCATGATTTTTAATACTATCTAAAAACTGAAATATCTTATAATCAAGAATTATAATTTATGTATCTTTCAATTTCGTTTCTCAAAGCAGTTGTAAGGGGGACTAGGTCAGGAAAACATAAACACTGGCTAAAAGATGCTACAGTTTATGTTTTCGTGAGGTATATAGTCCATGTATAATAATAAAAGTAGGACTTAAAGAATGAACACATGCAAGAATAACATGAACTAGCATTACATGCATGTTTCTCCAATAGTTCTCGGAAAAAATATAAAAAAGAAATTTTCAATGTATAACATGACCTAAATTGTGCCATAGTAGGTGTTATGTAGTTCATGATTGAAATAAAATTACCTGTTTTCATTTTAAAGAGCACATCAAATGGTCTCAATTTTTTTTCTAGATTGATAGTCCATGGTTATTTTATCCACTTTACGGCAAATTCACATCAATCCGACTAAAATTAATTTAGCTATCTTCACTCAAAGTCGTATCCCGTAAAAACGACTTTGCCAGTTATCGAAAACACTCTTAATCCCCTCAGACGCCAGTGACGTCACAGTGACCGAATGCATATTCGGAATGTTTATTCCTTAATTACCTATATACACCCGGCGTGTGTATTCATTAACGCCTGACTGATTCCTTAATCCCCCTAATTAAATAAAACAATTGACTACGGGATAATATGTTTTGTAATTCATTTTAATTCAAGCTCCAATTTAAAATTTGTTTCATAATGCACGGTCGCTCTGTTTTTCCACGGCAGCGATTTTAATACACTCTACCATCGTGTGCAGTCAAAACGATTCGAGATACATTCTCACCAGAAGAGTATTGTTGTTCTAATTTACAATTTGTTTCATTATGTACGGTCGTTCTGTTTTCTCACGGCAGCGATTTTAATACACTCTACCATCGTGTGCAGTCAAAACGATTCGAGATAAATTTTCGTCAGAAGAGTATTGTGGTTCTAATTTAGAAGCGTAGTCATCATTTTTTTTACGCCGGCCAGATCAATTAGCAATGCTCACCGATGTTTTTGTAATAATGAATATCAAATACACTAATTTAATTGTAAAATACCTTTATTCTTCAAAAAGTTAAATGATGTTAGACAATATAACCTTATCTTATCACAAACTTATATCCATCGAATGATTTATATCTAGATGTTTAAACACCAATCAACAAATAATACGAGGCTACTTTATTACAAAAACATCGGCGATCAAAGCTAATTGATCTGGCCGGGGTAAAAAAAGATGATTACCTAATCAACATTAATTTATGACCCAGTCTCTGTGCAACTTTAGTCTGATTGATTAATGACAGCTATAAACGACACTACACTTGCGATACACATAGATAGTTAGGTGACCCTTCTCGTCATTTACAAATGTCGTTTCAATCATGTTTGACGTTTATGATATATTTTGCGTGACCACATCTTTTTACTCCTGTACTCTTTTACTCGGGGAAATTCGAACCACAATACTCTTCGGACGAAAATGTATCTCGAATCGTTTGGACTGTACACATGGTAGAGGGTATTAAATCGCTGCCGCGAGAAAATAGAACGAACGTACATGGTAGAGGGTATTAAATCGCTGCCGCGAGAAAATAGAACGACCGCACATTATGAAACAAATTCTAAATTAGAACAACAATACTCTTCTAACGTTTGGACTGAACGCGATGGTAGATTGTATTAAAATCGCTGTCGTGAGAAAATAGAACGACCGTACATTATGAAACAAATTCTAAATTAGAACCACAATACTCTTCTAACAAAAATGTATCTGGAGTCGTTTTGACTGCACACGATGGTAGATTATTTTAAAATCACTGCCGTGAGAAAACAGAACGACCGTAAATAATGAAACAAATTCTAAATTAGAACCCCAAAACTCTTCTAACGAAAATGTATCTCGAATCGTTTCGACTGCACACGATGGTAGAGTGTATTAAAATCGCTGCCGTGAAAAAACAGCACGACCGTACATTATGAAACAAATTCTAAATTGAATCTTGAATTGAAATGAATTATAAAACAAATTATTCCGTAGTCAATTGTTTTATTTAATTAGGGGGATTAAGGAATCAGTCAGGCGTTAATGAATACACACGCCGGGTGTGTATAGGTAATTAAGGAATAAACATTCCGAATATGCATTCGGTCACTGTGACGTCACTGACGTCTGAGGGGATTAAGAGTGTTTTCGATAATTGGCAAAGTCGTTTTTACGGGAGGTCTATTTTTACGACTTTGAGTGAGGATAGCTGAATTAATTTTAGTCGGATTGATGTGAATTTGCCGTAAAGTGGATAAAATAACCATGGATTGCTCACACAGAAAAATTTACAAAACCATTTTATGTGCACTTTAACTAAAATTATGTTAAATTTGGATTGCTACATGAATGGATTAAATCGGAATTTAAATGTTTACATATATATACTCTCATTGTGTTTTTAGGAAGAGTCAGGTGCTTTTTCTGTTTTTATTATTTCAGTCAAATGAAAGGATAATAAGAACCAGATGGCAATAAATCTTCAGAAAGCGAAATGGATTTAAGTCCACTCGACACTACTAGGTCTTTTCAGGACTAACACATGGTGATGGTCTCTTAGTGTAGTAATTATTTTAAGAAAGAATGTGTTAAATTATTAATAATACAACACTTTTACTTTGCTAGTGTATAAAATTAATAACAAAGATGTTGTTAGCTGTCTGTGCAGTTTATAGGCTTTATCAATCAAACATCTACTTTCAGTTTATTTTGTTCTGAGAAAACCAATCTGAATCCCATATGTGTATTCATGGGAATGAGAGGAAAATGGGGTTTAAGTCCAATTGGACACAAACAAGGTAATTTCAGTACTAAAATATGGTTAAATTTTTTTCAATAATTTGCTTGACATTTAGGTACTTGTGTTTTTAGCAGTGGGAGGCAATCAGAAGATCTTCAGAAATCTCAGTTTGGAGAGAGAGAGAGATGGGGTTTAACGTCCACTCGACACAAACTAGGTCATTTTGGGACTAACATATGGTTTCAATTTTATTTCAATAATTCGCTTGCGCGTGGGGTCTTTAGCAGTGGGAGGAAACCGAAAGAATCGGACAGACCCATGAGATTGGATAGACGACATTCTCAATGACCGACATGACGATCTACATGTAAGCGAGAGCATTAGACTGTTCCGCCCACTCCCCACCCCTATAGAAATAAAAATGTGCTTGTTTTAGTCACCACAGCCTATAGCATTAGTATTTATAGCTATGAGTTGTAATACGTGACTGACGCTATAGACGATTTTACCTTAATCAGCAAAATAATAGTTGCAGCGGCTTCTAACGAAAATAACAGAGCGACAAACAACATGACAACTCCGGCACCAACATGTGTACCAACGATGCCTAATCCATTTATCCACCCTCTAAAACAAAAAAATATCAAATAAAAAATCCTAACTGTCGGATTAACGAAACTGAACACCAATGGAGATTATTGACATGCAACCATATCATGCACCATACAACAGACAAATTTGTTAATAAGAAAGTAGAAATAATTGGTATAAAGGTATTACTCATTTCTCCGAACAACTGTAGGCCAAATGAATTTCAAACAAAAATTGATTTTAATTATCTGAATTTCAATCAAAAGTGATTTTAATATTCTGAATTTCAGACAAAAAATCTTTTAAATTTTCTGAATTTCAATCAAAAAAGATTTTGATTTTCAGATGATTTTTAATATTCTGAATATCAATCAAAAAATGACTTAAATATTCTGAATTTAAATCAAAAAGTGATTTCAATCAAAAAATGATTTTGAATTTCTGAGTTTCAATCAATAAATGATTTTGATTTTCTGAAATATATCCAATTTTTGTTTTATTGTGAGCACACAAATTTAGATTTTTTTTCTTACCAGTATAACATCTCAAAATATAAATTTATGCACACAAATACATGCAGTAGTTGAATAAAAACTGGGACCACAAAAGTGATCAAAATTTTGAATCTTCTTCAAATATAGCTAGATTAAATTCCATGATAAGATTTCATTACTTAACAGTTTTTAGGAGAAAAAGTAACGCTTAGCAAACAAATGTTTTAGTAAAGCAAGTGTTACGGTTTAAATTCATAAATTTTATTTTGGACATTTTTTTCAAGTGCTTTTTTAGTGGAGTGTTGATTGAAGTTGAAGCACCGTTCCTTAAATGCTAGATTCACGAATACGACTGACAGAGAATATTTTCAACTTCATATACAGTTGCTTTACCAAAAACATTTACTTTAATTTCTTTGCAAACATGAAAGGAAATTGACTTGAGTTATTCTTAATTAAATGTAACATGATCATTTTCATTTACACACACTAATCATAAAGACAATCAATCATAATGGTACCATGTAGCGATAGCCAACCGTAGATGATAATTGTAGGCTGGTTGGGGGGGGGGGGGGGATTTCCAGAGTCCAAAATGGCTGCTTTATATAAATGTCTATTTTGCGGAATACTAACCCAAACGCTAACCCTTTTGATTGGGGTAAAAGGTAAATTGGATCCAAATTCATTCTTCTACAAAGGGTTAGGGTTACTAATATCCCCCCAAATTCTCATTTATAGAAAGCGGCCATTTTGTTCTCCGGAAACATTCGAACATATCCAACGGGCCTGCAATTAGCATCTCCCATAGGTAACGGCAGCCATATTTCAATCATGTAGTGAATTAAATTCATTCATGTTTGCAAAGAAATAATAATATCTAGTATTACAAGCAGAGAAACAGACACCAAGAGTTAGTATCTAAACATGCAAGCATTCACCAGTACAAGTCACGTGGCAACCACCTTGCAACAACTAAAACAGTCGCTAATCGTGTGCACGTGTACGCTGTCAAATTTGTACCTTTACTAATGTGGCAAAACTTATGACAGCCAGAATGCCAAAGAAGAGACCGACAAATATCATAATAAGTCCTGCAGCCACATTTGATTTAGTTACACCAAGTCCACTTATTATTCCACTGAAAAGGTCATAGAAATTGTTTTAAATTAATTAACGTGAAGTTAATTAGTTAACGTAATTAATAATTAGAACAAAGTAAGATCCATAACGATAAATTTCTTGTGGTATTAAACAAACTACAAGTATATCTCTTTCATTTAGATCAAACCAAATGATTTAACGTCCCACTTTTCTTCAAAATGAAATGAAATGGGGTTTAACATCCTACTGTTTTGTTCTGACTGGGCTAATGAAGACAGGCATATGCTATACAATGTGTAATGATGACAATTTTGCCTGGGCAACGGCACTACTTCTATATCGAATTTCAACTACCAAGGGATCTTTTATGCGTACACCATTATATACACAGGACCTTGTATACGATTGTATTAGCTTATATATTACAGATATAGAATTTGTTTGAATCTGAATCAAAAAGATGAAATAGAATTTTCTGTATTTTTCACAATATCCACATTAATATCTAGCTACTTGTTTAAACAGCTGATTATAGGCTTGGCATGTGAATATATGTTTAAATAATAATTTATATAACATTGTAAAGCCAAAAGAAAGGGAGAGAGAGAGAGAAATGGGGTTTAACGTCCACTCGACACAACTAGGTCATTTCGGGACTAACATATGGTTTTTAATTTTATTTCAGTAATTCGTTTGCGCGTAGGGGTCTTTAGCAGTGGGAGGAAACCGAAATGCCTGGAGGAAACCCACGAGGTTGAGAAGGTGCCCCTATCTCCATGCCACATACGCTGACACCAGGGCTCGAAACCACAGCCGCAAGCCAGAGGTGACCGGCCAGCTAGAGGTCGAAGTGCGGCACTCTAGACCACTAGGCCATCCCACCCCCCCCACCCAAAGAAAGGGATGCAATAGACAGATTTAGCTCTTACATAATATATATTTAACTATTGGAAGAGAGAGGGAAATGGAGTTCAACATTCATTTGACACAAACTAGGTCATATCTGGACTAATATATGGTTCAATTTTATTTTAATAATTCACTTACGCGTAGGGATCTTTAGCAGTGGGAGAAAACCGGAAAACCCACAAGGTTGGACAGGCAACCCTACTCTGGTCATATACAACCGGGGAATCAAGAATTTCTATGCAACATATAAAGTTCATGTACAATTCTTATATTAAAGATTGCATGTATTCGCCACTAAATCAAATATTTCATCATTATATTTATCAACTTATTTGAAAATATTCCTACTTACACTGTGAAATTAGTTATTCCCAGACATTGAATAATATACACACAAAATTGGAAAAAAAATATAAAAAAGAACACAAAGAAGTTGAAAGAGCTATCACTCCTGAAAAGAAACAAAAAACATATAATAAAAATATATTATTAATTTATTGAAATATATTTTGCATTTTATTCTAATAATACCGATATAGAGATATGCATTGTTATAAATCTATGAATTTATTAACTGATTAAAAATCAACAGTGAGTCTGGCGCTGACTGATTCAGCAGTTAGCTCTGCCTGAGAACAGACACTACGCTAGTTGACTCTCATTTTAAGTCTTAAATTGACAAATTTAGTCAAAAACATAAAGTATAATTTGAGAATTTCGTTTATTTATTTTGCTTCCTTTTTAAAACAATTGAGAGTTTATTCAGTCTTTTTATGTTTGCTTGAGTAGAATGGCATTACAAAATAAATATACTAATTCTGTAATATGGTGGCAATTCAGGGCAGAGATCTGATCTCTGTGTGCAGAATGTGACTGATTAAACAGGATGTCCTGGATTTGATTCTGGCATTGGCCATGAAAGTTCTGCAGGATATTCCAGTCTGTTTTTTTTTTTGCCCTAGTTCTATCAGTTTTCAATGATTTCATTTGCATAAACAGTTTCAGCTTTTATGTATCAAAGCATTATCATCATCATTATCATTATGATGTAGACCCCTTATCAAATAAGGGCCAATTTTATTTTCATAAAAAGCATTAGATTTAACACATGAGCTGTATCGTATGCTGAATAACGCATCGTCATTATCATTACGATTGTAGACCATATCAATTAACCTAGATGACCTAGGACCAATTCTATTTTCATAAATAGTTTCATTTTTTATCAATTGTATCACTGAATAAAGCATTATCAATATCATTATGATGTAAAGACCGTATCAATCAACCTAGGGCCATTCCCAACTGCTTTGAGCCGCAACCAACGATTTACTCCTTTATTAGTTAGTTTCTCTCACCGCTGATACGTTGCAACAAATCTACGAGAAATTGTTATTTATATAATTTAATGCTTTGGGCCCCGACCAGCAGTTTATTCCTATGTTAGTTAGTTTCCCTCACTGGCGATACGTCGCAAATCTATGAGAAATTGTTATTTATATAATTAAATGTGTACCTGAATGCTTTATACAAGGGTCTATACCAACAGACAAATGAGCAGGGAATAAATAGTATAAACCACAGTATCGATAAGCCAAATGTCGTCCCACCAGAACCATCAACAATAAAAAATGCCAGGGCAGCAAGCACATTTAAAAACAGTACAACAGCATGAACTGAAAAGATACATGTAAAATAGAATAAAATATTATAAACATCAAGGTCCAAAACTATATTTTAAGGACCTTTAATGTATCATAGAACTTCCAAAGACTCAAACTAAGCTCAGAAGCCAAACATACATTCAAGACGTACAAAATAATATGTTGAATTTTTTCCTTACAATTGGGTTTAGCTACTTAGTCACTTCTAAAAAATTATCACACGGCTTTTAAGAATGGGAAAAATAAACACCCTCAATCAAAAGCTCAAGTATCAGAAGCTAATACAGCAATGGCCAATCGTAACCAATAACCAATCGTAATTTCATACGGAAAATACTGCCACGTCCAGCAATTTTTAAGGTCTATACATTTTCTTCCTACCAGTTGCTGGTTTCAGTCTTGTCACCATGCACCACTTTCCCCTGGATAAATATCAGCGCAAAAGGGAAAAATAAAATGAAAGTAGAGATAATAAAACTTACACATCCATAAATAGTAGACAAATTTAACAATACGTTGAAAATCTAACGGAATATCTACACTAAAATCTTGATAAAAACATGGCCCCAAGGGAAACCATTTAGGTACAGGTGGCCAGTTATTTTCTCGACCTATAAAAAATAAAAAACAATCATTTAGGAGATAAACACTTCCTGTTACGTATGTAGAGGGGGTTTATTGTCCATTTAGCCATGCTTGAATATTAAGAACACGAGATGTGTCGAGTTGTTCTAATGGATAACTATTTATATTGAGGCTACAGTGTTTTTAAAATGGGATTTTCTCGGCTCCAAGTGAAGAAAGTTGACTGAATTTTTTAGCATATTCCCTTTACATTATTTATTTCTCAACATTATATTGAGAACTTTTATCTAATCTCCCCTAATGTATGTTTAAGTTAGAGTGTGATTGACCACCTACATTAAATTACCAATTATGAAAAATATAAACTTACTTTGTCCTTGCATGTTCTTCATTTCTTGTTCTTTTCTTTGTAGTTCTGCAGCTTTCTTTTCAAGTTCCTGAAAAATTAAGAGTACTTTAATTAACCAAGTCGTTTTTTTATTCTTCAATATTTCCACACCTACATGTATGCATGTAAACATCCTTCAAACCATCTGTGACTACAATATCAAATCTCTTTGGCCCAGAGCCATGATGGGCTAAACTTTTTAGGTTAAGGAGCAAACACAAAGTCTTGAAACAAAGCGGGGGCAAACAAGGATTATTGAGTAGAGTAATACGGAACAAAGCACTTTTTCTGTGCTTTTTATTCGGCTCTATAGTTATATTCAGAGAACAATCAAACCATATCAATAAATCAAACAATAATGTAAAATGAAAGTAGGCCCATGTCAAGAAACGTCAATCAAGCAACTATGTCATTGAGTAACACTGCAAGCTATAAATAGACCTACAAAGATTATTGATTCTACAAAGAGTAACACCTGTTTAGAGACTGGGTAAAAAAATAAGTAATTTTGATTTTTCATTTCATTTAGAGATAAAATCTGTTGATGTACCGTAGTGGAAGGGTCTGGCGGACCAAATGACACAGCATTGTGGACCGGATTTTGTCCACCATTGGTCAACAGCATGACTAACTTCAAATATTTTTCAAATGAGAAAAGACAATGAATACACCAAAACACCAAATAAATAGCTCTTAGACGTTTTCAATAAATATTTTCCAGTTTTTGATTCCACTGTATAGTATCTCTCTGGGAATGTGTATCTTATTGTACTATCTTTGGTTTCTTTTGTCTGTTAAAATCAGGAGTTAAAAACATGGGTTCCATGTCAGCCGTAAATGCTGATCAAGACCGAGATCTATGGAAAAACGACCGAAATAGCATATTTTGTGCTGAATCATAAAAATCCTGGGCACGACGAAACTCAGTTAGGGTCATAATGTAAATAATGATTCTATACCTCCTGTCGTCTTTGAAGTTCACTTGTATCAATTTTTTGTGCGGATGATTGTGTATATGGTGGAGGTGGATCTTCAGAAGGGGTCATGATAGCAGGTTGAGATACTGGTTGTGCTGCCCGTGGTGGTGGAATACCAGACTAAAAATAGAAATTATACCATTCATTATATATCCCTGTATGAACAGAACGATAATCAATGAATTTATCGATCGTTTGGTGTTATATATTTCACTCATCTGAACTCATGAAGTGGGTTTTAATGTCTTGATTTTTGCACTTTGTTCCATTTGAGACTCCCGTCTTCCATTAGCCCAGGTTAGGTGCAAAAGAATAGGACGTTAAACCCCATTTCATTTCCATTTGAGACTAAAGTATGGTATTTTTTTCATTTTAATGGCCATACATGTATTTGTGAAAAGCATGAGGGAGAATTTTTTCTGTTGTACTTCTGTTCAACATGGACTACTCTATAATTCTTAACTTTCAGAACAGTAGAACATTAAACCCCATTTCATTTCATTTTTAACTCTGACACTATAACACGAAATGACACACAACATGTAACTCAAAAAAACACACATTATTAGTGAACATGAAATACAATGTTAACTTAAATATTCAGTTTGGTTAACTTAAATATTCAGTTTGATATCTCAGTGTAATATCTACTATATTACTCCATGATAAGGCTTGTCATTGAATACAAAATAATTCATAAATTCCATCTTTAGATTTCGTCCTAACCTTATTTCCAAGTACATATCGGATTATAATCAAACTTTGGTTTTGAATCTGCTTTTTAGACTGACTTAATAATGTGCCATAAAATTTACGACTTTGTGCCATTTTTAGATGATAAAATAGGGATTATGTCCCACTGTTCTGCTCCTAAACGGACTAATGTAGACGGGCATACAGTGTGCTATGAGGGAAATTTGCCCGGGCACAGGCGCTATGACCTACTCTTATATCGAATTCCAACCGTCAAGGGATCTTTTTAATGTGATGCCAATGTGTACATGGGACCTCGGTTTTCGACACATCCGAACGTCTAGACAGCAACTGTCCTTGCCAGATTTTAAATATAAGCTTGATCTATAATAAATTGGATATTTACCCCACCAGCAGGTCTGGTTTGATTGCCCTGGTCAAATGGATTGTAGTCATCGAGGGCTCCAGATTTTTGTGCACCAGTTCCAGGTCCAGTAGCTTGTTGTACAGACGGATCCTGAAAAAACAATAGAAAGCAAATGATTAACATTATAATTGTACGGTGCATCCACCATGTATAGAAAATTTCCAATACAACCTCGTGCGTAGATTTCTTTAGACATGGGAGGAAACTGCAAGCCCCGGAGGAAACTGCAAGACCCGGAGAAAACCTATGAGGCTGGGCAGGTGACCCTACTCTTTGTCACTTACAACCGGAGAATCGAAATACACCAGGTTACTCATTGACAGACATTGTGATACAACGTCCAGTCTGCTAATCAGTTTTTTGGAGTATTGGTCCGGATATCAATTAAATTTGCATATTGCTGAAACTAAATATTGTTAAAGATGCATTGAGCATGATTTAGATAAACAGCTGGCCGTTCTTGCTGTAATAGTTTTAAAATACTTTATTCAGAGCAAAATAAGGAGTGATTGAAGTTTTGACAAGATAGCTTCAATTGTCAAGTACCATTACTACGATAATAAACAAAATCTTAAAATAGCATTATGCAAGAGCAAAATCTGCTTATTACATGTCTTTCTTTAGGCCTGAGATGTTATCTAAATAATCAATTAGACATTAATTAACATATCCAGACCATAATAAACTCTTAAAGTTAAGGCTAGCCTTCGATGTTTGTGGATTGAATTCCTATATGCCGCTTAATGGCCGTTGATAATTAAATCAATCAAGTGGATAATTGAGACTATGCTGTTTATATTAATGACTTGAGTAATGATGACCGAGGCTATGTGAATATTTCAAATGCTTTTTTCTCGGCTAAAACTGGACCAATTTGACTGAAATTTTCAACAAATTACCTTTACACTTTCTAGTTTTTAACTATTATAGTGAGAACTGCCATCTCTTTATCTTATCTCCCATAATGTAACTTTAATGTTTCATTTCAACGTTAAATTTAAAGATAGGTTGCCAGGCAACGAAACATACGCCCACAGCAGCTAAATCGTCCGGGCAGTCAACAAGGGTTGTCGCATATTTTTACTTTTTTGGGGAATGAAACATTTGTTATACACTAAAATCTGATTAAGAGTAACAACTCATTTTGTAATTATCTGAAAATCATTAGAATTTGTTTGCTTTTTATAAAGTTTTGCCCCACGCTAACAATTAGTATAGGAAACATTTAACATCATGGATTTAGCTGTTCAGTTATCAAAATTCATTGAAAATCAAAATACTTGTTCGTTTCAACACCTTAAACTCTGTGTATCAATCTGAAGTCAATCGGATGATAAGTTTGGCATCTATAGCGTCACAAGGTTTTTTGAAGTGATCAAGGGAGATAACTCTGGAAGTAATTATTTGAAATCGCTGAAAATCAGTAGGCTTCTTTGTCTCATGACCTTAAACAGTGTGTGTAAATTTAAAGTCAATCAGATATTAACTTTGGCCTCTAGAGCGTCCACAGGATTTTTTGATGTGATCAAGGGCCACAACTCTGGCAATAATTATCAGAGATCGCTGAAAATCAATAGGCATCTTCGTCTCATGACCTTAAACACTGTGTATAAATTTAAATTCAATCAGATATTAACTTTGGCCTCTAGAGCATCCACAAGAATTTTTGAAGTGATCAAGGGACACAACTCTGGCACTAATTATCAGAAATCGCTGAAAATCAATAGGCTTCTTCGTCTCATGACCTTAAACACTGTGTATAAATTTGAAGTCAATCGGACATCATCTTTGTCCTCTAGAGCATCCACAAGATTTTTTGAAGTGATCAAGGGCCATAACTCTGGCACTAATTATCGGAAATCCGTGAAAATCAATGACCTTAAACACTGTGTATAAATTTAAAGTCAATCAGATATTGACTTTAGCCTCTCGAGCATTCACAAGATTTTTCAAAGTGATCAAGAGTCATAACTCTGGCAGTAATTATCGGATATTGCTGAAAATCAAAAGGCTTCTTTGTATTATGATCTTGAACACTGTGTATAAATTTAAGGTCAATCGGATATTAACTTTAGCCTCTAGAGCGTTCACAAGATTTTTCAAAGTGATCAAGGGTCATAACTCTGGCAGTAATTATCGGATATTGCTGAAAATCAATAGGATTCTTCGTCTCATGACCTTAAACACTGTGTATGAATTTAAGGTCAATCGGATATTAACTTTAGCCTCTAGAGTGTTCACAAGATTTTTCAAAGTGATCAAGGGTCATAACTCTGGCAGTAATTATCGGATATTGCTGAAAATCAATAGGCTTCTTCGTCTCATGACCTTAAACACTGTGTATAAATTTAAAGTCAATCGGATATTAACCCTGGCCTCTAGTGCGTTCACAAGAAATTGTGGACGATGGACGGACGGACCGACGGACGGACGGACGGACCGACAGACGGACGGACGGGGGCGACGGCAATATACGTCCACATTTCTATGTGGGCGTATAAAAATTAATCAAAATACATCATTAATCAAATAGGTTGTATATTTTCAAACAGTATCGACAAATTAAACGCTTGTTAATTGGAGACTTATTACCAAAATTGAATGGTCAGCTTAAACACCTGGTCAAAAAAAACCCCATTAAATCTCTGACTCTATGCACATTAATTAGCAATATAACTAACGGAAAATTCTATTAATTACCATCAATTAACATTTAAACTATGAATGAATAAATACTAAACACAAGTATTTGAACACCATCCAAATTATTATTGATTATTTCAAGACTAAATTATTACATACATGTATGTATAGACGCTGAGTTTTGCAATCTGTGACACACAGTGTACATTATTATACAGTGTGTATATCACTTGGTCGTCCAGTCCAACATTAATCAGAATTGTTTCGATAGACAGTAGTCGATATTCACAAGAGATCAAATACATGGTTTTTACATAAGTCTGTCGTGGTGTCAAGTTGCTTTCTAAATTCTAATTTTCTGTCAGGACATGATCGTTTTAATGGAAGCTAGCTAGGGTATACGAATACAGAATATCTGGTTCTTTGCCAAACTCCAAACTCGGCAATTATTCAGCTTTGCAGTTGCACATAATGTAATAGAAATCATCTGGCTACGAGTGTGAAGAGTTTAAAATCTGAACGTACCAAATTTGTGATGACACTGAAAATGGATCAATTGTATGTACTAGTCGCAATGTGTGAAGAAAACCAAAAAGAAAAAACTCAAGAAAAAAAAGGTATTTTTCATATTACAATCACAGACATGCCAAACTAATCAAAATACAGATCTATATTTCGTTTCGTTTCTTTTTATAATGTACTTTTGATGGCCTACACTACATTTGAAGTGGAAGGTCATGTCAGAGGTCATGTGAGCAGCTGTTGACCTTGTGACATCAGACATTTATTAACCAAACAACCTGAAGTTTCTAGTGGGTTATCCATAGTATCCATGCACATCATACCAAAAACTTGTTGTTTGAAACAGACAATTTCAGATCCTAGTGTAGTAAAGACAAGTAAAACGAAAATTTGAACAATAAAAAACGAAACGAAATAAGATCTGTGTAACTATTAATCTGATTGCAGACAAGAAAGTTGTTTAATACTTGGGAATACATACATGTAAGGCACGAAATACGACACAAATTACGACTTTGTGAGACACAATGCTCCTCATTTACTGTCATTATGTCTGACACAGAGATGTGTTTATTGATATATTTACAAGTCTAGCACCAAGCTCAAAATGTCGGGTACTAGATCATTAGCGCCTCGTATATCAAAAATCATTATTTCTAGACCTGATCAACATGTGTGCCGGTAGTTGATTGATCGATTCCATGAAAATATTTACATTATAAAATAAGTCAAGCATAAAACTGATAACTAATCACAGTATGTTACATGTACATGTATATTACATTATTACATAACCTGTACATCATGTCTATTACATTATCTGTACATCATGTACATGATAAACTTCAATGGATGTACACTGAGAGAAATGAGAGAGAGAGAGAGAAATGGGGTTTAACGTCCACTCAACACAACCAGGTCATTTCGGGACTAACATATGGTTTCAATTTTTTATTTCAATAATTCGCTTGCGCGTAGTGGTCTTTAGCCGTTGGAGGAAACCGGAGTGCCCGGAGGAAACCCACGAGGTTGAGAAGGCGCCCCTATCTCCATGCCACATACGCTCACACCAGGGCTCGAAACCACAGCTGCAAGCCAGAGGTGACCGGCCAGCTAGAGGTCGAAGCGCGACACTCTAGACCACTAGGCCATCGCAACCCCCTGAGAGAAATGGGGTTTAAGGTATACTGAGAGAAAGGGGGTTTAAGGTCCACACGAAACAAACTACATGTAGATCATTTTTGGACTAACACATGGTTCAATTTTATTTGCATAATAAACTTCCATGGATGTAAATGAAATGAAATTGGGTTTAACGTCCTACTCTTCTGCACCTAACCTGGGCTAATGGAAGACGGGTGTAAACTGAGAGAGAGGGAGAGAAAGGGGGATTAAGGTCCACTTGACACAAACTAGGTCATCTCGGGACTAACAGATGGTTCAATTTTATTTCAATAATTCGCTTGCGCTTAGGGGTTCTTTAGCTGTGGGAGGAAACAGGATGAACTGGAGAAAATCCACGAGATTGGACAGATTTAGAATTTACAGTATTTGTAGTGTGCTGGACTCAGGAAAATCCAAGTTCATTTCCAGTCACGTGACCGTTCCATATAAGGTATATGTTCAACGATGAAAAGTCGCAGATACGTAGGTTAACAATGCAAAGTGCATAAAGCAATGTGTAAAATATAAAGTAGCTAATTCAAAGTTGTTTCATTCTTCAAAATGTACTTTGTATTTTAAAAAGTATACTTTGCATTTTTACGCTATGACATATTAGTATTTTGAAACATTGAAAAATGTATTTTGAAACATTGTCCATGTTCAGACTTTTGGCAATGTTGTACTTCCATATGACCTATGTGTGTCAAAACATAAGCCAGCCAATGTGCACACAACACCTTGGTTTCTTTTCCCTTCTGAACAACTAGACAGCTGTCCTTGTCAGGCCCTCCACCGTGCACCACTGACAAGTTGTGACAAGGATAAATCACACCAGAAAATACATGTACAGTATATATTTCTTTTTAAAATGAATAAATCTTTAGAAACTTCATTTCAAGGTACACTTTGTAATACAAAAAGATTATATGTATGCATGAATAGCAGACACATTGCGTAAGATACCCCCACTCACATGTACAATATATGTCAACTATCCATTGATAATTAAAATAGACTTGTATTGAACCACACAGTCTACATCTATACATGTTCATTCATTATAGTTGAAAACATGACTAAAAATAAACACTAACAAAAACTTACAATATCCAAGTTTGTTATGTAATGTACACTAGTAGATGTCAGCCATCACTATCCTTTCTCATAGAGAGAGAGAGAGAGAGAGTTTACATGTAACTCCACTAGACATAAACTACATGCAGGCCATTTCAGGACTAACACATGGTTCAATTTCATTTCAATAATTTGCTTGCACGTAGTGGACTTTAGCAGTGGGAGGAAACCGGAGGACCGAGAGAAAACCCACAGACTGGCCATGCGACCCTTCTCCTTGTCATGTCCAGCAGGGAATAGAAACCAAGCCAGTTGACTCAATGACAGACGTTATTGTAAATCGAGCAGTGAGCACACGCTAACCATTGGGCCAAGTACAAAAATAGCCGATGAATTTATTTGATGAAATAGGCCTACTCAACACCGAAAGAAATATATTAATATGACACACTTATCAGAAGGCTCTAACAAACAATAAAACATTAATAAAATCATTAACACCACTTATTACAATGTATGTCTAGGGTTCTTTGATAATTATTAGTTCTCAATTAAAGTAATATCTTTAAAAATTAAAAGAGAATATAACATGTACATGTATGCTGATGAATTCATTCAAAGCAAAATATTTACCCAACCTGCATGGTTATTAAAAGTCCCTACCATTTTTCAACAATAAAACACAAGCTGCACTTTTGACATGCATTTCTTGAAAAGTTTGCAATAGAAGAAGGAAGTATAAAGTGTACAAATATAATGGTCTATTCAGATAATATTAAAAACGGCATCAAAGAGGAATTTAATTAAGCTGATTAAGCGATTATCTCCATATAAATGCAGAATATGCATAGAAATCTTACAGGTTCTTTGGTGGTTGAGACAAAACGCATGTTGCCAATTATCAATTCAATGCAGAATTGATGGTAGTTGAGACAAAACGTGCGTTGCCAATTATCAATAACAATCGTGATTGTATTGATTATATCATTTCACATAAAAGATGCATAAGTTTACGCAATTAAACTGTTAAAACATTCTTAATCATCAGAAAGCCTATCACAACGTTCGATATGCGAGAGAGAAAGAGAAAAGTGGGGTTTAGCGTCTATGACACAAACTAGATCATTTCGGGACTAACAAGATGGTTTTAATTTTATTTCAATAATTTGCTTGCGTATAGGGGTCTTTAATAGTGGATGGAAAACAAAGGACCCGGAGAAAATCCACGAGGTTGGACAGACGACGCTACTCCTTGTCACGTACAAACCAGGGATTCGAAACCACGCCAGTTGACTCAATGACAGGCTTTATGATACAGCGTGCACACGCTAACAATTCGGTCATCCAACCCCTTTTCCAGTAAAGTAAAAGGTTTAAAAAAAGGAATAGGCCTAATTTAATATGCTGATAAGTTTATTTGAAATTATTTGAAAATTACCTACTCCAAAAACAAATTTTTATACAGCATTACAGATTTTACACTTTCCTACAAATGTATGAAACATTGTTTGTGTTGCGCCTGAAAGGTCACAAGACAGAAATGTCGTGCTACCTTGCCGTCCTTAGTCTGAAGAGTTGTCAGATTGAGTCTTAACTGTCGTTTCTGTGGATTTCTACTACTGTCTGGACCTTTCATGAATCAGTTCGATGAATTAGTCAATAACTGGACTTAAACTAAAAGGTGTATGACTAATTAAGGCCTATAACCTGTATGGTTTTACTTTAGGAGTGGTAGGCATTACTTTAGATTTATATTACACCTCTTCAGTTCATCTATTTCTGCATCTTACAGGCATTTTGATTATTAGTATCGATGAATTGCTTATTGAATCCATTAAAAATCCGCTCAGGTCAACCCACCAACGCCAAAGAGCAAAGGCAAGACAATGACAATATGTACATATTTACAATCGGTCTGTTTGTGAAGTCTGTCACTTTCAAGTGTTCAGTACCGTCAATATGAAAATGATTATGAGAATCCTACCGCAAAGGGGTTCGACGCCTCTGGATCTGCAAACGGGTTACTGTCGAAGCCGGACATTATCTATCCTTGTAGATGTGAAGACAAAGTAATCAACTGCAATATGTATCAAATTTTACAACTTCTTCTATACATTTAACTAA
The DNA here is from genome assembly GCA_963678685.1 of Patella ulyssiponensis. Taxonomy (NCBI): domain Eukaryota; kingdom Metazoa; phylum Mollusca; class Gastropoda; family Patellidae; genus Patella; species Patella ulyssiponensis. The sequence goes on from OY783228.1 coordinate 79,025,060, forward strand.
CATAAATAACCGATAGTCAGGACACCATTCGTGAGGTGTTTTTTCTAAAATGGCAGATTACTTATGACGCATGCGCACAAGTTTATATCACATGAAATTACGTCATTTCTGAATTTAAGACAGGTTGTCATCAGACTGTGGCAAGTAATCCAATGGATTTACGATAAGGGGTTTAATTCGATTAATAATCTATGGTTTTGACACCATTGGGTTCACATGGGATACGAAAATGTAAAGTATTTGTGACCATATGGCACGTGTCGCTTATCTTATGAATATTTATGAGCAAGCACCGCCTGACTTCCGGTATTGAATGAAAAACATGTCAAAATCATCACATATTTTCTGATCGTATTGTTTTGTTTCTGAATTTAATTAATTAGGGAAATTTTGTGATTATTTATGTCTGCAGGTATCATGGCGGGGAATGGCTTCCAAACATCCTATGCCAACGACAAGCCACCTTCCTCGACTGGAAGTGGAGAGGCAGCAGAAATGTCAACAGACCCTGCCAGCAGTAGCTTCTTTACAAGTGATTTTAAGAGGTATAATAATAATATTACACGTTGGCTATGGCCTACATGTATGCCTATTGCCCAATCCAAAATCTGGTATAATTTTTCCGGGGTTGAATTTTTAAGAAACATAATATTACAAGGTACGGATATAAATTCTAGATTTATTTGACATCGCAGTACAACTTCAGAATATCTAATTTATTGGGTGGTTGTCAACATACTTTCATGTAGATGATACATGTAGATCTGTCATGACGAACACAATACACAAGTATTACAATACAATGTTCAGTAGACTTAATAATACATGCTGTGAGTAAAAACGCTAAATAACAAATACATTAACAGCTAATCAAAGATTTAGGCCACATCTAAAAGAATACAAACAATGTAAGCCCACATATTTTTTCCTCTTGTGTAAATCAAAAGAAACATGATTATTCTACCCATTCCCATTTAAGGGATTTCTTTTGTCAGTGATGCAGGATGGAGGGCCTGACAAGGACTACGGATTGGTATGAAAAACCATGATGCTGTGTATGCATTGGCGTGCGTGTAAAAGATCCCTTGGCAATAGGAATTCGATATAAGAGTAGACTGTAATAACGCTGTCCGAGCAAAATTTCCCTCATACAATGCAGCACACTGTATGCCCATCTTCATTAGCCTAGATTAGGAGCAGAACAGTAGGACATTAAATTCCATTTCATTTCATTTCCTCATTGTTCAATTTATATCAACACTGATGTTATCTTACCATGAAAGGATTGTACAATGTCTTGTGATATCCAATATTTTAAGACAAAATGCAAAAATGTTTTCGAGCACCATTTGTAATGAAGTGACTTGATGAGGCTAAATCTACAGCAGAAAACTACTGGTGTAGACTGGAATAACTAGATGCCAAAGACTGCCATTCAATTTGTAAAAACAGAAATGACTGAATGTAAATCAGTTGACATTCATATTACATTTACATTTATATTATTATATTATGTGTTGCAACCCGTTTGTGTCCAATTCTAGGTGCCAAAGAGTAGAGATTTAGCTTATTTAACTCTTTAACAACTTTGATCCTTTCATAAATATATGATCATTGATATTCTTAATTGAGTGACCTTGTGGGTTTTCTCCAGGTTCTCTGGTTTCCTCCCCCTTCGTGCAAGCGAATTATTGAAATAAAATTAAAACCATATGTTAGTCCGGAAATGACCTAGTTTGTTTCAAGTGGACTTTTAACTCCATTTCTCTCTTTCTCTCTCTTAATTGAGTGCTGGATGAGGAAGGACAGTTACAGAATTTTCCTTTTTCCTCAAGATATCCGAAAATAAAATTACGATTTGATCATTTTAACTGTATTTCAGGCACGAGGATTTGAAAGCTATGCTTGATAGTAACAAAGATACTCAGAAGTTGGAGGCCATGAAGAGAATTATCGGGGTGAGAGGATCTGTCATCATAAACCCTGTTTACATTACAAATTTTAAGCGTGCCAGGTACGGCACATTTGTTTTCTGTAGTGTAAACGGGTCAAACATAAGCATGCCGTGCCTGGTGCTGTGCCAAGGACGGCACGCTTAAATTTTTGTGGTGTAAATGCTAACCGGTCTGAGAACTGTTGCAGTACAGATAACAGCACATCCGCCAGATGAACCTTGACCTTTTTTCCGACGAACTTGGACAGCTCTGTCATCAGCTCTGTCATCAGCTCTGCCTAAATCAACCGACATAATTGTTTTCATCCGGGTAACTTGCTGACTGAAATTAACTTTCCTGTGAAGAGTTCCACATTTGGTGTGCCTGGCACGATTGCGAGACTGGTTTAGTAAACGGGTCAATTTCTTGAAATTTATCGCGGCCTGGTACCATGCTGAGCACTCCTAGCTTATCTTTCATTTAAATTTACTGTTAGTACGATTTTATGCCTGTGTTGAAAAATTTTGTTTGATTAAAAGTCTTAGTGATTTTCAAATAATAATATTTTTTAGAGGCATGCTCCTTTGTTACGAAATCTTGCCAAGATAAGTGCTTAGATTTTAGTGGACTTATGTTTTTTTATGAGTAAAATTTACTTTTTACTTTTTAGATGGTGGCTAAAGGAAAAGATGCATCAGATTTATTTCCTGCAGTTGTAAAAAATGTGGTCTCTAAAAACCTTGAGGTACTTAAAATAAGAGAGAGAAATGGGGTTTAAAGTCCACTCAACACAAACTAGGTCATGTCAATAATTCGCTTGCTAAAGACCCCTATGAAAAATTGAATTATTGAAATAAAATTGAACCATATGTTAGTGCCGAAAGGACCTAATTGTGACGTGTGGACGTTAAACCCTATTTATTTATTTTCATTGTTTATACAATTATAATAACCATTTTCTGTATCGCTTAACATTCAATCAGTTTAACAGTTCTGTGGCGCTTTACAATAACCACTGCGATAAAAATGAATTAATATATTTCTTTTCTTTTCATTGTTTATACAATAACAATAAACATTTTGTATATAGATTAAAATATGTTTTTAGATATGTTTTATATTCTGTTTCAGATAAAGAAATTGGTGTATGTATATTTAACAAGATATGCTGAGGAACAACAAGATTTAGCCTTACTATCTATTAGTACATTTCAACGAGCTCTGAGAGTAAGAATAATTTACAATATTAATAATCTACAGACCGGGAAATAACCGGTTTAGATGTACCTGACACAATGTGAGGCACAAATAAAATAGTACCTGACATTTTCAACTTAGTGCCGGACATGTATTAATAATATCAATAAAAAAAGACAAACTGAAGAATTCATGAGCTTGCTCTATCAGCATTTGAAATGATATACATGTATTAACAATCAAATTCAACACATTATTTATTTACTATTATAGCAAGAATGGCTAGCTTTTTATCTAAATCTCACATAATGTATCTTAAAGTCAGTGAATTAATTAGTCTCTATTTATTTTCAGGATCCCAATCAATTAATACGAGCCAGTGCTTTACGAGTGTTGTCTAGTATCCGTGTGTCTGTTATTACACCAATAATGATGTTAGCTATCAAGGAGGCCGTGATGGACATGTCCCCTTACGTGAGAAAAACAGCAGCACATGCTATACCCAAACTTTACAGGTATTACACTATTCTTTTGTGATATTTAATAAAGAATTGGGAAAAATATTTTAAAAAAGAATGAAGACCTACACAAACAATTTGAAGAAACAATAATTTTGTACTTGTTATATTTTCTAGTTTGGATCCTGAAGTTAAAGATCAATTAATAGAAGTTATAGAGAGATTACTTGGTGATAAAACAACAGTAAGTTGAATAACTCCTGAAATGTTATTTCTTGATTCAGCGGTTTGGGTTTTGGACATTAGTTTTCACCCAACTTGAATATGTCACAGTCACATTTCTCCCTTTTATAGATACGCCAATGCTGTTATTAGAAAGTCTCTAATGAACGAACAAGGGGGGTTGGGATGGCCTAGCAGTCTAGAGTGCCGCGCTTCGACATCTAGCTGGCCGGTCACCCCTGGCTTGCTGCTGTGGTTTCGAACCCTGGTGTGAGCGTATGTGGCATGGAGATAGGGGCGCCTTTTCAACCGCGTGGGTTTTCTCCGGGCACTCCGGTTTCCACCCACTGCTAAAGACCCCTACGCGCAGGCGAATTATTGAAATAAAATTGAAACCATGTGTTAGTCCCAAAATGACATAGTTTGTGTCGAGTGGACGTTAAACCCCATTTCTCTCTCTCTAATGAACGAACGCAAAACTAAAAGGTCAACTGTAGATAGTCTGTTGGGTTGGATTCAGGCTTATTAAAGAAGCTAAATCTCTATTCTTTGGCATCTAGAAATGGTCGGCAAAATATGCCAACAGTAGGGTGCCCCACTCTAAATGAATATCTCCAAATATCTCGACAATTACATTACAAAACTAATATATTTAGAAAGCCTTAAATCTGTTTCACACATTTATAGTCACTAAATAAACGACCATGTTGTACTTCATAAGCTATGATCATTAAACCATACATAAATAATACTGAAAAATGGTTTGGAGTGGCGTACATAACATCCAGACACTTTTGAGTAAAAGATAGGTTACGTGCCCTTGTTTTGAAATTAGTCTCGCTTAACTAGTCTACCGATCATTCTACGTCTAATTGACAGGTCGGGACAATCAAGACTACTTTTTTTACGAAACATGGAACAAGAAATGGAATTTAGAAGCACCAACATCAGGCAACTCAACAATATTTTTAAGAACCTTGTAAAAGTAAAATGAAACTACTGCTAGTATCATATTTTTGCTGTACGGCATTGAGTCAGAGATATTATTTGTACTTAACCAAAATATGCAGCTTCTAATGGTACAGTTAATTATAAGGCAATTTAAAAAATAAAACAAGCGTAATTTCTAAAGATGCCGTAAAAACCAAAAAGTTAAATATTATTGCTATTCAGAATCGTCAACAATAGATTTTTTACGACTGTAGTAGTGTTTGGTGTTTTGAACATTTCCGTATGCTGTTGCTATTTATAGCCTCAACGAGTGTGCGAGACTGTTAGAAATCAGTAGTAAGTCATTTAACTAAAACGTGCAGGATCAACGTGTCAAGAACAACTTTTCAGTTGGCACGTGGGGCACCCTACCAACAGTCAAAATTGAATTTGCGGTTTTGGCGCCTGGTTATTTTAATCTACATCGGTACTATTCTCCTGAGGGATATGTTTGTGTTCATTCATCAAGTCGCTTCAGTACAAAGGGTGCTCGAAAGCATCTGTGTGCCAATTTCAAAATTTTCATTTTGTCTTTAATATTGGATATCTTTTCACGGTACGATAAATTGACCAATATGTCGTGTTTGCAATGTCGAAGACCGTGAATGATGTTGAGTTACAGACTTAGCTCCTTTAAAAAGTAGGATCATACAAATATTTCACCCAACCCTTTTAGGTGATGCTGGATTGTTTGTCATATTGTAATGACGGCACAGAAGTGAACTGACATTAATTTCTTTTAAATATTCAATTTTCACAGGTATTCAAAATCTTTCAGTTGACGATCAGCATCTTTGAAGCATTTTGGATGGTTTGTTCAGAGAGATTTCACATTAATTTGGCAGATCTGCAGGGATTGGCAACAATAAGACCACTTAAACGACTCCTAAGTTTTATAATCGTATCTCAATGTTATATTTGATTGTTTTATTTCTAGCTTGTAGCAGGAAGTGCAATTCAAGCGTTTGAAGAAGTTTGTCCTGAGAGAATTGACCTGATTCACAAGAACTATCGTAAACTATGTAATTTGTTAGTGGATGTAGAAGAATGGGGACAAGTTGTAATAATAAACATGTTAACAAGATATTCTAGAACACAATTTATTAGTCCTAATCAAGCTGTAAGTATGATTAGCCTCCAGTTTCATGTTAGTGAGTTTGTGTGTAGTTAAATGGTCATTGAGTTGTGAATTGCTTTTCTGTCATCTATGCAAGCCTTGAGTATGACATCACGACTGTATGAGCCATTCTCTTCACATTATCCATTTTTTAACTAATATAGCGAGAATTGTCAACTCTTTATCTTACCTCCCATAATGTCCCCTCAATGAAAATGAAAAAGTAGCTGGGTAGATACCGTTTATTCTTGTTCCAGAGTCCTTGCTCATGATAAAATATAAAGCATGTACATGTAATTTCAATGTATTGACAGGATGGACCAGGAGATGCTGATCGGCCATTTTATGAAGATTCTGATAAAGAAGAAGAGGAAGAAGAAGTGTCAGAAATGAAGAAGACACCGTATATGATGGATCACGATCACCGATTACTTTTACGTCAAGCTAAACCTCTTCTAAACAGTCGAAACGCTGCTGTACGTATTTCATACGCAATATATTTCTAAACTTGAATCAACAGACATAATTCTGTTACTGCTAAAACCCTTCTAAATACTTGTAAATTAGGCACTTATTATCAAAATTAAATAGTCTGTTTTTAACTGGACACAAATTCGATGACTTTGGGTGATTTGTGCGATTTTTTAAACAAAGATTTGATATAAAACTAATGTAAAAAAAACTAGTGCTAAATACACAATGTTAAATATTACCGGGGTTACAGTGATGGCTGTGGCAGGTGTTTTATTTCCAGACTTGTTGATGACCATGATCCTGTCTTGTCAAACATATGTATATCGGGGGTGGGGTTTTGGTGGATGGCCGAATGGTTAGCATGTCTGTGCTTCATCATACGGTTTGTCATTGAGTCAACTGGTGTGGTTTCGATTCCCCAGTTGTTCGTTTCAAAGAGTAGGTTTGCCTGTCCAGCCTCGCGTGATTTTTCTTCGGGTCCTCCTGTTTCCTCCCACTGCTAAAAACCCCATCCGCCCAAGTGAATTATTGAAATATAATTAAACTATATGTTAGTCCCAAAATGACTTAGTTTGTGTCGAGTGGATGTTAAACCCCATTCTTCTCTCTCTCCAGACTTGTTGATGACCATAATCCCCTTGTGTCATGTAGTTCTGTTTTTATATCAGGTTGTAATGGCAGTCGGACAATTATATCATCACTGTGCTCCTAAAGCAGAAGCAAATGTCATGGCAAAAGCTTTGATTAGATTGTTACGTAGTCAAAAGTAAGTTATTTTTTATGTCTGGGTTTTGTGGAGTCTACTGGTGTGGTTTCGATTCCCTGGTTGTATGTGACAAGGAGTTGGGTTGCCTTGCATGTTTTCTCCGGGTTCTCCGGTTTCTGTTTCGATCCCTGGTGTGAGCGTATGTGGCATGGAGATAGGGGCGCCTTCTCAAACCTCGTGGGTTTCCTCCGGGCATTCCGGTTTCCTCCCACTGCTAAAGACCCCTACGCACAAGCGAATTATTGAAATAAAATTAAACCATATGTTTGTCCCGAAATGACCTAGTTTGTGTCAAGTGGACATTAAACCCCATTTCTCTCTCTCTCCATTTTCCTCCCAATGCTAAAAACCCCTACGTGCAAGTGAATTATCTTTCTCTTTCAAAGTTATGATTATGAGTTTTAACCGTATTTTTCAGAGAAATTCAGTATGTAGTGCTGAGTAATGTAGCAACTATGACAAGTAGAAGAAAAGGAATGTTTGAACCACATTTAAAAAGTTTTTACATTCGTTCTAGTGATCCACTACACATAAAATTATTAAAGGTAAGATGGCTATTGTATATTTCTGAAATTTTCAGGTAAATATACAATTGTATAGGTAAAATAAAGTAAATACATCCATTCTAGATAATTATTTTATCACTATAGTGTTTCGTATGATGTTATTTTATCTATATTATCTACTTCTAGATATATAATTGTTTATTTCTAAAAAATTATTAAAGGTAAATAATATACAATTTTATATTTCTAATTGTATATTGGAGCAAGAGGAACAAACAATGATGAGTTGACCAAAGCTCTGAGGGAAATTTTGTCTGGACAGCGGCACTATGGCCAACTCTTATATCGAATTCCATCTGCTAAGGGATCTTTCACGTGCATGCCAATGTGCACAGAGAAATCATGTTATGTAATTTGTCTTTACTATTTTGACTGTCAGAAGAATCTCTGTGTCATAAGAGTTTAAAATATATTTCAGCTGGAGATATTAACTAACTTAGCTACTGAAAGCAATATTTCTACCATACTGAGAGAATTTCAGGTCAGTAAACTTCATTGGATTAATCTCTATGCTCCATATTCGATCGGGGGGTTGGGATGGCCTAGTGGTCTAGAGTGCCGCGCTTCGACCTCTAGCTTGCCGGTCACCTCTGGCTTGCGGCTGTGGTTTCGATCCCTGGTGTGAGCGTATGTGGCGCCTTCTCAACCTCGTGGGTTTCCTCCGGGCACTCTGGTTTCCTCCCACTGCTAAAGACCCCTACGCGCAAGCGAATTATTGAAATAAAATTGAAACCATATGTTAGTCCCAAAATGACATAGTTTGTGTCGAGTGAACGTTAAACCCCATTTCTCTCTCTCTCTCTCTATATTCAATCAAACTGATTAAAATACCGATCTATATTTTGTTTCGTTTTTTTTTTTTATACTTTTGTTGGCCTACACTACATAAAGAATTGACCAGTTGTAGCGATTACTGCGTCAGTGGTCATACAAGCCCAGAAGTTGCCAGTATTATGCAATATTTGACCTATCCTACTAAATCTTAAGAGGAAATAAGACCATCCCACAATCTGTGATAATTTCAAAGAAGTCTCAAATGTTAAAGATAAATTAGTTAAGGGTTTAATAACGAGGTGGTCATTCGTGTTATAATAATTCAAAAATAGAGGATGAAAGAAGAAAATGTTGAAATTGAAAATTTCAGCCAAATTACTTCTGAGTAAAATTATCACTAATGTATGTTTCAAGTAGAAAATAAATGAAGTAAATGTTATTTATTTTAGACATACGTAACTAGTCCAGATAAAGATTTTGCTGCAGCAACTATACAAGCTATTGGTAGATGTGCTAGTAATATAGCAGAAGTAACTGATACCTGTTTAAATGGTTTAGTTCATCTTATGTCAAACAGAGATGGTAAGTTCATTTATTCTTCATTTACTCATGTCAAACAGAGATGGTAAGTTCATTCATTCTTCATTTACTTATGAAAATCTATACCTGTCAAAGCTTGGATGTTATAAAGTGTATTGATGTTAAAAACTAATAAACGATAACGCATGTATCTGGAAGAAAAATTATTAGTTTATTTTGAGCGACGTTTCAGAGAGTATTTTCTCAGCAGATTCAAAACGCTTCCCAAATAAAAGAGTAAGTCCTTGCCATAAGTATGTGTTGTAATTAGTCTAGTTTATTTCTCTATCCAGTTATTAAATGCCTCTAATTGAATATTTTAACGTGTATTGAATATCATCAAGTGAATTGAATATTTTCAAGTGAATTGAATATTTTCAAGTGAATTGAATATTTTCAAGTGAATTGAATATTTTCAAGTGTATAGAATATTATAAAATGTATCGAATGTTATAAAGTGTATTTTTATTTACAGAAAGTGTTGTAGCTGAAAGTGTAGTAGTTATAAAGAAACTTTTACAGATGAGGGTAAGTAATATATAAATATATAAACATGTGTATAATATCTTGATGTTGTGATTACCACTTATTACACCACAAACCACTGTCTACGTCAATACTATTCTTTTACTCACTGTCAAACAATAGTTATAATAATCTTACTTATTCACTGTCGATCGGTCCATCTCAACGTCATTTTGAGGAATCAATGAATCCCTTCCTTGCGAATTATAAAAGGGATATTAGTTCAAAAATGGGCCAATTTTGTTGAGAATATACAAAGATGCAAATAATATAAACGGAATATGGTTACAAGCCATCGTCTTCTAGAATCTTCACTAATAGTAAGCGCAGGAGGACCGCACTACACGAAAAACAAAAACCTATAAGATTAACCTGCGGAAAATATCAAATCAAGTGTACAGTCCCGGGCCTTCTTCTTTATCCAGTTGGTCCTGTGTACACATTGGCGTGCATGTGAAAGATCCCTTGGCAATTGGAATTTGATATAAGAGTAGGCCATAGCGCCAGGTAAAATTTCCCTCATAGCACACTGTATATACCCTATTTCATTTCTTTAACCAGTTGAATCCAAGCAAGGAGATTATTTTTTGTCTTCTTAATTATATGTTAAAAAATTCATTTGAGTACAATTTATTCTATTAAATCTTTATGAATAAAATCAAAAGATGTCTGTGTAGATGTTCGCCCACAACGCTTCCTCATGGTCCTCCACCCCCACATATGTGGTATCAAATTAATCAGCATGATCCAGTGAATGTTTTAGGCCATCGAATTTGGACCCCTGTCAAATTTGCGCCCCAGGTGAATTTGGACCACCGGATGAATTTGATCCTAGAGCGGACTGGGCCCCAGGCAAATTTGTTTCCTTGGCAAAGCCAGGTATCTGTAGTATTTGATTTGACTTCAAAATGACCGAAGTTGATTTGACTTCAAAATGACTGAAGTTGATTTGACTTCAAAATGACTGAAGTTGATTTGACTTAAAAACTATTTCTATTGTTTGACAAAGAGTAACTACTAATATATCCTGTAGAGCAAGAAATTAATGCTAACATTTTAATAATGCTAATATTGCTGATGACCCCAGATCACACAAGTCCTGATAAGTATTTATACTGTATTCAAAATAACCATAATTCTGCTTGATTATGAAAAATGTAAGCTCAAAGCATTCTTTGAAAATCCTGACTGAAATCTGGAGCCTGTTTCACGAAATTTTAACTACGATAAAATCCAAATTTTAGTAATTTGATTAGATGATATTAGATTTGATTTTGGTTTTTATCTTTACATGTAGTTAAGATTTCGAGAAACAGGGCCTTGAATTCTGAACCCTTTGCAATGGTTTAGCAGAATTAAATCAAATTGTATATGCATATACCTTAGAATGACGAAAATCATCTCTTAAAAACCAAATGATTCTTGCTCTACGGTAAAGTATATTACTTATACATGTAATAAGGTATTAGGCCATGCAAACAAACATTCTGGTTCTTGGATTGGGGGTAGGTTTGTGGTTTGTTTTTTTTTGTCAAAGAATCATATCGCTACCACAAACATCACATTTAAAGTTTTACTTTTATCTCATCTAGGGGGGTTGGGATGGCCTTGTGGTCTAGAGTGCCGCGCTTCGACCTCTGGCTGGACGGTCACCTCTGGCTTGTGGCTGTGGTTTCGATTCCTGGTGTGAGCGTATGTGGCATGGACATAGGGGCGCCTTCTCAACCTCGTGGGTTTCCTCCTGGCACTCCGGTTTCCTCCCACTGCTAAAGACCCCTACGCGCAAGCGAATTATTGAAATAAAATTGAAACCATATGTTAGTCCCAAAATGACCTGGTTTGTGTCGAGTGGACGTTAAACCCCATCTCTCTCTCTCTCTCTCTTTATCTCATCTGTTTACTCATGCTGTTTTATTGTGTATCGGCAATCACTGAAAATCAGTAGGCGTCTTCGTCTCATGACCATAAATACCTTGTTTTGGTTTTATGTCAATAGGACAATTACGTTAGCCTCTAGAGCAGCCAAAAGCAATTGTTGGATGATGGACGGGGGCGACAACAGTATACCAACACATTTCAGTCTGTGTGTATAGAAATCTCTTCAGCATTCACACTATTACTACAAAATATCTGCTTACATTGTTTATGGTCCTGAGACGAAGAAGCAGTGGTGGGATTTCGCCCGTATATTCCGGACATATACTATTTTGCAACAAGCTTAATTATCTGACCAGGAATATGTCAAATAGGACAGGACATCAAGACATCAAGCCAGAGTTATTGACCTTGATAACTTTAAGTTATTTTTTGAAAGGAGAAAAAGGGGTCCCTTTTCAACTATCTGAGAATCAGAATATTTCTTTCTTTGGCCTTAATTTGTAGTTTATGTATCTATATATGTATTTATTCTATAACTACATGCAAATACAAACACATATCATTGAATATAGCCATTGAATACAGCCATTGAATAACCTATGGTTGTATTCAATGACTTGGCCACGTACTACTTTCAGAATGACGTCAGAATGAATGAATTTTAACATTATTGATGCTGATTTTTTTGATAATCTGAATAGTACAGTGTATCGCTATATTTTGAGATTTGCATGTAGTTATAGAATACTTGCGCAGGGATGCACTCTCTTGAATCACTGAATAACCGGAGCGGTATTCAATGGTCATTGAGTTCTATCTATCTATATATAGCCTGTGGTATGATTCAGTGTGTCTTATTATCTCTTTGTCGTAGAAATCTGGACACAAACACACGGTAGGATTTTAGTTTTGCGGTTATATGGGATGTTTATTTCTGTTTATACACTCTGGGACCTTACTATAGTAACGTTTGGGGTCAATATGGCTGCCAACATCAGTATAGTGAAACATTACTCTTTAACATAGTGTCCCCGAAATGGCAAGACCTTGTAACGCCTATATTTCTGAACATAGTGGTTTTGATTATCTGTAGTAATAGGCTTATTCATATTATGATAAAATCTTGTCAGTGTATCTCAATTTGAAACAATTTCGTGAATTGTGTGACTAATCCTGGTAAAAAAATATACAGGAATACAAAATACTAAAGGAAATCCAAATAAGAAGAGGTAAATATCATTCTACAAAGAGCAAGCATACACTATACATCCATCACTATAGTTTTGTTACAATAAATATACAGTGTCAAGGTCTTGCCATTTCGGAGACAATATAAAGGATGTTACTTTTGTGGAGGCAGTCAAATGAAGACCAATATCAACATTACAGTGAAGTCCCCTTGTTATGATCACTTGCTGGCTTATGGTATCTTGTATATTATAGCACAGTCATATATTTTTCTATTTTATGGTGTACTGATCTTGGCATGGCCTTGTTCTTATCAAGTAGATTTGCTTTTTTGTACTGTATTCTAGAAAGAGATTTTTAATATGAGTCAACTCAAGTCTTTGTACGAGAATTACAAACAAAAGCAACATTAGTTTTTCCAATTCTTCAAGAACTTATAACAACAAAGCAAATCAACTAAAAATCTCTTAATGTTGCCGAATGTAAACTTATAAAGGAATTTGGTAATGGTTTTTGCAAGTTTTTTTTTCTTCATCATATTTATGTTAAAGGGAGTCAGGTCTTTAATCCCATTCAGACATTTTGAATTAAAATATTGTTTAAAAGAAAATTATTTTACTCCAATCAGTAAGTATTGTTGACTATTTAGTGACTGAATATGTATTTGTAGCCCGAAATGGAAATTTTGTTGAATCGTATTGGTCTTAAAGTGGCGTAGAATGAGTATAACGGTCTTTAAAGTGAAAGATTTTCATTTCTCAAAATGTCATTGATGTATTTATGGTTAGGATGTCTGAAATATGAAATGTTATTGCATATGTATTAGTTACTGACAGGTATATTTCGCAAACAGTTAATTCTCTTTCTATTAACCCTTTAACTGTCAAAGTTACATTCCATAAAATGACGTTAATTAGGAGGCCATTTTGCAGGTCATGACCTATAAGTAACATTTACAAAAAAAGTATTTTACACCACTGAATAGAGGAATTCAAGATTTTTACCATAAATATATACATTTGTATGATTTATTCTTAAATTTAAAAAGTTAATAAATGTATTTTTAACTAAATGCTTTTCTTTGTCGAAACCCCAAAACAATCCTGACAGGTGATGGGTTAATAGTTAATCTGCATATAATACGGAATCAAAAGCCCTGTCTTGAAATATATCTATGGTTTTGGTCAGGATTGTTATTGATATGTATTATGATTAACTATCTTTTCATTTGTGAATATTTTACATTTTGTCTTAATATTATTTTATTATTGATGGATAATTATGTGTAGGTCTTATAATAATCTCAATAAGATATTAGCTTTTGAATTTTAGGCTAACTCGACCATCATTACTAAAGTCGGTACAATAAAAAAACATAGTCTTGATTATCCATTTTTGAATTTAAATAATTTTTTAAAAAATGTATTCCCATCGGCTAAATATCGCAGGCATTGAGAATTGATTGTGTTCTTTGTAAGTTGCTTGGTAATGTCTGATTAATTATTTAGATAACATTTCGGGCCTAAAGAGAGACTTGCAATAGGCAGATTTAGCTCTTGCATAATGTATGCTTTAGTGAGGAATATCCATGTCATGTCATTGTTCCCTTGTTTTAGTTTTTTTTTTTTTAATTTTTATTTCATAGAAGAGTGAAGACTGAAGAGTATTAAAAGATTTTTCAGTGTTTCCTTTTGTTGTCCGTTATTCTATATCCCAGCCCTAATTCTATATTCTACCCCTAATTCTATATTCCAGCCCTAATTTTATATTCTACCCCTACTTCTATATTCCAGCCCTCAGAACACAAAGATATAATAGTTCATATGGCCAAGATGGTTGATAAGATAACTGTACCAATGGCCAGAGCGTCAATCTTATGGTTGATTGGAGAATATAGTGAACGAGTTCCAAAAATTGCTCCCGATGTTCTTAGGAAAATGGCTAAAGGTTTCATTAATGAGGTAAATATCACATTATTGTTACGGTATCCAAAACACCAGTTGCCATTTTAAAGCTACCTTCCCTGTGTACAAATTGTGTGATTTGAGGATTTATTTGGACTAAAAACATGGTCAAACTAATTGATCTATCAAAAATTTGTTTCAAATTACTTTCTTGACATAGATTCCCGGAAGATTCCAATAGCTATAAATTAATTGTAGGAGAGAATGTATTTTTCATTACTTACTGTCTATTTTACCATAAGTAAATTCTTATTTATTTTCTGTAAACTTCTTTTTCTGCCATTTAATTACAGAGTCTTTTGTACGTTGACACCCCTCATTTTATAAAGAAAAAACAAACGCTCGCTCAGTCAAGCTATCACACAATAAACTGACAGACAACAGTTGGGTTGCTCTCTCAGCCAAGCTAGCACACAATAATAAGCTGGCAGACAACAGTTGGGTTGCTCCCTCAGTCAAGCTAGCACACAAGGCTGTTGTTACAAAGGAAGGAAAAGGTTATAGAAGTCAAGAGTGACTCACAAGACATTAAAATTAGATTTCTTTTAGTATTGCAATTATTTTGTTTTTTTTACAGGAGGACATAGTTAAACTACAAATATTAAATCTTGCTGCGAAACTGTGTATAACTAATGCTAAACAATGTAAATTACTTTGTCAATACGTCTTTAACTTGGCCAAGTACGACCAGAATTACGATATCCGCGATAGATCCAGATTTTTACGACAGTTGATCTTACCAGGAGAAAATGGAAGTGCTTTAGCTAAATATGCTAAAAAGATATTCCTTGCTACAAAACCAGCCCCGGTACTGGAATCTAAATTTAAAGGTACCATTTCTTTAATATTATACACACATTGTTCGTAGTTTGATTATAACACAGATCCTATTTTGTTTAGTTTTTTACTAACCTAGTACTGACAAGAGTTGTTATATAACCAGCGTTAATGTGACGGATTAGCCAATGAAATGGTGTGTTACGACAAGTTTTTGGTGTGAGGTGCCCGGAACTGTTGGTGACCTGCTAGAAGCATCAATATGATTGGTTAATCAAATGCTCCTACCTTGCCTTGACACCCTTGAGTGCCAACTTGCAACTATCTTACATGGCTGCTGTCCGATCTGAACTCGAGACCTGTAAGGTCCAAAGTTAACTTCTAGATGCCCTCGCCTAGCCTCGCCTGTCGATGCATTTGTATTCTGGGTTTATAAACCCTTCTAGACAAAGGATCTCATTACACATGTGGCTACTGCCTCATATCATATTTAACATTAAGTACAGTTTGCTTATAAAACATGTTAACTATAAGTTTATATTATACTAATGAATGCCATCAGAGCCACTATGGGTGTCGATGGCAGACAGATTGATATTAAAATCAGTTCCACTTTCACGTGTCAAGATGGCATGACGCTTCTATAACAGCTGTCATTATGTTACAACATCTAGTTTTTAGACTGTGAATGTCTAATCTTCTAAGTCTGGGTTGTTTTTATTTCAGATCGTGATCATTATCAACTGGGAACATTATCACATCTATTGAATATTAAATGTCACGGTTACCAGGAATTACCTGAATGGCCAGACGTGGCACCGGATACGTCTGTAAGAAATGTAGAAGTTGTAATGCCATATGTTGCTAAAACTCACCATGCTCAGCATAAGAAAAAGAAGGAAACCAAGTCGTTTTATTCTGAATCCGAGTCCAGTCAGGAAGGTAAATATAATAGCAGAAAGATTTAATTCTTACATTAGGCCAAACAAAAGAATGGAGGTTGGGTCGTTGAATGGTTAGCGTGTGCATGCTGTATTATAAGGTCTGTCATTGAGTCAACAGAGTGGTTTTGATTCCCCTGTTGTAGGTGACAATGAGTAGGGCCACCTCTCCAACCTTGTGGGTGTTCTCCGGGTCCTCCGGTTTCCTCCCACTGCTAAAGACCCCCAAATGCAAGCAAATTATTGAAATAAAATTGAACCATATGTTAGTTCCGAAATGACCTAGTTTGTGTCGAGTGGATGTTAAACCCCATTTCTCTCTCTCTCTGTGATTGACATTTGATTTACCAAACAGCATTGATGTTTCTATTAGGAAAGCTGTACTTCTGCACAGCACATGCCTAGAATTCACAGTAATACACCATTTTATTGGCTAATCTTCCACATCATCCACAACACAGGTTTTATAACAACTCTTCCAGATCTTTGTGTATTAAAGGCAAGTAAAACGAAATTTTGAACCATAAAAACTGAAACGAAATAGAATTTGTGTCTTGATCAGATCGGGGTAGGCATGGGGAAGTGGGTGGTAGAATATGTTGTGACCGTCATATATCTTTAAAAGATTCAGAATTTGTGAATAAAGACGTAGATTATGAGTTGCTAGAAAGTTCAATTTTATTTTTTTAGAAGAAACGGAAGACAGTAGTGATGAGGAGGAAGACGAAAGTAGTGACGAAGATTCTGGTAGTGAAGAAAATAGCGATGATTCGGAAAAAGATTTGTCTAAAAAAGTATCAAGTGATGAGGAATCTGATTCGGATGACGACGAGTCAGATAGCGAAGATTCCTCGGAAGAAGATTCAAGCGATGATAGCGTAGAAAAAATAGTCACACCTGTGAAAAAGGTGAGAGTTAATAATGTCCTGGTTAAGTTCATTAATGTCAGGCCTGGAAATAATGGTTTTAGATTTAAAATGTCAGGCACTAATGAAATTGTACCAGGTATCTTCTACTAATTAGTGCCGTACACGTATTAATTATGCCATTGAAATAGAGAAATCAGTGCTGGACAAAATGACAGGCACCAGAGGTTTTGTGCCTGACAAAGCCTGAATCTGTGCCTGACATTGTCTGTAACAGATGTCTTATTTCCAGGCTTGATTAATGTCTAATTAATGATTTAGATGACATTTCATGTCTCAAGATTATTTTCCACTCCCCCGTTTCACTTTTGACAAGGTTTGCACACTCCTTGAAACTCCTTAAAACTCCTGGAAAAATAAAAATGTGATTTCCAGTATTGAAAAATCCTGGAAAAACAAGATTACTCCTTGAAACTCCTTAAAAATTAACATTTGTGGTTTCGCTATATATCTCAAGATATATAAAACTGTACAAAGTCATCGAATGTTTCTTCAAAAGTTCACGACTTTGTAGCTTTAAATGTTGTTCAAGCGTTAAAAAAAATACATTATGATGTATCGTTTTATACAGGGACTCCTGGTAAATAACTCCTGGAAATCTTCTGGAATTAAGTGTCCTGAGTTGTGCACACCCTGTTTCATGAATACGTTATGATTGTTGCCAATAAATTTCTTGACACTTGTGACAGTTAGAAAGATGTCTCAAGTGTGGGTCTGGTCTAAGGAATTGCGGGTGGGGAGGGTGTAGGGTGAATGGTTAATGTGTGCATGTTGCATCATAAGGTCTGTCATTGAGTCAGGTGGTGTGGTTATACGTGTCAAGGAGTAGCGAACGTCATGTTTTTTTCCCAGTTCCTCTAGTTCATCCGGTTTCCTGACACTACTAAAGACCCCTACGAGCAATTGAATTATTGAAATAAAATTGAACCACATGTTAGTCCCGAAATGACCTAATTTGTGTCGAGTGGACGTTTAATGTGATTTTTCCGTCTATTTATATTTTAGCAACCTAAAACAAAGACGAAGGCAGGAGCAGCAGCAGCACCAACAACAAAGCCAACAACAAGTTCTGCTGATCTATTATTAGATTTAGATGATTGTAAGTATATAGTCTTCTCTCATCTTTAATAACAATGTTTTGGGATAACAAATTTATCTCTAAATGAGAGATACAGATCGCTCACTACACTTGATCACTACAGTTTCCCAGAATTTTATAGCCCTCTGCAAAACTTTGGGCTAACAATATCCGACGATGAAAACGTAAACAGTGTTAGTGATATTGACATGGGCTCTGTCCATCCTGATTTTGTTTCTGGAGCATATGTTATAAACCGTTCGAGATATCTTTATGAAACTTTGTGCACACATCAACCTGTGATAGTACTTTCTCAGATTAAATCAATTTTGTGTCTTGGCGGAAAACTTGATGACTGAGTGTTGTTTGTTTATATTTTCAGTGGGTCCGTCTGGTGGTAGTAGTGTGGCTGTGACTCCTGCAGGTGGTGATATGTTAACACCAACTCTTGCTACTGGTATCAGTAATATATCTATACAAGATACACCTATTGCTCAGGTAAAATATAACACTAGTCAAGATCTGAATGACACACTGCATCATATTTAGATACAGTGTTTAGAAGTGTCGCGTGACGAAAATTGTGAACTTGAGACTTCTGTAAAATGTCAAAATAAGAATCATAACATAAGTAGGTAAAAAAATAGCAATAGACATCCTAAAACAAAGGAAAAAAAGCGGCTTTTTTACATGTTTTGGGGATATCTTATTGAGCAAGGGATCCTTTATTGTGTTGATAAAAAGTTCAACATTATTCCCTTCCCTTCACGATTTTCCGATATATTTGTTAAGTTTTCAAGGCGAAAAGATTAAACCATGTCAAGAAGGAAGTATGAGTGTATACTCTGAAGTACAAATAAAAACAAAATTAAATGTATATTTATCGAAAAATGTTTGACAGTTTTCATGTATCCTGATTAGAAAGGCTATGTATCTCTTAGAATTTGATTTGCTGAATAAAACAAATCTACAATAATTATAATAAACATTATCTTTACCTCATGCTTTCCGTTTGTGTTTAACTTTCAGATTAGCATATGACGAAGCACAAAGAGTTCAGAAAAATGCAACAACCCTTGTGGACTGCTCAGACGATGTTGTGGTTGATTAGGATGTTACTGTATTTATTTAATTACATCATGATCTTCTGTGTTTAAATTATTTTATTTGTTTGTTTTACAGATTATTCCACCTTCTACTGTACAACCCAAATCCTATGAATTGTTGAATCGTATGACAGGAAACGGTTTAAGTATAACGTATGAATTTACTCGAACAGTTTCTGTTTTCTCTCCAACAATGGTGTCGATAGAGTTAAAACTTACAAACAACAGTGATGACACATTGACGAGTATTAAAATAGGAGATAAGGTAAGTTAATGTCATGTTTTATACGCCACTGTATACACAGGGCCTTGGGTTTTTCATACCTCCCGAACAAGTATGCCACTGTCCCTTGCCAAGCCTACTGTCCTGTTCGACTGACAGTTTTTCTTGCCTCTCGAACAATTATGCACTGTGTCATTCCAGGCCCCCTGTCTTGTTCCACTGACAATGGGGAACCATGTGCGATAATTTTGCCTGACACCAGAGCAAACAAGGAATCTGCAGGTTAGCACACCAATGTATACACATTTGGCAGGCCAATGTATACAAAGGACCTCAGTTTTTCGTGCCTCTGAACTAAGTTTTCCGTGCCTCTGGACAGGGCTGAAATTTACGGGCGACTGAGGCGAGATTCTCGCCCTACAACACCAAACTTCGCCTGAAAACTTGACCAGGGGGATGTCAACTTCGCCCTACCAGTTCTCTAGAAATGATAGATGTCTAATGTCCCGACAGTAAAAGGCATGCATGAAAGAAGTCAAAAAATGTCAGCCATCTTTAAATTTACACTCTCCCGTCCATTCTGGTGTTGTCGTAATTTAACTTTGAAGTTGTCGTAATTTTATATCACGATGTAATTTTTAAACAAACAAATTCCGATACTTGTTTCCTTAAATAAAAAAAATAACTATAAACTGAGTGTGTGTTGATACAAAATATATCAAACTTATTAGTGTTTTTAATTCATTTGGGCCAAGAACAATGACGGTAGGGTTCAAAAGGTCAAAAGATTGAGTACTCTGTATCATGTCAGCCGACATCTTTGTTTACATAATAATACATTCTTTTGTTTTTCTATGATCAATTTAATAAACTAGTGTGTTATTTTAAAATTAATTAACAATATAATGTGATGATAGACATAATTTTAACAAAGAAAAACATTAGATTTTTTAACTAAAAGCTTTCAATTAAAATCTAAATATTTTTATTTTCTTTGTCCGGTAATGGCGGTAAATCGTAATTTGTTAACACATGGCAAGGGCGTGATTAATTTAATATTATTGAAGTCAATTTTACGAAATATGGAATCAGTATATAAAGGCAAACAACCAAGAGATAGTGTCATTTGCTACATTGAAAAACTTAACATTCTGAACTGACTTCTCTTTGACTTTACTAATGTCTCCCTGCTTACTGAACAGAGAATGCAGCAATGCATGAAATTTGACCTCTCCTTCAAGTCTCCCAATGTCTCCCTCACTTCTCCCTTTTTTATCTGTAGGGAGAAGTCACTTCTCCCTAAAATTTGTCCCCAGTTTCAGCCCTGCCTCTGGAACGATTATGCACGGTGCCTTAACACGACCTCTGTCCTGTTCCACTTACATCGGGGGGAACATGCCCCGATAATCTCGCCCGACATCTGGATTGAACAAAGACCCTCCAAGTTAGCGAGCTAACATCTTACTCACTGAGCCATAGCGGCTCCCATCCCTGCTATGATTGGTCAAATCTTTGTCTTGTTATTTATGCATGCAAGACTTCTTATCTCTTACACAAGTTCTGTTATTATAGTGATTCACAGCTGTCTAGTCGTTTGGAGGTGATGAAAAACCGAGGTCCCAAAGGATACCTTGGCAGTTGCAATTCAATATAAGAGTAGGCCGTAGCACCGCTGTCCGGGCAAAATTTCCCTCATAGCACGCTGTCTACATATGCCAGACTTCATTAGCCCAGTAGGAGCAGAAATATAGGATGTTAAACCCCATTTGATTTCATTTCTTGATTCACAAACTTTTTAATTTTTAGCTCCCTTGTGCCATTTTGTAAATCGCTAAGAACCCTCACATTGTGTCATGGATGTTAGTCACTTAGTAAAATATTAATGCATGAAATTTGGATATTAAATTTTAAAGAGTTTTATAAGAATAGTAATTGACACTTCTGTTCAACCTCTTGTTCTTAGGAGTGTTGAATGGCCGAATGGTTGGAACGTGCGCGCTGTTGTATGTGACAAGGAGTAGGGTCGCCTGTCCAATTTTGTCTCCCTGCTAAAGACCCCTACGTGTAAGCCAATTATTGAAATAAAATTGAACCATATGTTAGTCCCAAAATGATCTAGTTTGTGTCGAATGGAAGTTAAAACCTATTTCTCTCTATCTCTCTTTAGAAATTACAGTCTGGTATGGAAATACAAGAGTTTCCAGAAATTGGTAAGTTTTATATTATATGAGTCTATTAATATGGAAACAACTTAGAGGGCTGTGTCGATTAAACCTGATTAAAATACAGATCCATATTTCGTTTCCTTTGTTTTATACTTTCGATGACCTACACTACATGAAGATCTGACAAGTTATAGTGGGAGTTCACGTCAGGGGTTAAACGAGGGGCTTTTGACCCGATGACGTCAGACATTGATTAATCATTCAGCGTTGACGATTCTAGTGGTTTACCCACAGTTCAGTGCATCAAAAGGCAAAGATCTTGTTGTAACAGACTGTTTCATTGGCAAATCCCTCACATCATTCAGAACACGTCAATGATAACAACTATTCCGCGCTTCGACCTCTAGCGGGCCGGTCACCTCTGGCTTGCGGCTGTGGTTTCGATCCCTGGTGTGAGCGTATGTGACATGGAGATAGGGGTGCCTTCTCAACCTTGTGGGGTTTTTCCGGGTCCTCCGGTTTCCTCTCACTGTTAAAGACCCCTACGAGCAAGGGTATTATTGAAATAAAATTAATTCATATGTTAGTCCCGAAACAACCTAGTTTATGTTGAGTGGGCGTTCAACTCCATTTCTCTCTCTCTTTATCTAGGTTCGATGACAGCAGGAATGTCAACAAGTTGTTTGATTGGTATTAATTTTAACGATACGATTCAACCAGCCAAATTTACAATCTGTGTTGGTGATAATAAACATTCTGTTAGTATAACCGCTCCTGTTGGGGAACTGATTCAACCATATTCCATGTCTCATGCGGACTTTATTACTCAACAAGGTATTTATGATACATACATTATACAACCGATAAATCTGCCTATTGCAGGTCTTTCTTTAGGCCTTTAATAGAGGGGGGGTGAGGGTGACCGAATGCTGTATCATAAAGCCTGGCGTGGTTTTGAATCCTCGGTTGTACGTGACAAGGAGTAGGGTCGCCTGTCCAACCTCCTGAGTTTTCTGCGGGTCCTACGGTTTCCTCCCACTGCTAAAGACCCCAACGAGCAAGCAAATTATTGAAATAAAATTAAAAACCATATATTATTCCCGAAATGCCCTAGTTTGTGTCGAATGGACATTAAACAACCATTTCTCTCTCTCTTAGGCCTTAAATGTTATCGAAATGATTAATTAATAAGACATTAAATAATTTATCCAAAACACAATCATAATCAACTCTCAAGGTCAACGCTAGGTTTTAAATGTTACATAAATTATTAATTAGACATCTATTAGCATGAAAAGACCTTAATCAACTTTCGATGTCATCTTATGTGTCAGATTTTAACTGGATTTGAATCTGATCTGCTGCTCAACGCTCATTGATGACTGAATCCAAAAATGGGTAATCGAAGCTATATTTTTTTTATCGTACCGACTTTAGTAATGATGATCAAGACAAGGCCTAAAATTCAGTGTCTAATATCTCGGTTCAGAGTGGATCAATTTGACTGAAATTTTCAGCAAATTCCAAGTACATTATGTATTTGTTAACTATTATAGTGAGAACTACCAGCTTGTTATCTAAACTCCCATCATGTATCTTAAATTATTTTCTTTTCCACAGGGAAATTATCGGGAATGAATGAAAATTCTGGTAAAACAGTGATTGGCGTGGAAAAAGACGCAAAGTCTATTTGTTTATGTGTTCATTCCGTAGCTAATGTTATACAAGTTCCTGGTAGTGCTGAAAATGTCTACAGATTTTCAGGAAAGACTGTTGGTACCGGTACAATGGTTTTAATGTCAGTGGTTGTTACCGACGATAATGCTAAAATAACGGTTAATTGTGAAAAAATGGTTATTGGATCAATGTTATTGAAGGATCTAAAGACATCAATTGCCAAAAGTTAAAATATGTTCGTTATACTTGAAGAGTTTGATTTACAGGCCTGGAAATAATGGTTTTAGATGTACCTGACAAAATGTCAGGCACTAATGAAATATTACCTGACATTTTCAAATTAATGCAGGATAGGTATTAATAATGTCAATAAAAAAGAGAAATCAATGCCTGGCAAAACGACAGGCACCAGAGGTTTTGTGCCTGACAAAGCCTGAATCTCCGTCTGACATTGTCTGTGACAGGTGCCGTAATTCCAGGCTTGTTGATTAACCAACCAACAGATACTTACAGCAATTATAATAAACGGCTACACACACAATAAATTATTAAATATCTTATACGTGTTTATGTCTCTTATTGATAAGGACAAATGTTCTGCTCCGAACTGGGCTAATGAAGACGGACATATACGTCATACAGTGTGCTATGAGGGAAATTTAGCTCGGGCAGTGGCACTACGGACTACTCTTATATCGAATTCCAGCTGCCAAGGGATCTTTTACGTGCACGCCAACGTGTACAAGGGACCTCAGATTTTTGTCCCATCTGAACAACTAGGCAGCTGTCCTGATCAGGCTCTCTGGCGTGTATCACTGACAAGGGGAAACCACGCCGGAAAATCTGGATAAACTTTCTCGGCCAATGCAGGGATCGAACACCCGACCTCCAGGCTAGCGAGCCAGTGTTTTACCCACTTAACCACCGTTATCCCCTGAACAAAAAGTACATATTGTTAAATAAGCATATGTGTTTACATAAACATGTAACATGTTGTTTATTACAAATGTAAGTCTAATACACATGATATTATGGACAGGTTAATTTAATTAAGTTATTTACATTTAAAGTTATAATATATATTTATAATAAAAGATAATGGTAAAAATACAAAATAAAATAAAAATGAAGATGTTTTCATATAAACATGACATGGAACAAGAAATGATGATGTTTTTTTATGAACAAAATCATGGAACATTTAATCATTAAACAAACACACGAAACATGTAAAACAAACACATGGAACATGTAAGCAAACATATGGAACATGTAAAACAAACATATGGAACATGTAAACAAACATATGGAACATGTAAAACAAACACATGGAACATGTAAAACAAACACATGGAACAAACAAACATATGGAACACGTAAACAAACATATGGAACAAACAAACATATGGAACATGTAATCATCATGGTGTTGGTCAATAAAGACATCAAACATGCAATCAAGATGAAATCAATGGGGTTTAACGTCCTGCTGTTCTACTCCTAAATTGGGCTCATGAAGACGGGCATACACCCTACAGTGTGCTGTGAGGGAACTTTGCACAGGCAGCGGCGCTACCGCCTACTCTTATATCGAATTCTAACTGCCATGGGATATTTAACGTGTACATCAATGTGTACACAGGACTTAAGTTTTTTGCCCCATCCGAACGACTAGACACAATCTCACTGGTGGCCGCCATTTTGTAAGGCACTGATTTGTATTTCATTAATTTTTTGGGGGCACCAAGTTCAAAATATCAGACATAAACTCAATTGTGTCTGAAACTTTGTCGGTCACAACTAAATTCCTTATTTTTAGGCCTGGTGTTATGGCGAAGCCTTTCAGTCTGATATTGAGACACCACTATAACGCATATTAAACGCATGTACACAAGTAAACCGCGAATTCCCAGAGTAGTTAACGAAATGAAATGAAATGGGCTTTAACGTCCTACTCTTTGCACCTAACCTGGGCTAATGGAAGACGGGCATACGCCATACAGTGTGCTATGAGGGAAATTTTGCACGGACAGCGGCGCTACGGCCTACTCTTATATCGAATTCCAACTGCCAAGGGATCTTTTTACGTGCACACGGGACCTCAATTTTCATCCCATCCGAACGACTAGGCAGCTGTCCTGGTCAGGCCCTCCTCCTGCATCACTGACAAGGGGAAATCACGCCTGAAAATCGAGATGAACTTTCTCGGCCAGTGCAGGGATCGAACACCCGACCTCCAGGCTAGCGAACCAGCGCCTTATCCACTTAGCCACCGTGACCCTATTAAAGGATCTAAGTCTCTAACTTGATATCATCCAAAATCTTCAACATTGAAATGTTTGTCAATTTCAATTAACATTTTCTTCTTCGATTGGCATTTAGTAATTGGAAATATTAACACAGGGTACAATTTTAATTTTATGGACACACAATTACCGAGTTTGATACTAAGCGACGTTTGGACGAGGATACTCTCGTCTTTATCATTTTCTTGATTAAGACGACAATATCCTCGTTGAAAAGTCGCCAAGTATCAAACTCAGTAATTGTGTATCCATAAAATTAAAATTGTACCCTGTGTTTAATCAACATTGATGTTGTGATCTTACCGGGAAAAGACGGGCTTCTGATCTCCAATATTAAGACAAAATAAACATTTTACCATTGGTACATCTGGAGAGCATGTGCAATAAATCCTAATCACATTCAAAACACGATTGCCTGTTTTTCTTCACACTCCCAGACATATTTTTCTCACTTCGCATTTTTTTTTTCACGAGTTTCATACGTTTGCATGTCTTTGCAATGCAAGGGCTGTATGGGGTGTAGTGTTAGAGGTAGTACCTTTGTTTAAGCAGTCAGCCACATCTGACACTGGTCCTCACCACTGGCCCAAATCTCATCTAAAGACCCGTTTACACTTGGCCGCGATAAGCGTGCCGTACTAGGCCGCGATAAATTTCAAGAAATGTCCCCGTTTACATTACCCGTCTCGGAACCGTGCCAAGCACGCCAAATCGATGCCATAGTTCTGGAAGGTTGTAAGTGCCACTTATGACCCAAATAGCTTTTTTGCATATAATGACTAATCACATTTAGAGCCTTCTCTATGCAAAATTTCAGAACTGTAAGGTCGTAACTTCATAAAAACATTGCTATTAAAATGTTGATATCCTTATTGCGTTATTGAGATTGAAATAGGTTTTCCTCTTATATCTCAAAAACTAAATCCAACAATTTTTGACACTTAAGACCTTTCAGAACTATGACATCGAAATGTGGAAGTTTTCACTGAAAAGTTAATTTCAGTCCCTATGCAAGTTACCCAGATGAAAACAATTATGGCGGTAGATTGTGATACGTTGGCCCTTTCTTTTTTTTTTGTTTTGTCTGTTAGTGAGAGTTTAAAAAAAATCAAGAAAAAATGGTCAATTTTTAACCGACTTGATGGCTATTTTAAATCAGTTAGCAGTCTTTTCAAGTTATTCAATGATATCATGCTACCAGAGGCGGCGAAAGCGAATAATCATGTCGTATATAAATAGCTAGTATTAATCAAAGCTTGTATTAGCCATTTTGACAGAACTGATGACAGAACTGTCAATGTTTGCGGGGAAATAAGGTCAAGGTTCATTTAGCGCATGCGCAGTAATCCGTACTCAGACCGGTTAGCGTTTACACTACGAAAATTTAAAGTGTGCCGTTCTTGGCACGGTTCCGAGACCACCTCACTTCAGTGGGCCAGATTGGCACGGTACTCAGTACGGCACGCTTGTGTTTGACCCGTTTACACTACAAAAAAATTAACGGTGCCGTACCAGGAACTGTAACTGGCACGCTTAAAATTTGTAAGGTAAACAGGGTCTATGGCTCCAAGAAGGTGCTAGTGTACAGCATCGGCTACACCCGGTCCTATCATCATCATCTTCTTCTTCTTCTTTTTCTTTTTCTTCTTCTTCTTCTTCTTCTTCTTCTTCTTCTTCTTCTCCTTCTTCTTCTTCTTCGTCTTCGTCCATTTCCTCACTATAATAAATGAATAGTAACATTTTAACAGACTTTCATTACAAAAAAAAAATAAATAAATGGGGAATGATATCGTTTTTAATTTAATGATCCAATGAAGGTCTATTGTGGGTCTGTTGGTAGCAGATTTAGAAAGGTCAGGGTTTGTACCAAGTTGTTTAATTCTTTGATACTCAAGGTTTTGACTAGAGTGTCTCTAGTTGGGACTGGAGAGTCTCTCTTGCGGGTAATCCTTTGGTATTAGATTTAGACAGGTCAGAGTTAGTATCGAGATGGTGGATCCCTGTCATCATAGGTGTAGGGTGGAGGGCGTGGTAAGGAAAAATTTATAGTCCTTGGGATAGTCCAAAACAGTGCCAGACTGGGTCCACCTGTCCATTACAGGTGGGCCTAAGCTCATTTAAAAAAAGTGGGGCTAAGCCTATAAAGAAAAAGAAAAGATAAAGAAAGGAGAGGGTGAGGAGAGGAAAGAAAAGAAAGAAGAGGACAGGACACAGGACAGGAGAAAGAAAAGATAGCTGGAAGCTTTGTTCTGAAATGCTTGGAAAATGGGTTTGCGGTAGACAATTTTCAAAATTTTCCTGGGGTGAGAGCCCCTCCAGACCCCCTCGGACGCTCGTGCGGGTCGTCCAGTTTCCTCCCACTGCTAAGGACCCTCACACCCAAGCGAATTATTGAAATAAAATTGAACCATATGCGCTCTCTCTCTCTCTCTCTCTCATCTTACATGTACCTTTGCCAACTCTTTGGGAAGAATGCATTCCGATTTCCAAGCTGAACGAAGTCAGCTTTCACGTTATACTTCTTAACCTTATGATGATGGTGTATCTCCTGAACGTATTGTAAAACCTTTTTTTCTTTAATTTTACTACTTCCTGCAATACCGGCACCAGATGAGGAAAAATCGCTTGTCGATTCAACAGGAAGATTGCCATCTTTTGAAGAAACCTGATTACAAACAAGTGTAGACTTTTGTTTTAACGATAGATCTTCAAAATAACACGAAACTGGTACTGTATGTTCTACTGTAGGTCTGACACACGCAGATTGAGGACTGCCCCCGGAACCTTGTGCAAACGATTCTATAATCATTTGGTCAGTGAAATTGGGTGCTGCAAAACTTTTTGAACGTTGATAGTGGGGAGCACCTTCCGAAACTGAGTCTGGTATGGACAAACTATGACCTAAACTAGCTTTCTGTTGTTTTATCTTGTCATTTCTTGCTCTAGTTCTCAACTGTTTCTCATTTTTCCTGATCTCTTGCTGAAGCATTTCCTCTTCAAACTCATAAACCCAATCACTTAGGACCCCCTTTTCTCCACTCTCCCGTTTTTTTCTTACGGATATTCGATCCTCAAACAGTTTGCCAATAGATTCTACATAAAGATCATTGCCTGGACAATATGTCACACCTTTTAATATATTAATATTTATTGGGATTTTATAACCAGATTTTTCTCGCTTATCTGTAAAAACAGGTACCACGGACCAGCGTTTCTCAGGATTACTAATGGAGTCCATGAGGCAGGTCTCGCTTGAATATCCAACCCATGCATCTGTTACGAAACTAGAAGTTATAAAAAGGAACACAAATGTACATCGTTCTAGGGCAAATTTTAGCGCCTCGAACTTATTAATCGTGAGAACCTCTATCTCATGTAAAAGTGCTATTTTCGGACTCTCTCTTCCAAGCAGTACAATTTTAGTTTCAAGATTGCTTCGGAATTGTTCTACCTCAGACAAATCGTCTTCACTGCATAATATCACAGCATCTTTATAGCCGTATTTTAATTCCGGTGGTATGAGTCCTAAGTCTGTGTATTGCTCTATTTTGGAGCGAATTTCGTCTTTATCTCGAGAAGCCACTTTCTGAACCTGTTGAACTATGTCATAACCTTGTAGGCTATCACTTGGTTTTTCAGAACTACGTTTAGTAATTGATGGCACTGCATCTAAAGACAACAGATCGTGATCTTTAAAAGACAAAAACAAATTGATAGTTTTACAATTTCAAAACGATCATTATGGAAACTAAACCTCTTCGGTTGAAGGAGCTGGGCCTCTCACTCAATGTTTTCCAAGTAGTTATCTTGCCGTATAAATATAGGATAATAGCCGATATATAAGAGCAAAATGGCCATTTTAAAATCAGTACACCAGTCGTGTACTCTATAGTTTTGGGCGCCATTTGTAATGAACAAAGAAAACCTATCTTACAAGACAAATCAGAAGACATTAGTAATAACTGATTCACAAGAGACAAAATAATAATAAACAAGCGGTTGTCATGCAAGAAAGGACCACATTTTGCAAGAGATGGCCAGAGAAGAAGCTATAAAGTTAGTTTTCGTGCAATCAGGGACCGTAATCCAAATTTTTTGGATTTAAACCTTCATTTTAAGTTTCGTCAATATCGGATAAACATTGTGACATGTAGGATGTCCAAAAGCTAAAAATGTGATTTTTCGTACAATCAGGGTCAATAATCCATGAAATTACGGTCCAATATATGTCAATATCGAATGGAACCAGACCCCCCCCCCCCCCGCTCCCGTGAAAAAATTGTCGACCATAAAAGCAATAGATATACATTGTCCATCAATTTTACAACACTCCTGGGAACACTTTCCGTCTCTGAGCTCAGGTCCGGACTGACTGGGGCGGAGACAATATGCGTTTACATGAAACCGACTGAACTTATACGTATATATATGTAATACAAATCATTCTGAATGTTGACTTCAGACTATCTGTCAGCTATATTTTTACCTGTTTCTTCTAAAACATTTTTTGTAAATTTGTCTCCGTGTCTGTCGAGACCTGAAGCACCCATAAGTTGATTTTCTAAACTTTTCTGTTCGTGAGATGATTCTGCCCTTGTTCCGCTGTAACTCTCGTGATCTTGCGAATCACACTGGGGCATACATTCGGCTTCCTAAAATTTTGCAAAGTGAAAGAAAAGACAGTTGCTTATATGATAGCTAAAATTTATATTTCAATGAAAACATAACTGACAGCCAATCTGATTAAAACACAGATCCTATTTCGTTTCGTTTTGTATAGTTAAAAAATTCGTTTTACTTGCCTTTACTACACTAGTTGCTACGATCTGTTTCACGAATTAACTTGCGAATTAACTCTGTCACAGAGGACTGTCAACAACAATCTGTTTCACACAGAATTACTTACGAATTAACTCTGTCACAGATGACTGTCTACAACACGCGCATTGACTTCACGTGGCGTCAGTCATTGGCTTACCGAACACCTAAGCATTTTACTCATTTTAATACCCATTTACACTTAATAGGAAATATTTTTTAACTACAAATACTTCAAACGACTTTATTTTATACTTCAAAAAAATGTTTGAGAATTTAATCTGTCGGAGTAAAAAAGTGAATGTGCCTAAGTCATTAAGCCTCGTCGATGTCATGCTTATCACTGATTGTAGCGGCCAAGCGAATATTCACTGCGGGATCAGTTTGTAGTTACTACATCTGGAAGAGTTGTTATATTGTCGGTGTTTTGGATGAAGTGAGGGATTAACCAATGAAGCGGTCTGTTAGGCGACTTCTTGGCGTGTCATCCAATGAACTGCACGGGAAAACCACTAGGAACGTCAATCCTGATTGATTAATCAATGCATGAAGTCATAGGGTCAAAAGTCGCGCGTACGACCCCTGACACGACCTTTGAGTACAACTTGTCAGGTCTGTATGTAGTGTAGACCATGGAAAGTATAAAAAACGAAACGAAATATAGATCTGTATTTTAATCAGATTTAGATGGGAGATGTTCTGCAAACTAAATCAATGTAACACTCCCAATTAATCAAAGGATGAAAATTAGGTTTAACTAAATTAATTCACCTACCCTATGATGCTCTAATTTATTTTTTTCTACTTTCATTTTACAGAGATCACAATCAACCATTTGTTCTTCCGTAGATCTTTGAACAGGCGCATTACCTTGTTCACGTCTCTTACAGTGTGCTTCATGCACAACAAAGTTGGCGGAAAGAATATTTTTGTTGCTGAAAAAGGCAACAAAGGCACGGTATAAATAAGGAATGAAGTGGGGTTTAACGTCCTACTGATCTGCTCCGAACTGGGCTAACGAAGACGGGCATACGCCATACAATGTGCTTTGAGGGAAATTTTGCCCTGGCAGCAGCGCTACGACCTACTCTTATATCGAATTCCAACTGTCAAGAGATCTTTAACGTGCACCTAAATGTGTACACGGGACCTCGGTTTTTTCGTACCATCCACACGACTAGACAGATGTCCTTGTCAGGCCTTCCATCCTGTATCACTGAACAGGGGAACCACACCGGAAAATCTAGATGAACTTTCCCGGTCAGTGCAGAGATCGTACACCCGACCTCTAAAAATAATGTGCCATATAACTGACTGACCAATGCCAATATATAGAAAATCTCCTACGAGTGTTTTTTGATATCAAAAAATATCAACACAAGTTGATAATGTAAAAAAAACGAGGCTCTGCCGAGTTTTTTTTACTTTATCAACGAGTGTTGATATTTTTTGATATCAAAAAACACGAGTTGGAGATTTTATTTATCACCCAATCCTTTCTTACATGCAGAAATAAAAAAATATATAACTTTGGTATAGATTTCACCTGTGCTGGATCTAATTTCATTACTGCGTAGTAATACATCAGTTTTTTGACTGCAGTTTAGCTATTGCAAAGTCCTATATATTGACCCAGTATTTCCCTCAAAGTCAATAAAGTAAAAACAGTTTCTTTTTAACAAAAAAAAAAGTCACTTTTATTTAAAATAAGTGGTTTCTTTAAAATAAAAGAAAGTAGTTCCTTTTTGATTGACCAATCAAATTCATGTAAAGCGATATCTCCTAAGGAGATATCGCAGTAGATTATGTAATTTATCATACAAGCGATATCTACTGTCAAATAAGATATTGGGTGATAAAATATGTTACAAGATGGAATAACATTTTAATTATGCATCAACAGCATCGACAGTTTCAAAATAAATAACCCGCCTTCCAGATGATGTGAGGATAAGCCACGCTGATTAGTTAATCAAATGTCTGACGTCATAGGGTCAAAAGTCGATCGTTTGATCTCTGACGCGATCTTCCGCTACAAACGAAATATAGATCCTTATACATATATTAATCAGATAGGTTCCCGGAATTTCGGCAGACTTTGATATCATAGTTTGCAGCTAATCCAGAGTTAATCCACAGGAGTCTGACCTTCTATCTGGTTCTCTCCTCTGGAAAATTTTGAAAATTGACAACCGCAAACCCATTTCCCAAGCATTTCTCTTTTTTCTTTATAGAATTAGGCCAACGTTTTTTTAATGAGCATAGGCCCACCTGTCACGGCCAAGTGGACAGGTGGGCCCAGTCCGGTACTGTTACACGGTATTTGTAGCCATTACAATGTGATTAAAACACAAGAATTAATTACCAATTATTGCAATATTCTTCATCCTCAGACATGTTGTTTGTTTCAATTTTTTTCTTTTATCTGTACAGTACTGTGTCAACTTCTTGATGTTTATCCATTCCGAAAATCAAACATGTACACGGGTCAACCCAGTTGTTCGCAATTCAATGCTGGTGAACTTTTGAGGCCTAAAGAAAGACCTGCAAAAGGCATATCTGACTCTTGAATAATCCCCCTTTAATAGCCTCGGTTAGTAAATGTATGTGCATATAGATGTTTTACACGAGAGAGAGAGAGAGAGAGAGAGAGAGAGAGAGAGAGAGAGAGAGAGAGAGAGAGTTTATCTTATCGGGAAAAGATGGGCTTCCGATATCCAATATTTTAGACAAAAACAAAATTTTGCCATTACCATATGTAACAAGGGGCTCGAAAAACGAGGCTAGACATATTCCACAAGACATATCAAACGGTGACGTTATATTCTAATCTAGAGATCATGTGCAATAAATACTATGGGTGTAGACTGGAAAAACCAGACGCTGGAGACTGCAATTCGATTGAAACTTCTGGCATATTTCACCGAACATCACTTTAAAATTAGAGTAAAAACAGAAACGATTGAATGTAAACTAGTTTACATACATTCGTATTACATCATAGTATGGTGGTGGTGGGGGGAATGGCTAGCACGTGCGCGCTGTATCATAAGGTCTGTCATTGCGTCAGCTTGCGTGGTTTCGACTTCCCGGTTGTACGTGACAAGGAGTTTGGTCGCCTGTCCTACCTCTTGGTCTTGGGTTTTCTCCTTTTTCTCCCCATGCCAAGCTAATTATTGAAATTGTGCGTCTCCCTCTCTCTCTCTCTCATTCATTTGCCTACTGTAACTGTAGGTACAGTAAGTAAATGTTGATCAAAACATTTACATCAATTTTTAAATTGGTGTTTTCTCATGCCATATGCAGTAAATATGAGGTTTGATCTACGAAAGTTGCAAGGTTTAAAGGGGCAATCACCACAAAAAGCACGTGCACAGAACCAAGATTTTGCTTCGGTCACCTGTACGGACCTAGTTAGTACATGCACCATATATAAAGTCCATGGTATGTATGACTTGAATAATATTTCCTGTTGTATACTGTAAATGTTTATGTCATATATAAGTGTGACGATTTGCATTGCGCACTATCTATGTACCTTTGTTTGAACTTTTTAAAATTTTATATTGAAATACCTGACGCTGATATATTTTAGCAATGCTGCTTGGTTTGTCCATCATTCACATCATACACGATCTAAATTACAAAATCTTCTTTACAATACCAGTAAGATCAAACAAAATTGAGTAATGGCTGAATCTACCTTTATATACATAATGCACAAAGACGACTACGCATCAGTGGTTAAATCTATTTATATATTATATATATATTCCCATGTTTCGGTTATACCCATTTTGAGGCCGACAACTTTGTTTTTTGACCTTCTAAGGGGTGGAGGAGCAGCGGGGTGACCCCCTCCCCTTTAGGCCAAGTAAGCGCCCGCGCAAGACAAGGAAAGCGCCCTTAAGCCACGGCGTAGTGGCGAGAGCTTTGGGGGGGGGGGGACTCAACGGCGACGTATTGCAACTCAGCGATCCGAAATTGCATATTTCTTGTGTCAAAACAGCTGGATCGGTTTCGATTGGGCTAATGAAGACAGGCATACCAGGGGCGGATCTAGGAATTTTGAAAAGGGGGGGGGGCGCTACAAAATGAGGGCACTTACTGCGGAGACGGGGCACGCAGCTGCGAGGGCGTTGAGGGGGGGGGGGGTCCCAAAACGATTATCCATCATTTCCTTGCATCTGTAGACATTCCAAGAGCTATTTGGCTGATATTTTCGTCGAAGTAAACGTTTGGAGAGGACATATTTGGGTCTGAAAAAGGCACTTTCAGCAGTAAAAAAGGCACTTTCAGCAGTAAAAAAGGGCACTGTCGAAAATTAGGGGGGGGGGGAGCGCCCCTCGCGCCCCCACTGGATCCGCCTCTGCATACGCCATGAAGTGTGCTCCGAGGGAAACTTTGCTCGAACAGTGGAGCTACGACCTACTCTTATATTGAATTTCAACTGCCAAGAGGTCTTTTACGTGTAGACATTAAACTTCTTTGAAGCTTGATGTAAGTGGTGCTTGGATGGGACGAAAAATTTGTCCAGGAAAAATTTCCGTCATAGCACATCGTTTGGCGTATGCCTGTCTTCATTAGCCCATCGTGGAGCAGAACAATAGGACGCTAAACCCCATTTCATTTCATGTCATTTGATACGAGTGGATTTATTTTTATACGTGTAAATGACCAGTCAAGCTGAGCTATTCGCAAAATGAAATGAAATGGTTTAAAGCACCAATAACAACACTCTTGTTGTAATTGAATAATATGTCCCAATCTTTATTCTGGTCAACAAATTGTATTATTTTACAATATTCAAATAATTGATGATACAAATTTCATCGTAACACACCTAATTTAAAAAATTGAAAAAATTCAACTACATGATTTGAAAAGGTTAACGTAAACCTTTTCAAATGTGACTTGGATTTTAAAATATTTTCGAACCCTCTGGACAAGTAAAATATGATGTAATGGATAATTTACACAACAGGTAGGACACATAAACATCTGGTACTTAGAATAAGGCTATTATTTATTTTCTGGGGCTGCCAAGCCAGCAAGAGTGTTATTCTCCCTTTAGAGTCCTACTGTTCTGCTCCAAACCGGGCCAATGAAGACGGCATAGTATACACTGTGCTATCAGAGAAGTTTTGCCAGGAGAGAGAGAGAGAGAGAGAGAGAGAGAGAGAGAGAGAAATGGGGTTTAACGTCCACTCGACACAAACTAGGTCATTTTGAGACTAACATATGCTTTCAATTTTATTTCAATAACCAGAGTGCCCGGAGGAAACCCACGAGGTTGAGAAGGCGCCCCTATCTCCATGCCACATACGCTCACACCAGGGATCGAAACCACAGACGCAAGCCAGAGGTGACCGGCCAGCTAGAGGTCGAAGCGCGGCACTCTAGACCACTAGGCCATCCCAACCCCCCAGTTTTGCCTGGACAGCGAAACTACGGCCTACTCTTATATTGAATTCCGACTGTCATGGGATCTTTTACGTGCACGCCAATCGTCCCATCGTTTCGGGTCTTTTTTGCGTCTAACTTAAAATCCTAAGCACAACCTCTACATATTGTGCCCCCTGATCCCCTTCGCTCCCTCTTTCTTTCGACATATATTTTGTATTATTCTGTGCGTAAGGTTACCTCCTTCTATA
Organism: Patella ulyssiponensis; assembly: GCA_963678685.1. Lineage (NCBI taxonomy): Eukaryota > Metazoa > Mollusca > Gastropoda > Patellidae > Patella > Patella ulyssiponensis. Next base: position 79,061,363 of record OY783228.1, read on the forward strand.
CCCCCTCCGGTTTCCGTCCACTGCTAAAGACTCCTACGCGCAAGCGAATTATTGAAATAAAATTAAACCATATGTTAGTCCCGAAATTACCTAGTTTGTGTCGTGTGGACGTTTAAACTCCATTTCTCTCTCTCTCTCTCTCTCCCTCTACACCCCCCCCCCCATCCACCCATCCAATCACAAAAACATAACATTCCCGATTATCAAGTACACAGAAATAAATCCGGCAGACAGGTGACTCGGTAATTATTATGTGGTTATTAATAGACGTGATTATATAACATGGTTAATACTCGTATGACGATGTAATATAGCCTTATATAATATAATAATATTGGCAGACATAGATTAAATAACACAGATTAAATACGAAGGTCATTCTATATCCTGACAGTTTAACTTATTAGTCCCAAAGCTGTATACTTTAAGATTGGGTGGTTTGGGTTCCACGGCGGTTAAGTGGGTAAGACGCTGGCTCGTTAGTCTGGAGAGAGAAATGGGGTTTAACGTCCACTCGACACAAACTAGGTCATTTTGGGACTAACATATGGTTCAATTTTATTTCAATAATTCGCTTGCGCGTAGGGGTCTTTAACAGTGGGGGGAAACCGGAGTGCCCGGAGGAAAACCCACAAGGTTGAGAAGGTGCCCCTATGTCCATGGCACACAGGGATTGAAACCACAGCCGCAAGCCAGAGGTGACCAGCCAGCTAGAGGTCGAAGCGCGGTGCACTAGACCACTAGGCCATCCCAACCCCCCGGCTCGTTAGCCCGGAGGTCGAGTGTACGATCCCTGCATTCGTCCAGATTTTCCGGCGTGGTTCCACCCAGAGCCTTATATAAAGATATATATATATATAAGGCTCTGGTTTCACCTTGTCAGTGATGCAGGGCGGGCGGCCTGACAAGGACATATGTCTTGTCGTTCGGATGGAACCAGAAACCGAGGACCTGTTTACACATAGATGTGCACGTAAAAGATCCCATGAGAGTTGGAATTCGATATAAGAGTAGGCCGTAGTACCGCTGTACAGGCAAAATTTACCTTATACCACACTGTATGGCGTATGCCCGTCTTCATTAGCCCAGTTCGGGAGAGAGAGAAATGGGGTTTAACGTCCACTGGACACTACTAGGTCATTTCGGGACTAACATATGGTCTTTAATTTTATTTCAATAATTCGCTTGCGCGTAGGGGTCTTTAGCAGTGGGAGGAAACTGGTGTGCCCGGAGGAAACCCACGAGGTTGAGAAGGCGCCCCTATCTCCATGCCACATACGCTCACACCAGGGCTCGAAACCACAGCCACAAGCCAGAGGTGACCAGCCAGCTAGAGGTCGAAGCGCGGCACTCTAGACCACTAGGCCATCCCCCCCCAGCCCAGTTCGGAGCAGAAAAGTAGGACGTTAAACCCCATTTCATTTCATTTTCCCAAAGTTGTACATTTATATGAAAAGAATTATTAATTCACGATGGTCACTGACAGTGTCTAGTCGTTCGGATGGGGCGAAAAACCGATGCTCCGTCTACACATTAGCGTGCACGTACAACAATAACCCTTTGCACCTGGAATTCAAAATAAAAGTAGGCAGTACTGCAGCTGTCCTAGCAAAATTTTCCCCTCATGCCTCACTGTATATGCCCGTATTCTTTGGTCCAGTCGGTGCAGAACAGTAGGAATTTTAACATAAATCGGCTGCCCGGCAGATACGCCCACATTTTGCAAGAGATGGATAGAGAACAAGCTAAACAAAAAGAGATTTTTAGTACAATCAAGGGCCATAATTCCAGAAGTTACGATCCGATATGCGCGAATATCGACAGGAAGTTTGAGGAAGCAAGATCAATGGGTTATAAAGATACATTTCACGTTTCATCAAAATCCGCTCAAAATTGTGACTTGAAGAGGGGCCTCAACCTTGATATACCATATATTGACACTATTTGCGTAAGAGGGGCCTCCGCCCTGCACGACCGACAAAGAGAAACCATCCCGGAAATTCCCGATGAATTTTCTCGGCTAACAGCGGGAGCTAACCCAAAACCGCTGTATTATAGTTTTTTGTAACTTCAATGAACTAGACTTAGGGTTAGGACATCAATGTTTCAAAATTATTTAATAAAGGAATATATTGTGTCCACCAATATTGCATTTGAAAGAATTAAACAAGCACATTCCAAATATCATTTAAACAAGGAGTTGTTTTCGGGTTTTTTTTGTGTCACGTCCCAATTCTTCAAATCGTTCTTGCGGATCAATCGTAGCAAAGGTCTCTGTGTTCAAATTATATTTAAAATGCGTTTTTAAAACCAGATCTATCACATATTTGTAATATTATGGTAGACCAACATTGTCCATTAAGAGGTAGCCGTAATTTATAAAAACAAGAATTTACGAGGTAATTTTTATTCGAAAACACCATGGTTATGAATAATATCTGCCAACAACATAATTTTATTAATTGTTACAGTAAATTGGCCAATACTATATATAATAATAGGCAGCCTATATGCATGTTATTCGCGGGAGTTAATCTGGTCTCGCGTTACATAAAACGTTCTATTATCGCCCTTGTAATTATGGCGTTGCATAATAAACAACAACCAATATTATCACATTATGTCGCATCTTACGTATTAGGCTTCGTCTTTTAGGTTAGGCGTCTAGATTATGTAACGTTAACGACGCGTATGTTGACACGATTTGGGCTACACATAGTATAGTCTCGGTCAACCAGAACCGCATCGTCTTCAACTATTCGTAGAATATTTTTTGGGATGATAGAGACTACACATATGCTGCCATTATTACGTAGTTTTAAGAGTCGACAGGTGATTGGATGTTTGTTTTAATGGAAAATCAGGATTATTTTTCGATAGTTAAATTCCATCTGTCAGAGTAGATATTACTCTTTATTTATAACTAGTGGCATAATGATAGGATTTGTGTTCATGACATTCGCACTTGAATAAAGCTAGTACTTTAAACGAAAAGGACACTGTCAACATATCCGTGAAGACCGGTTTTGAGGAATATTATGAAATTATTGGTAAGTAGCCTACCAAAAGACCAATAAAATTGGCGAACCTTAGTAGATCTTCATTTGAATATTTATAATGGTAAGATTGTATCTAGGCATTAATTTGGTTGTGTTTCGAACACGAGACGGAGAATATTTGATAGGAAAGACGGGATTGAAATAATTGAAATTATGAGAGAGAGAGAGAGAGAGAGAGAGAGAGAGAGAGAGAGAGAAATGGGGTTTAACTCAAACTAGGTCATTTCGGGACTAACATAATGGTTTAATTTTATTTCAATAATTCGCTTGCGCGTAGGGCATAGGCGTACGAGGCGGGGGGGGGGGCACCGCCCCCCCCCCAATATTTTCATGAAATAAAATAGAAATCTGAAAAGAGCTCAGAATTGTGAGATCGGTCATTAGCCGAGGAGTTTTTGAAAATGGGGTGGGGTAGGGGTATGGCCTTGTCGGGGAAGGCTATGATCTTGTCGGGAATGAATGCTCAGTTTGTCAGGAAGCGTCGCGCCGTCTGTCGGGTTTGGAATAGTTTTAATACTATGGAATCGGAAAGAAAGCAGTCCAGTCAATGATGAACACGTTAACCATCTGAATAAAACTAGCACGTACACATGGCCTTTCTCAGTTCTTGAGTACGGTACTGAGTTAGTAATAATCGTTTGACTTGTTCTTCTTTTGGTTTAATATAGTGCACTAGATGTAAATAAACTTGAACTCAAATGGTCATTCATATATTAAAAGTATATAAATTTTACAAGTATATCTTAGATATGGATAAAAAAATGTGGCAAAAGTAAATCGTAATACGGAATATACAGATTGTAAATTTTAACTCTTTTAAAATGGTCATTCATATATTAAAAGTAGATAAAGTATATACAAGTCTTCTATGCATTTGAGATCTGGATAAAAAATGTGAGGTCTCATAAAATGAAAAATGTGGCAAAAGTAAATCGTTCGACTTGTTCTTGTTTTCGTAGTAATAGAGCATATTTTAAAGATGACTTTTTACCAGTTTTTATGCTGCAACTGACATAATTTACTACCCACTCCAAATTACTAGAAAGTATTCGAAATGCCTGGAAATCGCGTCTACGGCCGTTTGGTTTTCAAAATTTTCTGGGGGAGGCCCCCCATACCCCCCTACAGACGCTTCGCGCCTCCGGCGCTCGCGGGCGGATTGCTTCGCCGCTCTGCGGATTCTAAAGAAATATATTTGTCGGGAAAATATGCTGGCCCCCCTAAACAAGTTCGGCCTCGTACGCCTTTGGCGTAGGGATGTTTAGCAGTTGGAGGAAACGGTCACAAATTCTTTCAAGTGCAAAGTGCACGCCGACGTTTACACGAATAGACCCCAGGTTTTCGCATTTAATTAAGAGGTGAAACAATTACCACATAGATTTGATAAAATCCTACGGCTGCGAGATATTTTTATCGTTTTTAAAATGGCCGCCGAACCACACTTAAACACGCACCATGACTCAGGAGTCATAAACCAAGTTGCGCGCGAGACATAGAGAAGGGTGGGGGGTGGGGGTGTCTGTGGGATTAAAATGGGTTTAAAGCCCACTCGACACAAACTAGGTAATTTTGAGGTCTTTAGATGGGAGGAAGTGAGAGGACCCAGGGGTTTCTTGCCATCGCCAATATGGACACGGTGAACAGTCGATCCATTTGCTGATAACACTTTTTTGTCTATGCCGTTTTTTAGGACTTCCAATTTTGTCTTGGATTGTTCGTTCTTGGTTTTATTTTATTGATATCTATTTTTTCTCGCTTCAGATTATGGAGACTATTCTACGACAGGGGATAAAAAGCGAACCGTGCGATATCCAAACAAAGGATTTTGATCGGTATTCTTCAACGTACACTGGATCGCCATCACTCCAATCCTTCCAGCGACTAAGCAAGATAAAACCGGAAGTGACACACAAGAGGAACTCTCTACAAGCCCGAAATGATGATCATTATCGACCTGTCGGAAAAGACTTGTTTTCAAATTTCACAACGAATGTTCCACCTTTAACTGACGAGTGTTGTAGGTCGGAACGCCAATTTGTTGCCGATTCGGAGAAGAATACTTCATATTGGCAGAAACGTTTGAAAAATAACGATTCCGCCCGGAAGTCAAGATGGCGAAGAAAATGTAAGGAGTCGTATCTGGAAACGCGTCTAGGAGAATTATTGGATGAAAATGTAAAACTCCGCTCCGAATTGGAAACCTTGCAAAAAACTTGTTTATCAAACAAATTAGATGTTGTGTTCCATGACAATAAATGTTTTAAAGACAAATTGAATACACAATCGGACTTCAATAATTCTCAGAACATATTTGAAACTGTAAAAAGTGAACAGACAAATGTAACAGTTGTGAATAATTCGTCACTACCGGAAGATTCAAAGATGAGTTGTGTCCCTTTAAAATTCCGTCATAAACGTCGCTTACATTCTGTTTTTAACTAAATTATTTTACTCAGAAAGACAATAAAATATTGAAATGTGTGCTCTCTCAGTTATGGAAGGCGATAAGTACCTTCTCGGTCTCTCTTGCCTTCGCGTCAATGGGGGTGCTATGGCAAATACGAAGTCGTGAGAATTGGTCATAACCTCGCTCCAATACTAGAAGGGGGATTGGATAGTCGAATGGTTAGCATGTGCGCGCTGTATCATAAGGTCTGTTATTGAGTCGACTGGCGTGGTTTCGATTCCCCGCTTGTACATGAAAAGGGGTAGAGTCGCCTGTCCAACCTCGTGGGTTTTCTCCGGGTACTCCGGTTTCCCCCCGTTGCTAAAGACCCAATCGCGCAAGCGAATTATTTAAATAAAATTGAGCCATATGTTTGTCCCGAAATTACCGTGTGTGTGTCGATTGGACGTTAAACCCCATTTCTCTTCCTCTCTCGCTCGCTGTACGAGTAACAGCACGAAATGTTGCCGCCTTCGAGATTATTTTCCTGAGTTTATAAGCAAAGGAAGGCGATGGCAAGAAGCCCCTTGGTCATCTAATTACCGCCCATGCTTAAGACCCCTAAATTACCTAAAGACTCCCGGACTTCTCTATCTCTCGCGCGCAACTTGGTTTATGACTGCTGAGTCCAAGTGGTGTTAACGAAAGATTTTTGGCCATCGGAAATATTGAATCATTTCCTCAGTATTAATTCATTAGCCCAGTCGGGGCAAAACAATAGGACGTTAAACCCCCTTTCAGTTCTGAATCATTTCATTGATTACCCTTTTTATACGCCCACAATTGCGTATATCGAACTGTAACTTCATGGACAATTATAACTTCCGAAAATTTCTATATTTATTTATTTGTACTGATAAAAGGGAAAATTTCTGAATTTGGCGATCTGTATAATATATAATGCACAGATGTGACAATTCAGAAAATTTCTGAATTTGGCAATCTGTAGCCTATAATATACGAAGCTGACAATTCAGAAAATTTTTGAATTTGTCGACCTGTATTATATACGAAGCTCTCAATTCAGAAAATTTCTGAATTTGGCGATCTGTATAATATACGAAGCTCACAATTCAGAAAGTTTCTGAATTTGGCGACCTGTATTAATAGTATTATATACGAAGCTGACAATTCAGAAATTTTCTGAATTTGGCGATTAGTATAATAATATTACCTACTACTTTCTATTGTTAAACGGTCGCGTGTCAGTCCCATATGTACAATGTAAAGAAACATCTTGGTGAGAAAACAAGACATTGCTTAGCTCGCTAGAATAAGTATGTGTGGCATAACATACTGTTAGAAATACGTCCCCCGCCTTCTGAGCTGCTGCTAAGCAGATTAGCCGAAGCCATCGAAATCAAAATATAGGGTACCGTAACGTACAAATTTAAGTAACTTGGCCATATACGACGAAATGAAATTTAGCTAATTTGGCGATCTGCATAATAATATACGAAGCTGAAAATTTGGGCGATCAGTATAACATACTAAGCTGACAATACAGAAATGGGACGTATTTCTAATAGCATGTTATGCCACACATACTTATTCTAGCGCGATTCTAGCGAGCTAAGCAAGGTCTTCTTTTCTCACTAAGATGTTTCTTTACATTGTATACGTTCATATAGGGACTGACACCCGACCGTTTAACAATAGAAAGTAGTAGGAAATATTATTATACTACTATTCAAAAAAAGTAGGGGATATTTGATTTTTAAGTGTTATTAAAGTCACCTAATGAAACTGACGAAGAAACAAATGACAAAATGAAATGAAGTTCACATTCATCGATTTATTCCAAATGATCGTTAGACTAAGTAAGGCACAGACTGACCATTATAAGGGTAAAATGATACCCGGGGTCAAACAGCAAAGTTACCACAGCATCACAACAAAGTCAGTAACGGGTAAATCCTCCTCTGTTTGCCAAACAAGCATTGATCCGACGTGGCATACTCCTAATGAGACGTCTAAGGTCATTTTGGTCCAGATTGTCCCATTCCTGTTGCAACGCAGCAGCAAGTTCTTGGACATTGGCAGGACGTTGTTGACGTTGACGTAACCTCTGTCCAAGCATGTCCCAGACATGCTCGATGGGGGAGAGGTCGGGACTCAGTGCTGGCCAAGGTAATGTGGTGATGTTCTGTTGTTGGAGGTAACCTGTAACGATCCTGGCCCTGTGACATCTTGCGTTGTCATCCTGGAAGATGAAACGGCGGCCATGACGTCGTGCGAACGGCACAACATGGACTGCCAAGATGTTGTCCCGGTAGTACTGGCCTGTAACACGCCCTGCATGCACAACATGTAAAGCCATTCTTCCAGCAACAGTGATGCTTCCCCACACCATAACAGAACCACCCCCAAATCGATCATGTCTGATGACGTTAACGTCTTGGAAGCGCTCGTTTCGACGACGCCACACCCTCCTACGTCTGTCCAAAAAATCAACAGTGAACCTTGACTCATCTGAAAACATCACATTGCTCCAGCGTCGATTATCGCAGTGTTGACGATCCCTACACCAACGACGTCTTGCCTGAATGTGATGATCTCTCAAACAAGGGATCACGCGAGGACGTCGGGCGCGAAGGTGACCCCTATGCAGTCGATTCCGAATCGTCTGGCCACTCACTCTCACACCAGTGTCTGACGAGCGCTGATCTGATTTGCTGTGATGACACGATTTCTCAAGGCCAAGGTAGGGATAACTCGATCCTGGGCTTTAGTTGTCGCCCTTGGTCGTGCAAATCTTGGGTTGGACCCCCATGATGATCCCAAGCATCACCTGCATTCCATGCGGTAGCTATTGGTGCGTTTGGGCGTCACATGTAACTGGAAATGTTTTTTCTGTTAGGTTCTATAGTGACTTTTTTCGTAGTCATTTGCATATTTTAGTATTATGCCCCCAAAATCAAATATCCCCTACTTTTTTTGAATAGTATAATTGCCAAATTCTGAATTGTCACATCCTTGAATTATATATTATACCGATCACCAAATTCAGAAATTTTCTGAAATGTCAGCTTCGTATATAATACTATTAATACAGGTCACCAAATTCAGAAATTTTCTGAATTGTCAGCTTCGTATATTATACAGATCGACAAATTCAGAAATGTTCTGAATTGTGAGCTTCGTATATAATACTGCAGATCGCCAAATTCAGAAATTTTCTGAATTGTCAGCTTCGTATATAATACAGATCGACAAATTCAGAAATTTTCCTTTTTATCTGTACAAATAATTAAATATAGAAATTTTCTGAATATATCAATTCCCTAACTTCATGAATTATAGCTCTATCCAGCTCTCGAAAATGTGGGAGTATCCTGTCTGGCAGGCGCTGGTTTTTTACCGCACGGTGCTCGACACATCATTTCTTTACATGTACAGATTAGGATATCTGTCGTTTAGCTTGACTTAATCTGATTAAAATACAGATCTGACAAGTTATATAGTGGGCGTTGACGTCAGGGGTCAAATGCGGGGGGGCGGGACCCTATGGCGTTATACATTGATTAATCAGTTAATCAGTGTTGACGTTTCTAGTGGTTTACCTACAGTTCTGTGCATCAAAAGGCCAAGAACTCGCCGTAACAGACTGTATAATTGGCTAATCCCTAACATCACCCAGAACACGTCAAAGATAACAACTCTTCCAGATCCTAGTGTAGTAAAGACAAGTAAAACGACATTTGGAACTATAAAAACGAAGCGAAATAGGATCTGGACTTTAATCAAATTGAGTTTGACTGGACATTTATATACTATATTAAAACAATAAATGGACACCATAAAATACCCAACATTTTTTTTAAGCTGGTGTATTGCCTGAAATTAGTAGCCTATATAGCGAAACTCCTACTCATCTTTTTTGATATCAAAAATATCAACACAAGTCCATAAAGAAAAACAACCGGGGCTTTTCCGATGTTTTTTTATTTTTTTACTTTATCGAGGAGTGTTGGTGTATTTTGATAAATGTAGGAGATTTTATTTATCACTCAACCCAACCCTATAAATAAATATAATTCTTTGGTATAGATTTAATTTTATTGAACCTGTTTATATTACGACTTTGCGATACGTCATTTTTTGACAGCAAGTCACCCGTTGCCAACTCTAATACATGTTTTTTTTGACCCGGTGTTTCCTTTAATGTCTAGGTCACTACGAAGCGAACACGTTTAGGTCAATCTGTTTCACAGAGGATTACAAAAGTCTTCTGATATCTCTGTCAAAGATGACTGTCTTCAACGCGTGAAAGAGACTGTTCACTCGAAGGATTCGTTAAACAAACATGAATAGTATACGCGCTTTACAGAATAGGAAGAATTCGACCCCTACTAGACAGACGCTCTACTGAGAAATTAGTTCATTCAATGATAACCTCACGTCTGGACTATTGCAACAGTCTATATCACAACCTACGCCTCATCCAAATACAGAAACTTCAAACCTTTACAAAACTCTGCTGCCCGATTAGTAACAAGACAAGGCAAGTTTGCCCCATCAGTCCCTATACTACGTGAACTCCACTGGCTTCCAGTGGCCCAAAGAACAATATTCAAAATCATTCTATTAACTTTCAAAATTATTCAAGGTTCAGCACCTATGTACCTGAACGAACTTGTTATTGTTAAAAATACAACTCAAAACACCCGGTTCGCTCTAGGTAATTGTCTACAATACCCCTCAAAACCTCCCGAAACCAAATTTTATGGGTCGCGAGCTTTTAAACACTCTGCTCCTGAACTCTGGAACTCTCTCCCAATACACCTCCGTGAAATCGCAGAGATTGCTCAATTTAAACGCTGTTTAAAAACACATTTGTTCAGACAATGCTACTCGTGAACATGTTTGTATTTATGTGCATGTATATGAATAATTATGTAAATATGTCTGTATGTGAATATATGTGTATGTACTCCTGTTTGTATTGATTGTATTAATTGCTCTTATATATTTTTATTCTTTTTAAATGTACCTATTTTATATGTAATGCCTTTTCTGCAGCGCATTGAAACTATGTGTAATGCGCTATATAAAAATAAATTATTATTATTATTTATTATTATTATTACACATAAACTGACCCAAAACAGTGCTGCACATAGCTTAACGTATAATAAATCAATTCCCATTGAAATAAATGTGAAGCCTTACCGCGTAATTATTATATGGTTTGATGAAACCCAACTGCTACGCGAAATTTCAACTGGTCGGTATCATGGCGGCTTGTGTAATACGTAATTACAAGAAACATTGCTATGCAAACGCAGAACGCATTACCACCAAGAAAAACTGTTCGGTAACTGTTTTAGTGGTCCAGTCTTCAATATTTGTGATAGAATTACTTATTCCAATACAAGCTGTATGTGTTGACAATTGTGCGTTTGAACCTATTTGAACTTGCGTAACGAGCAGGGGCGTACATAACGATTTTGTAGGGGGGTGTTTAGCCAAAATGCGACCGACTGATGCACATACGCCCCCACCCCAAGTACGAGTGACGCAATCAGGACCCGAGCACCACAGGTGCGAGTTCTCTAGGGAATATAGGGGTGGGGAAGGGGCGGTTTCAAATCTAGGCGGTCATCCACAATCCCACCCCACAATGAATGTCAACAAAATACTGGCTATAACATTAAGCTTGCAGGTATATACATAGATAGTATTGTATAATTATATAATTGTTCGCCGATTGTTGTCTCGCCGGAAAGCCTATAACACAAAGTAATTTGAGAAATTCTGAAAAAATTGGTTCAATATCCTGGCATTTAAGGTCATTGCTGGGAGAAATTCTTGTGGACGACAGGACCAGAAATGTGAGTCAACTGGACAGAATCTCTAGATTTGTTTTGCAAGAGTTGGGTTTTCTTCTACTTTTCATTCTTCTACAATGCAACAGTGCAGTGTTTATTTTTATTTATTTGTACAAAGATTACTCTGCATACCTCCGGGTACTTCTTGGCTCCGGGCCCCTGGACAAGTATCCAAGCTGTTACCCCCCCCCCCCCCCTCCCCCTAATCCCTCTTAACGGGCCCAGCTTAAAAGCTCATATAAATTCATTCATTTTCTAATAATAATAATAATATCGTCATTTATAAATCGCGTTAATACTGAAGAAATCAGTTTCTAAGGCGCTGTTGGTTTTTATATTCACTGATTATTTACAGATCAGGGTTTTTAAATAAGAATGTTTTAAGTTGAGATTTAAGATGGCCCACAGACGGTAGTTGTTTCATTGACTGTGGTAGTCTATTCCCTAGAAAGGGACCAGCATAAGAAAAGGCTCGTTTTCCAAGTTGTAAGTTAATGGCTGGAGATTTTAGAAGATGTTTTTTCTGAGAGCGGAGATTTCTACTGGTAGTACAGGGTTCTACAAGACTTTTTATATAAGATGGAGCTTGTCCGTTTAACGCTTTGAACACCAAAAGTAGTAACTTGAACTTAATACTTTGCTGAATTGGGAGCCAATTTAAAGATTGCAATACAGGGGAGATGTGTTGATGTTTTCTAGTTTTAGTGAGGAGTCGAGCTGCTGAATTTTGAACATGTTGTAGTTTGTTAATCTGATAGTCTGGTAAGCCGTATAGTAAACCATTATGGTAATCTAGTTTAGTTGAGATGAATGCGTGAATGAGCTTTTCTTTATTTTCATAATTGAGATAGCGTTGGATCTTTCCAATTCGATGTATATGATAGAAGGCGGTAGAACAAATACTCTGTAGGTGATCTTTAAACGATAGGTTCGAGTCTAATATAGCACCAATATTTCGAGGTTCATGGGTTCCTGAAATTATTTCTTTATCAAATTAACAAGAGTTTGATCAATTTTAGCTTGGTCTCAATTACTAGCAGTTCTGTTTTATTTGGATTTAATTTCAAGAAATGTTCTGTCATCCACGCAAGAATTTCTGTGAGACAAAGCTCTAAATTGTATCGTAGAATGTTGAGAGTCTGTGTCAAATTCAATATAAAGTTGAGTGTCGTCTGCAAACAAATGAATATTTTGTCGTCTGCAAACAAATGAATATTTAGCCCATAACCTTCAGCGATCTTAGTGGTAGGCTTTGTGGAGATAATAAAAAGTACAGGTCCGAGTACAGAACCTTGTGGTACCCCACAAAGCATTGTATTATCGTCAGATGTTGAATCTCCAATTCTAACAGCTTGGGTGCGATTGCTTAGATATGACTTAAACCAGTTAAAAACAGAACCGCGCATGCCAATTTCACACCATAATGCATCAAGGAGATCCTCGGTATCGAGCGTATCAAATGCGGCTGAGAGATCTAAAAGTACCAAGATTACACATTTCTGTTGATCTATAGCTCGGTAGATATCATTTGTAATTTTTAGTAAAGCTGTTTCTGTGCTGTGGTATTGTTTTTAGGCAGATTGTAATGGATTTTCAAGGTTATTGGAGTAAATATGATCATTTAATTGATGCAGAACACACTTTTCTAGTAACTTTTTTCTATCATAAATTGATTACAGACGTATTATAAATACTTTGTATTATTTACTCATTTACTCTCACATCGGAGACAGGCCCGATGGGGCGCCGCAAAATGAGGGCACTTACTGCTGAGACGGGGCACGCCGCTGCGAGGGGGTTGAGGGGGAGGGGAATCCCCCAAGACAATTATCCGTCATTTCCTTGCATCTGTAGACATTCCAAGAGCTATTTCGCTGATATTTTCGTCCAAGTAAACGTTCGGGGAGGACATGTTTGGGTCTAAAAAAGGCACTTTCAGCAGTAAAAAAGGGCACTGTCGAAAATTAAGGGGGTGCGCGCCCATCGCGCCCCCTACTGGACCCGCCTCTGTAAACTCGTGAGTTCAGTCTCGTAAAAAGGGTTAGCAGTGGCGTTAGTATTCCCCCAAAATACTCATTTATATAAAACGGCCATTGTTTACGTCCACAACCAACGTACGATTGGCATCACCCTATAAGTTTGGCGAGACAAGATCAACCTGGCTCTAACCGATGATTATCCGTTTGGTGACATAATTGAGGAAGTAATGGTGGTCTGTATCCAGAAACAGCGATTTTAAATGGGAGTAGCCTCCCTCTTTACCAATTGGATTTATTCACTGGATGTCTGCGGCACGGAACCAGGAAATTGTAACTTTCGTTTTGTTATTTTAGGGGAGAATCTCCAGAAGGGAAAAACCAGTGTTAAGCGTGTGTGTTGTTGGTATTATTTTTAGTTTGCCGATGATTCCTTCAGTGTATATATAAAATAAGTAGTAATTCGCGTAGGCACAGAAGTTATGTCTTGCACAATCTAAATCTTAATTTCAGTTTCGCCTGTCCTCTTCAGCTGACTCACTTGTCAGTCACATTGCTGAGTACGGTAAACTAAAAATGGAAATGACTCTTTGAGTTAATTTTGTAAGAACTTTTATGAAGTGGGATCATTTTACTCAGGTAGCACTGAACTATTTTTATGTCAAATAGAAGATGCGGTTATACTCTTGATTATAGGGAGCTGAGGCTAAAAAGTAAAAGCATTCCCGGAGTGAGTAGGCCAAATAATGATAGCTTTATTGTTAAAAAATGCTTTCAAAGATGTGGAAAGAAAAGGAATGGGTTTTAAGCTGTGTCAGCACACCGTTCTTGTCATTTCAAGACATACATATTTGTTGATCGCTGACTTCACCCTAGATAAGGAACGTCATCTCTAAAATCTGTATGTTTCAAGATAAGAGAATTCAGGAACACGTACCTTGCACTTTGATAAAATATTTAAAAATCTGTCAACTGTTTGGTCTACATGTATTTATTTTAACTGTACAAAAATAAAACACTGAAGTTTATGGTAATTACAGTTTATTACAGCGTGTGTAAGGAAAATTTTGTCTGGGTCGTGGAGTTTCTGTATGCTGTTCCGTTCGTCGAGGTTGTCTTTACAAGCCCCTCGATCATGCACCACTGACAAGTGGAACCACAATGAACTTTCTAAGCTGATACCGGAATTGAGCCTGGTTATTAAAGTGCGAATCCCGAATTTCATAGAATCTGAAAATTACAAGTTCGTATACGTATGAAATTTTAACTCCAAAATACAGAGGAATTGTGTATTTACCTTGTCTGAAAAGTTCAGTTCAAAATATTCAGTCGTTTGGACGTGAACGTCAAAATCGCACCACAATCAAATATCCGGACACGAGACTTTTTAAATAGTTGAACTTGATAAATGCGACTACATGCGATACCTATTGTACACTTCATAAATAGAGAGCTTGCGGCACTCAGCATGTAGACGCGTATTATCCAGGCACTTTTTAGGATGCAACCAAGACGCCGGTCTTCAAACACAGAGCAATACCGACAATTGGAAATTTTTTGAAAACGTATCACAACGCTTGAGGTAGTTACTAGGGGCTAAGTTATAAGTTATTAAAGGCCTTTCATACAAAATTAAGCAATTTTAAGCCCTAAAATGTAACTGGGATTATTCCTTTAAGTCAGTGCCTTATTGAACCACGTTTTTTTTAAAAACAAGATTACTTCCTTTCATTTTCGATGAATTAATTGTAATGAATAGCATATCCAATGCTTATTTTCATGCAAACGATTTTTTCAGGATATTGTTTGTTGATGGCATATTGATGGTGTATTGATGGCTTATTGATGGCATATCTATGGGTATTGGTCTAAGTAAAGAAGATACATGTACATCAAATGAAATAGCTATGAGCAGCACAGCTTCTCTTGGTAGAGGTAACTGTAGTATTTATAGGGAGGGTCTATGTATAGATAGAGAGAGAGAAATGGGGTTTAACGTCGACTTGACACAAACCAGATCATTTGGGGACTAACATGTGGTTTTAAATTTATTTCAATTATTCGCTTGCGTGTAGGGGTCTTTAGCAGTGGGAGGAAACCGGAAAACCTGAAGAAAACCACAAGATTGGACAGGCGACCTTGCTACTAGTCATTTACAACCAGAGAATCGAAACATAACATAACATAACATAACACATTACATTTGATATAGCGCACATAACTGCCATGCATTCTATGGCACTTTACAATATCTATGGCGCTTTACAATAACTAGGATACAGCTCGCAGGTGGTAACTCAATATCATCTTCCACAATGAAATCAAGAATTATTTGTCAGTTTAAATCAACATTGGTGTTGTCATAATGCGTTTCAGGGCCATTTGTAACAAGGGACTCAAAGAACAAGGCTAGACATATTCCAAGTACAAGTCATGTCAAACGGTGACCACATTATCGGGAGGGCATGCGCAATAGACTGGTATAACCAGAAGCTAATGATTGCCATTTGATTAAGACTTCTGTCGTATTTCGCCAAACATAACTGATTTGAAATTAAAGAGTCAAAACGTAAACGATTGAATGTAAATCAGTTTATATATATTCATATTACAGTACATTATTATATGCATTACGACCCATTTGTGTCAGGGGGGTTGGGATGGCCTAGTGGTCTAGAGTGCCGCGCTTCGACCTCTAGCTGGCTGGTCACCTCTGGCTTGCGGCTGTGGTTTCGAGCCCTGGTGTGAGTGTATGTGGCATGGAGATAGGGGCGCCTTCTCGACCTCGTGGGTTTCCTCCGGGGACTCCGGTTTACTCCCACTGCTAAAGACCCCTACGCGCAAGCGAATTATTAAAATAAAATGAAAACCATATGTTAGTCCCAAAATGACCTAGTTTGTGTCGAGTGGACGTTAAACCCCATTTCTCTCTCTCTCTCCATTTGTGTCAATTTCTAAGTCCCAAATATTAGTGATTTAGCTCTTTTAAATACTTGTAGTAGAATGTGTATCATTATGTCAGGTTCTCACTGTTGTGCATAGTCGTACGGGGAATTTTTTGACTGGGTGGTTGGTGCCCAAAACAAAAACTAACGGACCGAGTACCGACTATATTTCCGATCCGAATGCTGCTCAGGGCGGTATGTAGGATTTTGAAAGGAGGGGTGCAGCAGAGTGGAAGGGGGAGCGGCGACACCCAGACATCCCCCCCCCCCCCCCCCCCGAAATTTAGGATTGTAACTTCCTGAATTATGGCCCCTGATTGTATGAAAAATGATGTTTTTAGCTTGTGGTTTTCCAGAGCTTAAAATTTTGATCAGATTTAAAAAAGCGTTTGAATATATCACTGTTACTCTGTAAGGTTGGTTAAGTTCCAATTTTGTGGAAATTGAACTAAAACTGCAGGACAAAATGGCCGCCCATGATACGCAAATAGTGTAAACATTCCGTTATATCAAGGTTGTGTATTGTGGAATCTCTAGAAGTCAGAAATTTGATTCAATTTTGATTAAACTTGAAATATATCTTTATAACCCCAAAATCTTGGTCCTGTCGATATTCGCGCATATCGGATCGTAGCTTCTTGAATTATGGCCCTTGATTCACATTGTACTAAAAATCTCTTTTTGTTTAGCTTGTTCTCTATCCATCTCTCGTAAAATGTGGGCGTATCCTGCCTGGCAGCCGCTGGTTTCAAGACAAATCTGCTGTGTGGGCATATTCCAAACTTGATCTGAATGTCTTTGAATCAGTTAAACTTTTAGTTAGGGGGGTTGGATGGCCGAATGGTTAGCACGCGCCACGTACTGTATCATAAAGCCTGTCATTGAGTCAACTGGCGTTGTTTCGAATCCCCAGTTGTAGTGACAAGGAGTCAGGTCGCCTGTCCAACTTCGTGGGTTTTTTCCGGGTCCTCCGGTTTCCTCCCACTGCTAAAGATCCCTACTTTGTAGGTAGAGGTTAAACCCCATCTCTCTCTCTCTCTCTCTCTCTCTCTCTCTCTCTCTGTTAAATTTGAAACTGTAAATCTCTCAACCTGTTTTTGTCTTTACAGATTTGTCTATAGATGCAGTGCCATTTATTCGTGGAAGTAGTTCAGACAAATCAAGCGATAGTCTACAAGATTATGAAATAGTTAAACAAGTGCAGAAGGCGGCTTCACAAGCTTTGTCTACAATTGAAAAACAAACCGACAGTGGCATTAAAGATGAAGTTGACTTTAAGATAAAAAATTACATAGACTTAGGACTCATGCCGCTGGAATTAAAATACGGATATAAAGATGCGGTGATATTATGCAGTGAACATGATTTGTCCGAGGTAGAACAATTCCGAAGCAGCCTTGAAAGTAAAATGTTACTGCTTGGGAGGGAGAGACCGAAAATAGCACTTTTCTGTGAGATAGAGGTAACCCAGAGCAGTCGATTTCGAGCTTTAGAATTTGCTCTGGATCGATGTACATTTGTGTTCCTTTTTATAACTTCTAGTTTTGTAACGGATGCATGGGTTGGATATTCAAGCGAGACCTGCCTCATGGACTCCATTAGTAATCCTAATAAACGCTGGTCCGTGGTACCTGTTTTTACAGATAAGCGAGAAAATTCTGGTTATAAAATCCCAATAAGTATTAATACATTAAAAGGTGTGACATATTGGTCTGGTGATGATTTTTATATTGAGTCTATTAGAAAGCTGTTTGAGGATCGAATGTCTGTTAGAAAAGAAAGGGAGCGTGAGGATAAAGGGAAGCAAAGAGAGTGGGTTTTTCAGTTTGAAGAGGAAATGCATATGAAAGAGATCAGGGAGAAAGAGGAACAATTGAAAGCAAGAGCAAGAAATGAAGAGTTAAAACAGCAGAAAGCCAGCTTAGATCATAGTTCATCCATGCCTATTATTGCTCCTCAAGTATCTGGAAGTGCTCCTCTTGCACAACATTCAAAAAGTTTTGCGGGTCCCAATCCCACTGAGGAAAAGATCTTAGATTACATTAGAAACAATCCCGATGTATATAAATCAGTTTCACAAGGTTCCGGGGTCAATGTACAATCGACGTGTGTTAGGCCTGCAGCAGAACATGCAGAACCAGTTTCAGGAAATTTAGAAGATTTGTCATTGAAACAAAAGTCTACCCTCGTTTGTAATCCAAGTTCATCAAAAGATGGTAAACTTCCAGTGGAATCGACAAGCGATTTTTCCTCATCTGTTGACGATGAAAGTTTTGCTGCCGTTGAGGAAAAGGATGAGAACGCAAATAATGATGATGTTACAGAGGATGGTCCAACAACCTTTGGTGCCGGTATTGCTGGAAGTAGTAAAGTTGAAGAAAAAAAAGTTTTACAGTATGTTCAGGAGATACATCATCACCACCATCATGAGGTTAAAACTTACCATGTGAAAGCTGACAATGTCCAGATTGGAGGACGGAATAAATTGGTCATGAAGAACAGCGACAGGTAAGGAAAGGGAGAGAGAGGATTTACACTAGGTTATTGTGGGACTAACATTTTCTTCAATTTTATTTCCATAATTTGCTCTTGTGTAGGGGGGTTGGGATGGCCTAGTGGTCCAGAGTGCCGCGCTTCGACCTCTAGCTGGCCGATCACCTCTGGCTTGCGACTGGTGTGAGCGTATGTGGCATGGAGATAAGGGCGCCTTCTCAACCTCGTGGGTTTCCTCCGGGCACTCCGGTTTCCTCCCACTGCTAAAGATCCCTACGCGCAAGCGAATTATTGAAATAAAATTGAAACCATATGTTAGTCCCAAAATGACCTAGTTTGTGTCAAGTGGACGTTAAACCCCATTTCTCTCTCTCTTTGCTCTTGTGTAAGAATTTTAAGACTAGGTCATTTTAGGACTAACATTTTGTTCAATTTTGTTTCAATAATTTGCTCTCATGTAAGGGACTTTAGCAGTGATAGGAAACTTGAAGACCTGGAGAAAAACCCACGAGAGTGGGAAAGCAACCCTACTGGAGAGGGGACCTTACTCCTGGTCATGTATAAGCGTGGAATCGAAACACATGCCACTTGACTCAGTAAAAGACTTAATGATGCAACACGCATGGGTTAAACCAGTAGACCTTCCTGCCCCCCCCCCCCCCACCCCCACCCCTCCAGGTAAGATTGGAGGACAGAATAAAATGGTTGTGAAGAAGACTGTCCAACTTTGTGACTTTTCTTTGACTTTTCTGGTTTCCTGCCACTGATATAGACCCCTAGCGAATTATTGAAATGAAATTGAGGCATATGTTATTCCCATAATAACCTAGTTTGTGGACGTTAACCCCCATTTTTCTCTGTCTCTCTTACATTTTTGCATCGATGAATGTAGGCCACGAGCGATACTTTGCCTAGACAGCAGTACTCTGTCTGTTCTTCATCGAATTCCAAATGTCAAGGTCTCAAGGATACTTTGATCGGTATCTCAACAGGTATTCGTCAGGTGTTTTGGCATCTATCCTAACGACTAGAAACTTTTACTTACCAGGCCCTCCATCCTGCAACACTGAGAGACGGAACCGGGCTGGGAAATTTTAAGGAACTTACTCAGCTCAAATCAACCTTCTCTTTAAGACTACTGATTGTTAAAGGACAATATTGGTGCCAGTCATTATCACATATGTGATAGAACTGATTAAATATAATATTAAAGGACAATATTGGTGCCAGTCATTATCACATATGTGATAAAACTGATTAAACACTTTCCAAATATAATATTAACACAGAGATCATCGCTACCATAGAGGAGTAATAAAGGATTCATGAATGGGAAGTGACGAACGTCAAAGGAAAACACGAGTTATCTCTCTATGTGTGATGACAGATAAACGGCCGAATTTCTGCTTACTAATAATTCCTTCGAAGACAAAAAGTTGTTATATGGGATCGCAAGAGGATATCTGACGATTCAATAAAGTAATTAAGTGTCATAAGATAAGAGAACACAGGAAAAATAGAAATACTCCGTACAGCCCCTTGTTTTTATTCATTCTATAGGGGAGACCGGGGCACATTGAACCATTTTGTTCACATACATGTTTGTCCTGATGTTTTTATTAGAAGATCTCTTTATTTCATGATCAAAATTTAAAAACAAAATCAACATGCCCTCTTATATGGATCAAACCCCGGTTTATCTGGATTGTATAGATTAGACATATATGAACTTATTTTAAGTACAAGAATTTCCTAGGGTAAGAAGTTATCATGTACATGTATGGAAAATTTTTCTCTTTTAAGCGCTTTTTTGAAAAATTCACTGCCTAAGAAAATAATTGACAGCATGTGGCTTGTTGATGGAGAAATTGGTCTAAGAAGTTATCTCACTTCTGTATAGTGTTGGGTTGTATAGTATTATTTATAAAAGATATATTCATGGTGGTTCAATGTGCCCCGGTCTCCCCTACATGTACCTTATAAAAACATGGTCATGCACAGACTTTTTTCTGTTTTTCTTTCGGGTTCTCTTACCTAGTGGCAGTCAATTCTTTTTATACGCCCACATTGAAATGTGGTCGTATATAGTCGTCGCCCCCGTCCGTCTGTCCGTCCGTCGGTCCGGCATCCACAATTGCTTGTGGACGCTCTAGAGGCCAAAGTTAATATCCGATTGACTTTAAATTTATACACAGTGTTTACAGTCATGAGACGAAGAAGCCTATTTTTTTTCAACGACTTCCCATAATAACTACCAGAGTTATGGCCCTTGATCACTTCAAAAATCTTGTGGACGCTCTAGAGGCCAAAGTTAATATCCGATTGACTTTAAATTTATACACAGTGTTTAAAGTCATAAGACGAAGAATCCTATTGATTTTTAGCGATTTCCGATAATTAGTGCAAGAGTTATGGCCCTTGATCACTTCAAAAAATCTTGTGGACGCTCTAGCGGCCAAAGTTAATATCCGATTGACTTTAAATGTATATACAGTGTTTAAGGTCATGAGACGAAGAAGCCTATTGATTTTCAGCAATTTCTGGTTATAACTACCAGTTATGGCCCTTGATCACTTCAAAAAATCCTGTGGACGCTCTAGAGGCCAAAGTTAATATCCGATTGACTTTAAATTTATACACAGTGTATACGGTCATGAGACGAAGAAGCCTATTGATTTTCAGCGATTTCAAATAATGACTGCCAGAGTTATCTCTCTTGATCACTTCAAAAAATCTTGTGACACTATAGAGGCCAAACTTACATTTGTGTATCATCCGCAAACAAATTCTTATCAGATTTTAGTGTATTACAAATGTTTCATTACCGAAAAAAGTAAAAATATGCGACAACCCTTGTTGACTGCCCGGACGATTTAGCTGCTGTGGGCGTATGTTTCGTTGCCTGCCAACTTATCTTTATGAATTGTAAGATATTCTCTCACAGTATCACACAGCAACTTTAGGTCTTCGAAGGAATTATTAGTGAGCAGATATTCACCCATGTATCTGTTATCACTAGTCACTTCAGTTAGTTATATAGAAGAATAACTTGTGTTTTCCTTTGGCGTTCGTCACTTCCGATTCATGAATCCTTTATTACTCCTCTATGGTAGCGATGATCTCTGTGTTAATATTATATTTGAAAAGTGTTTAATCAGTTCTATCACATATATATGTGATATTGACTGGCACCCTATCCCTGACCTTTCTAAATTTACTACCAGCAGACGCACAACAGACAATGGTATCAAGGATGGAAATCTGAACTTAGACATCCCTGATTTATTTTCTTTGTGAGGAAAGACTGTTAAAATGTACGATTTATTTGTTATAGAGAAAATCAGCAGTATAGTGAGGAAATGGACGAAGAAGAAGAAGATGACGATATAAAAGAATATGAATTTGAAGGCAGACAGTATAAAAACCATCCACTAGAAACAGAAGATGAAATTACGAACGTTAAATCTCTGAACGACCCTGACAAATCAGATTCCTAGAACTTTCACAATTTGTAAATATTATCTTCTAACTTTTTAACAGTCTGATAAAAACACAGATCCTATTTCGTTTCGTTTTTTATAGGTCAAAATTTCATTTTACTTGTCTTTACTACACTAGGATCTGGAAGAGTTGTCATCATTGACGTGTTCTGGATGATGTTAGATCCAATGAAACGGTATGTTACGGCGAGCATTTGGTGTGTGGTGCACAGAACTGTTTGTAATCCACTAGAAACATAAATACTGATTGGTTAATGAAATGTCTGACGTCATTGGTCAAAAGCCGCTCCTATCACCTGAGACTATTGCTACAAGCGGTCAGATCTTTGTGTAGTGTTGGCCATCGATTTCGATAGTATAAAAAAATAAAACGAAATATATATCTGTATTTTAATCCGATTGCTTTTTTATAAATCATGTAAATTGCTATACGCAATCATGGGTTCTTGTTTGCAAAAGCTTAAAGCTGCAATTTCATATTTTTAAGTTATATTTTTTAAAATATATTAAAATAAAGCCTATAAACAGTTATCTATAAACAGTCCTACCTTGTTAAAGAAAAATCCTATTAGTCCTATAATTCAATATTGCCAGTTGAGAAATTGGCAAAATTGTCATTTTCAACTTCAAATTCAAATGTTTGAAGATAGCTATTGCATGGGGGTAAAAGAAAAACAAGGGAGGTAATTGTGTTATTATTCCCTGTGTGATCGATTTCTTAGAGTAGGAAATAATGCATATGATCGAATAATAGTGAGTAATCAACCTATTGAGCAAAAGACAGAAATAATTATGTTTTGACTTTCTTAGAAAATATTAAATTCTCGCTTTATGAAGCTATACTATTGTAAAACTACTGTAAAGGCAGAATCATAGATTTTTGGGCGAAATCCACTCCCTAGCCTTGCACACTTAAAAATCTACCTTGCAGCTTTTTTTCATCAGTCATTAGATAATTAATATTAATTGATGTAAGCAATAATGCTTCCATATTATGAATGCTTTAGAAGCTAGATTATTGTAAGAAACACAGATATCTGGCCGAATATCATCATCCTTTCCTTTGCACACTAAATATTAGAAATAAGATTAATTCTATATAAGGCTAAAAATGACCAACACAGAGTTTATGAGGCATTAAGGTCCTTTCTATTTTATCCACCTGGTTGAACTACAAACTCCCTCCCCTCTTCTGGTTCCATCTTTTTCATAAGGCCAACTTTAGGTTTGGTCAAAGGTCAAGTGGTGTAAAATCCCAGCTCTAACCCTTCACCTAGCCCTTACACCTTACACAATTCTTAAACCTAACCTACAATCTCGCCAACAATCATGTGCACTAACGTTTTTTACATCTCGGCAACCTTGACAAAAATTAAGCTGGCCTTAACAAATAGCTTAAACACACCCAATCAAATAATGTTATATGATGATGTCACTTGCCTTGATTTTATGCAGGAAAAGCCTATTCTTAAAAACATATCATTTAAAGTTTTGGGGAGAAAGAACCATACATGTAAAAAGAGGTATCGAAATTCTATGATTCAAAGGTGTGATAAAAATTTGTTACCAATGCGAACTTCCCAAAGTTGTAGGCGGTTTGTTAGGGGAGTTATTCTGTATTTGTGTGTGGTTTAATGTTCGAGAGTAAGACAGTAATTAATAAGTTAGTTGAATATATTACAAAATGTTTTGCTCGGGACTAGACACTATCCTGCACCTCATTTCAATGAAATCGTCATCTAGTATAAAATGAAGTACCGTTAACATGTTGCCCGTATCATTAATGGTTTATTGACGTTAAAAGATGAGGTCACATCTGCGATAATGCTTGCTATAGGAGAGTCTGTGAAATGGACGTCACACTAATAAATATTGTTGACTTGTTGATAAAAGTATAATTGTGTCACCTGAATAATTTCAAATTGTTCTTATTTTTGATGCAACATAATGCATACATTAAGAACACTATATTAATTTTGGAATTAATTTTAATGTCCAATTGGGCATATTCCTGGTGAGACAATTTAGCACTTTTGGAAAAAAGCGTCTGACATGTTCGCAATATTCAGGCGAAATCCCATCCCTGCTTTGGATGTCTTGACTGCTTTGTAACATAAATAATATTAAATCTTTAAATGACATCTAGAAGCATGGATTACTTTTCATAACAAAACACAACAAATGTGTTATATGGATATAACTACTTCTCTATAATTTAATTACGACAGTTCGTAACACATACAGGTCACGTTTTCAAGTTAATGTTAATGTTCAATATGTGATGATTTTATTCGCCACCATTAAATATTTTGTATAATATTAACATTCAATTATGGGATATGAAAACAAGCTGGAGCTTTTACAAATTTATCTCTCAATGTGCTGTGATTTAAAAGAGCATGTTCATTTTGTGTATTAGAATGTTTAAATTATGAAATATGAGAGATATAAAGGTATAAATATTATAACTTATCTTGTTGAGTGATAGTGCCTCTTGAATCTTGTTTTATAGCATACTGTGTAATATTGAAACTGTATTCCGATTGTATTATGTTGTTTTTGTGGAAGTTTTGTTTAAGGATACATTATGGGAGATTAGTTTACGGGTTGGCAGTTCTCACTACAATAGTTAAAAACTCGATAATGTAAAGGCACTTTGCTGAAAATTTCAGTCAAAGTGATCCACTATGGACCTAAAATTAAGCAAGTGAAATTTCAGCCTAACCTTGATCATCATAACTAAAATCGGTACGGTAAAAAGCATAGTCTCGATTATCCATTTAATAATTAAATCAATAAGGAAAGTTATGCAGTAAATCGGACCATAATCCACCAAAGATCGCAGGCTATCGATGTGATCGAGAGTTGATTATGATCTGGATAAGTTAATTAATGTCTTATTAATAATTTAGGTAACATTTCAGGCCTAAAGAAAGAGTTACAATAGGCAGATTTAGCTCTTGCATAATGTATGTTTAATAATTGTATTGTTTTGTAACCTGTAGTTGGTTATCTACACTGGAAATTCACTAGCTATTGGTGTGCATGTTTTATATCTGTGATAGATTGTTCTCTCTATATTAGACAGAAAGGCTTCACTATAACACCAGGCCTAGAAATAAGAGATTTAGTTGTGACTGACAAAGTTTCAGGAGCAATGAGTTATTGGCTGATATTTTGAACTGGGTGCCAGACTAAATTCAATGAAAACACAGAAAAAAAAACAAAATCAGTGGCAATGATGAATGCTGGAAGGATGGTACCTGACAATGTATGTGACCGGTATTTTATTTCCAGGCTTGTATAACCATGGACCTGCTTTAATACTGATAAGAGTTATGCCCCTTTATTTTCGGTAAAAATGTCCGACAATAAAAAAATTTGAAATCTCTACACCATCGTCGTGGTCTTCGCCTTATATATAGCAAACCAACTTATTATGAAATTCCAGTGTAAACTTGTTTAATTGTTTGATAGTGCTCATTAAAGGGGAGAGAGAGAGAAATGGGGTTTAACGTCCACTCGACACAAACTAGGTCATTTAGGGACTAATATGGTTTCAATTTTATTTCAATAATTCGCTTGCGGGTAGGAGTCTTTAGCAGTGGGAGGAAACAGGAGTTCCCGGAGGAAACCCACAAGGTTGAGAAGTCACCCCTATCTCCATGCCACATACGCTCACACCAGGGATCGAAACCACAGCCGCAAGCCATATGTGACCGGCCAGCTAGAGGTCGAAGCGCGGCACTCTAGACCACTAGGCCTCCCCCCCCCCTCAATAAAGGAGTTTAACATCTTTTGATTTGTAACAAAAAGTTTTCATTTGATTAGGTCTTTTATCTTTGAGTATCAAACTCTATCCTCCCACAGCTAAAAACCCTTACACAGAAGCCAATTGAAATATAGTATAATTGAACCATATGTTATTCTGAAATGGCCCCCTCTCTCTCTCTCAATATCTCTCTCTCTTGAAGCAATTCAAAGAATGGAAGTCCGAAACCCTCACACTACAAACATAACCAAAGAAATGAAATTGTGTTTGTCTCAAAATTACCTAGTGTTAAAAAAGATGTTAAACCCTATTCAGTTAAAAAGCCGTGGAATAGGCAGATTAAGCTCTTGTATAATGTAGGTTTAAGGTGACAATGATCATATGTCAGTTGGAATATCTGCTGTCGTTCATCATTGTTTCATCATACTAATTAAGTTCTGGCCCCGAGTTCACATAACATTCTCAAGACTTAAGTTGAGAATTTGCTCAAAATTACAGCCCTTTATAATAATTTTGTGGTTTTAATGTATCAAATACATCAATAAGAAACTATGTGCAAACTTTTGTGTTACTGGATCAAAGATATTTCTTTTAAACAGTGATTGAAAGTTGAGCAAATTCTCAACTTAAGTCTGAGAATGCTTTGTGAACTTGGTTGGGCCCTGGTTAGGCTTTATAATTGGCTGTGACACTGATTCGTTATGTATGGCTGTATTCTTTTTATGATTGGCCATGTATAGCTCTTCATGTTAGGATTTGGTTAACCTACTTAATTATCTTGCTTGTATTATTCTAGATTATAAACATTTCACCTTTCAATACAATTCAACAGTGTCATGGTGGGTGGCATGCCATATTTACTTGATTAATTGCCGGTATTCGACAATGAATGAAATATATATTGAACAAATTGTAACTGTTTAATTGTCATGGTTTCAGTGAATGTATGACGTTTCTAACTCTGTGCTGTGTTTTGGGTGGGGATGGATGGCTGAGTGTTTAGCATGTGCATGTTCAGTCATGAGGTCTTCACTGAGTCAACTGGCACGGTTTTGAATCCCTGGTTGTACGTGACATTGAGTGAGGTACATGTAGCCTGTCCAACCTCACGGGTTGTCTCCAGATCCCCCAGTTATCTCCCATTACTAAAGACTCTGACCACCGAGCGAACTATTGAAATAAAATTGAATCATATGTTAGTCCCGAATTTACCTAGTTTGTGTCACAGTCAACCATGGTTGGTGGTTAGGTCATTTTGTGACTAACATGTCGTTCAATTTTATTTCAATAATGTGCTCGCGCATATGGGTCTTTAGCAGTGGGAGGAAACTGAACAACAGGAAGAAAACCCAAGAGGATGGATAGGCGAGTCTTCTCCTTGTCACATACAACTGGAGAGGAGTCAAAACCATGCGCTAACCATTCGACCATCCAACTCGCCCCTCACCCCACCAATTCCTAAATGAACATGAATGTTTATATATTGTTTTATAATATAACATATTGGATATGCATTAAAAATGTTGAAATTCATAAATGTGTTTATATATGTTGTTGAGATTTCTTGATTTCATGTTCATATGGATAACATGTTCCATAATGTTTACAAACATGCTACTAACTATCCGGTGATACCAACAGTAGAATACATGTACATACTATTATGTTGATTACATGTTCCATATGTTTGCTTATAATCAAGATCATGTTGATTACATGTTCCATGTTTGTTTACATGTTCCATGTTTGTTTACATGTTCCATATGTTTGGTTACATGTTCCATGTTTGTTCACATGTTCCATATGTTTGGTTACATGTTCCATATGTTTATTTACATGTTCCATATGCTTGTTTACACGTTCCATATATGTTTGTTTACATGTCCCATATGTTTGATATATGTTTGTTTATAATCCACACCATGTTGATTACATGTTCCATGTGCTTATTTAACATTTTGATTACATGCTTGTTTACTTGTTTGTTTATTAATGCTAATAACTATCTGGTGATATGAACTAATACACAGTAGAATACATACGTATATATAATATATAATTAAATGTAATTATTGTATATAACTCATAATAAAATTATACAAATATAATGCCACTTTCATTTTTCGGCTAAAAGTTACATCCACTTTCATCTTGGGTGATAGCGTATGTAGAGACACGCTAAATGCTGCTCAAGGTTTTTATTTATAACCTGATAGCCACAGTGGCTAAGTGGGTAAGACGTTGGCTTGCTAGTCTGGAGGTCGAGTTTTCGATCCTGTATTGGTCAAGAAAGTTTGTGATTTTCAGACTTGGTTTCCCCTTGTCAGTGGTGCAGACAACGTATAGATGCAACGAAAAACCAAGGTCTCGTGTACAAATTGGCCATAGTGCATCTGCCCAGGCAAAATTTCCCTCGTGGAACAATGTATGACGTATCCCGTCTTCATTAGCTCAGTCGGAGCAGTAAGAGTCAAACCCCCTTACTTCACAAACATTCAGCGAGAGATCGTAAATTTGATCCTAGTGTTCGCCGAGAAAGTTACTGTGGGAAAATGTCCGAGTATCCGTGATCGTGAAATAATGTAGATCTTCAATATCTGACAAGTTATAAACATTCTCAATGGTTTTGGTAGGAGCGGGTCGGGGCTCCCGTTTTTTCAATTAGCCTGTCATTACTGACTGGCAGTGATATTGCCCTACGATTAGAATTTGACAGAAATTAAACCAAATCCATAATAAAACCAGTTAAATTTATGGTTTTATGTGTAAAATCATTTAAAATATAGAACAAATAGGGGTAATGCTAAAAGTATCTTGCTTATCATGTTCCTTAAACAACGCCCATGAGTTATACAACACCTAACCGTTGCTTCAATACTCAGCAATTCCCGAACTCTTGAGCCCGTTGTTTTTACACGTGACTAATTGGCATTGTCCAATCAGAGGTCGTGACACATAACACACTGTAAACAAACAGGGTTTACAGCCGTTGAAAGTTTTTTTTTAAAATTGAGAAACTCATGGAAAACCAGCAACTTTGACATTGATCGTTCTTTGAACTTTGCAACCCGATTGTCACATGTAGGCATTTTGGGCTTGTTACCCAATCGAACTTAGTGGAAGATGCAGGGTATTACGTGAAGGGCTTGATAAGATGTACGTAGTTAAGGCGAGATCAAGCCTTCTATTGAAGATGCTTGCTTATCGGAGTTTGACAAAATACATTAAAGATTGACCAGCTGTAAGAATTGTGACGTAGAAGCCCTGCCCCTAAACAGGTTATCTGGAAGTTCAGTGGCCTTGTAATCTTCAGTGATTCGCTCCTGATCTTGCTCTGCCACTGTTTTCTATACACCAAGGCAACATGCAACAACGAACATCGCGAAATTGTAAAACCACGTCACATAGTGATATGCACGCCACGTAATGACAAAATTATATTACGTAATGGAATATATGCACACCACGTAATATCAATAATTACATTGATAACTCGTGGCACGTAATACACAAGTAACATCACGTAATGGTCAAACCACATCACATAATGTACACCACGTAATGGAATGTTCCTACCACGTGATAGAATACACACATCTCGTAATGAAATATGAGCAACATGTAGCCTAAAATAATAACCGCAATATACACATAAAGAAATAACTACAGCACGCCGAAACTAAGAACCGCATTAACGTCGTAAACGACAATACTACTGTATATACCGGAAAACACCACGATATACTGAATACCGGAAACCATTATATACCGGAAAACACACTTAATACCGGAAAACACCCTAAATAGGTAGCCCGGAGCCTGATCCTCCGGGCTGTGTGTTTTCCGGAGAACCAGGCTCCGAGTTGCCTATTTAGGGTGTTTTCCGGTATTTAGTGTGTTTTCCTGTATTTAGTGTTTTCCGGTATTTAGTATAACATGTTGTTTTCCGGTATATAGTATAACCCGTGGTAAAGGCCAGTACCGTTTTAAACATATCGTTTTCAAAATTAGTGTGAATCATTCAGTTCGTTATAGGGTGAAGCCAGGGGCGCCGGAACTCGGGTACCAGGGTATACAAATGGTACCCTGCCCTTTTCACTAGTGTATTCGTTTTTAAATGATAGATATGTAACTGCACTCTGGCCGGTAGCGAATCATATATTTTAAAGGCTCAATACCACTCTTGTTGTAACTGAATAATATGTCACAATCTTTATTCTGGTCAACAAATTGTACTATTTTACAATATTCCAATTACAAATAATTTCATCTTAACACACGTAATTCAAAAAAATTGGAAAAATTCAACTAAATGATTTGAAAAGCCTAACGTAAACTTTTTCAAATGTTACTTGGATTTAAAAACGGTTTCGAACCCTCTGGACAAGTAAAATGGGATGTAATGGATAATTTTCACAACATCTAGTACTTAGAATAAGGCTTTTAATTATTTTCTGGGGCTGTCAAGCCAGCAAGAATGTTATTGTCTCATTAAAGGGTTTTATTTTGGAATTTGGAATGCTAGGGGCGCTTTAAACAGCGTTCTCGGAACGGACAAATTTCAAATTTTTCTGAAAAGTCTTTGAAATACAATGAAATGGGGTTTAACATCCTACTCTTCTGCACCTAACCTGGGCTAAAGGAAGACAGGTATTCACCATACAGTGTGCTATAAGGGATTTTTTTGGTCCGAGCAGCGGCGCTACGGCCTCCTTTCATATCTAATTCAGACTGCCAAGGGATCTTTCACGTACACGCTAATGTGTACACAGGACCTCGGGTTTTCGTCCCATCCGAACGACTAGACAGCTGTCCTTGTCAGGCCCTCCGTTCTGCATCACTGACAAAAGTCTTTGAAAGGATATATCTCGCACCAGTCAGGTTAGAAACTTATTGCTGTATTTTGTACGGCAAACGTAATCATAGTTTTTGGTCAGTTCGTCCAAACAGGGATTTTTTTACCGCATGTTAAAAAAATGGGCCGCCGGAGTGGTTACAAATACTGCCGTTAAATATTTAATAATTAATGGGTTGACTTTGTAGACGAACGAGGCCTTGACCATTTCTAAGACCCAGAGGGCTACTGGGAATAGCCTACGAAATTGACACCACAGCCTAGTCAACCCTTGTCTACATCATTAGTAATGTATTATACTAGGACTGGTCACGCAGCAGGACATACCGATGACATAGTTCTGGAAGGTTTAAGTGCCACTTATGACCTAAATAGCTTTTTTGCATGGGATCACTTATCACATCGGGGGGCTTCTCTATGCAAAATTTCAGAACTATCATTTCGTAACTTCCATCAAACAATTTTAAGACTTAAGTGTTAAAACACCTTTCAGAAATATGACATCGATACCGGGGTTGAGCGAGCCTACCCAGCTTGGATTCCCATTGTCGACGGCACAGCGTCTAAGATTTTTTTTGCAGTGATTAGAACCACCACCTATATGTACCCTTTCCTAAATTAAGACTTGAATATGCAAATCAACAAATAATGAAACATTCTAGAAGAAATGGAAATTAGATTTATTTACAATTGTGATGAAATAAAATTCAAATCTTCATTATGACATGCAATAGTGTTTCTGTGAAAAAGAAATACGTTTGAGTATTATGGCAAAACAACAGATCAAATCCACAATACCGGAAAAGATGATGTGATGCAAAATGCAGATTTATATTTCGTTTCGTTTTCAATATATTATTGGTGGCCCAAAGACAAGTAAAACGAAGTTTTGAACTATAAAAAACGAAACGAAATAGGATCTGAGTTTTAATCAAATTGAAACAAAATGTGCATTTAATGTCCTCACAAAACGATGCTGCTAAAGCATAGCGGTATTTTGAAACCATGGTTTGCTGCTAGAACCACACATCATAACACTACA
The DNA here is from genome assembly GCA_963678685.1 of Patella ulyssiponensis. Taxonomy (NCBI): domain Eukaryota; kingdom Metazoa; phylum Mollusca; class Gastropoda; family Patellidae; genus Patella; species Patella ulyssiponensis. The sequence continues at coordinate 79,093,282 of OY783228.1, forward strand.
GGCCTACGTCTTTAATTTTCAGAGAATTCTGTCCAATAAACGGCTTATTGTATAACAGTAACACCTTTTATCTCGAAATTCACAAATATTCACATTCGTCAAAGTCTGCTGTTGTTTCAAATGGCGCGGAACTGTCCAAGTCAATCACACCGGAATCGCGATTTTTCTTCTTGGTACTTTCTGAATAAATGACTTCGGTTTCCTCATTGCTGCCAACATCAAGTTCCTTCAATTTATCTCTACCATCTTCTGAGACGGAACCGTCTGTCGCTCGGTAGCTTGTCGGACTAAACGGAGTCTCTGGATCTTCGTCTCCTCTATACGACAAATTTGATCGCAGTTTCACGCGCGGAATGCCGAAACTAAGGAAAGACTCGGCATCCAGATGGAAGCCATCTTCGCCATGGACGTAATCGTGAACAGCTCTTGAGAGCGCAAACTCCGACACACCTCGTCCAATTCCAAAACGAGGTTCTGTCAGTGATTTTATAATCCTCGTGTGTGGCTTGATATGTTTCTTGGAATTAGGGTAGCTGAAGATACGATGGCGTTCTTCGATCAAGTCCACCATGTCACTGTTTAACTTGGTCCGCCATGTTGTCCACTCATGGAGGCCGGGTGTTGATTTCAGGACTGCACTGTTGCTAACGAACACAGTGTCGTCAGCTGTAAGCACTTCAACAGAATTCCTGAAGAAAATGTTACAAAAGTAAAAGCTATATTTAGGTGAGGAAAAAAATAAAAGGAGAGGGAGAGAGAGAGAGGGAGAGAGGTCATTTCGGCACTAACATATGGGTTTAATTTTATCAATAATACGCTTGCGCGTAGGGGTCTTTATTAGTGGAAGGAAACCGGCATACCGGGAGAAAACCCACGAGGTTGGACAGGCGACCCTACTCCTATGGCCCTGTTTTATATCAATTTCCAACGGCCAAGGGACCTTTTACGTGCACACCAATGTGTTCACGGGAACTCGGGTTGTCGTCACATCCCAAGGACTATAAGTTATCTCTTGTCAAGCCCTCGGTCTTGCGCCGCTGACAAAGAAGAACCACGCCGGAAAATCCCGATGAGCTTTCTTGGCCAATGGAGACCTGAACGTTAGCGAGTCAGTGTCTTACTCACTGAGCCACCGTGGATTCCACCCCGCGTATACCGTGGCATCATGTTAAAGACCCCCCTATTCATTATATATTGTGATGTGTTGTTTTAATAGCTTATTTGACTTAATAGATTTCTCTTAATATCCCTGACATGGCAGCTGTCTAGTGTTTCGGATGGGACGAAAAACTGAGGTCCTGTGTACACATTGATGTGCACGTAAAAGATCCCTTTGCAGTCGGAATTCGATATAAGAGTAGGCCGTAGCGCCACTGCCCAGTTAAAATTTCCCTCATAACACACTGTATGGCGTATGCCCGTCTTCATTAGCCCAGTTTAGGAGCAGAACAGTAGGACGTTAAACCCCATTTCGTTTCTTTTAATACCACTTATACTTTTATACCTGAAGCCATTAATCGTGTAACTTTGAAATCGATGGTGGACAGCCAACTCATTAATAGTTTAGACTGTATGATAATAAGCTTAATCCTTATTTCGTCATATACATGACCAAGTTACGTAAATTTGTGCGTTACCCTATATTTAGATTCAATCGCGTCTGTGAAGCAGAAGGGGGCGTATTTTTAACTTGTTGTATCGCACATACTGACTCTAGGGAGGTAAGCAAGGTCTTATTTTCTCACTAAAATGTTTCTTCACATTGTACATAACAGGCGTTCACAGTGACTGACACACGGCCGTTGAGCTGTAAAAAGTTGCCAAGTGGTATTGGCTGAATGTTTTTCGACAATGATTCAATAGAGCGGTTCCTAAACGTACAGGGCGAGTGTGATGAGACCTACGTTCAGAGCTGAACTAGGGAGAATCAACTTCGGCCTCCAGATAAGTGAAATGAAATAGGTTTAACGACCTACTGGATCTACTCCGACTGGGCCAATGAAGACGGGCGTATACGCCATACAGTGCGCTATTAGGGAAATCCAAAACTCATCGGAAACGAGCCATATGCCATTCTTATTGGCAGAATTTGGTATTCATGGTGACTCGGATATCAGATCATATTCCTAACCCAAAATAAGACAGTTGTGTTAACGAGAAACTTCAACTTTTAGTGGGGTTGGGAGGGGACGACCCCAATAATCATTCTAAACAAAACAAAATAATGACACATGAGATCGGGTCAATCAAATGAATTGAAAAATATAAAACCAATACGTAAGACAAAATATTCAACAACAATGAAATATTGAGACACAAAAATGAGAGTCACATCAAACATGAATGCCAAAATACAATATACTGACACAAGGTCAAAGCAACGAGGATTATCTCCTCAAAACTGGATTAGGTATACGATTGTCTCGGGAGTTACCTGAAAACAAAAGAGATGATAAAAATCTAAAACCATAAATTGCCCAACCTTCTAGAAGCATTGATTGTTGGTGTTTTTTCTTGTCGATCAAAATGGACCTCCATCTTTGTTTTCATCAACTGTTTTGATTGTTGTTCGTGACGTATACATTCTCACCAACTGTTCTGGAGATTGAGTTTGGGCGAGTGATTAGTGTTCACTCGACCTGAATGATTACATCAGCAGGCGTGGGCCAATTAGTAGGGTTATGGATTTATTGTATACAATGAATGCTGTAACACCAAAATCACCCGAAGAGCTTAGGAAATTGAACGTGACAATAAGGTCGTTAGTGACCCATGGGTGACGAAAGGTTAACAAATGCACGTTGGATCAGAAAGTCTTATCATCGAGACAACTGGCGTGGTTTCGATTCTACACAAGGTGTAAGTGGAGTCACCTGTCCAAACTCGTTGGATTTCTCAGGATCCCCCAGTTTCCTCCGCTGCTAAAATCAGACCGCTACGCGCAAGCGAATTATTGAAATAAAATTGAACCATATGTCAGTGAATAAATGACGTAGTTTGTGTCGAGTGGACGTTACCCTCAACCGTCTCTTGTGGTGTCAGAATGTCCTGGAATTAGAGGCCTTTACTGTCAAATGATGGATCCTTTTCGTGAAAATTGGTCGGCAATACGACCCAAGAGAGTGAGTACAATCATACCTCTGGAATACCCCTGGAACTAGATTTATGAGAGAGAGAAATGGGGTTTAACGCCCACTCGACACAAACTAGGTCATTTCGGGACTAACATATGGTTTCAATTTTATTTCAATAATTCGCTTGCGCGTAGGGGTCTTTAGCAGTGGGAAGAAACCGGAGTACCCGGAGAAAACCCACGAGGTTGGACAGGCGACCCTACTCTTTGCCACGTACAACCGGGGATTTGAAACCACGCCAGTTAACAGACCGTATGATACAACGCGCGCACGCTAACCATTCGGCCATGCAACAGCCCCCCCCCCCCGGTTTATAAAGTCACTCAAAATCGAGGTCAACAGGGCCTTACTTTACCCCAGTAATAACTTTTTGGGAGAATAAAAAAAAGGCTAAGCTGATAATAAACTGTTTTTATATTTCAAGTCGAAGACGAAGAAGAATATGGATTCCATACAAATTCTGAGATGAACATAATGACGACATCTACATCATGAAACTAAAACGGATATAAAATTGTTCACGTAATATATTTTCAGGAACACTTGATACCACTTGTCTTTTAGGGACATTTGTATCGCACTCCCTAGTTTTATTAGTTGTCTACCTGCATTAATATTGTCCGTGGTATATATAGTATTGGCGTTGAAGATATATCCTAACACCATTAAAACGAACAAATATATTATTTCGAATATATAAATATGTAGTTTCAAAACCACTCGGGAGATCCCGGTAATCTCCCTTTCCTTACGTTTGACCACGAAGTTTATTCGTAAAAAAAGTAGTGATTTTTTCCTAGTGATCTTATGTCTAAGGCGATGAAGTAATACAATGCCAGTGTATCCCTTACGGAGGTAATACGACGTATTTTGTTCCGCATAGGATGGATAAACAAGGATATCAAAATGGCACCCTTGCTGTAATCCTTGAGCATTAAAGATACATTATGGGAGATTAGATAGCGAGTTGGCAGTTCTCACTATAATGGTTAGATACTAAATACTGTAAAGGCAATTTGCTGAAAATTTCAGTCAAATTGATCCATTATGGACCGAGAACTAAGCGGATGAAAGTTCCGCTTAGCCCCGATCATCATTACTGAAGTCGGTAAGTCAAGACTAATAGTCTCGATTATCAATTTAATCGTTAATCACGAAGGAAAGTCTTTCAGCAAATCTGACTGCAATCCAACAAATATCGCAGGCTAGCCTTGACATCGAAAGCTGACTATGGTCTGGATAAGTTAATTAATGTCCAATCAATAGTATTATAACATTTCGGGCCTAAAGAAAGGCCTACAATTTTGCTCTTGCATAATGTATCTTTAAAGTTGTTTGTGATCCGAATGCTGATACCATGTTTACGCAATTAGTCACTGCACAATTGACGCATCCTGTGTTCAACAATTATTCTAACCATGCATGTTACCCCCTGGTGATCGAATGCATATTGAGATTACCACGAAAAAAAAACCGATTATTGCATTAAAGTCTCAGTTGTATGAATCTTTCAACTGTACAAGACTGCGAGGGTTCTGACTTGATTATCGTTTGAAAAATCAAGTCGACAAAGTGAGGGCGACGATTGTCGGGTTAGTTTGTCGCGTTGTCGGGTTGATTTTGTCGACTTGTCGCCTTCACAACCCGACAAGCCGACAAGTCGACAAGACGACAAAATACAATTATTTCGCCTTGTCGTGCCACGACTTGTCGGCGACTTGTCACCTTCACAACCAGACAAGTCGAGAATGTAGAATAGCCACTAAAAGGCACCATAAAAAAAACGATCACATATTTAAGTATAAAAGTATACACTTTAAAACGTGGTTTTAGACAGTGGTATTTCAATACTGCGCAAAAATCAAAATGATCACTGCACATTTCAGGTTGATCACCGCGCATTTCATGATGCTCACTGCACATGCCATGACGATCACTGCACACATTTCACGATGCTTAAATTACTGCACATGTCATGCTGGTCACTGCACATGCCATGCTGATCACTGCACATGCCATGCTGATCACCGGACGTCATGCTGATCACTGCACATGTCATGCTGATCACTACAGGCCATGCTGATCACTGCGCATGTCATGACAATCACTACACATGACATGTCATAATGCTCACTGTCTATATCATATTGACCACAACCCATTTCAAGTTGATCACCGCACTTGGTAATTACTGTAAATGTCAAGACAATCAGTGCACTTGATAAGTGCTGTACATGTCACGATGATCAACGCACTTGTAATGATAATCCCTGTATATGTCACGACAATCACTGCACATCATAATTAGTAACTGCACATGTCGTGATTATCAGTGCACTTGTCATGATTATCACTACACGTCATTATTATCGCTGTACCTTATGATTACCAACGCACATGTCAGGATTATTATTGCACATGTTATGATTATCACTTCACAGGCCATGGTTATCACTGCACGTCATTATCATCACTGTACATTTCATGATTATCACTGCACATGTCATGACTATCACTGCACGTCATGATTATCACTGCACACTTCACGATTATCACTACACATTTCATGATTATCACTGCACATGTCATGACTATCACTGTACATGTCATTACTATCACAGCACCTTTCATGATTATCACTGCACACATGTCATTATTATCACTGCACATGTCATGATTATTACTGCACAGCATTTCAAGTTAAACCCAGCTCACCAATTCATGTTGATCACTGCATAGCATTTCATGATGATCACTGCACAGCATGCCATGTTGATCACTGCACAGCATGCCATGTTGATCACTGCACATTTCATTCTGATCACTTACACATTTTGGAAATAGTAGCTGGTGATTTAATTTAGTAATATCGTAGACAACGCATTTTGGACAGGCCCGTAAAAAAGTACCCCCCCCCCCATGTAAAAATTGTCGACCATAAAAACAAAAGATATACATTGTCCCTCAATTTTACAGCGCCCCTGAGTACACTTCCCGCCCCCGTCGTTGCTCTGAGCTAGTTACGGCCCTGATTTTGGAAGTACTGCCCGCGCATTTTACACCCTGTGGTATAGGCCGACGAGAAAACAGCGACACTACGATTGTATTGTACTTTGTATTTTATGTCTCTCTTGGAATGTCTCAAAATCCCGTATCCTCCAAACTAGATTCAATGACGTAATCATCAACTGTGCCATTGCTATTATCCCAATATTTATCAAATCTCGTTTTTCCACGCTGTAGCGCTGTCCTGTTCTGAAATTGCGCACACTGGAAGCGGTCGCGTTTCACAAACTCCGTATAATAATAATCCAAGGACATTTCAGCCTCTTCTCGCCGAATGTATTTGATCATGAGGAGCACCATACTTAAAGCGTAAAAGGATAAAACACATATTATGTACAAAAAGGCATCAAATTCGTGATTCGCATCGTTCATATCGGTCGAATTATAAATTTCCGCATAACTTCCGTTTTCACAGTAAACGTAATCGGTGTCGTTTCCTAGCAACACGTTTAGCAGAATTGCGCTGTTATTAACTTCAATGTTTTTTATTAATTTCATTTCCTATATCATTACAAGTTGAACAGCTAAAACGGCAGCCAAATCTTCCCGTGTCCGTCTGCTGGTTAAAGATATATCACACTGCTGGCTTAAATCCAATCATCGGAATTGATCTCCCCAGCTGTGCTAATTTCCACTTGGTTAATATTTCAAAAGGTCAACAAACTTGATGGCAAATGACGAACAAAACACAATCTGTAAAAAGATAGAGAAGTAACTAATTAGTTGCCTTTCTCGCTTTATCTTAATTTGCAAAATATATTTAAAGCAATGGCGACTATTTTAGTTATTCAAATACATGAAACGCGTCATTTTTAGCACGAAATGAAATTGAGTTTAACGTCGTGCTAATCTGCTCCTAAACTGTGATAATTAAGACGTGCATACGCCATACAGTGTGCGATGACGAGGGGGAGGGGGTTGCTTGGACAGCGGCGCCAGGGTCTACTCTTATATTGACTGCGAAGGGATCTTTTACGCGTACGTCAATGTGTTCATGGGACCTCGGTTTTTCGTCCCATCCGTTACACCACAGACAAGGAGAACCGCGTCGAGAAATACCGATGAACTTGTCGGCCAACAGTGGGATCGATCCCGCGACCTCCAGGTTAGCGAGCCAGCGTCTTACTGACTTAACCACCGTGACACCGCCATTTTTACACGCATGGTTGGCAATTAGTCGTTCAGAATAAAAATGCCTACTTTTAAAATGTTAGAAGAACCACGATGGCAGAATCTACTGGACATTCGAATCTCTCAATGTTCGCGCAACTGTTAACCAGAAGTCAGAATGCCTTGTCACGTACAACCGGGGATTCGAAACCACGTCAGTTGACTCAATGACGGGCTTTATGACACAGCACGCACGTGCTAACTATTCGACCCCCCCCCCCCCCCATTTAACTCAAAACAGGTGAGAGAGAGAGAGAGAAATGGGGTTTAACGTCCACTCGACACAACTAGGCCATTTCGGGACTAACATACGGTTTTTAATTTTATTTCAATAATGCGCTTGCGCGTAGGGGTCTTTAGCAGTGGGAGGAAACCGGAGTGCCCGGAGGTAACCCACGAGGTTGAGAAGGCGCCCCTATCTCCATGCCACATACGCTCACACCAGGACTCGAAACCACAGCCGCAAGCCAGAGGTGACCGGCCAGCAAGAGGTCGAAGCGCGGCACTCTAGACCACCCCAACCCCCCGCTCAAAACAGGTGGATTTAAAGTAGATGTGTTTCGTTAAACATACTTTATACAAGAACTAAATCTATTTATTGTAGGTCTTTCTTTAGGACTGAAATGTTATCTTAACATATCCAGACTATAATCAACTCTTGATGGCATCGCTAGCCTGCGATATTTACTAGATTAGGATCCGATTTGCTGCTCAACTTTCATTCATGATTAAACCATAATCGAGAATTTGTTTTTTTTTATCGTACCAACTTTTGTATTGATGATCGAGGCTAGGTTGAAAATTCAATGCCAAATTCTCGGTTCAGAGTGGATCAATTTGACTGAAATTTTCATCAAATTCCGTTTACATAATCTAGTTATTGGCTATTATAGTGAGAACTGCCAGCTCTTTATCTGTTATCCCATAACGTATCTTTAAATGGATTTCGGGTATTTAATTGTTTTCCTGTGATTTAGACTAACAGTATTCCCTCAAATCTTTTTACTGTCCCTTTCCTTCAAATGGATTTAAAATGAATTGATTTATTTTCAACTGTAGGAATATAAAGCGGTTCGACCTTTTCTATTTGGATCAAAAATTGTCGATTCGATTTGAATTTGTGTGTTGATTTGTAACATGGGATGGCAATCAGTTATCGTGGACAGTTTTAGAGAGAGAGAGAAATGGGGTTTAACGTCCACTCGACACAAACTAGGTCATTTCGGGACTAACATATATGGTTTCATTTTCTTCTATAATAAGCTTGCGCGTAGGGGTCTTTAGCAGTGGGGGGAAACCGGAGGACCCGGAGAAAACCCACGAGGTTGGACAGGCGACTCTACTCCTTGTCACGTACAACCGGGGAATTGAAAGCACGCCAGTTGAGTCAATGACAACGAGCTGGACAGTTTTAATGCTATAGATAAAACCAGTGTGGAGATATAACCAACTGTGTGTTTACCAATGTACACGTAACCATAGAAATAAAAATAACCAAATGTTAGTCTCAAAGTTTTATGTTGACGAGACGTTCAACTCAATCATAGATGTTGATTTTATAGGAACACAAAGCTTCGAGCATACAAAATCACAAGTATTTTTTATTTATTTATTTATTTTTTTACACAATTAGACATACTAAATCATATTAATCAATTATTCATTTCCAGCCATTTGAAGTTTACACTGGTGCCATCATTTTAAAATCTAAATTCATAACTAATAATTATATAATTCTGAAATCACGTATTAAATTAGCTCCTTAGTTAAACAGTAAAATTGTAGACACTTAAATTAGCCCCTTATTTAAATAAGCTCCAACAATGATACACATTTAAATTTACTAATAATCTAAATATTAAAATGAAATTGTATACATTTAAATTAGTCCCTTATTTAAATAGAAAAATGAAACACATTTAGATTAGATACTTATTTAAATTGTAAAATTATACACATATACATTAGCCCCTTATTTAAATAGAAAAATGGTGCACATTTAAATTAGCTTCTTTATTAAATAGTAAAAAGATACACATGTGATTTAGGTCCCTAATCAGTTAGTAAAACGGTACACATTTACATTAGATTTTAGTTAAATAGTAAAATGGTACACATTTAATTAGTAAAATGGTACACATTGAATTAGTAAAATGGTACACATTTAATTACGTGTAGTAAAATGGTGCACGTTTAATTAGTAAAATGGTGCACATTTAATTAGTAAAATGGTGCACATTTAATTAGTAAAATGGTGCACATTTAATTAGTAAAATGGTGCACATTTAATTAGTAAAATGGTGCACATTTAATTAGTAAAATGGTGCACATTTAATTAAAAAATGGTGCACAATTAATTATTAAAATGGTGCACATTTAATTAGTAAAATGGTACACATTTAATTAGCACCTTATTCATAGAGTAAAATGGTACACATTTACATCAGTTAAATAGTAAAATTGAACACAATTACTTTAGCTCTTTGGTTAAATATTAAAAGGGTGCACATCTAAATTAGCTCCTTATTTCAGTAGTAAAATAGTGCACATTTAAATTAGCTCCTTAATTAAACAGTAAAATAGTACACATTTATATTTTTAAAATAACAAAGAACCATACTAACTCTAAATCAACTTAAATGCAGGAAAAAAACCCAACCAGTATACACACAGTATTATAAAGATCAAATAACAAACCAAAACCTCGTATATAGATAAGATAAATATGAGAATTCCATAAATTATCAGGAAACCCACTTAAACCCTCACTCAATAGGATGCACGTGCAGAAATCTATGAGGAGAGCCTTTGACATTTCGTACTCACGAATTCTCCATCTTGAATTAAGAAGGAATTGGCCAAACATTTTGCTACACCCGTTGACCGAACGTAAACCAATAAAAGTAGGAAATCTTGTGTTATGTTTATCCCAGGGTTTCATTTGGTGAAATATCAAAGATTCGGAATTGTTTTACGTTATAAATCGTTCAATATTGTCTACATATCTCACCGCAACGAAGCCTGGGAATAAGAAACCAAGATCATGAAAGATTCGCCTTTTTCTGGTTCTGGTTGAATATCACACACATTCGCAAAACACAGATCCTATTTCGTTTCATTTTTTTATTGTTCAAAATTTCGTTTTCCTTGTCATCGCCACAGCGAAGCCAAAACTACACTGACCAGCAGTAAATATTCGTAAGGCCGCTATGCCACTTAATGAGCTAAAAAATATTAACTTTTTTACTCCGACAAATTAAATTCTAAAACATTTTTTTTATGAATTAGAAAAATAAATAAAAATGTTTGAAGTATTTGTAGGTAAAAAATATTTCCTATTTAGAGTAAATGGGTATTAAAATGAGTTGAAGTCTCCGTTCTGACAGATTCTGTAACGTCTTATATGTAAACAATGCACGCCATTTAGCAAATGATTGACGTCGCGTGATGTGGCGTCGTCACGTGTTAAAGGCAGTCATCACTCATTAGAAGACTTTTGTAATCCTCTGCGAAACAGATTGACCAGATTCGACTATATCGGGTTCCAGTTGAATATCACTATTTCGTTTCATTTTTTAGTTCAAAATTTCCTTTTTAATTTTCATCACGGCAGCTCAGCATGGGATACCACCATGGGATTAAGACACCAACATCAAGAAACGTCCGACTATTTCTGGTTTTAGTTAAATATCACAAACACTCCAAATATCGGTATAGAATGGTGCCATTCTGATTAAAACACAGATTGTGGGCCTATTTCGGTTCAGTTATGTTTCTTAAAATACTTTAACTTACGTCAATTTTTTACAAGCACATGTTACGTACATTTATATCTTTCGGGCGTGGTTTCTCTTGTCAGTGATGCAGAACTGAGGGCCTGACAAGGACAGCTGTCGGGCAGTTGGAATTCGATATAAGAGTAGGCCGTAGCGCCACTGCCCGGGCAAAATTTCCCTCATAGCACACTGTATGGTGTAAACCCGTCTTCCATTAGCCCAGGTTAGGTGCAGAAGAGTAGGACGTTAAACCCCATTTCACTTCATTTCATTTCACATTTATATCTTTACAAATAAAGGAGTGGAATTTTACCGTAAACGAAAATTCTCGTTGTACATGGGAATAACACATAGACTATTTAAAATATTTAGAGAGAGAGAGAGAGAGAGAGAGAGAGAGAGAGAGAGAGAGAGAGAGAGAGAGAGAGAGAGAGAGAGAGAGAGAGAGAGAGAGAGAGAGAGAGAGAGAGAGAGAGAGAGAGAGAGAGAGAGAGGGTGGTTAACGTCCACTCGAGGTCACTTCGGGACAAACACAAAGTTCAATTTTATTTCAATAATTCGCTTGCGAAGGGGTCTTTAGCAGTGGGAGGAAACCGGAGGACCAGGAGAAAACCCAAGCGGTTGATAACAGGCGACCCTACTCCTTGTCACGTACAGCCGAGGAATCGATATAAATAAATAAATAAATAAATAAATAAATAAATAAATAAATTCTCTGACGCAAATTACAGGATTTGAAATTTTCCTGTCAATAAGAAACCGCCATTTGTACAAATTTTCATCACAGAAATGCATCGTTAACGTTTCTTTTCAAAACGTCATCAAAACTTTAATAAATAATGTAATTCACGAAAGAAGTGAACCTTCTCATCGAACAGAAAAACAATTTTTTTTTTGTTCTGTTATTTTGGGGGATATTCATTTAGCCTTCACTTTAAGAGTACTATTCATTTGGGTTCAAAGAGATTAATTTAAAATAGTTCCGCTAAAATGATCGCAATGGTGTGTTCTTTTGATTGTTTCTGTTCAAAGGATTAAATTTAGAATTTAATTTGAGCTAAAATTAATACCACAAATGAAAGTTTTTTTGCTTTTTTTTTACACGAAAACATTTTTTGACCTTGGCATGTTCTTAAGACTACAAGTTGGGAACTAAGCATAAAGCAATCAATTAAGTTCAAAATGAAATCATACTCCGCGCAGTAACAAAATTGAACCATATGTTAGTCCCGAAATGACCTAGTCTCGCTATCTCCCCTCTCTCTCTCTCCCTCTCCCTATCTCTCTCTCTCACTCTCTCAAAATGACAGAAGTATTATGTTGACGAGAAATGCGAAATGCCGGGTATTAATCATACTCCGCGCAGTGTTTCGTTTGATTAGAACTAATCCCACTACTCACTGCTGTAAAGAGCGAACATTCTTGTTCTAAATTATGATTGGTCAATAGCCCCATTAACAACCAATAGCTGACAGCGTTAAGGCTTTACCCTTAAAACAAAGCGCCAAATTGGTCCAAATATGTTTACATAGCGTTACGTCATGGCTCACGATTTTATTATGCTCAATTAACCAGTGCATAGCAGAATATTGCAGTAAAACTATTTGCATGACAAACGAAGCTATCAAATCGAATAAACTGTAAACAATACTGTTTGGAAACGAACATACTTTCACCGTTTTTAATACCTTAAATCACTGTCAAAGGTTTTAGAGAAGACCCAGATTAAACTTATTGAACCGGTAGAATAGACACACTCCCGCAAAAAATCAAGTATCAGAAGCCAATCCAGCAATGGTCAGAGAATGATTTCTCGGACAATTGCTTCAGGAATATGAAATGAAATGGGTTCAATGTCCTACTGTTCTGCTCCTTTACTGGCTCATGAAGACAGGCATACGCCATACAGTGTGCTATGATGAACATTTCGCCCCGATAGCGGTATTACGGCCTACTGGGATTTTACGTGCGCGCTAACATGTTCTTGCGACCCTGCTTTTGTCCCATCCGAACGACTAGACATTGATTATGTTCTAATTACTAAGTCTAAATACCATTCAAAGAATAGATTCGACATTGTTCCCCGCCAGGCCCTCATGCCTGCGCCAATACCAAGAGGAAACCACGCAAGAAAACCCCGAGGAATGTTTTCGGCTAACACTGGGAGCGAACCCGCGACCACCAGGCTAGCGAGTCAGCTCTTACTCACTTAGCCACCTTGGTTCCGATACCCTAAGAAAACCCATGACTGTTCACATGCTCCAACGTATAATTCTTTGCTTGATAAAGACCATAGAATTCTCGTCAAAATATCACCAGAAATAAATCTTCTAAATAACTTGTATTCCATATGATTGTGTCATGTGTATAGCTCATCCAGTTACTAAATGTCACTTAAACAATTTACACTATCAATGTTTTACGATGGAAAATTGCAAAAGAAATAAAGATAAACAAAAAATGTTTGTTAAAAATCTAAATCTACTTACTCGTTGAATCTTGTCCAACCTGTACGAAGACAAAACTAGGTTAAGACTGAAAATTATTCCTTATTGGATGTTGCACTAAATCAATAGCGATTCCAATGTAAGACACTTGATCATACCGGTCGCATCTGTGATCTACAGCCTACTGTCTCCTCCTAACACATCACTGTCGTTAATTAACAATAAGAATGTTAAAGGAACTTTTAGTGAATGATGGTTTAGCGTGTCGTTGACATTTTAGCTAGATTATATTTAGACTAACATACGGTAATCTACATTTCTGTGGCTAGACTAACAGAATTCAACTCCAATCTGATTATAGCACAGATCCTATTTCGTTTCGTTTTTTATAGTTCAAAATTTAGTTTAACTTGTCTTCACATTTAAGCGCATATGACTTCATATATAGATTGTGGGTTAGATTTAGGGTAAGCCGTAAGGGCTAGGACCGGTAGATTTCGTCAAAATCTCGAGATGTAAAAAGGGCTAGCCCTAACCCTAACCCCGGGTCAAGCCTAACCCTTACCCTTACCCACAATCCCCATATAACGTCATAATATGCGTAGGACCGTCGATCTAGCGTTCTCCCTACACTTCATGTAGTGTATGCCATCGAATCTATAAAAGGCGAAACGAAATATAGATCTGTATTTTTAGATTAAACATACATTATGCAAGAGCTATATCCGATTATTGCAAGTCTTTATTTAGGCGCCAAATGTCATAGAAATGATAAATTAGATCTTTATTTAAACAACAAGCATAAAATCAACTATGCAGACCCACGGATGGTTTGGATTGAGCTTGGATTTAAACTGGATTTCATTGATCGATTTAATTATAAATGGCGTCGTGAGAGGAGATTTACAGTTATGTTGACGTCATAATCCTAGATCGAGGCTATTAATGATAGAGTGTATGAAGCGAGGCCGCTGTTGAGCGAGGTAATTAGGTCAATACGCTGTCGCTCTTTTGTTACTTGCGTTTACAGTAAAATTATGGAAATTGATAAACATCGCAGCTAACATCAACCAGCTGAATTGCAGCCCCATCTGTTCGCCTGCTTCGGAAGAAGTCGGCTATAGTACAATTATTTACAATACTGTCTCATCCATTCCTTTCAAACTTTAAAATTCTGTTACCGACTTTCTCTTCTCATCTATATATTAAAAGTCTTAATTCTAATTTGTAGTAGAAAATAAATGTAATACGAGTTGAATTGCAGCCCCGTCTCAAACCAAATAGGCTAAATATAGGCCTACCACAGTCATTGAAAACATTACTTGATAATCGAGATTATGTAGGTGGAGTTAACGTCTGTCAATCAAACCATTTCTCGTCAAAAATAACAGTGGTGATAACTATGTTCAGAATTAAGTAATTTTACTGAAATTTTCAATATATTCTTCTTTTATCATCTATTTTTGAACTGTTATAGCAAGAATAGCTAACTCTTTACAAAAATCTCCCATAATGTATCTTTAAGCGAATGCAACTCCAATCTGATTAAAGGACAGAATCTATTTCGTTTCGTTTTTTATAGTTCCATATTTCGTTTTACTTGTCTCCACTACATTCCATGCAGTGTAGGTCATGGAAAGTATAAAAAAAACGAAACGAAATATAGATCTGTATCATAATCAGATTGATTCAACACTGACATCCGTACATACCATCGAATTCCGAAGGTCAAGTGGTATTTTACGTGCACTATGAGGTCTCGGATTTCTCACCCATCCGAACGACTGGGTCCGCTTTCTTTTGCAGTCTCACATTTGGTTAACGCAGCCTCGTGTTTTCGTGTCACCCGAAACACTAGAGATAAGGGAGCCGCGGTGGCTCAGCGAATATGACGTTGGTTCACTTACTTTGAGGTCCCTTGTCGATCCCTGCAAAGGCCGCGAAAGTTCATCGGGATTTCCGACGTGGTAGGGCTAAAGCAAAGTGTAAACTTATAAGCGTTCGGACGGATAAAAAATAAAATGGAGTTAAACGTCCTACTGTTTTGCTCCTAAACTTGGCTTATCAAGACGGGCAGCGGCACAATGGCCCGCTCTTGTGTCGAATTCCAACTGTCAATGGATTTTTTACGTGCATGCCAATGTAAACATGGGATCTCGGATTTTTTGTACCACCCGAACGACTAAACAGCTGTCCTGTCCTGACAAGGAAAAAAACACCTGGAAAAACCCCGATGAACTTTCTACGCAAATGCCGGGATCGAGCACTCGACCTCTTGGCTAGCGAGCCAGCGTCCAACCCACTTAGCCACCATGGCTCCATGATTAAAAATAACTGATACCCAGTGTGGGTCAAAATCTCTCACATAACACACTGCTTGGTGTATGCCTGTCTTAATTAGCCCGGTCGGTGCAGAAAAGTAGGACGTTAAACCTTATTTCATTTAATTTGCTTTCCCCGTGAGTTCCACGGACGGCAGCCCCTGTTAAAGTGCATCTTCACGACCCACGAAGGTTTTTTTTTATTCTAGTGAATACCTGTCTTGGGTCCATGATCAGAACACACATCCGCCGCGGAAGTTCCTTGTAAATTTTCAGCGTGGCTACCACTTGCTCGTGTTGAAGGACAAGATACTTACTAAAAAAGAGTGTCTAGTCGTTCGGATGGGACAAAAAAACGAGATCCAATATAGATGGGTGTACACATAAAATAACCCTTGTCGAAGAATAAAAGGAAACGCCACCGCCCAGGCAAAATACCATCACGGAACAGTGTATGACGCACTTTCATCTTCTGTAAACCGGTTGGCGAGGAAAATGGGACCTTAAACCCCATTTTTATTAAGACGTATTTTATTCACTATGAATGAATGGGAAATTTGGGAACAGGCACAATTTCATTTAAATCCATATCTGATAATACCATCCAACCGCGTGGGTTCTCCGGGTACTCCGGTTTCCTCCCACTGCTAAAGATCGCTACGCGCAAGAGAATTTTTGAAAAAAAAAATATTAAAGTTACATTATGGGAGATAAGATAAAGAGATGGCAGTTCTCACTATAATAGTTAAAAACTAGATAGTGTAAAGGTAATTTGCTGAAAATTTCAGTCAAATTGATCCACTATTAGCCGAGAAAAAAACGTTTGAAATATTCACATAGCCTCGGTCATCATTACTCAAATCATTAATATAAACAGCATAGTCTCGATTATCCACTTGATTGATTTAATTATCAACGGCCATTAAGCGGCATATAGGAATTTAATCCGCCAACATCGAAGGCTAGCCTTGACATCAAGAGTTTATTATGGTCTGGATATGTTAATTAATGTCTAATTGATTATTTAGATAACATTTCAGGCCTAAAGAAAGACCTGTAATAAGCAGATTTTGCTCTTGCCTAATGCTATTTTAAACCATATTTTAGTCCCGAAATGACATAGTTTGTGTTGAGTGGACTTTAAACCCCATTCCTCTCCCTCGCTTTTGATAACACCATCTTTAAGCTATACTGAATAATTAGGATGTGGTCAGGATCAGATATTCGAATAATATAAAACAGACCCGGAAGGGATTAAATCTATTTTAAAGAACAGTTTTGTGATTTTTAAACCAGATAAACTAAACGAAAACTGAGATATTGTGTAATGATATATTTTCATGTATTTGAACTGGGGTCTACTGTGTATTTTGATGCAGCTTCATGTATTTGTAACTTCATGTGTCGATGCAGATGCGTGTATTTGTAACTGGAGAATTGTGTATTGAAACTGTATTAGTAACTGAGGCATTATGTATTGATACTGCTGTTTCTAATATATTTGAAACTGAATTATCCTGTTGTAACTGAATTATCGTGTATTGTAGCTGAGGTATTGTGTATTGTAACCGAGGTATTATAACTGAAGTATTATGTATTGAAACTAAAATATTGTATATTTATGTAACTTTTGTAATTGAACAACATAAATGAATAGCGGAAGTACTCTTTACAACTCACGTTACAGACGAGAAATCCAATGAGGTTTAAGGTCTTATTTTGCTGTATCTCCGACAGCGGCATTTCCGTCTTGTCATCTTCGAATTCCAACTGATAAGGGTTCGTTTACGTGCATGTTAATGTGTATACGGGGTCTCGGATTTTGGTCTCATCCGAACAACTAAACATCGTTCCTCGGTTCAAACCTTTGTTTCTACATTGTCTAGAATTTGGAAGGGGTGGGTATGTGAAGCCGAATGGTTAGCACGTGCGCGCTGTATCATAAGGACTGTCATTGAGTCAACTGGCGGACATCCAGCCCCCGAACCTTTATGGAAGCAACAGTTAAAGGGCCAATCCCGATAAAATTTTGGAGAATAAAACTGCTTAATTTTGTGTTAAAATCCCTTAATATCCTCTACCTTGGAGTTAGGTTCAACAATTAACGAGAATCGATTATCAGGTCACCCAAGGAACAAATTGACACTAAATCTTAAAAGGGTTAAGTGTCCGGATAATCAGTTTTGACGTTCACGTCCAAACGACTCAATATTTTGAGCTGAAATTTTGAGATAGGTAAATACGCCATTTCTCAACATTTTGACGCTTAAATTTCATACGTACTCAGACTTTTATTTTTGAGCCTCTATTCAAATCGGGTAGTATAGTGAGACTAACACCGATGGCCATGAGACGAGAGACAAAAAATGAAATGAAATGGGGTTTAACGTCCTACTGTTCTGCTTCTAACCCGGGCTAATGAAGACGAGCATACGTCATACAGTGTGCTATGAGGGAAATTTACCCGGGCAGCGGCTCTACGGCCTACTCTTATATCGATTTCCAACTGCCAAGGTATCTTTTACATGCACGCAAAAGTGTACACGGGACTTCAGTTTTTCGTCTCATCCGGACGACTAGACAGCTGTCCTTGTAAGACCCTCGTCCTGCATTACCGACGAGGGGAAACCACGCCTGAAAATCAGGATCAACATTCTCGGCCAATGCAGGGATCGAACACCCGACCTCCAGGCTAGCGAGCCAGCGAGACGAGAGACCATGTGTAAACCACAATTAATTGCATTCTTTCCAATTAATCGCAAGACAAAGAAATATGCCAACTGAACACAGGGGGACAATTATATCAAGGTGTTGATAATTACAAATAAAAGATCAATGTATTCAAACCTTGTCAATTGTTCTTCTGGGAACAAAGTGAATTACACAGATTTTCATTCAATCTCTTTCAGATTTGATCGCCTTTATATCAAGTGTCTGTTGATCATTGGACAATTGCGGATGAAATAAAGGACAATATTGGTGTTAGTCATTATCACATATGTGATAGAACTGGTTAAACACTTTCCAAATATAATTTCAACACAAAGATCATCGCTACGATAGATGAGTAATAAAGGTTTCATGAATCGGAAGTGACGAACGCCAAAGAAAAACACGAGTAATCCCACTATATAACTGATTGAAGTGACGAGTGATAACAGATACATGGGCGAATTTCTGCACACTAATTTGAAAATACATGTATGTGATAATGACTGACACCAATATTGTCCTTTATGTCGTGTGTAATTTATAGCCCGAGTAACGTCTGGTTGTGATAATGACTGACACCAATATTGTCCTTTAAGTCGTGTGTAATTTATAGTTTGAGTAACGTCTGATATAGCTGTTTGTCGGTTTAACCCCTTTAATTGTTGGTTTGTGAACTGATGGAAATAGGCAAATATGGCGATCGCGTGTTTCTCGAATCCAAAAGTCGAGAGGGGGTGGGTTTAATGCCTTTAGCATTTGACTCAATCGCAGACATTATTATCTAAAGCGCACATTATCAGTGGTACAGGACGGGGGGTCTGGCAAGAGACAGGGTATAGTCGTTCAGATAAGACGAAAAACCGAGGTCCCATGATACTTATTGGCATGAATGTATAAGAGCCATAGTCAGTTGGAATTCGATATAAGAGGAGGCCTTAGTGCCGCTGTCCGGGCAAACTCTCCCCCATTGTACACTGTGGGGCACATACCCATCTTTATTAGTCCAGTCAGTGCAGAACTTCAGAACACTGGGACGTTAATTTTGCAACAGATCACTTTTTCTTTCGTTTCTGGAGTGTAACGTCCACTTCTACCGGGGGTGCGTACGTAACTAACGTACGAAAATTAAATGGTAGCTGGCTTTTTTTTCGCACGTATAGAATGAATGGCCATTTTGCTCAGTAATCCCAGCCAGAATTTGACTATTTTTTTTAAAATTGCGTTAAATTTTTTAATTTTTGTTTAGAACTGAAATAAATTAACTATTAGTCAATCCCCACGCTAAAAACAGTAACTAAATTGATTGTGTATATCTGAAATTGACACGACCGAAGCACAAAATAGTGCCAATATGCCGACGTCAAATCTAGAGTTGTAGATGTTATTTTTATGAAAAATCATTGGAAAAAGCGATAAGACGTTATGGCTGTACGGATTATACAGTCCTAAAGGCTGCAGGGAGGCTATTGTTTAGAATGTAACGTTGTGTCTTGTAATGTTGATAACTGTTGACATTTTGTTTGTTGATGTGACCTCATGACCTGTGACGTTTAGATAACGTCATGGATATCATGGCTATTCACTGTGTCAGAGTCACAGAGGTAGGGTGAGTCTGTCGTTCAGATTGCCGGGGGTGATATCGTAGACAAACGTTTCCAGGAGACTTGCCAGAAGAAGCCACAGGATAGGCTTGGTCCGGCATAATGGGGGAGACATAATGTCATTGTGGGAAAGCACACAGTCCAAGGGTATGTCTCATCCAAAGGAGGGCCTCTGGGCCTGGCAAAAGAAAAAGTGGCGCGCGTTCGCGCCCTGACCCACTTTGCCATAGTGCTAAGGTCTTGGATGGGGTAAATAGGTTAAGGCTGCCGGGCCCGCCGTATGTCCGGCCTTGGGTCCACATACCACAGATCACCTCCAGTTTTATTTTTCCAGACAGTCTGTATATCGTAGTGAAGGTTATAGTCTCGATCTATTATAACCTCGATCAATCTATTAAATTATGCATATCTTACCTTTACGATCTGGTGCTTGACATCCACGTGAGATCGATAGAAGTTATTTCCGGTGACACTAGTGAAGATGAAATGATACGCTAATCACATTTCTACAATAATGTATATTTCTACCAAGAATTGTCAATGATAAATATACACAACGAGGCTACTTAAAAATCAATTTCACTCGAGTAGTTGTGGAATAGCACTAGACGACCACCATTTTTCCTGTTCCTTATTTGTTGTTAAAGCGAGAATTTCATATTTTTAAGTTTTATTTTTAAAATGTATTAAAATAAAGCCTTACAGTAGATGGTATCTATAAACAGCCCTGCCTTGTTAAATAATAATCCTATTAATCCTATAATTCACTATTGCCAGTTGAGAAATTGGCAAAAATGTCGTTTTCAACTTCAAATGCAAACGTTTGAAGATAGCTATTGCAGGGGGGTGGGGGTAGAAAAACAAGAGAGGCAATTGTGTACTTATATCCGGTGTGGATAATGTTTAAGTGTGGGAAATAATGCCTATGACGTACAATAGTGACTTGACAAGCTATTGAGCAAAAGATATTGAAATAATTATTTTTTGACTTTCTAAGAAAATATGAAATGCTTGCTTTAATGATAAGAGGCCCGGGACTGTAGAGCGCGGTGGACGTTTACGACTGGTCCCTGGATCCATTCACTTGATTTGATATTTGTTGTTTATTGCTTGCAATGTCTGTGTAATTTGACCTGTCCGCGGGTTTTTGTTGTCGGGCGAGCTACGGTTGCTAAGTGGGTAAGACGCTGGTTCACTAGTCTGTGGTCGCTTTTTCTATCCATGCGTTCGCGTGGCTTCCCCTTGTCATTGATGCAGGACAGAGGGCCTGACAAGGACAGCTGTCTAGTCGTTCGGATGGGACCAAAAAACCCGAGGTCCCGTGTATACATTAGCGTGCACATAAAAGATCCATTGACAGTTTGAATACGTTAAAAGAGTAGGTCATAGTACCGCTGCCCGGTCACAATTTACCTCATAGCACACTGTATGGCGTATCCCCATCTTCATTAGTCGTGTCAGAGCAGAACAGTAGAACGTCGGTTTGCGTGTGGTGCAACTGATAGAAATGCATGAACTTGGGACGGCAAACAGGCCAAAGTGCGGTCAGAAAGGGGCACGGTGTATTGACAGACCAGGGACGATCGTATTATGGATCAGGAACTGACAGCATTGTGGGAGAAAATTCTAATTGACCAAATGTCTTAAATTGTCAGAGCCATAGGCTTTGTCGAAGAGCGTCACCTTAAGAGCGGCGGTTAGCGACCTGGCCCCGAGTTGCCAAAGCGTTCTCAGACTTAAATTGAGAATTTGCTCTATTTTCAATCACTGTTTATGAGAAATGTTTTTGATGCAGAAATAATATAATAATAATAATTTATTAAACTTGTATAGCGCCAGAATCCAGCTGGAAATCGCTGCTCTATGGCGCTTTTACATACAATAGACATGTAAAAGTATAATTAGTAAACATATAAGATACCATAACGTACAAAAGACAAGTAAAAGAAAGACATGTAAAAGTATCTCGGTAAAATTATAAAAATATTTTCTCACAAGGCTAAAACATGTTCAGAGCTAAGTAAACTTATAATCAATTAAAAGCCTTAATAAATAATTCTGTTTTAAGATTCTTCTTAAAAATACTGAAAGTTGGGCTAGTTTTTGTGGTGATGGACAAATCATTCCAACGTTTAGGGGCTGCCACTGAGAAAGAACGTTCACTAAAAAGAGACTTGGATTTTGGAACGTTGAGGAGGTGTTGGTTTACTGAACGTAGTTGGCGTGAGGGTTCGTACTTTGATAAAATATTATGAAGATAGACTGGTGATCCTGGACAATTAAAAGATAAATAAGTGAGACAGAGAACTTTGAAATCAATCCTATAGGGAATAGGGAGCCAGTGAAGCTGCTTCAAAACTGGGGTTATAGGGTAACGTGATCGGGTTAATGACACAATTCTTGCTGCTTTATTTTGTATAAGTTTTAGGGGGTATAGTGTTTTAGCAGGAAGGGCAACTAACAGAGAGTTACAATAATCTAAACGTGAGGTTATCAGAGAATTTACTAGCATTTTACAGGTTTCAACGTTCAGGTATGATCGAATTCTACCGATCTTATATAGGTTAAAATTACAGGCTTTACATACTGACAAAATATGAGACTGCATATTTAATGATGAGTCAAACATGACCCCAAGGTTGCGGACACTGTGTGTCGGTCCAACACTTAAGTCTCCAATTTTCACAGAATCACAGTTTATATTCAAAATACTTTTACGTTTTGAAAGACGAATAACTTCGGTTTTATTATCATTCAACTTTAACAGATTTTGTTTCATCCACAATCTTATGTCTGCGATACATTTTTCAAGTTTAAGAATATTTTGTTCTTCATCGGAACCGTTCAGTGCAATGTAGAGCTGAGTGTCATCAGCGTATAAATGGTAACTTATTCCATGCTGCCGAATGATGTCACCTAGAGGTGAAGTGTATGCCGTAAAAAGTAGGGGTCCAAGGACGGAGCCTTGCGGGACGCCATATTTGAGTGTCTGTGGGTCAGACTTGCAATCATTAATAACTACCATCTGTTTGCGACTTTCCAAATAAGACGAAAACCAAGACAGAGCAGATCCATCAATGCCAAAACGACGTTTAAGACGGTTCAAGAGTATCGAAATGTCAATTGTGTCGAAGGCTGCACTGAGATCTAGTAGTACCAGAAACACACAGCCATTGTTCTCCATTCCTTTAACAATGTCATTGTGTACTCGTACGAGTGCAGTTTCTGTGCTGTGACATTTCTTGTAAGCCGATTGAAATGGTTCATCAAGTTTGTTGATTTCAATGTGAGACTTGAACCTTGCAGCGACCACCTTCTCTATGACTTTCGAAAGAAATGACAGGTTGGAGACAGGGCGGTAGTTTGTTAAGTTCTCTGGATCAAGAGTTGCCTTTTTTAGTAAGGGCCTGACAAGAGCATTCTTAAGGGATGCAGAAACATTTGCATCTTCTAGTGAGCGATTCACAATATGTGTAACAACAGGACAGAGAGCAGATGAGCAAAGTTTTAATAACCATGTGGGTATTGGGTCCAAATCACATGACTTACTTGCAGATTTTGAAATAATTTCAGACACTTCAGACACTGTTGTCGGCTCAAAACTTGTCAGTAAAGCGCCTATAGATGGGTCATTGTAGTTTGAGACTGTGGATACTGAATCTTCCAAATCAGATCGTATTTTAGTAACCTTTTCACAGAAAAACGACGAGAACTGCTCCGACAGGGTTTTAGCACATTTTACTGGGGGGATCAATTTTTTTTCCATTGGTTTAGAAATACTATCTATGATCTTGAAAATTTGCTTAGGATTATTTTTATTTAGTTCTATCTTGTTTTTAATAAATACAGTTTTAGCCTGTTTAATTAATTTATTAGTATTAGTTCTATGATGGTTATATATTTGCCTATGAATTTCGAGTTTAGTTTTCCGCCATTTATTTTCTGCTGATCGTTTGGCTTGCTTTGAGTTTAATATTTCATCAGTAAACCACTTTTTGTTAGGTCGAATAGTTAGTGTTTTGGATTTCAAAGGGGCGTGTTGATTTAATACATCACTAACAATTGAGTTATAGAGAAGCACTTTTGTTTCAATATTATGAGCCTCCTGTATCTTGGGTATTAATTTGGATGATACAATGTCATTCTCAAATTGATTAACGTCGATATCTTTTACTTTACGGAAAGTTATTTTTTCTTTGATGGGGTCAGGCTTTTCCAATAATAAATTCGCAAATATAGTATAATGGTCTGAAATCGCATGGTCAATCACTTGTAAGCTGTCAACTAAATTTTCGTGGAGTCTTGTAATCAGCAAATCTAGTGTGTGACCTTTTCTATGAGTCGGGTCATTAATATGTTGGTGTAAGTTGCAGGAAATTAACAAGTCTATAAACTGTTTGGATTTTAAGTCATTGGTGTTGTCAATATGGAGATTGAAATCTCCCACGATGACCAAGTGTCCTTTTGCTGTAAGAATCTCATGAAAAAATTTGGTGATTTCAGTTAAAAAAGTGTCAACAGTTACCTTATTACGAGATGATGTTGGGGGACGATATACGCTTATGAGACGAATGACATTGCTTTGGCATTCAATACGTGTCTGGAGTACTTCGAAACTTGTAAAATCCGGACTGGGAATAACGGAAACTTGAATTCTTTTTTTATGTAACACATAACTCTGCACTTAGTTTATTATTGATGTATTTGATACATTAAAACAACTAAAGGGTTATATTTTAGTTAAAATAAGGGGAACAAGTTTGAGTAAATTCTTAACTTAACTTAAGTCTGAGAATGCTTTGTAAACTCCGGACCCGATACTAACCACACACGAACAATTTTGAGCAAATTCTTACCTTAAATCTGAGAATGTCTTGTCAACTCGGGACCAGATAAAGATTGCATATTTGACCGTAGTGTGGTTTTAATGTGTAGTTACTTCCCTTTATCAGTTTCTGGACATTGAGGAGATACCGTTATTTAAAGATTTATCCAGTTTTCATTGAGAGACAAAGACAGAGGGAGAGAGAGACAGGAAGTTTAACGTCCACTCGACACAGACTTGGTCATTTCGGGAAGTGAGCCCATTCGTTCATATGGTACGATACAAACAGTTCAGCTCTGAACATAGGTCTCATTACACTCGCTCCGTACGTTCAAGGATGTGCTATTGAATCCTTGGGTTTCCCAGTCACTTACTGGGTAACTTTTTACTGCTAAACGGTCGCGTGTCAGTCCATGTGAATGCCTGAATCATGTAAATACACATCTTAGTGAGGAAATAAGACCTTGTTTACCTCGCTAGAACCAGTATGACCGACACAACACGCTGTTAGAAAATACCTCACCGTCTTCTAGACGACTTGTTTTAATGTATCAAATACATCAATAAGAAACTATGTGTAAAGTTTTGGGTTTCAAGATCAAAGATATTTCTCATAAACAACGATTGAAAGTTGAATAAATTCTTTTACGTGCACACCTTAAAAGAACCCCTGACAACTTTATTGTTAAACTGGTTGATTTAACAGGTCCCTCGTTTCAATAAAGTATAGATGATAGCTGCTTGGAATATCTGGCTGAGCTCTGATCAATTTCGTTCAATGTCTACACGGGATATCGCTTTTTTTCTCATCCGAACGACTAGACAACTGTTCTTCTCAGGTCTACCGTCCTGCACCACTAGCATGGAAAACCACGTCAGAAAATCCCGATGAACTTTCTCGGCCAATGCAGGGGGGGGGGGGGATGCTAATTATAGGCCGGTTGGGGAGGTTCGGATGTTTCCGGAGACCAAAATGGCCGCTTTTTATAAATGAGAATTTGGGGGAATATAAGGCCTAACCCTGACCCTAACCCTTTCTAGAAGAATGAACTTAGATCCAATATACATTTTACCCGTCTTAAAAGGGTTACGGTTAGGGTTAGGGTTCGGTTTAGTATTCCCCCAAAAAGTCATTTATATAAAGTGGCCATTTTGGACTCCGGGAATACCCGAACCTCCCCAACCGGCCTAAAATTAGCATCTCCCAATGCACGGATCGAACACGCGACCTTCAATGCTAGCGTCTTACTCATTTAGTCACGTGGTTCCCCTGTCCATTCCCTCACAGTCCTTTATAACGAGAGCCTGAGAAAAAAGATTGTTTTTTCTAATCAATCGGTCAAAAGGGACAATTTGATTACCAGATACAGTACATGGGAATATTGACGAGTATCGAGTCTTCCTCGTCATTACCATAATTACTCTTCGTTATTTTTCGTTTTTTCCCTTACTTTTTATAGATCTAGTCAGAGCCTTATATGGATCTAGGCAAACTGCTCCCTAATTAGAGGAAATACGTTCGTCTAGAAACCCCTTGATTGTCACTCAGGTTCGTCTAGTTACGGTCTTGGACGGGTGATTCCGGTCAAACACGAATCTACAATCTACAAAATGGGAGTAGACACAGTACGGAGCTAATAAGAGACAGAAATGGAGTTTAATGTCCATTCAACACAAACTAGGTCATTTCAGGACAAACCAATGGATCAATTTTATTTCTATTATTCGCTTTGCGCGTAGGGGTCTTTAGCAGTGAGATGAAACCGGAGGAATCGGAGAAATCACACGAGGTTGACCCTGTCACGTGCAATAGGGGGATCGAAACTTCACCAACTGACCCAATGACAGGCTTAATGATACAGCGCGCACGTGCTAACCATTTGCCCATCTCACATTCACATATTATGCTCATATTTATTGTGGTGTACCCTATCATAAGGACTGTTATATGTTGTCTGCCTAATCTCGTGATCTTTCTCTGGATATTCCGATTTCATCCGATTTCTGCAACCTCTCAAATAGTCCCATAGAACCAGACGTTTACTCATTCAAGGGAAAGAGAGAGAGAGAGAATTGGGGTTTAACGTCCAGTCGACACAAACTAGGTCATTTCGGGACTAACATATGGTTTAATTTATTTCAACAATTCGCTTGCGAGTAGGGCTCTTTAGCAGTGGGAGGAAACCGGAGGTTGAGAAAGCGCCCCTATCTCCATGCCACATGCGCTCACACCAGGGATCGAAATTCAAAGGAAAGAAGGATGACAAACCATAACCAAGGTATATTCGTTTCTTGTACCGTGATGGTTATATTGTTTTAAACGCTTCACACCTTTCCGATCTATTCTTGTATATTTGAACAGCTAGAACATCTACAGCCTATAAATATTGATTAACAAACACATTTCACTTCCAACAGATTCAGATATTTTAATATTTAAAAGGGAAAACACCAGCGGTTACAATCTGGTAAAATTGAAAAAAAAATTCATGTTGAATGTCTGGAAGCAAGCGAATTGTCTTCAGGATGCAGCGAAGACCAAACATTCGACATTTGGCAACTTAAAGTGTTTTTGATGTTGGAAATCTTACACCACTTCAGAAAATGTCGAATCTATTGAAATAAAAGACTGTTTTGTTTCCAACTCACAATATTGGTGATATGCTCTTTAAGATAAAGCGGTGTTTTCTTTGAATGAAATATAAACCTGGTATTATTGTTATTGAGAACTTCACCTTTAAACGTAACAATATTTCCGTCTTTTAACCTTTTAATACGAAACAAACACGTTAAAAGCGATGTTATTTAACAATTAATAATAAAAAACAAATTCCTGAACACGATTGTTTTGAATATTAATATTCATATCGGGGGGGGGGTGGTTGATGGCTGAATGGTTAGCGCGTGCGTGCTGTATCATAAAGTATGTCATTGAGTCAACTAGCGTGGTTTCGAATCCCCAGTTGTACGTGACAAGGAGTCGGGTAGCCTGTCCATTTTCGTGGGTTTTCTCCGGGTCCTCCGATTTCCTCCCACTGCTAAAGACACCTACGTGCAAGCAAATTATTGAAATAAAATTAAACCATATGTTAGTCCCGAAATGACCATTTCACTCTCTCTCTTTAATATTCATATCGATACGGTATAGCCATGTTTCTTTATTTCTTTTCTTAAAGATGCCATCCCGCGAACAAACTGTATGATTTGATTATATATTTGAACTAAAGGCACATTCAAACTAATTTATCTATCAAATATTTGCTTCCAATACTTCCAACAACATATTAATCAGAAGAAAACTATCCCATGCCTAGAGAATCTACATGAAAAGTCCAGGGGAAGAAACGACCTAAGTCAGATTATTTGACGAGAATGCTTGACGGGAACAGAACAACGAGTTGGTTTAATTACAACTTCAAAATGATGTTTCACACGAACCATAATTACCAATACAACAGACTTCCACTTGCCAGGCATGTTAAGGTTTAAATAAAAGGTACCGATGGACTTGTATTTGTCCAGGAGGCCATGTGGTTCGGTGTGGCTGATCGTTTTTACATGAAATTGATTGTTCCATAGAAAACGTATACAATTTGTTTCCAGATGGCGCCATTAACTGGGGTTCATTGAAAACGTGACTTAGATCTTTCTAACCCTGGACTCTTCACAAGCATGTATTTCTACCAGTTTGTTGCATCACGTGACTTGAATGAGGTGGAATCCATTTTAGGTTGGGTTTTTTTTTTGTTAATCACTGTCCATTTTCCATAAATATCGAAGATTAAGTAAATTTCTGGATTATCTTTGGTCGACCTCATTTTCAGCCGTTTAATCGCAGAATCTCCTGGAATTCCAACGGCCATGGGATCTTTTACGTGCTCGAAAATATGTACACAGGACCTCGGTTTCTCGTTCTATCCGTACGACATAACAGCTGTTTCTTGTCATGTCCTCCGTCCAGCACCACTGACAAGGGGAAACCGATGAACTTTATCGACAAACACCTGAAGCGAAACCGTGACCTCCAGACTAGCGAGCGAGCGCCTTACCTACTAAGTCACCGTGACTACCTGATAAAGATACATTTCTTTTCATGACGTAGAGATCTCTCGCCTTTTTATTTCGGATCAAGGAGCCCATTTTTTTCATCAAAGCCTAAACGCGATAAGTGAATCGAAATTGGATAGTGTTAGAAAACTCGACATTATCTGGATATTTCTCCAACTCTTGTGATGAAATAGCACGTGGTATTAGTATTAATATAATGTTGTATTATTATATAAACTATGTTAATACTTGTATATATTTCAACTGTTACAGTGGTAGGTATGTATACTTGTAGGTTTCTATATGTTCAACTGTTACAATGGTAGGTATGTATAGTAGACTAGATACATTTCATCAATTGTTTTATATCGTATTCATCTTAAAGCGAGAATTTCATATTTTCTAAGAAAGTCAAAACATAATTATTTCTATGTCGTTTGCTCAATAGGTTGTCAACTCATTATTTCCCACAATAAAATTTCATTCACACCGGAAATAATAACACAATTACCCCCCTTGCCCCCCCCCCCCCCCGAAATAACTATCTTCAAACGTTTGAATTTAAGGTTGATAATAATATTTTTGCCTATTTCTCAACTGGCAGTAATGAATTAATAGGATTATTCTTTAACAAGGTAGGACTGTTTATGGATACCATCTAGTTTAAGGCTTTATTTTAATACATTTTAAAAATATAACTTAAAAATATGAAATTTTCGCTGTAAAGAACCAGGATTATGTTCGCTAAAAACTTATTTTGTACAATTCTGTTTCATCTTAAATCATATATGACACATACGCTAGATTCTGATTTCTTGGCGTTTTTATAGGGAAACGGGATATTACTGATTGGTGCCGTCAATTACGATGTTAAATCCCTTCTGTATTTCATATTTTGGCTTCACTACAATTCTCAACGATGCCTATTTTGGCGTTTGTTTCCGTTAAGAACTCACACCGTAAACGAATTAATAGGATTATTCTTTAACAAGGTAGGACTGTTTATGGATACCATCTAGTTTAAGGCTTTATTTTAATACATTTTAAAAATATAACTTAAAAATATGAAATTTTCGCTGTAAAGAACCAGGATTATGTTCGCTAAAAACTTATTTTGTACAATTCTGTTTCATCTTAAATCATATATGACACATACGCTAGATTCTGATTTCTTGGCGTTTTTATAGGGAAACGGGATATTACTGATTGGTGCCGTCAATTACGATGTTAAATCCCTTCTGTATTTCATATTTTGGCTTCACTACAATTCTCAACGATGCCTATTTTGGCGTTTGTTTCCGTTAAGAACTCACACCGTAAACGCAATTCCGTGGAATTATTTCAATAGAATGGTAGGCGGACAAGACAGACCGTAGTCACCTTAGAATATGTTATAATCCTAAATGTTAGTCAACTAAACTTTAAAAATGGAAACGGAAGTATTTTCAGTATCTATCAATTTTAAGAGGATTCGACCGCGGCCAAATAAAAATTACGGAACGAAATTAACATTTAATAATTACATTTTGTCAATTAACTACAAAACTGCAAGAGAATCTCCTGCAAGATTCGTTGGATAGATCTACTGTTACCCCATGAATCGGGTAAAAATACTAGAACATACACTAGACAAATAAAGCTTCAAAGCCTATCTATATTGAATGCGATTCAAATGTAGACTGTGATTGTTCAAACATACATTGTGCATGCAAGAACTTAATCTGCCTATTGCAGACATTAATTAACTTATCCAGACTATTATCAACTCTTGATGTCATCTCTACCCTGCGATATTTACTAGATTAGGACCCGATTTACTGCACAACTTTTATTCATGATGTAATCATGAATTGGATATTCGAGACTATGTATTTGTCGTACCGACTTTAGTAATGATGATCGAGGCTAGGCCAAAAATTCAGTCGCTCAATTCTCGATTCAGAGTGGATCAATTTGACTGAACTTTTCACCAAATTGCCTTTACATTATGTAGATTTTAACTATTATAGTGAGAACCGCCAGCTCTTTATCTTATCTCCTATAATGTATCTTTAAGATAGAACTCTGGTCTCTGTGTGGTGTTATTTCTATAACAAAGATCTTGTGTTTCTCGACACCTCCAGGGCTATGTTACACTCTTGCCCTGACCGGAATTCAACTCGACTAATTCTCTATTATCACCTTAAGGCAGTTAACGAGTGTATATTATGTCATATCATCAAGGGTAATATCATATTGCATGTTGTCTGGCATTGTGTGTGTTCCCCGTCTTTATACTTCAACTCAGCGTACTTTTTGAAAAGGAGCTCTAAAATATATCCAATTTCTTTCATATTTCTATAGTAATGCACAGAGAGGTGCGAAAATGAAATTTATTATGTCGTACCATAATATAACTGAGGTTTATTTAGAAGTCACACCTACTATTTTCAATATTAAAGAAATGAAATGGGGTTTTACGTCCTACTGTTCTGCTCCGACTGGGCTAATGAAGACGGGCATACGCCATACAGTGTGCTATGAGGGAAATATATCGAAATTGTATCGAATTCCAACTGCCACGCATATACGGAACCTCGGCTTTTTGTTCCATCCGAACGACAATACGCTGTCCCTTGTCAGGTCCCTTGTCCTACACCACGGGGGGGGGGGGGCTGACCTAGTGGTCTAGAGTGCCGCGCTTCGACCTCTAGCTGGCCGGTCACCTCTGGCTTGCGGCTGTGGTTCCGATCCTTGGTGTGAGCGTATGTGGCATGGAGATAGGGGCGCTTTCTCAACCTCGTGGGTTTCCTCCGGGCACTCCGGTTTCCTCCCACTGCTAAAGACCCATACGAGAAAGCGAATTATTGAAATAAAGTTGAAACCATATGTTAGTCCCAAAATGACCTAGTTTGTGTCGAGTGGACGTTAAACCCCATTTCTCTTTCTCTCTTTCCTCCACCACTGATAAGGAAGAACCACGTCGGAAAACTCCGATGAACTTTTCTCGGCTAATGTAGGGATCGATCATGTAACCTCCACATTAGCGAGCCAACGTGCTAGATGGAGGATCTGGCAAAGGAAAAAGTGTCTAATCGCTCAGGTAGTACGAAAAACTGGAGTTCATCCCTGTGAAGAACCCTTAGCAGTCGGAATGTACACTGCGTGCCGATGATACGCTAAATCCCATTTCAATCTTTAATGTTGTTTTTCTTAGTGTTTAACGTCAACTTCCACCGAAGGCGATATCGCAGACAACTTGGCGTTATTCGCATTATCTAACAGCACGCCGCAGAGGGGTCTTTCCCGCTGTGAAAGGAAACCGGACAACCAGGAATAGCCCCGCGAGGCTGAGAAGGCGCCCCTATCTCCTAGCCAGGGAATCAAAACCACGAGCGCGACACCCTAGACCAGTAGACCCCCCCCCCTCCCAATCTTTAAACGCAACACCTTGTATGGATGGTTGAGCGGTAAAGGGAAAGAACTCATACTCTCCCACTGGACAAGCTTCGATCTTTCTGATTAAAATAAATACCAATAGATCGATTCATCATTTCACTCTTTACATTTTCCATGGCACGATGGGAAGGAAACTTGAACAATAAAAAAACAAAGGGAAAACGCACATGTACCTGCACGCGACTCTTTTCTGAATTTGAAAATGTAGAACAGCGGCGTTGGATGACTGAATGGTTAGCACGTGCGCGCTGTATTATAAGGTCTGTCATTAAATCAGCTGGCGTGGTTTCGATTCCCCGGAGTAGGATCGCCTGTTCAATTTCGTGAACTTTCTCCGGCTCCTCCGGTTTCCTCCCACTGCTAATGACCTCTATGCGCAAGCGAATTATGGAAATAAAATTGAACAATGTATTAGTCCCGAAATGACCAAGTTTGTGTCGAGTGAGCCATAAACCACATCTCTCCCTCTCCCTCTCTCTCTCTCTCTCCACCCCACATTTTGGCGATAATTAGTAATTGTGTACAATACACCCGCGTTATCTCAGGAAATGAAATGAAATGGGGTTTAACGTGATACTGTTCTGCTCCGACTGGGCTAATGACGTATATACGTCACTCACTGTGATATGGTGCGTGTTCGACCCCGGTGTTAGATGACAAAGTTATTTTTCTTTTTTTTTTGTACATGAACAGTTAACGCAATCCAGTTTGGGATAGATCGTCCGCATCACAATCATTTTTCTCTCAACCAACCATGGGGCGTTTGGAAATCCCCATAGGCCTATTAACGCCATTTTGTCAAACCCTGTAGTTCAAGTGTTAGTATGGACCGGATCGTTCAATACTATATTATTCATAATTAAAAAGTTATAATACCTGGTTAATTTTGTAATCTCGTGGGTTTTCTCCGGGTCCTCCGGTTTCCTCCCACTGATAAAGACCCCCTACGCGCAAGCGAATTATAGAAATCAAATTAAAAACCATATGTAAGTCCCGAAATGACCAAGTGCTACTCCCCCCCCCTCTCCAGTTCTTAAGACTTGACCTGGAAACGAATGCGTTTCTCTTTAAGCATGAATGATTTTATGGCTTAAATGGGACTTCAAAGAGAACCGAGAACCGATAAAGAAGTAGATCTAACAATAGACCCAAACCGGAACGAAATAAAAGATAAAATATTCGTGATTATATTGCGTACAAATGACAATACTTTATTCACGTTTTTCGCTTTTTACAAAATCCGTTTAAATCATAATTTGTTAAAATATTTATAACGTACATTACGTACGTGTTGGTTTTTTTGATAACAAGAAATGGCGGTGAAGACGGAAATTGATGATAATTTTAATGAACAATAAATCGATGAACAGAGACACGATGGAGGTTAATGGGTAAACATATTGCAACTTCTACTTTTAAAACCCATTTTAAATGTTATTTGTTTCTATAATATTCTGCCTCTGGATAGATAGATAAACAAAATTATATTACGTTTATCAAACCCAATTAGTTGAGCAAATATATTCCGAGTTGATGAGCGAGATGTGTTGTATCAATGCCATTATTTAATAGTTTCACAACACGGCTTTTTAATTCCACAATAGTTTTGTATCACTCTTGTATAATATCCTTCTCGTTAACATCGGAAAAAACTTTCATTTCGTCATATATAACATTTAATAACACTTTCATTTCATTCTTAATAACATCTAATAACACTTTCATCTGATAGCACTTTCATTTCGTCCTATATAAGACCTGGTAACACTTTCATTCCTTCTAAATAGCACTTGATAACACTTTCATTTCGTCCTTAATAACACCTGATAACACATTCATTTGGTCCTAAATAACACCCGATAACACTTTCATTTGGTCCTAAATAACACCCGATAACACTTTAATTTCGTCCTAAATAACACCCGATAACACTTTCATTTGGTCCTAAATAACATCAGATAACACTTTCATTTGGTCCTAAATAACACCCGATATCACTTTAATTTCGTCCTAAATAACATCTGATAACACTTTCATTTCGTCCTACATAACGCTTCATAACACTTTCATTTGATAACACTTTCAATTCGTCCTAAATAACATCTGATAACACATGTCATTTCGTCCTACAAAACAACTAATAACACTTTCATTTCGTCCTAAATAACGCTTCATAACACTTTCATTTGATAACACTTTCAATTCGTCCTAAATAACATCTGATAACACATGTCATTTCGTCCTACAAAACAACTAATAACACTTTCATTTCGTCCTAAATAACACTTGATAACACTTTCATTTGAAACATTTTCATGTCGTTCTAAATAACAAGTAATAACACTTTCACTTCGTTCTAAATAACATCTAATAACACTTTCGTTTGGTCCTAAATAACACCTGATAACACTTTCATTTGGTCCTGAATAACATATGATAACACTTTCATTTGGTCCTGAATAACATCTGATAACATTTCATTTGGTCCTGAATAACATCAGATAACACTTTCATTTCGCTACGAAGTTTGCAAAACTATCAGTATTTTGTATTTTAAGAATCCAGCTCTGACCCGTTGAGTTTGTGTTTAGATTTTATTCCTGTCTCGACATATCGTACACGACAAAATCAAACAAAAAACAAATCAATCGTTGGGAAAGTTAGCTTAGTTATCATTGTTTTCTATTTTAATGGTGTTTTTTTCATATATTGATACTGCTTCGTTATATGAACTAATAGCACAGACTTGTTCAAACAAAACCAAAATCAATTCAACCCAACCCGCCGTTAAAAGGAAACGAAGCAGCTCATAAAATCATCAAATTCGAGAAACTGTCATTAAACGGAACGAAGCAGACTATTATACTACCAAATTTGAAAAATAAGTCATGAAACGAATCGAATTTGAAACAATTGCCGTCATGAAATCATTAAATTTCAGCAACTGTCGTATATAAAGGGACTATCCCGATTTGAACAGTCTCAAAAAATAGTCCGAGTAACTATGAAATTTACGCGCTTAAATATAAAGAATGAAGTATTTACCCTGTCTCAAAAATTCAGCTCAAAATATTGAGTCGTTTGGACGTGAACGTCAAAACTGCTTATCGGGACACGTAACCCTTTTAAGATTTCAGGTCAATTTTTTCGTTGTGTGGCCTTATAATCGATTCCCATTCCTTTAGTCGTCTATATGGTGCATGACCCATGTGATGTTGTTGATAACGAAAGGTAAATTTCACCTACACACTAATTTCATAAAATAAACGTCTGGTTTTATCCAGCCTGCCCAAATACAGCTTGACACACTGGTCTCCATTTCCAAACGAAGGCTAGCGGGTTTGAATTGTTTGAAAATAAATCACATATATTAAGTTAGTTGCTCGGCCTTAGTTTAGAAGGTTTTACGGGATTTTAACACAAAAAATAATAGATATTCCCAAAATATTATTAGGATTGACCCTTTAAGGACCAAATATGCAATTGTCATTTAGTCATTGACTCATTTAATTCGAAACAGCCGCTTTTAACACAACGGTCAATAAACCCACAAACTAATGACATTTGAAACAGTGGTCATTAAAGCTGCATTATGTAAAATTTAGCTAAAATGCTGAATGTACTTGCTACAATAGTTCAAAAATAGATAATGAAAAAATATATTTAAAACTTCATTCAAATTACTTTAATCTGGGGCTAAGTTATCACTGTTTGTAGTTTTGACAAGATGTGTGCATTGATTGTTTATTATCGTAAATACGGTACTGGTTATTCACGATTTAGGCTCTCTTCTCCATTTTAAAATCAAATCATTAAATGGCCGAATTGTTGTAATCGACTTAAAATAGGAGATATCCAATGGCAACAAAAGCTGATTATGGTCTCGGCATGTTAATAAATGTCTAATTAATAATTTACATAAAAAAGACCCGTAATAGGCTCTTGAATAAATAATCTTTAATTGAAACGGTTTACTATTTAATTTGAAATGTTTTGACACAACGAAACAAAGCATCTAATCATGATTTTTCATCAATAAATACATATATTTACAGGTCGGATTATGCCCACTTAATGGCTTTTGAAAAATAATTCTTCAGAAAATAAAGCTACACAACAGTTCTCTGATAACAACAGTTAAAGTCCGATTCGTGGCGTCATTAAAATCGTCATAGGCCCATCGTTAATGGCAAATTAGGCCTTTGTCGCATATTAGTCAAAAACTCTGTTCTACTCCAACACCATGGTCTAAAGTGAAGTTGGTCATCCATACACGATTTGACCTTTGGATCAACACTGCACTTATATTGTAAATTCTGCACAAATTCCCTTTAATTATCGAGCATGCGTAAACATTGCGATACATGGAGTATTCCCAATTTCTACCAAAATAGATGTCGCAATCCTACAGTCAATAAAATTCCTTCTCAACATCGAGCATGCGTAAACAATGTGAAACATTGAGTATTCCCAATCTCTTCCACATACAGTTGTATCGCAATCCCACCGTCAATAAAATCCCCTCCTCAACATTGACCTGAAACGCGGCCTATTCAGAAATATTCCATCACAACCAAACTTGAAGCAACACACTCAGGCGTAAAGATCGCATCCCTTAAACAAATAATGAAACTCTCCTTCAAAACACAACCATTCTAAACCGTCGTTTCTTTCCCAACGTCCAACATTTTAGAATTCACATCTATTTGTTCTTCTTGTTCAATCGTTGTTTCTTCACCAAACGACAACTCGCTATCAGACACTTTTAATAATGGACGATACACGTTATTCTCACCGCTACATTTCTTTCTAAATTTTACATATTTTAAAAGACACAATATAAAGGACGAGATATAAACGGTTATGAATGCCAGGATGTAGTAGAACGCTTGCATTTGTTCCGCGGCTTCTTGCGCGAATCTTTCCATGACGTTCGTAGTATTTGTGCCGTTCATTTTGTTCTTAACGACGTTCGGCTTTTTCACGAGAGCCGAGGATTCACGATCGTCAGTGACGGAAATCTACGGAAGCCGATAAGTACGGCACGAAGAATAAGAAATTATCCCCACGTGAAGTTTTGATCACTTCACTATAAAGTTCAATATCTCCATTGATGACGTCAACTGAATGGAAACTCCGGCAAATATCCGAGGAAGTTCTTCACATTGTTTCATCAAATGAGACGCCCTGGAATAGTTCATTTAAAGTGCCATAATGGACGAACTGTTAATTCTTCATCAAGTACACATTTCGCTGAAATGACAAATAAAACAATGACAGATCTATTTTATACAATTACATACAATGTGAAAACAGCTGCTTAATTCGGGTAAAACGAAATCAATATTATGTTATACTAACAAATAGTAAATAAGCTAATTATCTTTAAGAATCCCCGGTTGTACGTGGCAAGGAGTAGGGTCACATGTCCATCCTCGTGGGTTTTCTCCGGGTATTCCGGCTTCCTCCCACTGCTAAAGACCCCTACTCGCAAGCAAATTATAGAAATAAAATTTAAAAACCACATGTTAGTCCCGAAATGACCTAGTTTGTGTCGAGTGTACGTTAAACCCCATTTTGTACATGGCATCTTTATCTGTACAGTTAAGGCGCTAAATACCTTTAATAGTAAGTGTGTGTGTTGGGGGGGGGGGAAGCTGCACTACACATAATTTACACAAAAACAAATATATGAACACGACAGAATACGCAGAAAAAATTACAAACATACGCTATTCAGTCCCGGGCCTGTAGTGACACAAACTTCACTCAAATTTGAAAACAATCAGGAATGCAACTCAAAGAAACCATTGTGTAATGCTAGCATAAGTCATGATCTGATGAATGTAAGCATATGGAGTTAAATTTATCTATACTAGTAACCACATCGGTGAAATGTATAAGAGAGAGAGGGAAATGGGGTTTAACGTCCACTCGACATAAACTAGGTCATTTCGGGAATAACATATGGTTTAATTTCATTTCAACAGTTACGCGTAGGTGTCTTTAGCAGTGGGGGGGGGGACCGGCGTTCCCGGAGAAAACTCACGACCCTACTCCTTGCCACGTACAACCGGGGATTCGAAACCACGCCAGTTGACTCAATGGCAGGCTGTATGATACAGCGCGCGCGAAATGTATAAACAAATGCTCTAAATCAATTAAGGTAGGTATTCAATACAATAGAGGCATGTTGAATATGGTATAGAGAAATGAAATGAAATGGGGTTTAACATCCTACTCTTCTGCACATTACCTGGGCTAATGGAAGACGGGCATACGCCATACAGTGAGCTATGAGGGAAATTTTGCCCGGGCAGCGGCGCTACCACCTACTCTTATATCGAATTGCAACTGTCAAGGGATCTTTTACGTGCAGGCCAATGTGTACACGGGACCTGGGTTTTTCGTCCCATCCGAACGACTAGACAGTTGTCCTTGTCAGGCCATCCTTCTGCATCACTGACAAGGGGAAACCACGTCGGAAAATCGAGATGAACTTTCTCGGCCAATGCAGGGATCGAACACCAGACCTCAAGGCTAGCGAGCCAGCGCCTTACCCACTCAGCCACATGATTCCCGAATATGGTATACAGAGTAAATGTTCCACCCATCACAAATACAGAACACGTATGTAGCAAATGTGCTAATATTATCTTTGACGCAGCTGTCACTATGTGTAAGACTCTAAACACAAAAGCAAAGATACGCATGCAGTGTCGCCATACAACCCTCGCCCAGTGACAGATCAATTATTTATAGTTTATAATAAATGGGTTTATGATGCAGCTGTGAGCCCACCAATTTATTAATTCTGTTTCTAACAAATTGTACCTTCTTATAAAAATATGTTTTGGGAGCGAAGTATAGCGGAGGGAATATATCTTTAAGCAGAAAAGTGGGGGTCGTGAAAAAGATATCCGAAATGAATCACTCGGGTAGAAACAAAACTCCATTACACGTTAACAGCACCACGACGAGCACAAAATACCTTTAAGAAATTTTCATTATAAACCCGTCACCAGAAATAATTTTATTACTAAGATAGATTGTCTTTCTTCTGCACGATCTAATAACTCAGCAATGGCCACCACACTCATCAATAAGACATTTTGTACCACCCTTATCGACAGAAATGTAAATAACTTTGCATTACATGTATATATAGATAAGGTAGAAAGACGTCATTCAGCAGACGACCATCACTAAGAATAAAATCGCCGGATGCGTTGGACTCTCCGGAAGTAGATTTCGTATAAACTAAGAGAAGATAACTCCTGTCAAACCAGATTGCGGAACTCGCCCATGAAATTAAAATCGAGGTTCGAGTCAAACGATTCCACACTAACAGGTGGTTGTCGTGCAGATTCGTTGCATTTTCATAAAGGGTGTATGCTCTAACTTTGTATTTAATACATTCACACTTTTTTCAAACGTTTATAATCTTTTAAACACAATTGATTCTCCTACTTCAGTAACCGAATAATTCGAAATCTTTATCTTCAACGTACATGTACTAATCTTGTAAACTCACAACCGATCATGAAATCTACTGGCCCTTTTTTGTGCAGTGTCTCCTTTGTTTTCATTTTGTGGGCTGCAAAGCGCAATTGTAATGGGTATAGTCCACAACCCCCGTTTTAAAATTAAGGCCATGTAGCCTACGTGTGTACAACCTTACACTTAAGCGCTCATCTGGAGTCGGCGTGACAAAATGGGAAACCTGATCTGATCTGGAGCTTTGGCTGCGATATCGCTGTAGGAGAAGCAGGCGCTAAATCACCAACAGTTAGATAAAGATGACGTCACAGTCATGTCTTCAACAATAATACACAGGTCAGAGCTGCCCCATCAACTTACATAAACTCCTCAAATGTTACAAGATTATTAGGATTTTAGAACACAGTCGCCATGTTGGATCAATTGGACCAGTAAGGGCTAAATTAATTTCATGATTGTTATTGGGCGACACGCGTTGCGCATGAATGGCCTCAATATACACCAATCAACACCAAGAAATTAAGTCAGTGAAGGGGTATCGTCAAACAGCTTTTCGTTTGTTACAAGCGTTCATGTATTATGGAAACGTAATTGTAGACATGAAAACTTTTCCAGACAAGCGTGGTTATAATTGGAGAGCAGCAATAGGAAGATGAACAGCCAATCTCTTAAGCGTCGATTAGCGAGGACGTAGAGTTCTTTAATGAAGAGTTATACGGTCTGGGTCCAAGTCTAGACGACATGTACAAACTATATTTACCCCAATTTTATCAATCACGAATTTCTTTTCGTCTATTATTACATATCTTAATGTACAATGTGATAAATTCTGGTTTTACTCTCATTGATTATTAATATTTAATATGGCACCTATGTCAATACTCAAGCGTCTGCTTCCATTATATAACAAACAATGGCACCTATGTCAATATATAATATATTAAAGATACATTATGGGAGATAAGATAAAGAGATGGTAGTTCTCACTATAATAGTTAAAAACTAGATAGTGTAAAGGTAATTTGCTGAAAATTTCAGTCAAATTGATCCACTATGAGCCGAGAACGAAATATGTAAAATTTTTGCATAGCCTTGGTCATAATTACTAAAATCATTAATATAAACAGCATAGTCTCGATTATCCACTTTTAAAAAATTTAATTATCACTGGCCTGTGAGCAGCATATAGGAATCTAATCCAGCCAGAATCGAAGGCTAGCCTAATTTAGATAACATTTCAGGCCTAAAGAAAGACTTGTAATTGGCAGATTTACCTCTTGTATAATGCATGTTAAAGAGTTTAATGAAGAGTTGGCGATTCTTGCTATGATTATTCAAAAATAAATGATAAAAAAAGAGAATATTGAAAATTTCAGTCAAATTACTTTATTCTGAATGGAGTTGTTACATTTGGAAGTTTGCACTAGACATAGGCACCAACTTTGTCTACACCGTCTATAAGAATTGTCGATCTTTGTATTGACAGATGATAACTCCACCCACATATTCTTAAATATCAAGTAACGTTCTCAAAAGCAATAGTACTCTCGCTTTGCAGGCCTTTCGTCACCAGTTTCCGGTCGTGACGTCACCGAGTATCGGTGAAGGTTAGCTTGGTCAGCCATTTACTGATCTAATTTTAAATGGATGACTGTTTGAATCTGAGCTGTATCCAAACCAGAGTTGATTTCGAGCTTGTCATGTGAACAAAGGCCTAATTAACAATTTCTGTAACATCTGAAGCCTAAACAAAGACTTAGGCTCCAATATGCTGATTTAGCTCTTGCATAATGCATGTTTAGTTGTCTGCTTCCATATAACGAACAATGAGATGGATATGGTCTAATGCCCAACTTGTCTACTCCGACTAGGCTAATACATCGGCACAATTTTCCCGGACAGAGACGCTACGGCCTACTTTTATATCGAATTCTGACTTCCAAGGGGTCTTTTACGTGCACGCCAATGCGTACCCAGGTACTCGGTTTTACTCCCCCCCCCCATTGTTTTAAGACACAATTTGTGTACTCCGGCTGGGCTAATGAAGACGTTCATTTACGCCATACAGTATGCTATAGGGAAAATGTTCCGCGGGTAGCGGCGCTGGGTCTAATCCAATTGTCAGGGATTATTTTACATGCAAGTCACTGTGCTTTGTCAAGCCCTCTGTAGGGAACTTTCTCGACCAAATACGGGAGAGATCCCGAGATCTCCTGTAGCAATAACCAGGAGGTGCCGAGTGTTTTTGCTTGGTATTTTCCATCCTGGCCCCAAGTCCACAAAGGCTTGAGTCTTAAGTTAAGAATTTACTCAAAATTGCTCGCCTTCATTTTACTAAAATATAGCCCTTTATAAAACCTTTGTTTTTTTAATATGTCAAATACTTCAATAAGAAACTATGTTTAATGTTTTGTGTTTCTGGATCGAAGATATTCCGCATAAACAGTGATTTAAAGTTGAGTAAATTCTTTACTTAAGTCTGAGAACGCTTTGATGCATGACAGGGGACCTGCCATGAAAATGAGTTACTAGCCATTCGGTCCCGTGAAAGTTGGAATGTGATCAATTGAAAGCAAAACCCTCCTCGAAACCATATATTAACCCATGCTGTTGTATCGACGAGACCATATTTCGGATACTACATAAAGGAAATAAAGAAAATAATAAAGAACTAAAATTAGGGCTGTTATGAAGGGAGAGAGCCAAATGGAGTTTAATGTCCACTCAACACATACCAGATCATTTTTGGACCAACAAATGCCATATCCTTATTTCAATAATTTCCTTGGGCGAAACATGTTTTAGTAGTGAGAGAACCCAGACAAAACCCACGCGATTAGGTAGTCGACTAAATTTCTTGCCACATACAAGCCTTAATTAAAGGAGGTTTCTGGTATCCAATATTTAAAACAAAATGAAAATTTTAAAATTAGCACACGAATCGTGTGTCAGAATGCTTTCGAGCGCCATTCGTAGTGAAACGCTTCGATGGAAGAGGCTAAACAATAACCAGACGCCAAAGACGGCCATTCAGTTTGTACTATTCGCGTATTTCGCCAAACATAACTAATTAGAAATTACAGTAAAACAGAAACGATTGAATGTAAATCGGTTTATATACATTCATATTACATTATTATATACGTTGCGACCCATTTGCAGATCCAAAATAATAGGGGGTGGGGGTGGGATGGCCTAGTGGTCTAGAGTGCTGCGCTTCGACCTCTAGCTGGCCGGTCACCTCTGGCTTGCGGCTTTGGTTTCGATCCCTGGTGTGAGCGTATGTGGCATGGAGATAGGGGCGCCTTCTCAACCTCGTGGGTTTCCTCCGGGCACCCCAGTTTCCTCCCACTGCTAAAGACCCCTTCGCGCATGCGAATTATTGACATAAAATTGAAACCATATGTTAGACCCAAAATGACCTAGTTTGTGTCGGGTGGACGTTAAACCCCTTTTTCTCTCTCTCTCTCCAAAATAATAGCGATTTAAGGCTCACGCAGACGTTAAACCACTCGCCCAACCAGATTCTCCATTATCGTGATAAAGCCTTACGTTCGCATCAATTTTATTGTAGACGGACTTTAATTTATTAAATAGTGTCTTCAAGTTTCGTTTGATCTGTTCCCAATATCAAATCCCCAAAGTCAGTCGGAAATTAAACTTCTTAAGAACGTTTTTCTGCTCAACATAATAATGGCTGGGAGGGAATCTTCGTGGAACAATATGAAAGCAAAGACGGTGATTGAAAACAAACTGAGAAAACATTTCAAAAGTATCGATAGCCCAATCTAATACAAATATTATAAAATTAATAATCTATGTTACCTTGAAGCCATGAAACAAAAGGAAATCAAACTAAGGAAGAGATGGAGGGATGGAGAGACGAAGAGAGAGAGAGAGAGAGAGAGAGAGAGAGAGAGAGAGAGAGAGAGAGAGAGAGAGAGTTTAACGTCCACTCGACACAAACTAGGTCATTTTGGGACTAACATATGGTTTTAATTTTATTTCAATAATTCGCATGCGGCAGTGGGAGGAAACCGGAGTGCCCGGAGGAAACCCACGAGGTTGAGAAGGCGCCCCTATCTATATGCCACATACGCTCACACCAGGGATCGAAACCACAGCCGCAAGCCAGAGGT
Source organism: Patella ulyssiponensis (assembly GCA_963678685.1). Classification (NCBI taxonomy): domain Eukaryota; kingdom Metazoa; phylum Mollusca; class Gastropoda; family Patellidae; genus Patella; species Patella ulyssiponensis. The sequence continues at coordinate 79,137,458 of OY783228.1, forward strand.
GATCGGCCAGCTAGAGGTCGAGGCGCGGCACACTAGACAAAAGGCCACCCCAACCTGTGCCTGGATAAGTTAATTAATGTCTAATGTCTAATTAAAGATAAATTATTGGAGATTAGATAACGAGTTGGCAGTTCTCACTACAATAGTTAAAAACTAGCTAATGTAAAGGCAATTTGTTGAAAATTACAATCAAATTGATCCACTATTAGCTTAGAACTAAGCGATTGAAATTTCCGCTTAGCCTCAGTCATCATTACAAAAGTCGGTAAGTAGTCTCGGTTATCCATTTTTAGTGGTAAATCACGAAGGAAAATATTTCAGCGAATCGAACTACAATCCAACAAAAATCTCATGCTAGCCTCGACATCGAGAGTTGTTTATGGCGTGGATAAGTTAATTAATGTCTAATTAATAATTAAGAAAACATTTCAGGCCTAAAGAAAGACCTGCAATAGGCAGATTTACCTCTTGCATAATGCATGTTTAATGGAGACAGAGGTAAATTCTGTAATATTCATATGCAAACCAAGATTAGAAGCAGGACCGAATTTACCTACACGTGGGTCCTGGGACAAACTCATCAGTATGGGCCCCAAAATTTATATAAATACCCGGTGTACGGTGGCACGCTGTGCGGTAATTAGTTTAAGCACCTCCCCCCCACCCGATACACGTGGCCCTAGACCAATATGTCTGTTGGTAAATTCGACTCTGATTAAAGTAGCTAAATCGCTAACATTTAGGACCTAGAAATTGACACAAGTGGGTCGCAAAGCATAAAATACTGTAATATGAATGTATCTTAACTGATTTACATTCAATGGTTTCCGTTTTTACTTTAATTTCAAATCAGTTTTATGTTCGGCGAAATAAACCAGCAGTGTCAATCGAATGCAAATTTCTAGCGTCAGGTTATTCCAGTCTACATATGGCGTTTGATTTGGTGCAATGTTTCAAGCCTCGTTCCTCGAGTCTCTTGCTAGAACTGGGGCTGAAACGCACTATGGTACAAGATTCGTGTACCAATGGTAAAATGTTTATTTTGTCTTAAAAATTTGATACCAGAAGCCCATCTTTTCCCGGTAAGATCACAGCATCGATGTTGATTTAAATTGACAAATAATTCGTGTTTTCAATGTTGAAGATTTTGGATGATATTGAGTTAGAGACTTAGCTACTTTAAAAGACTGTTCTCTCTTTAAGTCCAATTCCATCCAACGCCTGTACACGGCTAACAATTTGGGATTGTCACCGTTTTCTCCCTACCACTTATAACTACCTGATGATTACCGAAAGATATTTCAGGTAAATCAGAACATGACATGGTCAATATCGAATGCACCCCCCTTCCCCACTCCCCCCACACACCCGGATAAACAAAGAACCTCAAATTTGGTACACGTAGTTGATAGTTGCTACCGATTGACGACATTCACCAAAGTGAAAGCCCATGTCAGTGTTGACAACACTGTTCGAAAAAATAAAAATAAAATGTAACAGGTATGGCTATCTCTTGCCAATGTTTAAGCGCAACTTGCCTCGCAAAATACGGCGCCTAGTTGTTTGGACGGTCGAAAAAGTCCCGTGTACAAGAACCTAACACAGTTCCCGGGCAAAATTTCCCCTCATAGTTTTCACTTAACATTCGGAGATCTGACTTAAAATAGTTATCAATGCATACCTACCACGTCGTTAGCTTTTAGTTCCTTAATATTTATATCCAAAACTGTCTCCTAATATAAAAACCCGCACACTCGATAAATATCTCTATACCGTTACACAGTTCATAATATCATACGCACAATCCATAAACTGTTACCAAATCAGGGAACTCAATTCCCAAGATAGTCATTGCCGTCATAAATATGCCTAATACCTCTAATTAGTTCCTGGAAATCAGAACTTTCTCCGGTTCACGAATCCGACATATTCATACACCCATCTCCATTAACCTGTTGAAACGCTCGTTACCATTGTTACTTTCGATAATTCCCATATCAGTTTTTCCTGTTTGCTATACTAATTGCCCTATTATAGTTTTTTCTCACACTACTTGTGTTGGAGTGGTTTTTTTTGCTGTCGTCTATAAGGAATCTATTCCAGGTTTTGATTATGTTTTTAGCGACAGTGTGTTGTATTTAGTTTGTATTTTATGAGACGGTGTTTATCGGGTTTTGTATGAGCCAATCATGTTGGTAGTTGTATGGCAGCCGTGATGATAGTATGGCATAGACTGATCAATACACGACTCGATCATCGTCTCTATACTACGTATACTGTAAGGCTAGGTTCCTACTTTTATATGATACATGTACGTTGCGATAGGTTTGTTCCTATTGCTCCCGCCAAAAGGGAACACCTAGTAACTCACTTTTTTCTTATTTTGAGAAAACAAAGGAAAAACATAATGGATGAATATTAAACCCCAGCTTATCCACTGATTTTTCTGTGGCATACTATAAGGCTAGGTTACCACTGCCATGCCATGCGTTACGAAAGGTTTGTCCCTTTTGGGTCCACGATTTGGTACGTGCAGATACGTTCAGACACCTTTCGAAACGATTCAACACGATTGCCTCGATATATGATAAGACATGATAGGATCATTACGATTAGTCCAAGATTTTTAACGAGATTGCTTCTAATAGTTTGGATTCAGCTATGGCGAGTGTGGCGCCAGGCAGGGTAAGCTTACTCTTCCAATCACCTGTTACCACTGTTTGTCGTGTATTTTGTACACGGGGAGCAGTCCATTTGCTGATTACACTTATTTGCCGATAACGTTTTTTAGGACTTCGAATTCTGTCTTATGGTTTGGATTGTTCGTACTTAGTTTTATTTTATTAATTATTAAAACCACGAATTCAATTGTAGTATGATCATGATACTAGAATACAGTCGCAATCGAAGGTTTAACATCTTAATAGTTCGTCGAATTTTCGCTATGGTGGCAGATTCGCGTTGAGTGGTAGAACTAGTCCGTGCCTCTCTTTCCCTTCCTCTCACCCCCCACCCCCATTCCTTGATGATTCACCCACATGTTCATTATACAGAGGCGTATTCGATTGGGTTGGATTGTCCCAAGTTGTCTCTTTCTACCTCTCGAGAGTTTGCGTTGGGTGGACTAGAATTCGCCCATGCCTCTTCCCTCTCGATAGGTCGTCTTAATGTGCACTGCGTTGGCGTGGGTAGAATTTGTTCATGCCCCTTCCCTCTCGATAGGTCGTCCGATCGTTCACTGCGGTGGCGCGGGTAGAATTCGTCCATGCCCCTTCCCTCTCGATAGGTCGGCCGAATGTTCACTGCGGTGGCGGGGGTAGAATTCGTCCATGCCCCTCCCCTCTCGATAGGTCGTCTTAACGTGCACTGCGGTGGTGTGGGTGGAATAATTCCATGCCCTTTCTCGCTTTGTCTTGATAGTCCGTTTTTGTACCACCCACCTATGCTATAACTGTCGGTCGATTGTATTGTGCCAAATTAGGTATCTCTGCCTTAAAGCAATGCGAGGGCTTGGCTGGTCGAATCGTTAGCACGTGCGCACTGTATCATAAGCTCTGTCATTGAGTCAACTGGCTTGGTTTCTATTCTCCGTGTTGAACGTGACAAGAAGTAGGGTCGCCTGTCCAACCTCGCGGATTTTCTTCGGATTCCTGCCACTGCCACTGCTAAAGACCCATACACACAAGCGGATTATTGAAATAAAATAGTCACCAAATGACATAGTTTGTGTCGAGTGGACGTTAAACCTCCTCCCTCTCTCTCTCCCTCTCTCTCTCTCTCTCTCTCTTAACATTTATAATTTATTTCATATCATAACTTGTCAGATTATACCAGGAAGACTATGTAAATTAATGTCACGTTATGTATTATATATACTTTAGAACCCTTTGTTGTATTTTATCTGATATTATTTATAATCCATTACTATGGTAATCTATTATCCTAACAATGTATATATATATATGGTTAAAAATTAATTTCTTTTGTATGCATTATTAATATCTGAAGACGCCTTTAGAAGGCAGACAGCTAGCTTATATGATTTAATGTATGTTAGAATGAAGTAAAGTGATGATTTTTTACCTGGACGTTTTTTTTTGTTATTTGTGTATTTATCAAAGTAGTTCTTTGTTTACGGTGCAGGACGGAGTGCCTGACAAGGACAGCTGTCTAGTCGTTCGGATGGGACCAAAAAAAACGAGGTCCCGTGTACGCATTGGCGTGCACGTAAAAGATTTATTGGCAGTTGGAATTCGATATAAGAGTAGGCGGTAGCGCCGCTGCCCGGGCCATATTACCCTCATAGCACACTGTATGGCGTATGCCCGTCTTCATTAGCCCAGTTTGGGAGCAAAAAAGTAGGACGCAAAACCCAATTTCATTTCATTTCTTTGTCCTGTCCAATCTCGTGGGTTTTCTCCGGGTCCACCGGTTTCCTCCCACTGCTACAGAACCCTACGCGCAAGCGAATCTTTGAAATAAAATTAAACTATATGTTAGTCCCGAACTGACCTAGTTTGTGTCGAGTGGACGTTAAACCCAATTCCTCTCTCTCTCTCAGTTCTTTGTTTACGGTAGATTAGTACATACATATATATGAGTTGTGTCAACCGGTCACAATACTAACTAATTCACGATATTGTTTAGACAATCGAATTTACGATATTCCTTTTATAAAAAATGATAGACGCGATTGTCTTACAATAGTGAGTAGTGAGTATTAAGACCTGTTGACAGAACGTAAAACACTTTCAGCTAATGAAGTTGTCTATTATTTGAAAGAGTGTCGATGTCTATGTCGCGACAGTTGATCACTTCTTTCTCTGTCAGAAAATATAAACTACGTCTTTATGGTTAAAATCATAGAATTATTTCGTAACCAAGTCTTATATTTCGAAAGAATAATGATCCTAAAGAACGAGCATGTAAACATTTCTTGGCCAAAGGAAGTTGATATTGGAGAGCGTCAGAGAATGGACATTTTCACCTTTGGTAACTATACTGACTGATTTCGGGAGCGCAATTTGTCCCCGAATTTGCCTGTCTCCCCTATATGGGTATGTCCGTAATAGAAATGAAATGGGGTTTGAAGTCCTACTGTTCTGCTACGACTGGGTTAATTAAGACGGATATACACCGCTATAATATGAGTGAAATTTGGCCCGAACAGCGGCGCTAAGACCTAATCTTGTTTCAAATTCCATGGTATAATTTACGCTCACGCCAATGCGTACACGGGACGTTAATGATCTACAAATAGGCAGATTTAGATTTTTAACATAAGCATGACGAAGATCATTCAGAGGAAGATCTCCGTCCCTTTATAACCAACGTAATCTGATTAAAACACAGATCCTATTTCGTTTCGTTTTATAGTTCAAAATTTCGTTTTTACTTGTCTTTACTACTCTTGGATCTGGAGGACTTGTTATTTAACTGGTGTTCTGGTTGGAGTCGGGGATTAACCAATGAAACGGTCGGTTACGGTGAGTACGTGGCGTGCGATGCACGGAACTGTGGGTAAACCACTATAAACATCAACGCTGATTGATTAATCAATGTCTAACGTCATAGGGACAACAGTCGTTCGTATGAGTCCTGATGCAATCTCCCGCCACAACCGGTCCGATCTTCATGTAGTAGAATCCATTGAAAGTATAAAAAACGAAACGAAATATAGATCTGTATTTTAATCAGATTGACTGAAGATCGCTCTTGGAAAACATGTTATCAGTGTTTTAATAATTGCCGTCGCTCTCTCTCTCTGATAAAACGGGGGTGGGGGTGGGATGGCCTAGTGGTCTAGAATGCCGCTCTTCGACCTCTGCCTGGCCGGTCACCTCTGGCTTACGGCTGTGGTTTCGACCCCTGGTGTGAGCGTATGTGGCATGGAGATAGGGGCGCCTTCTCAACCTCGTGGGTTTCCTCCGGGCACTCCGGTTTCCTCCCACTGCTAGTTTGTGTCGAGTGGACGTTAAATCCCATTTCTCTCTCTCTCTCTCACTCTGATAAAACGGGTGTCGGATGACCGAATGTTTAGCGCATGCGCGTTTTATCATAAGGTCTGTCATTGAGTTAACGTGGTTTCGATTGCCCGGTTGTACGAGACAAGGAGTAGGGTCGCCATTCCAAACTCGTGGGTTATCTAAGGGTCCTCCGGTTTTCCCCCACTGCTATACGCACAAGCGAATTATTGAAATAAAATTGAAATATGTGTTAGTCCCGAAATGATCTAGTTTGTGTCGAGTGAACGTTAGATCCCGTTATGATACCCCCCCCTCTCTCTCCCTCTCCCCCTCTCCCCCCCCCATCTCTCTCTGTGATTAAACCATCTATCCAGTCTTTAATCAGCGAGTGACAAATTGGAAACCATACATGAGGTTTCACATGTCACCGGCAATAATAAGATCACACAAAGTAATTATATTTTTATCAGACCAAGGTTCAATTTAAGGTCGCAAGTTGTAAATATGAATCCCAAGAAGTTCCCGAATTGATGAGTTCTGTTAATCTTACAAAATAAAGTGAAATGAAATTGGGTTTAACATCCTACTGTTCTGCTCCGAACTGGGCTAATGAAGACGGACATACGCCATACAGTGTGCTATAAGGGAAATTTAATTTATGGTAAGTTTTGGTGGCATTCGTGTGGAATTTGTCACCACAAGAGTTCCACAAGATATTGGATATGTTAAAATAAATACATTCCACAAGAATTACGACTTAAAATAATATTGATAGAACTTGAAAGAAGATAGTCATTGCTCATACGATTCTTTCGATCGGTAACAGAACCCAGGATTCGCAAAATCAACTGTAATTGCCAATTAAACGGATTGTAACTGAAAATCACTCAACTTAATCATAGCTTAAAATCAATTAAATCAAATCATAGTTTTCAACCAATCAAATTAAATCATAGTGTTCAATCAGTCAAATTAAATAATTGTAACTGACAATCAGTTAATTGTTACAGAAATTCAATCAAATTTTTTGTAACTTAAAATCAAATAACTGAAATTGACTTAATTTGTAAATTGATAATTTTCCAAGTAGGAGTTAGTAGTGATGAATGTCATACACGCAATCTTTCTAGCGCATTTATCGTTTAAACATACATTATGTAATAGCTAAATCTGCATATTGCGGGCCTTTCTTTGGGACTTAAATGTTGTCTGAATTATGAATTACACGTTAATTAACTTATTTTATGAAGACATCGAGGTTTGATTATGGTCTTATAATATACCCTCGATGCCTTCATTAGCTTTTGATATTTACTGGATTTGAATACGTTTAGTGGTGGGTGATTTAACGTAAAATAAAGCTGTCAAGTCGTTCAGATGGGACAGCCGAAAAACTGCGGTCCCATGTACACATTAACGTGCACGTAAAAAGATCCCTTGACAGTTGGAATTCAATATAAGAGTAGGCCGTAGCACATCTGTTCGGGCATGATGTTCCTCAAACCATACTGTATGTTGTATATCTTTCTCCATTAGTTCAATCGGAGCAGAACAGTAGCGTAAGCCATAGTGTCACTGTCCGAGCAAAATTTCCCTCACACAATATGGCGTATGCCCGTCTTCATTAGCCCATTCGGAGCAGAACAGTAGGACGTTAAACCCCATTTCATTTCATTTTTCAATTGTGCTTGGATACCAGTTTCCGGTTCAAAAACTAGTTATCATGGAGTTGTTTTAAATATTATATGCAACCATTTCATTTCTAACAAAGTTCCTGGGCCTTTCGGTAATACTTTTTTTTACACATTCACCAATTTTTTCCTGTAACTGTTAAAGTGTATTATTAAACATGAAAGGGAGCTCTGTAGGTGAAGGTCACCATTTTAAAAGATCACTTATACATCCATAATGGATCAAACAGAAACTTGGTGAATATATGGGGAGTCTATTTTAGATATAGTTAATATTCCTGGAATAGACAAAAAATAAGCTTAATGGGATCTGAGGTAGATTATACAATGTATCTTTCTATATATATATGTCGTTAATATATCACTAGACATTATTCGCAAAATTAGCAGAATAAACAAATGATATCCGGTGTTCGGAATAACAAATATGTGTTTTTGTCTTTTCTTGGAATCTCCTGGATTAAAAAACTGTACGCATGTTTGATCTATATTATTAACAGACTAACAACGTAATCTGATTTATAACAAGGGTCTAAATTGATGATGGTCTGAATATTAAAGATGCATTATGTAAGCGCGAGAGGGAGGGAAGGAGAGAGAGAGAGAGAGAAAGAGCGGGGGCGAGAGAGAGAGAGAGCGGGGGCGAGAGAGAGAGAGAGAGACTGGGTCATTTCGGGACTAACATATGGTTCAATTTTATTGCAATAATTCGCTTGCGTGTAGAGAGAGAGAGAGAAAGTTTAACGTCCATATTCCCGGGGAATGGAAATCATGCAAGTTGACTCAATGACGGACCTTATGATACAGAGCGCACGCGCTAACCAAGAACTTTAATAGTAACAGAAGGGATAATGAAAAATGAACATATTGAAAATTTCACTCATATTACTGTATTCTGAGCTAAGTTATCACTGTTAGTAGATGTAGCGTAGATCGTTTATTATCGTAGCAGCGGTAAATGACAACTGAGACAAAGTCCAAATTGATTTCATCGTTCAATTTTTAAATCCATTTGAAATGTCGGCCATCCGATGGCATAGAGAGTTGATTATAAACTCGTCATTTGAATAAATGTGTTAATAATAATTTATATAAGATTTGAAGCCTAAAGAAAGACCTGCAAGAGAAAGATTTAGCTCTAACATAATGCATCTTTAAACATTGGAGAGAGAGAGAGAGAGAGAGAGAGAGAGAGAGAGAGAGAGAGAGAGAGAGAGAGAGAGAGAGATTGGGTTTAACGTCCACTCGACACAAACTAGGTCATTTCGGGACTAACATATGGTTTAATTTCATTTCAATAATTCACTTGCGCGTAGGGGTCTTTAGCAGTGGGAGGACTGGGTTGGACAGGCGACCCTACTCCTTGCCACGTACAACCGGGGATTTGAAACCACGCTTTAAACATTGGAGTCATCGATAAGAGATGGCGGAGCTACAGAAATAGAACGGATTCGCCATATTCAGTGACTGGAAATGTAAATGGCCGAGTTGGCTAATTCGCCTTAATCCTTTGATACGTTCGGATAACAGAGACTTATATAACTGTAATCCTGTTTTCATTAACTCAGTTTATCCAGAATAGTAGGACGTTAAACCTCATTTTATTTCATTCATAGGCATGGTTACACCTCAGTACTTTTATAAAGCTACGCTTTTTCCTCTAAGTTCACAAGGGAGAGGGGTTGGTGGCCGATTGGTTAGCACGCACGGGACCTGGGTGCGGGGCGAATAGTCAACGCGTGTACGTTGCATCATAATGTACGTCATTTAGTCAACTGGCGTGGTTTCGATTTTTTGGTTATATGTGAACCATTTGTTAGTCACGAAGTGACTTGATTTGTGTCGAGTGCACTAACGAATAATTGTTATAAAAAAAAACACATGTCAGTCCCCAAATTGAAACTAAAAAAAATCAGCTTAATCCAAAAATAAGCAAGTTAGTATTGAGTGTGGGCGTTATAAACTTCGGCCCCAGAACTGTTAAACAGCTACATGATATTATGTTGACCCGAGCTGCCAATCGACAACCTAGACTTAAACGGTGACCTAAGTAATCCCCGGCTTAGCAAATTTCGAAAGCAATTTACATGGAATTAGACAATAGTAGAATTAGATAAGATGGTAACAAGTCGAGATTAGTGGGATCTAGTCAAATGTGAATTATTCAGTCTGGCTGTCGGAAATGAAAGTCCATTTAGTCTGATATCAAATAGTATCACAGTATACAACCACATGGGTTTCGTATTATCTCTAAAATACCAATATACCCGCTCATCGCCATTTGTAATTTTGGACCAGGAACCAGGAGTCCGAATTCGGTTCTCATCTTTTTTGTTTGTGTTGTTTCGCCTGTCCAACCCCGTAGTTTTCGCCTGGTCCACTGGTTTCCTCCCACTGCGAAAGACCGCTACACGCAAGCGAATTATTGCAATAAAACTGAACCATACTTTAGTCCCAAAATAACCTAGTTAGTATCGAGTGGACGTTACACCCCATCTCTCTCTCTCTCTCTCCCTCTCTCTCTCTCTCTCTCTCTCTCTCAGTATTTTAAAAGTGGCGGATGACCTGTGAAAATATGGCGGTGGCTTACTCACCAGACGGCCTCGGTTAAGTAATGAACGAGAAAATTCTTCGCGATTCGCCAGTGATGCAAAACGGGTAGCCTATAAAGGAAAAGCTTATAGTCGTTCGGATGGAACGGAAAAATAAATCCAACCAATGTGCTCGTTGGCGTGAAAAAAGATCCAATGTCAGTTCTAATTAAATGAAACAAAGGAAAAATCTCATTCATCCTGACGCATGGTCGTCTTTATGATTCCGTTTGGTGCAGAAAAGTTTCATTTTATATGACTTACAATGTTTGTTTGTCTTTCTCTAGTCGGGTCAATCATGTTCACGGAAACGTTAGAGTAGCATACAGCCAAGAATTCAGACGCGCAAATTATTGAAGCCCGCTATTGGAAATTGTAGAAGCCAGATGATTACGGTGTGAGAGAGTAAATATTATTGGATAAAACAAACTTGAGCAGAATGGTTATGTTGTAACGAGCTGTAGTCTGATCTAACATATTTTGTTTAATTAACCCAGTATTATCTGCGACATGTTTGTTGAATCTCGTGTAAGATGAGTTAGAAGATGATGTTATGTTATCCTATCACGCGACGATACCAATTTAGCAAAAACCGGGTAATTAAGGAAAATACAATTATACCATCTCCTGGCAGTGGCCATCCTCGATAGCCTTTATTGACATAAAATCAGCTCTTGGAGATAAGTTAGAAGACAATGTAATGTCACATTGTTATGTTGGCTTAACACATGACGACACCAATTTAGGAAAAACCGGTTAATTAACCAATATAAAGTTAGACCACCATCTAGCAGTGGCCATCTTCGATAGCTATCACTGCATGACAACAATTCAGAGCCGTACCTAGCGGAGGTGCAGGGGTACATTGCACCCTAAGAAAAATAAGTCAACCAAAGAAATCCCCAGCCCCCCACACTTAGTGATGCTCTTAACACACTGATCAGTCTGTCGGTTTTAAGGGCGCCAAAACGCAATGGGTTCGTTTGCTCTGATCCAAACATTCTTATATCACTTTCGTGGAGGCTATGGCACTCCATCACTCTGCTGCACCCCCTCCTAAATACGGCCCTATAAGCTATGGGGGAATTTTGTAAGAGATCTTTTCTAAAGATAGGAATAGGAATTGCCATTACCTTTAATTTGTCAACGTCATTTGCGGGATTATTGATTCCGTGAAAGTAGATTCTCACCCGGTAAAGAAGACATTATCCTGTATGACGTATGCCCGTCTTCATTAGCCCGGTTCTGGGTAGAAAACGTTAAACCCTATTTCATTTCTTTACTATCAATAGTAGGTAATGTATTTATAAGGATGAAATCAGGATAGAAAATAACACTATTATTGTCCATTGAGCCATTTACTTGGCTGTCAAGAGCCTTTCTGGATGGATATCGGTGTTTGACGGCCCGCAACACATCACAGTAGTAGCCACGGCGAATCATTCTGGACAGACAATGATCTGCTTGTCCAGTGAGCAAATCTACGCCGGGGACGTTGTTTTGTCTTGGACAAGAGGAATTGCCGTCTGCGGTAATGAATTTCAAGATAAGCAGACATTATAAAGCGTTTCGGCGACTTACATTAATGTCTAGCCTGATGAAGTTAAACGTAAATGAAGTCCCACTGGAACACATTTCATTTCGTCAACTGTGTAACGGACAGAACCAGTCTGACACAAAAGATATTCGCTCGATTCGATGAATTCCACTGTCATATGACGGGCGATTTACATTATTTATTCTCAGTTGGCGAAATGAAAAATTCAAATCAGCAGTTCTTGCTCAACATCTTGAAGCCAAAGAGCCATTCATTACCAAGAAGCGTTTGCAGTAACTGTACCCCGACAATTCTCGCTCGGGGAGTATCCCTGACAATATCTTCGCAATTCCCAATCTAATTAAAATTATATAACTATTTCGTTTCTTATTTTTTTCTTCTTTCTGTTACACTGAATTTTAATCTACCTTACATGGAGTAATCCATTAGTTCGCTATTTCCAACACATCGAGTTAGACACCCCCGGGATTAGGGGTAGGAGTAGGTTATTCTGATTACCGATTGATGAATTGTCCGTATGGAAATTTTCTCCATAAAGGGCCTGAAAACAGCCAGTACTCATATACTTATATCAGAGTCTTGTCCGGCTATTGTTTGATGTATTGCCCCCCTGTCAATCACACTCTGATCATAAACGCGCGAGGATTGTGGAATAGGCTTGAAATGCTGATTTTACCGAGGAGATATTCTAAGAAGGCGGCAAAGTAGAAGAACATCAAAAATAAAACGAAACGAAACGAAACGAACGAAATGAATTGAAACGAAACGAAATAAAACGAAATGAAACGAAACCAAACGAAATGGAGTTTAACGTCTTACTTTCCTGTCCCAACCGGGCTATTGAAGAAGAGCATACGTAACGCACGTGTGCTTTGAGAAAAAATTTGTTGCCTACTCTTATTTTGAGTTCCAAATGTCAATGGTTCTTTTACGTGCACATGACGTGAATTGGGACCTCGGTTTTTTTCGTCCCAAATGAACCGAACCACTAGACTGTCTTCATTGAAGCACCATTGTGCTATGAGGAATAATTTCAAGGACAGCCATTAAATTACAACTGTCAGAAGGTTCTTTTACGTACACACCATATTGCTCAATTTTATTTCATTTATTGGGGTGCGGATAGGGCCCATAAGCAGAGGGAGGATATTAGAGAACCCGGAGAACAACCGACGTAACTGAGCAGGCGACCCTTCTCTTGTCACGTACAAGCTTGAGATCGAAACCACGACACTTGACTCAATGCAGACGTCTTGACCTGACAACCCACCTCCCTTTTCTCAGCCAAAAACCGGGATCGACAGAACGTCTTTTAAATGAAATGAAATGGTGCTTAATGACCTACTCTTCTGCATCGACTGTGCCAGGGGGGTTGGGATGGCCTAGTGGTCTAGAGTGGCTTGCGGCTGTGGTTTCGATCCCTGGTGTGAGCGTATGTGGCATGGAGATAGGTGCGCCTTCTCAACCTCGTGGGTTTCCTCCGGGCACTCCGGTTTCCTCAAACTGCTAAAGACCCCTACGTGCAAGCGAATTATTGAAATAAAATTGAAACCATATGTTGGTCCCAAAATGACCTACTTTGTGTCGAGTGGACGTTAAACCCCATTTCTCTCTCTCTCACCTACTCTTCTGCATCGACTGTGCCAATGAGGAAAATTTTGCCCGGACAACGGTACTATGGCCTATAGAACATAGGACCTCATTTTTTGTCCCATTCGAACGACTATGCATTTTCCATTGCTATGCTCACTGTACTGCACCACTGACAAGGGAGAACCACGCCGGAAAATCCCTATGAACTTTCTCGGACGGGTGTTACGTTAAAGTTAAAACATCTTTAGAAATGAAATGAAATGGGATTTTACGTCCCTACTGTTCTGCCCCGACGGTGCTAATGAGGACGAGCAGACACCATTTAGTGTGCTACGAGGGAAGTTTTGAAAGGACCGGGACGCTGCGACCTACTCTATCGATACCTCTTTAGAAACACGGGCTGTAGCGATTTTCAAATACGGGAGAAAATAATTACATTCAAAGGAATTCAATTCAAGTGGGCGAAATGGATCCTGAATCTGTTTTTATTCATTTTTTTTAATTTCCTATCCGGGGTTATGAAACGTCGCTAAATAGAAGTCTGATGAATCTAAGTAGTAATTTGGATTTTCCTGTTTTCCGGGTTTATTTTTCTTAATGCGAGCTAACATTAAAATTAGATTATTATATTAAGGAAGAGGTGTCACATTAAACTGTGCTTTAAATTATCTTTGCGCCATTTTACAGATTTAGATTACTAGGGTATTCGATCAATAAATCATTTAATATGATAATATTTTTACGGTTTTACGCTCAAGTTGCATTTTTTTTAACCAAGATATTACAAAATGTCAAGTTTGTTTAAAATACTAGAAGTTGTTTAAACGTGTAAAGATGTTCTCACTTGTTGAATTTACGATTACCGCTGACCTTTTCGTCATACCAAGTGGAAGTAACTCTAAATGCTGTCTTGGGTGCCTTGGGCAGACGTGCAGATGATGAATTAATATAATTGTAGGAGATAGCAAGTGATAATACGGTAATTTAACACTTGACTCTCGAACCAGGAAATTATAAACCCCGACTCACCAAAAACACGTTTTGTTTGTCGTACAATCAAGATTACAAGACTTCAAGTCGGCTTTTATTTTGGCTCCTGGGCAAATTCTCTCGGTGTTTATCTTCAAAATAAACACAATCATAATATGCAGACGTTATGTTAGGCTTAATATGTCTAGCTCCTCATTAAATTTCACCCCCTTTATCACAACTACGTCTTTTTACTCGAGTTTCTACAGATGTGTGATAGCCGTCTATCGCTCCACTATCGAGAAAAATAACTCGCCATTTCCTCCCCAATTATATAACGAAATACGCACCATTTTGTTTTTGCATTTGGCTCAAGTTATGTTATTCTAGAACAAATTTGTCTAAAATACAAGAAAAAAAGGAGGATTTTATCGGTAATTTGTAATATTGAGAAGACCTTAACGTGTTCTCTATAAAATGTAATCATAGAACATTTCGTCTTCTGGCATTAGAAATATACGAAGGCTTCTTTCCGTTCACGTGCGCCAAGTGTGCAATCTGGATAGTTTTTCGGTGCCCGTTTCCAAATGTAAAGGGAAGCCATGTTAAATCTGCGGTAAATGAATCCGGTTAATCACCAAATGGCTTTTCTTCGAATACAAATACGGATTAGAAGAAACGGGTTTACAGCGACTTGATTGGATCAAAAATAATCCATATTGATTTTTTGCCGAGGCTTTATTAAACATTACAAAGGCTATATTCCAAGAAACCAAAAAAATTTGCGGATAATCGAATAGAAACTCAAACCTCAGAAATATTGTTAACATATTAAAGGTAAATGTGAATGAGATTAAAGGATATCTGATCACGTGGTACACAAGAAATGTTTTTTTATTTGATTTTACACAAGCTTGCTTTAGATCTGTTTGATGTAATAAACAGCTTATACACTGTTTAAAGTTACCGTGTAATTTAAGAGAGAGAGAGAGAGAGAGAGAGAAATGGGGTTTAACGTCCACTCGACACAAACTAGGTCATTTTGGGACTAACATATGGTTTCAATTTTATATCAATATTTCGCTTGTGCGTAGGGGTCTTTAGCAGTGGGAGGAAACCGGAGTGCCGGGAGGAAACCCACGAGGTTGAGAAGGCGCCCCTATCTCCATGCCACATACGCTCACACCAAGGATCGAAACCACAGCCGCAAGCAAGAGGTAAGCGGCCTGTTAGAGGTCGAAGCGCGGCACTCTAGACCACTAGGGTGTAATTTAAGAAATGGTTGCTGTTATAAATTCTGTCCCATCTTGGTATGATGCGCCGATGTGAACACAATCTGATTAAATTACAGATCTATATTTCGTTTCTTTTTTTTAATACTTTCGATGACCTACACTACATGACTGGCTGTAGCGATAGGTCGCGTCAGAGGTCATACGAGCGGCTTTTGACCCTATGACGTCAGACATTTGATTAACCAACCAACGTCGATGTTACTTGTGGATTACCGTTCTGAAAGCCCAACAAGACCTCCCTAACAATTCGTTAAACATTTTCAAATCGTCCACAGAATTTAAGAACACTGTTACTGCCGTTCTCTATCTCTATCGCCTATAGTCCACAGACCACGGCAGCACCCATCGAATAACATCGCTGATTCAATCACGCTCTGCTTGGCAACCCAAAAAACCCCACAGCACCTTTTCTCAATTATCGATCTACCATTAATGGACAATCGAGAATCCGCGCCTCATCTATTAAGCCCTATAATATGATCTCTGAAACTCGATCTGTGATGGTCGTGATTTGATTTACGAGAAGATCTAAAGACTCTAATATCAAACATTAACGAAACAGTTACGATGTTTTCTGGTTTTTTCCCAGTCGACTTTTTCAGTTTTAATTTGCCATATACTAAGATCACGATAGCGGATTATTGGATATAAATGGTATTTTTTCGTGCAGAGACTGTGAAGAAATCTTGGGATTAATTCATTCAGGAATCAAGTCGTAGAACTTGGGGATTGGTTTGAATTAGAGGAGGTCGTTAAGAGAGGTCTATCTATCTATTAGACATTGTGAGGAGTGAGAATGTTGATTAAATTTCTCCTTTAAGCTGGGAATCAATGAAGGACAATGACAAGAAAGTGAAAGTAGTCTATTCATCAGTGTAACTTTTTCTCTTAAAACACATTTGTAGTTTAATACCTGAAGGGTTTTTATTATCCACGATGTAAATTCGGTAAGGAAATCACTTTATATAAAGATGACATTTCTCATTAGCAACCCTGACCATCGATAACATTAAAAACATTCTCTGTCTCAATGTGTTTCTATGTTTGGTCATTATATTCCTACGAATAGTGGGGGTGGGTGACCGAATAGTTAATGCATGCGCGTTGTATCAGAAGGCCTGACTTTGAGTCAACTGCCGTGATTTCGATTCCTCGGTTGTACAAGAAAAGGAGTAGGGCCCTCCGGTTTCCTTCTACTGCTAAAGACTCATACGCACAAACGCATTAAACCTATGTTAGTCCCGAAATGACATTGTCTGTGTCGATAGGACGTTAAACCACATTTCTGTCTCCCCCCCCCTCTCTCATGTGAATAGGCTTGCCCAGGCAGCACCAATTTGAATTACTCATCTTCGAATTAGAAGTGACTGAAAAAGTTCTTCTAATGTGCACATGGGTAAGAACGCGGGTTTAACGTCCAATCCTATCGACAAGCTAAAAATATACAAGAGAGTCTCCTGGGCTCACACCGGGTTCGAATTCTTACGGATAATATAAAATGTTCTTTTACGTGCACACAAACGGGTTTCCATCACATCCTTTTACTACCCAACGGGACATTCGAGCGCAGGACATTCCTCTGGCTTGATCGTTCAACTAACGCGGTTCCTATTTTCAACAGCAAGACAGTGGAAATGCACTGAAATGGAGTATAACGCCCTAAAGTGGGCTAATAGAGACGGGCCTACGCCATACAGTGGGTTATGACGGAAATTTTGTCCGGGCAGCGGCGCTACGGCCTACTCTTATATAGAATTCACACTGCCAAGGGATCTTTTACGTGTACGCCAATGTGCACACGGGACCTGTTCTTTAACAATAAACAGTTAAATGCAACCAGTGTTCTTTAATAAACTGTGAAATCTAATATGTATTTTTCTTGGCACGGATAGCGGGCAATACAAGATATAATTATTACTATATTACACTGACCCCGGATCCTTATCACGGTAAAGACTATATAAAAAGTTTTAATTTACGATATAAAGCGAAGTAGATATGAGAAATAAACAATTTGTTCACAATTAATAGAGGTTTATATTACAAATATTATAACTCGGAAAATCTTGACACCCATTACAGACATCTTGAAGTTTGCCTTCTGTTGGTAACCCTACACTCTACTGATACCAAAAACAAAGATATGACGGCATCGAATTCTCCAGTATTTCCTGCAAGTCTTAAACGGTTTTGACAAGTTCTGCCCACGAGCGATGTCGGCTTGTTGATTTTCTACCAATATGATTGACAGCCGGATTCCTCAGTCTTAACAAAATAAATCCGCGCTTTGTTCAATTGTGGGACTTGTTAGTAAGGCGAAATGAAATGAAGTGAAAGGAAATGGGGTTTAACGTCCTACTGTTCTGCTCTGACTGGGCTAACAATGACGGGCATATGCAATACAGTGTGATATGAGGGAAATTTTGCCCGGACAGCGGCACTACGGCATACTTTTATACCAAATTCCAACTGCCAAGAGATCTTTTACGTGCACGGTGTCTATCTTAAACAAGAGCTAAGTCTGCCAATTGCAGGCCTTTCTTTAGGCCTGAAATGTTACCTAAATTGATAATTAGACATTAATTAATCAACTCTCGATGCCATCGCTAGCCTGCGATATTTATTGGATTAGAACCCAACCCGGCCTGATGCTGCTGATTGAATAAAAACATGGATAATCGAGACTATGTTTTATATCGTACCGATTTAGTAATCATGATCGAAGCTAGACCCAAAATACAATGGCTAAATTCTCGGTTCAGGGTTTATCAATTTGACTGAAATTTTCAGCAAATTGTCTCTACATTATCATGTTTTTAACTATTATAGTGAGAACTGTCAGCTTTTTTTTTTATCTAATCTCTCATAATGTATCTTTAACAACAGGTGGAGAACCTCATAAGCTACAATTCAACAACAACGTCCGTAGGACATTTTATCGTGAATATGAAAGAGAGAAATGGGGTTTAACGTCTGCTCGACACAAACTGGGTGATTTCGGGACTAACACATGTTTCAATTTTATTTCAAAAAGTCGCTTGTGGATAGGGGACTTTAGCAATGGGATGAATCTGGAGGACCAGGAGAAAACCCATGACGTTGGACGGGCGACCCTACTCGTTGTCACGTACAACCGGGAAATCGAAACCTCGCCAGTTGACTCAATGACAGGCTTTACCTTACAGTCATCTACCCCCCGCCCTATCATGAATATGATTATTAATAAATGAAGATCACCTTTAACAGAATCTCACACAACGATTAGATTTAACCGTGGGCATTAAGCAGGCCATTTGTCATTTTTTGACCGTTAATAACCTCCTTGAAACTAATTCTTATTTATTCAAATGCTCTATTTTATATACATGTACAAACAAAAGATTGGCTGTAATTGGACGAGCGTTTTTGCATGAATTCAGACCGATCTATGCATTTTGATTTAATTTTTCCCCAAAGGCAATTTTCTTGTCGTTTTGATAAAATGCTTCCCCGACACATCGTAGTATTCGCTATTGATCGAGTGCAAAAACGCCCGGCCACAAAATGAATAGTTTTCTCCTAGATTACTCTCGAACGTCAGTCCATCATAATCTAATGACCGCTTATCATTTAAAAATATTGAACGTTGCCATGACAATTATGACCACACGTTGACACTCAAATGGAGCCACTCTTGCGAATATTAAATTTACGTTAACCATTTCCACACCTCGGGTTGTAAAGGGTACGCAAATTAAGCAAGAGAAAAATGCCAGCGATAAATGTTACTCACTACGCATGGTTTCAACACAATGCCAAACTTTATCATGTCATTAAATTTCTTAAGGCAAATTCAAATTGATGTCTGCTCAAGAAGAAATGTTGAAAGAGATATTAAATCCGATCCTCAGAGAGAAAAATTAATTTCAAAATTCAAATAAGATATTAAAACCGACAGAAAGTCGTGTGCTATTCGTCTTAATATCACATTTAAGAAGCTTATGAATTCTTAATTCAGAATATATGTCACTCACGTTTTGACATTAATACACAGCGATGGTTGATACGTGATAGCATTCTGCACATTCAGATCCATCTACTACATACTTCGAGAATAGACCTCTGCCCTAACTAGCCGCCATATCTAACAATTAGGATGTTGTTTTGTAATGCCATTGTACTCCGGTTCACATCTGTCATCAACACAAAGACTAAATAATTTTTTTCCAAACTTATTAAATAGAAACATAATAAATACTTAACAAAATTCTTAGTGTTTTGGACTAAAATCGACGATTTAGGACTTAAAATGTCGGCCAACAACTAGCTTAGTGTCTGTTCTCAAGCGGAGCTACCTGTAGACAGTCAGCCTATGTTTAGTATGACGTGATAGGTGCGAGTAGCCAGATATGACGAGACATGAACGTCCTACTGTTCTGCCTCACCTGGGCTAGTGAAAACGGGCATACGTCATACAGTGTGCTATGAGGGAAACTTTGCGGCCTACTCTTATATGGAATTCCAACTGCCAGGGGATCTTTTACGTGAATACAAATGTTATTACGAGACTTCGGTTTTTCGTCCAATCGGAACGACTATACACTTCCCTGCACCGTCGGCCAGGGGGGGGGGGGAACCACGGCGAAAAACGCCGATAAACTTTCTCAGCCATCACGGGGATCGAACATGGACCTCCAGGTTAGCGAGCCAACTTCTTTACTTACTGAGTCACGGCGTCTCCCGAGATGACTAGAACGCCACACGCTAGTTTGTTGAAACTCAAAATGTCCAACCTCGTGGGGTTTCTCCGGGTACTCCGGTTTCCTCCCACTGCTAAAGACTCAAAAATTAATGTCCAACTTCGTGGGTTTTCTCCGGGTACTCCGGTTTCCTCCCACTGCTAAAGACTCCTATTATTGAAATACAATTAAACCGTATGTTAGTCCCGAAATGTCCTAGTTTGTGTCCAGTGGATGTTAAACCCCGTCTCTCTCTCCCCCTTTCCCTCTGTCTCTCCTTCTCTCTCTCTCTCTCTCTCTCTCTCTCAATATCAATTGTTTAAAGTGGCAATAAACCTATTCAAGTGGGAATACGTTTGTCATCATTCAGCAGTCTTTTAACATTTGTTAAAAATTCATATTGAAGAAACTTTATGTAAGATTTCAATAAAGAGCTAGACATTCTTGCTAGAATAGTTCAAAAATAGATAAGGTAAATTGAACATATTGAAAATTCCATTCAAATTACTTTATTATGAGACAAGATATTGGCCTTTGAAGGTTTGATAAGATGTGTGCATAGGTGGTAACCACCGTACTAGTTGTTCGAAGCTTGGCCTCGCTTCTCCAGTATTAAATTTAATCATTAAATGGCTGAACCGTACTAATCTGTTTAAAATCATACACAGCTGATGGAATCGAGGGTTACGCGCACGAGCTAACCCCTTGGCCACCAATAACTCCCACCAAACATTTAAAGAAGAACAGTAAACTAATAAAACAGGATTTTTGTCTTTGCATCCGAAGGAAACCATAACTAATTATGGAGCAGGGACCAGGATGGGAATTCTCGGGGTTCTAAGAATATAGAGGCTTTGCTTGGATAAAGAGCTACCCATTCTTACTATACTAGTTCGAAAATGTAATGTAAAATGAATAATTTTAGAATTTCATTCAAATTACCCAATTGAAGCTAAGCCCCGCTCCTCCATTTTAAAATTAAATCAAAATATGACTGAACCCTTCTAATCTTTTTAATATCGGAGAAATCCGAGGGTTGGTTGGTTTATGGCCTGGATCAGTTAATTAATGTCTAGTTAATAATTTAAATAACAGTTCAGGTCTGAAGAAAGTGTGGGGTTAGATCGACGAATGGTTAGCACGTGCGCGCAATAGCAGAAGAAATAGGGGTGGATGGCCGAATTATTAGCACATGCGCGCTGTATCATAAGAAATGTCATTAAGTCAATTGGCATGGTTGCACGTGACAAGGAGTAAGGTCGCCTTCCAACCTCGTGGATTTTCTCCGGGTCCCACGGTTTCCTCCCACCATATGTTAGTCCCGAAATGAACTAGTTTGTGTCGAGTGGAGGTTAAACCCCATTTCTCTCTCTCTTTCTGAAGAAAGAACTGCAATTGATTAACAGAACAGCAGAGAGCAGACGACAGCACTGTGGAATTATTTAGATGTTTCCTGGTTTTAGTGTCACACAACCATTACGTGGAACACGTTGGTTTATTGTCTTACATTTCTGCACTGTAGGAAACCTGTTACAGCAGACAAGACCGTGTCATTAACAGTTTTCCTGGTACTATTGATATTTAGGTTCTCCATCATTACGTGGACAATGTGACTTAAACATGAATTTCGCAAGACCTAAATCTGCCTATTACAAGTCTTTCTTTAGGCCTGAAATGTTATCTAAATTATCAATTAGACAATAATTAACGTATCCAGACCATAATCATTTCTCGATGTCATCGATAGCCTGGGATATTTACTGGATTAGAATCCGATCTGCTGCTAAACGCCCATTTTTGATTAAATAAAAAGATGGATAATCGAGACTATGTATTTTATCGTACCGACTTAAGTAATGATGGAGGCTAGGTCGAAAATTCAATCGCTAAATTCTCGCTTCTGAGTCGATCAATTTGACTGAAAATTTTAGCATATTCCTTTTTAACTACTATAGTGAGAACTGTTATCTATTTATCTAATTTTATTTCACCAACCGGGCTAATAAAGTCGGACATACGCCATGCAGTGTGCCTTAAGAGAAATTTCGTCCAGGCAGCGGTTATACGGTCTACTCTCATTTTGAGTTCCAAATGACAAGGTTTCTTTTACGTGCCACCAACTTTAATTGGAAACTCGTTTTTTTGTTCAATATGAACCACTATCTTCCTTGCACCATTGTTTGGACGAAAACCACCGCCCGTTATACCATTGGCAGCTGGAGATTTCTCGTAGCTTACTGTCTGGCGCATACCCACAGCGAGTAAGACATTAATGTTGGCCTTCCATTATTTTAAGTAACGTAAGGGCAACTTTCAAATAGTACATTATTTATAAAATATTGGGCTCATGTGACGTATTTTATTGAAATGCACGAGCGGTAGAGTTTCTGTATTTTAAGTTGTTTAACGGTCTTAAGGCAATGTGCAGTATTACAATATTACTTAATATTACTTAACTATACCACACTTATAGTTCATGTTCATAGAGATTAAACTTTTAACTTAAAGTTGAGCGTCAATCTTTTAGTGCAATCTTTATGTAACCCGCGGTCTTCATTAGCTTAGTCGGAGCAGAACAGTGAGACGTTAAACTCCATTTCATTTCATTTCATTTCATTTTTTATAACCCGTCCACTCAATCACATGCAATTTTCTATTCAAATTTAATCGTGCTTATTGAAGTAAGTATATTAACATTTGCCATTTTCAGCATATTAAAAAAATTATTTTATATGAGCACCCAGGCATCCAATTTTCTCTATACAATCTTTGTCACGCATACGCTCTTAACATAATCGGTATACTTTGTGTTTATTAAACTAGTACAATGGCGAAATTTAATAAAATAGGGTTTAACGTCCTACTGCTCTGCTTTTACTGGGCTAACGAAGGCGGGCATACACCATAAAATGTGCCATGAAGGGAATTTTTCCCGGACAGCGGCACTACGTTCTACTCTTACTTCGAATTCCAACTGTCAAGGGTTCTTTTACGTGCACTGTCTTAACAAAAATATATGTTCAACCATTTGGATTCTTAAATAGCTCCTGGGGGGACCTCGGTTTTTCGTCCTATCCGAACGACTCTACACTGTTCCTTGCCAGGTCCTCCGTCCTACACCACATGGGGGAACCACGTCAGGAAATCCCGATGAATTTCCTCTGCCAACGTACGCAGGGATGGAACAAGTGACCTCCAGGTTATAGTTAGCCCAAAATTTAAAGCAATTTTTAAATAAAAAGATGTTTATTTCTTAACATGTACATTAGGCCAAGAAAAAAAAATTACCCTTGATTACGGTTACATGTTCGCAAAGAGCAAAACGGACTTCAACCGAATACAGGTAAAATTGGACCGAATACTGTGAGTAATCCTATATATTGATACTGTATGTATTTGCATACAATAATTATTAAATCGGTTGTTTTCCAGAATTGTCTACTTAATTACTGAGACAATCTGATTAAATCACAGATCCTATTTCGTTTCGTTTTTTACGGTTCAAAATTTCATTTTACTTGTCATTACAACGCTAGGATCTCGAAGAGTTGTTATATAACGGGCATTCTATTTGATGTGAGGAATGTGCCAATGGAACGGCCTGTTTCGTCGAGGTTTTGGTGCGATGTGCACGGAACAGGGGGTAATCCACTACAACCGGCCAAATCTTCTATCATATTGATTACTGCGCATGGTTCTTTAAAATCATACCGAAATTGTGTTCGAATTTGTCTAAAGAAAATCACGGCAAAGTCGAGTGAGAGAAAACGTCAGGCTAAAAAAACATTGAGAATTCTTTTGTTATTCTGGCCTTACACACTTATAAATAAACCGGCGGATGAAAACAATTACAGATTAAAAATAAACATTCGACTAATTGTTAACCACGTAGTGCACCCTGCATTCTGTGCACCGCGTTCTTCGGGAATATTTACTATTTTTGTCATAGCAACCAACTTAGGAGAACAAATACGTTTTGTTTAAGAGCGATATTTACCCGCCGGGATCAACGACATCAAAGGCGCTTTAGTGGTAAAAATGTCTATAATTAAGTATAAGATATATTTGCTAACCTCTGTACTTAGTACATTGAAACCACCCTTTTATTTTTTTTAAAAATAAGTCCCATACATAAAGAACGAGATGACTGGGTAATAATACACAATTGTTTGATTTCTAGGGTATTAAATTTCTTCCCCTCCCAAGATTTTAATCACGAATAAGTTCTATTGAGTAATAATACCCCACACAGTCGAGGAGTCGACTCGTGGTAATTAAAGGCCAGCGATTCAACACACAAGACCGCCACAGATGGAGAAAATATATTGTCCCCCCTCGAGACTTTGTAATGTTAAGTTAAAGGGCTTTATGAAGACCGTAACATTTTATTTGTCTGCAAGTCGCTGTGTTTAGTCTTTTTCTCAGTCCTTCATGATCCAATGTGGCAGAAAGCCAATTCACTTTTATTTAAAGCACCGGACGTCAACTGAGGATGGTTGGGATGACCTAGTGGTCTACAGTATCGTGCTTCGACCTCTAGCTGGCCGGTCACCTATGGTTTGCGGTTGTGGTTTCGTTCCCTGGTGTACTTCCGGTTTCCTCCCAGAGCGCGTGGTTGCGCTAAGATAATGACAATAAGACAACTTATCTGCGATATTACCGTCGGTGGAAGCGGACGTTAAGCACTAAAAATAACAACATCTGAGGATTTTTTTTAAATATCAGCCGAGTCCTACATAAATGATTCTGTTTATGGTGCTTAAAATGTATTGAATTGTGAAAAATGTGCCAAGGGTTTGGTGGTCTAGTTTTTTAACGTGAAACCGATTGCACGCCTTTACAACCTCGTGGGTTCTCTCCGGGTCATTTCCGCCTGACCCTCCCCCACTGCTACACGGAAGCGAATTATTGAAATAAATTTGAACTATATATAAGTACCGAAATGGCATAGTTTGTGTCGATTATACGTTAAACTACATCTCTCTCTCATAGCTAGCCTGGAGGTGTTTGCCGAGAAAGTTCATCTTGATTTTCCGGCGTGGTTTCCCCTACTACTTGTCCGGATGGTCCTGTGTACACATTGGATTGGGCCTTTGTACCGCTGCCCGGGCGAAATGTCCCTCATAGCACACTGTATGGCGCATGTCTGTCTTGATTAGCCCAGTCGGAGAAGAACAGTAGGAAGTTAAACCTCATTCCATTTCATTTCTTCAGATAATGATAACAACGAATGACCAGGATAGAAATGAGTTATCCTTCATTCTCTATCTGGTTATTATAAGAGCAAAATCGACATATTCTTAAAATGAACATTCATTTCTTTTCGTTGGCTGCTTTAATACCACGAAATGTACACTCAACGGAAATGTACAACTGAATGTGAAACCCCATTCCATTTCTTTTGTTGTTCCTTTAATACCAGGAAAATGAAATGTACAACTGTAGGTTAAACCCCATTTGATTTCATTTCATTTCGTTTTGTTGGCCCCTTAAATACGACGACATGTACAATCAAATGAAATGTACAACTGGACGTTAAACCCCATTTAATACCATGAAATGTACAGACAACTGAAATGTACAACTGAATGTGAAACCCCATTCCATTCTTTTTGTTGTCCCTTTAATACGACGAAATGTACAGTGAAATGAAATGTACAACTGAATGTAAATATCTGGTATTTGACGGGGTAAACTGGGTACAAACAATGGTAAACAGGAGACATATTGTCTTTTACAATTCTCTCATATCAACGTCTGCTACAAATCAACCGGTGTTTAGTGAAACATACGACAAATGTCTTCGCGTCGTTTCAAACAAATTGATTTCAAATGTTCACCTCCCACGTCAGCATGATCGACAGGCGAACCCTGAAAGTGACACCATCTTATTGCTGCCATATTTCTTGGCAAATTGGAAGTATAAAAAAAATACGTTCTTGATCAGAAATCTTTCTCTATAATTGTCATATCCCGCGCTTGGCGCTGATTAAAGGTTTCATATAATGAATTTTGGATTTTTTTTAGCATTTCAAAGAATTCCTTAGATTCTGGACATGTTATAAAGAAACCGCGAAACTCTCAACTCGCCGAAAAATGTCAGGATTATTTGCAACGACTTGATTTGTAGTGGTGAACTTAAAACACGATTGGTGAATTCTGATTAAAAAATCTTGACGTTCATTAGGTTATGAAGTGCCTAGTTTCAATAACCATGCTGGGCTACATATTACAGTTAATACTGTTTTATATTGGAGACTCACATTTACCGGATATGAAATTGTGAAATTTGATAGTCGTTATGGCAACTGATGAGGCCTTTTTTTAAAAGACGGATACCATTTTGGTTTTTATTTCATCAGCAGATTAATCGGCGACGAAGCTGGCTTGACTTAAACAATATTATGAGAGAGAGAGGGGAGGGAGGGAGTTACAAACCAAATAATGTAAAGGGAATTTGCTTAAAATTTCAGTCAAATTGATCCAGCCCGAAACGAGAACTTAGCGATTGAGTTTTGGGCCTAACTCCAATCATCATTACTAAAGTCGGAAAGGTTAAAAACCATTATCTCGATTCTCCACTTTTTGATTAATGGGCCGATTTAGCTCTTGCATAATGTATGCACACATAATAATATAGGGAAATACAATCATTACTATACAATACATTACTAGTAAAAATTTTAGTAATTGTGCATTTATAAAATTTAACTTTCATTACAACATAGTTTAAACCCCCACCTCGTCCCACAATCTCGATTACATTCGACAAAACCGCATCTTCATCGGTCTGAGAGACAGAGGGAAAGAAATGGAGTTTAACGTCCACTCGAAACAAATTTAGTCATTTCGGGACTAACATATAGACAGGCAACCCTACATCTTGTCACGTACAACCGGGGAATAGAAACCAAACTAATGGTAACCATTCGGCCATACAACATCCCTCATCAATCTGAATATGGTACAATTTTATGGATACTCAATAAATTATTAGCAACACTTTCAGTAATTGCGTTTCCATAAAATCTAACTGTTATAGTTACTAGCTCGCGTCTTCATTAGCCCAGTCGCTGCAGAAAAGTAGGACGTTAAACTCCATTTCATTACTTACTCTAAACCCTTCTCATTATGATATTCACACGGTTTGTTCTACAGTGTATTGTGAACAATTTAAATGACATAAAACGACAGAGGGGGTGGGATGGCCTAGTGGTCTAGAGTGCCGCGCTTCGACCTCTAGCTGGCCGGTCACCTCTGGCTTGCGGCTATGGTTTCGATCCCTGGTGTGAGCGTATGTGGCATGGAGATAGGGGCGCCTTCTCAACCTCGTGGGTTTCCTCCGGGCACACCGGTTTCCTCCCACTGCTAAAGACCCCAACGCGCAAGCGAATTATTGAAATAAAATTGAAACCATATGTTAGTCCCAAAATGACCTAGTTTGAAACGAGTGGACGTTAAACCCCATTTCTCTCTCTCTCTCTCTCTCACATAAAACGACAATATATCTAAAAGTCTAGAAGATTCTGGTCCAGCAAATTGCTTAGCGCACTAATTCAATAGAAGGGCCTGACAACTGACCTTTTCTTTCATGGATGGTAAATCTTCAAGAGGTGGTCGTTATATACGTATATAAGAGTTAGTAACTTAGTAAAAGTGGCCACCACAGACATAAATTTATTTTGTAGCAATTATTCTGATCACGTTTGTCCTGGAAATGGTATAATAAAATCAAGCTTGCATACATCTAATTGCTAGAGCTGTGTGGGTCAAATAATAATAATACCGTCGTTTGGTAATGGACAAATAAAATGAAATGAAGTTTAGTGTCTTAGGATGGCGAATTCTTCATCACATTCAAACTGTCAGGGGTTCTTTTACGTGCACATGGGTGAATCTCGATTTATCGTCCCATACAAACGACTACCCAGTCCTCCACCACTACTGACAAGGAAACCCAGGTAGAAAAATCCCCAGAGGAACTTTCTCGACGACAAATGAATTGAAATAAAATGGGGTTTAACGTCCTACCTTGTGTTCTGGTCAGGCTAGGCTAATGAAGCCGTGCATAAAGTGTGTTACGAGGGACTTTTTGGTCCAGACAGTGGCGCTACGGCCTACTCTTATATCGAATTCCAACTGCCAAGTGAGCTTTACTTGCACGTCAATGTGTTTTTGCGTCCCATTCGAACAACTAGACAGTTGTCCTTGACAGGCTCTCCGTCCTGCTCCTCTGATAAAGTGAAACTACGCCGGGAAATCCCGATGAACTTTCTCGGCCAAAAGCAGGATCGAACCCGCGACGTCCACAAAAATGCATGAATGAATGCGTGACTGAAATAATGGGCAATGGAGAGGAACATTCGCCAAACAGTGTGCTATGAGGGGGGAGAGAGAGAGAGAAATGGGGTTTAACGTAAACTCGACACAAACTAGGTCATTTTGGGACTAACACATGGTTTCAATTTTATTTAATAATTCGCTTGCGCGTAGGGGTCTTTAGCAGTGGGAGGAAACCGGAGTGCCCGGAGGAAACCCACGAGGTTGAGAAGGCGCCCCTATCTCCATACGCTCACACCAAGGCGCGAAACCACAGCCGCAAGCCAGAGGTGACCGGCCAGTTAGAGGTCAAAGCGCGGCACTCTAGACCACTAGGCCATCCCAACCCCCGTGCTATGAGGGAAATGCAAGACTTGTAAAATAAAAAGAATGGGGTTGACTGTCCACTAGTCCCAGGTTATTTCGGGACTAACATAAGGTATAATTATTCCAGCAACATGTTAACACGCAGGGATCATTAATAGTGGGAGGAGACCAGAGATTTCAGAGTAAACTCATGATGTTAGTCAGGCGACTTGTCATGTACAATCATAGAACCGTGTGATAATTATTGTTCTGTTTATCTGTCCGGATCCTGTTGAGACAACTCGGTTATATCTAATGAGCGTTAATTGGACGTAAATTGATCATAATTATTTAAAAATAATCAAATGTGTAATTATCTTAAAGGAGCTCAATGGCTAATATTTGGGATCAAGAAATTCACGCCAATATCAATATGATTAAAATACATGTCTATATTTTGTTTCGTTTTTTATACTTTCGATGGCTTCTATTACATGCATATCTGGCCGGTTGTAGGACGTGTCAGAGGTCATACGAGCGGCTTTTGACCATATAGTGTCAGACATTTGATTAACTAATCAGCATTGATGTTTCTAGTGGTTTAACCACAATTCGATGCACCATATGCCTAATGCTCGTCCTAACAGACCGTTTCATTGGCTAATCCCATCCAGAACACGTCAATAGATAACAACTCTATCATATTCTAGTGTATAGTAAAGACAAGTAAAACGAACTATAAAAAAACCGAAAGGAAACAGATTCCGTGTTTTAATCAGGTTGGCCAATCTCGTCTTATCCAAACACAATTTAGAAAATAATTTTCAAATGTCATTGATGTTTGATTTATAGTTACTAAACGGATATATTCGTCCCATTTTTGTCGTCAACCATCTTAAAGCGTCAGATCTAATCTCCATTTTAAATATGTGTTAATAATATCGGGTATAAGAAAAGTCTCACCACGATTCCACCTGATTCATTTTTAACAGAATAGACTCAGACAAATACATTTATAGATTACTTAGCATATAGATGTTTAGATTTGCCCTCTCCAATTATTGTCTAAGCAGGACTGGCATTACAAACCAAATCGTGCTAATCGGCATTGGTCGATAAATAGCGACAATGTCCGGTGTCTTTAGATTGATTGGGGTTTATCCAGAATGGGGGAGATGTTAGGACAAGCTAGTCCTGGCGAAAGGGTAAGTAAGACTCTTACTGTTCTGCTCCGACTGGGCTAATGAAGACAGGCAGTGTGCTATGAGGAACACTTTTTTCCCGGGCAACGGCACAATGGCCTACTCGTATATCAAATGTCAACTGGAAAGGGATCCTGTACGTGCACGCCAGGTCCCCGTCCTGCACCACTGACAAGGGGAAACATTGTTGGTAAAAAAAGAAATACATAAGGTTATGCTTGAAAAAGAAGGCTATACGTATTTAGCTATAAAATTGCGGGTTTGTTGGGTAAAGTCCATTCAACATGAAGGGAGCCGTTGGCTCGCAAGCCTGGGGGTACCGTGAGTGATGCAGGTATTGGCCGAGAAAGATTCATTGGTAGTTGGAATTCGATATCAGAGGCCATAGTGCCACTGCCCGGGCAAAATTTCTCCCAGAGCACACTGTATGGCGTATGACTGTTTTCAATATCCAAGTCGGAGCAGAACATTCCATTTCTTTTAAGTTCATCATCATGTATGTACTAATAGCTATTAGCATTGCCCAATTGTCCCCTGTTTGCCTCTGTTTAAAATAGGTATCTAGCACAGAACTACGTTCATTTTCTTGGAACCAGCAGAACTTTAAGTTGTAATTGTCCTCTCATATAAGTAAAACTCGTCTTTGTGTGCCTTTTGGGTTTAATAATACGCCGTGATAACAACAGATTACCTAGCTAATCAAACCTTGTTTGTATTGAAGACCGGTAGTCTTTGATCACCGGGAACATAATCTCCGATTCTAACAAAACAAAATGAAAATAGAGTCTGGTAACCCAGACATTCATATCCAGCCTCGGGATATACAAATATTCTCTTTGTGTAAAGTCTATAAGAATATATCAAATGATACAATTGGAAAAATAATATCCAGTGATCTTTGTCACGTGTAGTCTTTAATATACCAGTAAAAGATCGATATATGAAAAGCTAATAGGAAAAACTGGTCTGAAATGGCGACTGTGTTATTAGAGATTTGGACAAACCGTCATCAGGATGGGTGATTATGATAGACAGGTCCGTATAATATGAGTTATTAACCCCGTTTACATTACAGATTTTAGGCCTGGTGGGCACGGTACCAGACACGGTTATTTGTTTTTGTAAACGGGTCAAACATAAGCGTGCCGGACTGAGTACCGTGCCAATCTGGCCCACTGAAGTAACGTGGTCTCGGCACCGTGCAAGGCATGACTGGGTTAAATTTTCGTAGTGTAAACGCTATCAGGACTGAGCACGGTGTCAGTACAGACTACTTCGCATGTGCCAAACGAACCTTGACCTTTTTTCCCCGCGAACTGTGACAGTTCTGTCATATGTTCTGACTAAATGCCTGCCCAAACTAAATCAACCGCCACAATTCTTTTCGTCCGGGTAATTTGCATAGGGACCGAAATTAACCTTTCTGTGAAGGATTCCACATTTGACGGTTATTATAGAGTAATGTAAACGGATCAATTTCTTGAAATTTATCGGGGCCTGGTACCGTGCCGAGAACGACACGCTTATCGAGGCCAAGTGTAAACGGGGCTTTAGAATAATATAAACAGGCCGATATCTTTAAATTTATCGCGGCCTGATACTTCTCGGCACGCTTATCATGGCCAAGTGTAAACGGGGCTTATGATTGACGGGTCCGTATAATATAGGCTATAGACAGTATAATGTAAATCGTTCAATGGTTGTTGATGGTATTTTAATGGGAAATCTTGCCGCCTCCTTACTCGCCATTATCTAATTCAATCTTGTCATAAAATAATTACATCACCAATATGTTTATGTCCCGAACTTTTGGCATTCGATAATAACTGTGCTTCCATCTAAACATCATTTATAATTTAAATCACGCGCGGGCACATTATCTCCAAAGTAATTCTTGCAAGGCATACACAGTTACGATAAACCATTTTACTCAAATCTCCGTTTAAGTTGCGTGGAGGATGACCCAACCTCACCAATCTGTTTAAAATACAAATCTTTATTCCGTTTCGTTTTGCTTTTTTTACATTTTCGATGACCTACAGTACATGAAGACCTAACAAGTTATAGTGGGTGTTCACGTCAGTGGTCAAACGAACGGCTTGTGACACTATGATGTTAGACATTGAATAATCAATCAGCGTTGACGTCTGACGTCTCGGGTGGTTCACCCACAGTTCTGTGCATCAAAAGGCCGTCGTAACAGAACGTTTCATTGGCTAATCCCTCACATCAGCCAGAACACGTCAATTATAACAACTCTGTCAGATCCTAGTGTAGTAAAGACAAGTAAAACGTAATTTTGTACTATAAAAAACCCAAACGAAATAGGATCTGTGTTCTAATTAGATTGCGACCACACACAACAAAAATTAATGAGATTCCTACGGCAACTTGACGCAATCCGATAATTGTAAAGGAATCGTGGATACGGGTGCTGGCATTCCGCACACAGAGATCCGTCTACTTCATACTTCGAGAATAACTCTCTGTCCCGAATGACCGCCATATCCAAAAATTACTATACCGTTGTGTAACGCGGCTCTACTCCATTTCACAACGTAAAACCATTCAAAATGACGAGAATTTACATTACAGCCAATGAGGAAAGGTTTGGTGACCTTTGGTCACACACTTTGACACCATTACCTTTCAATTCCGGTACCTCCTTGTAAATTATTCGTAAATACGTTGAAGCCTCGCCAAAAATATTTCTAAATTTTGTTATTAACGAACTAGATAAATCTCCAGTAGATTGTTATGTTTTTGTGTACATTTAGAACCTTTCATTAACTTCCGGTTTCGGTTATTCAGTTGTCAATTACAATGGCACATACTAAACAATATATTGCAATCTCGCCAAAGAAATTGTTTTCAAATCTATTTTATATGTATGTATCAATAAGCTTGACTTTACGAATGTATTTTTGTTTATAGTTTGTACTTCCGGTTCCTGTTTGTCAACTGTTAATTACTCTGACACATGCTAGTACAGATATTACAAATCTTGCCAAGAGAAATTATCTCGGATAACTTTTCTTTTAACACCCTGCTTATCTCTATAATTGACCGTACATAAATATGCGGTTTCCTAAATACAAATGCAGATATCCTCCTCGCGTAGCTATTTGTTTTATTTCAGCATTCACATAACCTTTACATCTTTGCATATCATTGCTACCAGACCCACATATCACCATGTAAAAACATTTGTTCCTTATTTATAAATGAATGTTTTAACGTAAATTCAAGCAGGCGGACAAGTTGTCAATCACAACGATTACAGGAAATTCCCTGCTACGTGCTAACTGAAACCCGTTCTTTTCCTTATGATGTCAGTTTCATATAACGGTTAAATAGGTGCTTATGTAATCAAGAACAGATAACTCCCACAAGATGCGGTTGGCCAACAATCATGGCTGCCCATACCTATGTCATATATAAATAAAACAGCCTCTTTTATTACTATTTACTGTAAGAATCCGATGGTAACCTTTCTATATCAAAACTCGAACTGTTCGCCTAAAATAATCATATTCATACACGACTATGTGGATACGTGACACGCAGTTTAAATTGTATTTTTTCACAAAGGGATAAAACACATGTTTATAGTAATACGGATATCTATATAATATTAAATTCAGAAAGGAACACATGCATTGTTTCCCCTTCAGGTGTTTTCAC
Organism: Patella ulyssiponensis; assembly: GCA_963678685.1. Taxonomy (NCBI): domain Eukaryota; kingdom Metazoa; phylum Mollusca; class Gastropoda; family Patellidae; genus Patella; species Patella ulyssiponensis. The sequence goes on from OY783228.1 coordinate 79,171,350, forward strand.
TTCTCCTCCTGTCTTGTTGAGAAAAAAACACGTCAAATTGTCAAAAGAATACAATTAACGACGACAGGCATAGGCTATAGCGTAAGAGAAATATGCTGCAAGAGAAGTGCGCACGGAGAGTGCTTTACCCTACATTGAATCCTAACTGCCAAGGTTTTTTTTTACATGTAGGGGTTGTCAAAATAAATAAGTTGTCTTCCTTTTCTCGGTTATTATCGCAAAATAAATAAATAAAGAGGACGTTAAACTCCAGTTCATTCCATTTACAATAAAGCAGTAGTCCGAGTAAAACAGATTATCTTTCATACGTACTGATATCGTGAATGACTGATTTGACGTCTATTCAACATATTACGTTATTTCGGAATTAACATATGTAACTTTTATATTGAAATAATTCGCTGGATCACAAAGGTCTTTGACAGTATTGAAACGTGAAGTCTCAGAGAAAACTCACGAGGCCAGACATCCGACATTTTATATCGACGCTTAGTGTGTTTCTATTTCTGTCACCGCTATGTGGTGTTTTAAAACTGATTGTTTGTTTTGTCCGGGGATAAGTGGGTAAGTGGATGTCGAGGGTTCGCTCCTGGGTTTGGCCTACAAAGTTCATTTGGATTTTCCAGCGTGTTTTCAGTGGTGCAGGGCAAGGACAGCTGTCTAGTCGTTCAGATGGGACGAAACACCGAGGTCCTGTGTACACATTGGCGTGCACGTAAAAGACTCGTTGGTAGTTGGAATTCTATATAACAGTGGGCCGTAGAGAGCACACTGCATGGGTATGTCCCTTTTCATTGATCCAGTCGGAGCAGTTGGGGGTTAAACTCAATTTCATTTCGTTTCTAAGCCCCAAAAGTGGGAATTAAACTGCTATTGAAGGACTAGAAGACAAATTGATTATAAAGCAGTTTCACTTGTTTGTTATGTCTTGTTCGAAATTCAAGGAAATTCCAAGTCTTGTTTCTACTTGATCTATGTTCTGTGTAGAAGTCTATAGAACTCATATTTAAACCATATGTCAATTAACATAAACAATATTATAATAAATATGATAAATCATGCACCAAAATAACCGCTAATCAAAGCTACTCCTATTTCAAAACCAGAAGTCGGGTCACGTGTTGACCATTCGTAGATCTTCGTTTATTTTGATTTCAAAGAGAAACATACTTGTCGTGTATTTTTCTATTCTTCGTTTATCAATGCACCGTTTAAACTCGGCCAAACAGATGAAGGAAATTTCCTCACAGGGTTAAATGATACGGTATTTATACCATTTCGTTTGCCCTCGGTTGCTGCAGGTTTTCCTACGGGTTGGAGCTTGGCGTGAGCGATTGGCAGGTGAAATGTACATTACTGAGAATTCCGGCCACAGATTGGAGTTAAAAGAAATAGGAATGGTTTGTTTTGATTTGTATGTTCTGTTTGTTTGTGTGCCGTATAACTGGGCAAGTTCGCGATGAAAGATGTTTAAATTTCAGATCATACTTCTAGGGAACGTGGAGTTTTATTTTTCTGTGTTGAAAGACTAAAAAATGTATTATCGGCCATAAGGTGGCCATACTTTTGTTTCAGGGCTTGAACAGACATTTACCGGCTGTATGCGATAATAAGACGGCGCACTCAAGAATCCAATTGTAGTGGAAAGGTCCAACTGATTCATATTTAGCCCACCACGAAAGAAAATAAGCAATTGGCTATTTGAAATTAGAGCCATAAGAAATAAACGTCGTCTTTTGTTAGGTTTAGGAAGAGGTTAGCAAGTTGACCCCTATGGTGATAGTTGATATAGATGATAGAGTTTATATTGTTAAATATATTTTCTTTGACCAAAAACATATTCTACAGTTGTTGTTTATACATAGGAGTCAGACCGCCATGTAGTTAATCTATGCACAGATTTTCACCACTCCCGTCCGTACTTTGCACGAAGATTTTCCATTGACCTATGACGCCGAAACGCATTGTGGTTTATTTTGTCTCAAATATCGGATATCTGAAGCTCATTTTTTCCCGGTAAGATCACAACATAAATGTTGATTTAAATTGACAAATGATTCATGTTTTCAATATCTGAGATTTTGGATGATATTAATTTAGTGACTTTAACGTCCACTCGGCACAAACTAGGTCATTTCGGGACTAACGCATGATTCAATTTCATTTCAACAATTCGCTTGCGCATATATAGGGATCTTTAGCTGTGGGAGGGACCCGGAGAACCTGGAGAAAACTCACGCGGTTGGGCTGACGACCCTAACTCCTTGTCATATACAACCGGGGAATTGAAACCACGTCGGCCACCGCCCCCCCCCCTCCTGTCATGAATATGATCATTAATAAATGAAGATCACCTTTAACAGAATCTCACCCGACGATGAGATTCAACCGTGGGCATTAAGCAGACCTGATGATACAGCGCGCACGTGCTAACCATTCGGCCATCCAACACCCCTGGAGCAGAACAGATACTAAATACGACTAAAAACCTGGATAGTAATGCTTTTTATCTTTTACTCGCTGAGGTCCCCATCAGACCGGGTGTCGTCCTTACGGCGCTGCTGAAAATGTATAAGGTCGCCGGCAAACGTGAACACAATGTGCGAAAATGTCCCAAAAAAATTACATACTTGAAAAAAGTCGCTTTATTGGTCAGATCACAGAACCGTGTCTCGGCGATCATTGGCGACCACAGAGACCACAGCGCGGGGTATAACTGGCCAGTATAAGAGTAAAACAGATACTTAAAATCATTAAAAAAACAAAGCAAAACAAACTTTACATGGCCTTACCTTCCACTAACTTGATCGAATGACGAATATCGAATAATTTTTTTGCCAATACACTTTTCAATAACACTACAGTTGTATTGTATATCAGTAACTCTATATTTACCGTTAAGTCTGGAATAGTGGGTCTTAAGTGGATCTTTATTTACTAATTAAATCCACATATTTGTTAAGAATATAGAACCCGATGGTTATAGACTTTCCGGCTATAACAAATACTTCTTACATTAGCTCAGTTGTTGCAGACAAAAAGATGTTAAAGGAACTAAATCCCCATGATTTGGCACCTAGAAATGGATTTTAAAGGAACCAAATCTCCGTTCTTTAGAACCAGGAAATGGACTTTAAAGGAGCTGAATCTCTATTACTTGGGACCTAGAAATGGACAGAAAAGGGTCGCAGCGCATATAATAATGTAATATGAATTATATTAACTATTTACATTCAAACGTTTCTATTTTTACTGCAATTTATAATCAATTATGATCGGCGAAATCCGCCAGAAGTCTTAATCGAATAGCAATCTCTAGCGTCTTATTATTCGAGTGTACATCGGTAGTATTGTCCCGTGGGATAGGTTTAGCCCCATTCATCTAGTCGCTTCAGTACATATGGCTTTCGAAAACATTCTGGCATGCGATTCGTGTTCCAATTTTAAAATTTTCATTGCGTCTTAAATATTGGATATCAGAAGTCCTATCTTTTCACGGTAAGATAATAATATCAGTGTTGATTTAAATTGGCTAATGGGTCGTTTTTGCAATGTTCCGATTGACATTGAGTTAGAGACCTGTCTCCTTTAAACTTCGTTTCATTTCTAGTGCAAATAAATAACACAGCCAAAATTCACAAAAGCTAGTATATTACAGAATGTTCATGGTAATCGGAATCAATCTTTCCGAAATGTTATCAGCGCTGATCCTTCGCTTAGGTCCACGTCAAACCAGGGTGGCGTCCTTATGGGGCTGCTGCGACCGTACGGCGACATGAAAATGCATAAGGTAGCCGGCAAACGCGAACACAATGGGAGAAAATGTTCCAAAAGTTACAAATTTGAAAAAAGTCGCGTTCTCACAGCTTTGTAGGTCCGACCGCACGGCCTTTGCGTTTGTTTTGAACATCCACAAATCAAACGCCGTAACTTTCACAACCCAAATCTAAAATAGCGTCATTGGATTGTACGATCTGACTAATTTTATTGTACGAAATTAAATTCATATAAAATGACAAATAAATTGTACTTATCCCTGTAAAGGATAACATGACTAATTACTAGGACGCATGCTTTCAAACATTCATTAGCAAGTTAATAATTTTATCATATTTTATTAAATTATACTTATCTTAGCAAAGTGATGTCGTTTAGTTTCGTATAACTTGACAATAACTAGGACATATGCTTTCAGTCTTTCACTAGCAAGTGCGTAATTTTATTATACGAAACGTTTTTCAAATAAACAGACAAATTATACCTATCCTAACAATTTGATATCATTTAGTTTCGTATATTATCCCAACAAAGCAATATCGTTTAGTTTCGTATATTATATGTGACAATAACTATGGCATATGCTTTCCGGAATTCATTAGCAAGTTAATAATTTTATTATACGAAACGTACTTCATATAAACTGACAAATTATACTTATCTTAGCAAAGTGATAACATTTAGTTTCGTATACCGTGGCGGTAACTATGGCAGATGCTTTCAGTCATTCATTAGCAAATGCGTAAATTTATTATAGGAAACATAATTCAAATAAACTGACAAATTATACTTATCCTAGCAAAGTGATAACATTTAGTTTCGTATAACTTGACGATAACTATGGCATTTGCTTTCAGCCAGTCATTTATTAATAATGTTGTATACTCTTTGTATGCTACATTGTGCTTTCAGCGTAGATTTCCCCACTGACTCTTGACACCACTTGTGAAACAATACTTTATTTTTCCAATAAAAACTATATTGACGACGAGTGCCGATGGGCATTGATTGTCGATGGCCGTATTTACATATGTGTAACTACAGTATACGCAGACCGTGTAGATTGGAATTGACTTGGTATTGGTCTGAGAATTTTTGACGTGCTACAAAGGAGATATCAAACAGCAATAAGCTGCGATTGGACTCATCTAGTACTTTGATTTAATCCTAAAATAACAGACGTTCTTACGGCTAACGAACAATACCGCTCTTTCAACATAAAGCAATCAAGTTCTTAACTTTATCTCAACATGGATGGAGGATGAACAACATTGTAGACATTAAAGCGACGGTCTCTACTTCTTTGAGAGATAGAGAGAGATAAATGAAATGGGGCTTAACGTCCTACTGTTCTGCTCCTAAACTGGGCTAATGAAGACGGGCATACGCCAATTACCAAGGGATCTTTTACGTGCACGTCAATGTGTACACGGGACGTTTTCGTCCCATCCGAATGAGAGAGAGAGAGAGAGAGAGAGAGAGAGAGAGAGGTGGGTTTTAGCCCCACTCAACACAAACCATACGGTTCAATTTATTTTCAGTGAGAGGAAACCGGGAGACCTGTAGAAAACCCAAGGGGTTGGAAAGGCGCCTACAAGTGGGGGAATCCAAACTACACCATTTGATTCAATGACGGACCAAAACCATATCGGCCACCCAATCACCGCCTATTTTGATGAGTAATAGTACATACGAAGGTATAGCTCGAAAACTAAATAATATGTCTCTCATCGATAAAATCATCGATAACAAAGTTGAGACGGAAAAAGACGGCTTGTTTACTAAGTGTTGCGTCATATTCTGCTTACTATGAAGATTGTGATATACAGAAGTTTGGTTATATCTGGACACTGGCTTTATCTGTACGAGGGTTAGAGCGTGCGTGTGAAATCACAAGGTCTGTCGTTGGGACAAGTGGCGTGGTGTCGGCTGTCCAACCTCGTGGGTTTTCTCCAGGTCTTCAGGCCCCCCCCCCCCCCACAGCTTAAAACCCTTACGCGCAAGCGAATTATTGAAATAAAATTGACCCATACGTTAGTCCCGAATTGACCTGCGTCGAGTGAACATCTCTCCCCCACTCTCTCTCTCTATCTATACGTATTCAAACTTCCAACAAAGGCAGAGTGTCTTTACACAAAATAAGCCAACACATAAAATCCATTACAATAGTGTGTAACTTCTTAAAAATACAACAGCTTGAAGATATATTTTTGTATTGGCTAACCATGTATATTAAATCCCAGGATGGATAATGGACAAGTATAATATTTAAAGTGGCAGTCTCTAAACCAGTTATAACTTTGAACAACATCGTTAAAGAAATGGAATGGGGTTTACAGCCCTACTTTTCTACTCCGACTGGGTTATCGAAGTGTGCTAAGAAGATAACTTAGCCCAGACAGCGCCGCTATGGTGTTATCTATGGTATTTCTAATTCCAACTTTTAAGAGTTCTTTTACGACTACCCCAATGTGAACACGAGGCCTAGGTTTTTCATCCAAAGAAAAGAAAGAGAGAGAGAGAGAGAGAGAGAGAGAGAGAGAGAGAGGTGGTTTAACGTCCACACGACGCAAACTAGGTCATTTCGGGACTAACATATTGTTTAATTTTATTTCAATAATTCGCTTGCGCGTAGGTGTCTTTAGCAGTGAGAGGAAACCGGAGTACCCGGAGAAACCCGACGAGGTTGGACAGACGACCCTACTCCTTGTCACGTACAACTGGGGATTCGAAAGAGAGGCCATTTCGGAATTAACCCATGGTTCGATATTATTTCAATAATTCGGTTGCGCGTAGGGTACCTTAAGCAGTGGGAGGAAACCGGATCCAGGTTAGTGGGCCAACTTCATACTGGCTTAGTAACGATGGTTACTTTCCCAAATAATACATTATTCAATTACAGCATGTTTATCACCGTTGAAAACGAAAATACCAGAGAGTTCACAGTTTACAGGAATCCTTCATTGACTGGTCGAATTCAAGCCTTAGGCAAGCCGTCGTCCGGATTATGGCCGTACATTTGAATTACCGAAAATGGTTTGATACGAGACTTCCTGGTCAAATGAACCATCAGAAACATAACGTGTTAATGTAGTTATTGTCTCCCCCTGTGGATAAAATCTACAACTTCCACCGGTCTAGTTAATTAGTATCATTTACAAATTCTCTCGAATGAAAATCCCATTTCTTCACCTCAATCGATTTTATAATGACATTTTATATGAAAGGAGATTTATAAAGCCAATGACGTCCTATTTTAAAAACAAGAAAGGTGATTAATACTTGAAAATCTACAACCAGAGGTAGAATTAATACTAAAAACAGAGCTAGAATTATTACTTGAAAGTAACTAAAACAGGAGGTGGAATGTATACTTGGAAGTCTAAAACAGAGCTAGAATTATTACTTAAAGGTAACTAAAACAAACAGGTAGAATTAATACTTTAAAATCTAAAACAAGATTTAGAATTAATACCTGAAATCTAAAGCAAGAGGTAGAATTAATACTTTAAAGTCTAGAACAAAGAGGTAGAGTTAATACCTGAAAGACTGAAACACGAGGTAGAATCGACTCTTGAAAGTCTGAAGCAAGAGGTAGAATTAATACCCGAAAGTTAGAAATGAGGGGTAGAATTAAACATACATTATGGGAGAGCAAAAACTGACTTTTGTCGGTCTTCCTTTGGGCCTCAGAAGTCATAGAAATTATAAATTAGATCTTTATTTAAATAACAAGCCCAAAATGAACTATGTAGACCTACGGATGGCTTGGATTGGGCTCGGATTAAAACAGGATTTCGTTGACTGATTTAATCGCTATGGCGTCGTGGGAGGGGCTTCTCCGTGACGTTGACGTCATCATACTTCCGGACTGTTTTCTATTCGTCTGCTTAGGGAGTCGCTTAGGCCTACCTGAAGTACAAAAGAGTACACGCAGGCAACGAAAGTAGTCGGCTATTTATTATAATTTATTTACAATACTGCCTCGTTGATTTGGCCCATTCCTTTCAAACTTTAATATCCTATCGCAGACTTTCTCTTCTTATCTATATATTAAAAGTCTTAATTCTAATTTATAGTAAAAAATAAATGTATACGAATTGAATTGCAGTCCTGTCTCAAACCGAATACGCTATCGGTACTAGTCAGTGTAAACATTACTTGATAATCGAGACTATATAGGTGGAGTTAACGCCTGTCAATCAACAATCGGCCATAATGGGAAAACGGTGTCGATGAAATTTAACTACTATTTCTAGTAAAAAATTATAGTGGTAACAACTTTGTTCAGGATAAAGTAATTTGACTGAAATTTTCAATATATTCTTGTTTGAGCATCTATTTTTGAACTGTTATAGCAAGAATGGCTAACTCCTTGTAAAAATCTCCCATAATGTATCTTTAATACCTGAAAGTCTAAAATGAGAGATAGAATTAATACCTGGAAGTAAAAAATGAGAGGTAGAATGTAAAAAAAATGAGGTTTGACGTCCTAGATGTCTATTGCCACACAAGGGCCCTGTTATGTGGACACCAACATATACACCGGACATAAATTGTATAAAAATAATCTGGATGTATTAATTCTATCTCTTGGTTTGAGACTTTCAAATATTAATTCTATCTTTTTGTCTAAGCCTTTCAATTATTAATTCTCTCTCTTATTTTACACTTTTCGACCCCCCACCCTCATCTGTGAGAGAGAGAGAGAAATAGGGTTTAACGTCCACTCGACACAACTAGGTCATTTCGGGACTAACATATGTTTTTAATTTTATTTCAATAATTCGCTTGCGCGTAGGGGTCTTTAGCAGTGGGAGGAAACCGGAGTGCCCGGAGGAAACCCACGAGGTTGAGAAGGCGCCCCTATCTCCATGCCACATACGCTCACACCAGGGCTCGAAGCCACAGCCGCAAGCCAGAGGTCACCGGCCAGCTAGAGGTCGAAGCGCGGCAGTCTAGACCCCCCGACTCATCTGTACCCCCCCCCCCTCCTGTAAGTAACATATCTGATATTACTTATATATAGTTTAAGTATTATCCATAAGAACCAATTAGTCATCCTGCACAGCTGAGACCCACTATTCATTGATACTTCCTGTAGAACGACAACGGCGAGTTCAAATTAACCGTGAAACGACAAGTACATGACATGAAGTGAATTCGGATTTAACTTGCTGACTGGGTTAATGAAGACACGGCTACGCCATCCAGTGTGCTATGAGGGTTTCTCGAGAAAGCGGAGCTTCCGTCTGCTCGTCACTGAATTTCGACTGTCACGTGTCCTGTTGCGTGCACGCCAAAGATCACCCTTATGAGAGGTTTTCGTACTATCTGAACGACCAGACGCACGTCCTTGTTTGGCACTATGTCTGACACGTAGAAATTAGGATGAGAAATGTCGAGGAACTTGCTCGGTTGACACCGGGATCGACCCCGGTACCTCCTGGTTATAAAGCTACAGGAATTGGGGGCGAATGATAGCGAGTGCGTGCTGAATCAGAGGGTCTGTCATTGAGTCAACTGGCGTGGTTTCGATTCTCAGGTTGTACGTAGCAAGGAGTAGGGTCGCCTTTCCATCTTCGTGGGTTTTCTCCGGGTCCTTCGGTTTCCTCCCACTGCTAAAGACCCCTACACAAAAGCGAATAAATGAAATAAAATTGAAACATGTTTTAGTCCCGAAATGACCTAGTTTGTGTCGAGTGACTTGAAACCCACCCCCCTCTCCCTGTCTCTCTCTCTTTCTCCCACTACAGGATCAAACATGTCGGAGAGAAACATTGTGCGACAATCCGCCTTGCGTCTTCCTATTCAAAAATAGACTTATTAATCCACTCGCGTCCCCCTATCCCCACATACATTTATTAATCAAATAACGCCCCCCCCCCCTATTCCAATAGAAACTTATCAATCCAAAGACATATGCTGAAAAGAAAAATGATATTCTCATTTCAACCTATTATATAAGCATATAACAAGACCCCTTTTTAAAGCATACTAGTTTTCCAAAGAAGTATAAACAGTCACTTATTCGATAAGCAATGGGTGTATGTCTGGAGAAACAGACCTACATACCCCCGTATTGTTGCCGAGTTCATCACGCCAGTCCTTTATGCCAGTTACGTTACATTACGTTTTTTTTTATACGTTCGATGGCCTACACTACATGAAGCTCAGGCAGGAATTTCGCGCCACGCATTGATAAATCAATCAGCGTTGAGATTTCTAGTGGTTTAAGCACAGTTCCGTGCATCGCACGCCAAGAACTCGCGGCAACCCACGACCAATGACTTCTACAAGAACGCCGGTAATATAACAACCCTTCCAGATCCTATTGTATTAAAGAAAAGTAAAACGAAATTTTGAACTATAAAAAACGAAACGAAATAGGATCTGTACTTTAACCAGATTGATGTAACGTAATCCCGGTAGACAATTTTGGCGATCATGTTTGAAAAACTCAATATTATTATGCTGAAATAAACCTTATAGAACGGATAAATAAGTATAATTTGCGCAATCAGCGAATTCTTATGAAAGAAAACATATATATAAAATCTGGAACTCCACCTTTAAGATGCTTTCCGATTTAAAATTACACACGCCCTCAGATCTGATCTATTTCAGAGAAAACCTTGAAATAATGACACGCAAATTCCACTCATATATCCTTAACTCTACAAATGACGACGCATCAATTCAATAAAACTGTTTACTCTGAGAAGCACCTCCGGCATGTGATCGCCGTTTTATTTTCGATCTCCCAGTTGAGAGTAATTCGCCATCGATACGGAAAATCCTAAACCACAGGATTCCTGTATTTGATATTATTTATCAGTGAAAATTCCAAAGTTATATTGGATTGTTTCCGGTCGTCAGATACGATGTCATTACAACTGTCCGTCATATATTAATTTATAGCCTCTCGATGTGAAATTTCATCAACTTGGATCAGAATTTAATATGCTTCAACTGGAATCTAATCTTCTCAGATTTTATTTAGATATATTTACACTCGTCAAGTTGACTAAAAGATCATTCGGTAAGCGAATCAAGGTAAATAGACTGTACAAGGTTTTGTGAGTGGTTCCGTTATTGACCGCCATCGTTTATCAATTCATATATATCGCGAAAGACCATTTGTAACCAATTGGTAACATGCAAAAAGTCGCCGAATATACAATGATAACAATTTCTTCTTTATCAGTTGCTATTAACGAACAGTAGCAGACTGGGTTTTTAAAAACGGCCCGGACATCCTTCAACTACTACGTCGGGCCATTATTTTTAAACTAAGTAGCACGGCCTCTGAAGTCCAAAATATCAGCCTAATCCAGTAAATATCACAGATTAGCGATGACAGCAAGAGTTGATTATGGTCTAATGTCTAATTAATAATTTAGATAACATTTCAGTTCTAAAGAAAGACTTGAAATAGGCAGATTTAGCTCTTGCATAATGCATGTTTAATAAAGGAGAAAATGAATTAATAAAAGAACGAAAGGCAGAACGACAAACAAAAATGCAGCAACATAGAAATATATTCCTTTTACAGTATTCAGCAATTGGTCCTTGTGGAGAATAAAACCTGACAATTCGTTAACAGAAATTACCCAACCCACGGCAAAACCAAACACAAACCCTACAGCTTTTACAATCATTTGTAGATTTTTTTGAATTTCGTGTTAATCAACTGTAAGCAACCGACATTTAATATCCGGTGTACTCCATAAAGTTATTATAATGTCCAGTCAAGGATAAAACTATTCAGCCTCTCAAATATGATTCATTTCACATAATGATTTAAATAAAGAGCTGGTCGTTCTTGTTATAATAATTCAAAAATAGATGTGTATTAGGCAGTGTGAAGTTGAATTCCTGTTTATTATCGTAGCAACATTACTGGGCATACCAGGCTAAGTCTCAATTGTCCATTTTATTGTTACATTTTAAAATTTCGCTGGTGTTCCAATCCAAATAAAACCCTACCATCCGATGTTCTAGAGAGTTGATTATGGGCTTGTCATGTTAATAAGGGGACACCTCACTTTCCCCACATCTATTGTTTAGAGCCTAGGTCCTCCCGGCCATGACTAATTAACCATAAATGGGGATTTAAGGGGATTTAAAGTATATTCTGTAACATGTTTCTGACACTTGAACATAGTAAATAAATAAATGAAATTCCATTTTTATAGTATAAATATTTATAAGCAGTTTGATATATAGTAAGTATAAATATTACATTTTTATAGAATAAATATTTAAAAACAGTTTGAATATAATAAGTTCAAATATATAATAAATATTTATATATGCATATATTAACGAAATAAATAAATAGATAAATAAATACATATATTAACTAAATAAATAAATACATTTTTATAGTATAAATATTGATAAATTATTCTCGTCTACTATTCTCTCATCAAGGCGGCGGTACTTTCTTCTTTTGGGAGCAAGTCTGACCCCAGATTCTATGTGTCTGATGGTTAGTTCTACATCTTCCTGTTTAGGAACTTGTATATATTTGTATGGCCGGGGCAAAGTTTCTTTAGTTTACAGTGCCAACTTTCCAAATGATTTATTGTTTTTGGCCCCACAGTGGCGAAATGTTTCCAGATTTCTCTGTCACCATCGATCCACTGCTCTGTAAAATAGTCGGCAAACTGGTTGATTTGGGGATGCAATGTATTTAAAGTTAAGCAGAGCGTTCGCTATTTTGAAATGACCATTTGCTTGTTGTTGTTTATTTGCGATTCAGAGGAGCTATATAAACCAACTGATAAGCTGTGATTAAATATCAGTAGTTTATTTGATTTTATTTCAAAATAATTGTTACATCAAAATAGCTCACAATGTAAATTTATTTGTAAACTGATTTCACTAATTTGTCCAATCTACTGATAGTGGGAAGTGTTCACCAGTAACAATAATTAGAGTGAGAAGTTTACACCAGTGATACTAATTAATTAGAATAGAGTTCTACACCCACGGTCTACCAACCTCCTGATCCTTTATCAAAACAATCAAATGTGGGGAAAGTGAGGTTAAACCGTTAATAAATGTCTAAATAATAGTTTATACAACACTTGAAGCCATGATAAAGACGTGGATTTGACAGAATTAGCTCTTACATAATGTATCTTAAAGTTGCTTAATCTAAAGAGCTTAATCTGCCTATAAAATGTTACCTAAATTATTAATTAGAATGTAAACATAAATTAACTCTCGATTTTGCTCTTACAGAATGTATTTTAAAAGAGCTATACATCGCTAATATTTGGGGTCTAGAAAAGCATATGATAACGTAATCTGATTGTATATGAACTAATTTCCATTCGGGTATTTCCGTTTTGACTTTAATTTCAAATCAGTTATGTCAAGCGAAATACACCATGAGTGTCTACCGAATTTAAATTTATAGTGTCTGATTACTCCAGGCTATATATACTGTGCATGCTCTCCAGATAAGTTTAACCGTTTAACATGAGTTGTGGAATATGCCTAGTTCTTTTTGGTCACTTGTTACAAATGATGCCGAAACGTACTATGGCATACGATTCGTGTACCAATGGTAAAAAATGTTTATTTTATCTTGAATATTAGATATCAGAAGCCTACCTTTTCATGGTTAGATAACAACATCAATGTTGATTTGAATTGACAAATAATTCGTGTTTTCAACGTGTAAGACTTTGGATTCATATTGAGTTAGAGACTTAGCTACTTTAAAGTTACTTTAAACATATTTTATACTGTACTATTTTAGAAACTTCGTCATATGGATTATATACTCATTATTTGCCTGATCTACTTACGTAATAGTTTTATGTAACCCCTGATATTAAATTTATCAACTGCCCAGGGGATGAAAATCACGACTGTTATCTCGGATTAAGGTAAACCGATCTGATAATATGTAGAATACGAATCTATATATGTAAAAACACATATAGAAGATTCGTTTTCTGTCTGATCGTGTGTTCTATTTTGTTATAACCTTGAATTATACTTGTTTTATTTGACCCAAACAATATGTCTGAGAGAGAGTGTGGGAGGGAGTGCACGACCATTATGTCTGTGTGTGGGTTTAATGAGGGAGAGAGAGAGTGAGAGGGGCTTATTTATAGTGCACTCTTTCATATAACGTTCAGGGGCACTTTACAAACTGACAATGTAATCATAAATAAACAACGATTGCATACAGAGTCAGTTAAAAGCCACTCGACACAAACTAGCTCATCTTTATTTCAATAACTCACTAACCTCGTACTGGTCTTTAGTAGTGGGAAGAAACCGGGGGACAGTTGGACAGGCGACCCCACTCCTTGCCACGTACAAGTGGGAAATCGAAACCGCGCCACCCAGTGACAAATATTATGATTTCATAAACCACTAGACCGCCCCCATGTCACAATTGAAGTGATGAAATAGGGTTTAACGTCCTATTGTTCTGTCCCGACTGGGCTGATAAAGACAGGACGATTGAGGATAAGGATAAACTAGTCTAATGATAATACATGTAGTAAATAAAAGATAAGTCTATATAGATAAATATTGTAATATTAGTTGTCTAACTGATCTCGCCTTCTATCCGATATATCAGTCGGGTCTATGAAAGGAGATAAGACTATAATTGATATTAAAATTTAATAACTGGATTTGTATCCAACCTTGTTAGACTAGATTGTCGACTGATTTAGGGAACCACGTTAGCTAAGTGGATAAGATGCTCGCTCGCTAGTCTGGGGTTCGCATGTTCGATCCCTGCATTGACCGAGAAAGTTCATGGGGATTTTCCGACGTGGTTTCACCTTGTCAGTGGTGCAGGACGGAGGGTCTAACAGGGACAGTTATCTTGTCGTTCGAATGGGTCGAAAAACCGACCCATTGACGTGCATGTAAACGATCCCTTGACAGTTGGAATTTGATATAAGAGTAGGCCATACTTCCGCTGCCCAGGCAAAATTTCCCTCATAGCACACTGGAACGTTAAACCCCATCGGTTAGAAACTCAAATTAAAAAACTTGGAAGAAGAAAATATTGACATTTAGACGACATCATTACACCATTGTTATGACGTATAAAGGGCCTACAATATTCAGCACTCTAGATTTTCAGAATCGCAATAGAACTGACTACTTGTTTAAATGAATAAAACATTGTGATCGAACTGACTACGTGTTGCAATGAATGCAGGTTATACTCGAACTGTAGTCAAGAATAATTAAATGAAATGAAATGGGGTTTAACGTACTACTTTTCCGCTCCGAGCTGGGCTAATGAAGACGAGCATACGCCAATGTGCTATGACGCAAATTTTGCCCAGACAGCGCCACTACGGTTTACACTTGTATCGAATTTCAAACGTAAGGATGTTATACGTGCACGTCATTGTCAGACCCCCCATTCAAGGATGTCGCCAAATGTAGTATTGTAAGTTCTAGACATATGACATGTTTCCTAAATGGCAACTTCCGCAAAAAAGCCAGACACATATTGCCTCATATATACACCACTAGCCACTACCGTTCAGCTAATTTCAGCGATGAATTGGATTATTTAAAAGTGATCTTTAAAGATGCCAGACCTTCCGGGAAGAAGTTCATTGCGAATTAATGTTTTATCAAGTAATCGATGACTACATTCATATTGTAGCATCATTATCTGTATTGACTTTTAGTAAATTATACCCTCAGATCGTATTGGACGAAGAGCACAGTGGGATGTTTTCTAAAGAAAGTCTAAAAAGAGCCACCGGCACCCTGCTACATCAATAAGTTCTATCACTAGATTTACATTCTGTCAGCTTTTATGATAAACTTCAGCTTATTTTACAAACTAAATAACTCCTCCCCAACCCTCCCAAAACAAACCACCTACAAACATAAAACTTGCCCCCATCTGCAATCTCCAAGAAAGAATATGACCTACTATAAATGATTCCAAAAAGATCAAAGCAACTGCATCACACTTTCTTGCGACAAATAATGGAACTATATTTCTTCAGCGCTATAGTTTTCCGGTATTAGTAATACGTTTTGCACACGAAAATATACGAGGTCAAAGCAACTGTAGCACACTTTCTTGCGACGAATAATGGAACTATATTTCTTCAGTGCCATAGATATTCGGTAGTAGTAATACGTTTCGCACGAAAACCCGCGAGATCAACAACAGTGTCTTCATTGTCCAGATGAGTGAAGTGAAGTAGGGTGGTGAATTCCATTTCATTTCAACCCCTAAAGATTTTCCACAAAACAAGCATAACCACAAACTTGCAGCACAATTAATAGTTTTGTCAGCGCCATAGTTTTCTGGGCGTATTAGTTTTCTAAGAACAACAACGACGTCTTTATTACATTAGCACGTTAAACTCTATTTCATTTCAATTCCTAAAGAAATACAAAACAAAGCATAACCAACAAACTGGAAAAACAAAAAAGACAAAACTGATAAGTTTGCTTCTATCTTTTCTTTAACATTATATGAAGAAAGGCCACACGATGCTTTCACACTACTGGCGGTCGTTTTGTTACATAAATAATCCGTTATTTAATTAAAACGTGTTTATTAACATTTAGCCGGCATGTTACAACCTTGTCGCACTTTGAATCGTTTTATAATTAAATCAAAAGCCACAGTGAAATGCTGTCATAGAAAAAAACTTATTGACGCCAGTTTCATAATGTTCATCTGACATTCTCTTATTGTTCTCCTTCTCATGTCAACTTTCATTTGTTTAAAGGGACAGGTCCCTCTCGATTGGGGTTAAAAATGGAAATGTCATTTGGTTTTGCAAACGCTCCGGTAGTTTACCACGCGGTCTAGGTGTTGGCCGAGAAAGTTTCTTTGGGTTCTCTGGCCTGGTTATCCCTTGCCAGTGGTACATGAGTAAAACGAAACTGAGGATAGGAAGAAAATACCCGTTGGCATGGACGTAAAAGAACCATTAGCAGTAAAAATTCTACGAAAAATGGGCGGTAACATCGCTGACCGGCTAAAATATTCCCCATACCCCGGTAATGTCAATAGGTTACTGCTAGGAATTTCAATAACTTCGCGAGTCTTATGTCTATTTTAAATATAACATTATTCAAAGTGTGTTAAATGTATTTTGTTGGTAATGTAACCTAATAGTACGGGAGAAATCGAAGCGGGTCTATAAAACAGCTCAATGCTTGGAGTTTCAATAACTTCGAGAGTCTTTAGTCTAACATTTGTTACCTAGAAATTGAGAAAAATGGGTCGCAACGCATATAATAATGTAATATGAACTGGTTTACATTTAATCGATTCGGTTTTCAATGTCGAAGACTTTGGATGATACTGTGTTAGAGATTTAGCTACTTTAAATATGAAATTATTTAAAATTTATTACATTTATTTTCTTGGCACTGAAACGTAACAGAGTAGGAGAAATCCAACATCAATATGTCTAAAGAAAACAGATTAGTAAACAGATTATTATGTTAAAATAAAAATGGTTTCGTATTGAACCTATTCACTCATTAATAGAAATAACAAATCAAGTCAACACTTTATTGTGATCCAATTCAACGAGGACTTCTTAAACATATCAATTCACTGGTAGGAATAAAACACAATGTATTATCGATGACGTGACGTGCCAAACTTAGTTAACATTAACTTGGGAATAACATACTCCAAACTCGAGATTGCGTAAGAAGCATGTCCTGTAAGTTAAGGAGAGCGAAATCATATGGACATTATGACATGTGAATTAAAAAAAAAGAATAAAAAACCCACAACGAAACTAGGCTGCCAGTACAAGCATTCATTCCACATAATGTATTACAATTTTTCAAAGATCACACGAGAGAGAGACAGACGAAGAGAGAATGAGAGACAGACAGAGATGGGGTTTAACGTTCACTTGACGCAAATTAGGTCATTAATTCAGGAATATATGATTCAATTTCATTTCAACAATAATATGCTTTTTTGTAGGGGCCTTCAGCAGTGGGACGAAACCGGAGAAAATCCGCAAAGTTAGATAGGCCACCCTACTACTTGTCACGTACAATCGAGGAATCGAAACCCCGCCAGTTGAATCAATGACAGGCTTTATGATAAAGCGCACACACGCAAAGGCGTTTTATAGCTGAGGCGCTGGAGGCGCCAGCCTCCTCGCGAAAAAAAATCAAAGAAATTGGAAAAGTAAAACGGGAGAAAAATGCTAAAACCGATGAGAAAATGAAAATGTACCCTAGTTAGAGGGGCCCTGAAGGCATAGAAAAGGGCCCTGCGTCTGACAAAAGGGCCCCTCTGGCCAAGTGAAAGGGCCCCCGTGTCCGAGTCAATCGTTTTCTATACACTGTTACTGTCGAATCTACTACTGAAAGAGAATGTAGTCATTGCATTGGCATAAAAATCATCAATCAACATCCCCCCCCCCCCGCGAAAGAGGGCCCTCAAAATAGTGTAGCCTCCGCCATGATAAACCTTAAAACGCCCCTGCACACACGCTAACCATTCGGCCATCCCCCCACACAATTTTTTTCAAACATCATAAACTACATGAGCACTCACGTACGACAAACAACAAAAACAGAATTTGATTTGCTCAATCGACAATTTACATAATTGAAACGAGGACACCGAGCCACGAGTTCACGAAGCATTCCCAGACGTAAGTTAAGAATTCACTCAAAATTGTTCGCCTTATTTTAAGTATTGTATCCAATACATCAACAAGAAACAAAGTTTTGTGCATCTTGGTCAAAGATTTGTCTCATAAATAGCGATTGAAAGTTGAGTAAATTCTAAATGCTTTGTGAACTCGGGGCCTAATTGTTTCAACTAATGCAACAATTCAAGGTCCTTTGATCTTGTTCTACTTTACTAAAACAAAAGCGGTTGTTTTTGTAATTGGACATCGTTTTGTAACTCTTTAAGATATATTGTCGACATTTCCTGGAATTCGAGAATCACAGATTCATCTTTTGATGTGGCGTCGGGTTAAATCAATAACAAATCACAGCGGTAAAATAATTACACATTTAAAAAGGTGAGTAAATTGGTTTCGTCGGAGATCAAAAGAAATTGTTTATAAAAGTGTTAACCTTTGCAACGATGCAAGTTGTCATCAATCAAAAAGTTGACCGAGTGTGGATCAAAATATGATAGCTTTAATATAATAAGGAACATTTCAAGTCATTCATTTTAAAAAGTGAGTAAATTGGTACCGTCGGGGATCAAAATAAATTGTTTACAAATAATGTTAACCTCGGCAACGATGCAAGTTGTCATCAATCAAAAGGTTGACCGAAGGTGGATCAAAATATGATAGCTTTAATATTATTATAAGGAACATTGCAAGTCATTCATGTTAATGTCAGTGTTTAAGGCTATGACATAACGACGGCCATTACATGTACACAGTTACTTTCATAACTTGATGGATTAGAAGCAAGCCTTTATCAAATTGTTTTCTGACTTACATTAGTTATATTATAATCAAATGGCAGAATCCGTTGTTTGCTTTCAGAAGAAAAATGCATTAACATTTATGAAAGCTAATCGTAAAAATATTCCGATAAAAACGTTGTCATATGTGTCATTTTCCATCGGATAAATTGTCTTTTTTTGTTCAATTAATTAGGTAATTGCATGGATATATCACGTGACATGACAGGTATTACAATGACGTAACATAATATAGTCACAGAATGAATAATAATAAAATAGTTCTTGACAAAAACACAAAACTTTCAAACCCACGATGTATCAGAATGAATAATAACAAAAAACTAAAACCTTTACAAACTCACGATCTAATGATGTATTTGCTAGTTACAGTACAAATATTTCAAAAACTCACTATGTAATGAATTGTCTGCTAGTTAAAGTAGCAACAATACTGCCGCTGCCTGGTTAAAATTTCTCTCCTAGCGCCCTGAATGGCGTATGCAGTTGGAGCCGAACAGTGGGACGTTAAATTCTAAATTTTGGAAGAAGAAAATATTGGACGATGTCATTACACCATTTTTATAACCTATAATGTTCCAAAAATCGCAATAGAACTGACTTCTTGTACAAATAAATAAAACATGTAATCGAAATGACTACGTGTGGCAATGAATAAAGCTTATATAATCTAACGGTTGTCAACTATATTGCCAAAAGGAATATTGCAGTTTCTAGACAGGTGACATATTTCCTAAACGCAGCAAAAAAGCCAGACACATATTACCCCATGTATCCTCCACTGTCCACTACCGTTCACCTAATTTCAGCGATGAATTGAGTTTTTTCAAAAGTGATCTTTAAAGAGGCTGGCCCTTCCGGGAAGAAGTTCAGTGAGTATTGATGTTTTATCAAGTGATCGATGACTACATTCATATTGTAGCACCATTATCTGTATTGACTTTTAGTAAATTATACCCTCGGGTCGTTTTGGACGAAGAACACAGTGGGTTACGTTCTATAGGAAGTCTAACAAGAGCCACCGACATCCTGCTACATCTAGATTTACATTCTGTCAGCTTTTATGCTTAACTTCAGCCATTTTCACATTAACTGAAAACAAAATAACTCCCCTTTTCCTACCCCAAACAAACAACCTGCAGAAATAAAAGTTACCCCCTCCCGCCCTCTCCAAGAAAGAATATGACCTGCTTTAAATGATTCCAAACAGGTCAAAGCGAATGCATCACACTTTCTTGCGACAAATAATGGAACTATATTTCTTCAGTGCTATAGTTTTCGGATAGTAGTAATACATTTTGCACGAAAATATACGAGGTGAAAGCAACTGTAGCACACTTTCTTGCGACGAATAATGGAACTATATTTCTTCAGTGCCATAGTTATTCGGTAGTAGTAATACGTTTCGCACGAAAACCCGCGAGATGAACAACAGTGTCTTCATTGTCCAGATGAGGGAAGTGACGTAGGGTGTTGAATTCCATTTCATTTCAATCCCTAAAGATTTTCCACAAAACAAGCATAACAACAAACTCGCAACACAATTAATAATTTCTTCAGCGCCATAGTTTTCCCGGCGTATACAACAACGGCGTCTTCATTACATTAGCACGTTAAACTCTATTTCATTTCAATTCCCAAAGAAATACAAAACAAAGCATAACGAACAAACTGAGAAAAACAAAATAGACAAAACTGATAAGTTTGCTTGTATCTGTTCTTTAACATTATATGAAAAAAGGCTACACGACCCATTCACACTACTGGCGGTCGTTTTGTTCCATAAATAATCCGTTATTTAATTAAAACGTGTTTATTAACATTTAGCCGGCATGTTACAACCTTGTCTCACTTTGAATCGTTTTATAATTAAATTAAAAGCTACAGTGAAATGCTGTCATAAAAAAACTTATTGACGCCAGTTTCACAATGTTCATCTGACATTCTCTTATTGTTCTCCTTCTCATGTCAACTTTCATTTGTTTAAAGGGACACGTCCCTCTCGATTGGGGTTAAAAATGGAAATGTCATTTGGTTTTGCAAACGCTCCGGTAGTTTACCAGGAGTGAGTTAGCTCGTTAACCGCGCGGTCTAGGTGTTGGCCGAGAAAGTTTCTTTGGATTCTCTGGCCTGGTTTTCCCTTGCCAGTGGTGCATGAGTAAAACGAAAATGAGGATAGGAAGAAAATACCCGTTGGCATGGACGTAAAAGAACCCTTAGCAGTTGAAATTCTACGAAGAATGGGCGGGAACATCGCTGACCGGCTAAAATATTCCCCCTACCCCGGTAATGTCAATAGGTTACTGCTAGGAATTTCAATAACTTCGCGAGTCTTATGTCTTTTAAATATAACATTATTCAAAGTGTGTTAAATGTATTTTCTTGGTAATGTAACCTAATAGTGCGGGAGAAATCTAAGTGGGTCTATAAAACAGGTCAATGCATGGAGTTTCAATAACTTCGAGAGTCTTTAGTCTAACATTTGGGACCTAGAAAATCAGACAAATGGGTCGCAACGCATATAATAATGTAATATGAACTGGTTTACATTTAATCGATTCGGTTTTCAATGTCGAAGACTTTGGATGATACTGTGTTAGAGATTTAGCTACTTTAAATATGACATTATTTAAAATTTATTACATTTATTTTCTTGGCAATGTAACGTAACAGAGTAGGAGAAATCCAACATCAATATGTCTAAAGAAAACAGATTAGTAAACAGATTATTATGTTAAAATGAAAATGCTTTCGTATTGAACCTATAATAGAAATAACAAATCAAGTCAACACTTTATTGTGATCCAATTCAACGAAGACATCTTAAACATATCAATTCACTGGGAGGAATGAAACACAATGTATTATTGATGACGTGACGTGCCAAACTTAGTTAACATTAACTTGGGAATAACATACTCCAAACTCGAGATTGTGTAAGAAGCATGTCCTGTAAGTTAAGGCGAGCGAAATCATATGGGCATTATGACATGTGAATTAAAAAAAAAGAATAAAAAACTCACAACGAAACTAGGCTGCCAGTACAAGCATTCATTCCACACATGCATTACAATTTTACAAAGATCACACGAGAGAGAGAGAGACAGGCAGACAGACAGAGATGGGGTTTAACGTTCACTTGATGCAAACTAGGTCATTAATTCAGGAATATGATTCAATTTCATTTCAACAATAATATGCTTTTTTGTAGGGGCCTTCAGCAGTGGGACGAAACCGGAGAAAATCCGCAAGGTTAGATAGGCCACCCTACTACTTGTCACGTACAACCGAGGAATCGAAACCCCGCCAGTTGAATCAATGACAGGCATTATGATAAAGCGCACACACGCTAACCATTCGGCCAACCCCCCCACACAATTTTTTTCAAACATCCCAAACTACATGAGCACTCACGTACGACAAACAACAAAAACAGAATTTGATTTGCTCAATCGACAATTTACATAATTGAAACGAGGACACCGAGCCACGAGTTCACGAAGCATTCCCAGACGTAAGTTAAGAATTCACTCAAAATTGTTCGTCTTATTTTAAGTATTGTATCCAATACATCAACAAGAAACAAAGTTTGGTGCATCTTGGTCAAAGATTTGTCTCATAAATAGCGATTGAAAGTTGAGTAAATTCTAAATACTTTGTGAACTCGGGGCCTAATTGTTTCAACTAATGCAACAATTCAAGGACCTTTGATCTTGTTCTACTTTACTAAAACAAAAGCCGTTGTTTTTGTAATTGGACATCGTTTTGTAACTCTTTAAGATATATTGTCGACATTTCCTGGAATTCGAGAATCACAGATTCATCTTTTGATGTGGCGTCGGGTTAAATCAATAACAAATCACAACGGTTTAGTAATTACACATTTAAAAAAGTGAGTAAATTGGTTTCATCGGAGATCAAAAGAAATGGTCTCCAAAAAATGTTAACCTTGGCAACGATGCAAGTTGTCATCAATACAAAAGTTGACCGAGTGGGGATCAAAATATGATAGCTTTAATATAATAAGGAACATTTCAAGTCATTCATTTTAAAAAGTGAGTAAATTGGTACCGTCGGGGATCAAAATAAATTGTTTACAAAAAATGTTAACCTCGGCAACGATGCAGGTTGTCATCAATCAAAAGGTTGACCGAAGGTGGATCAAAATAAGATAGCTTTAATATTATTATAAGGAACATTGCAAGTCATTCATGTTAATGTCAGTGTTTAACGCTATGACATAACGACGGCCATTACATCTAAACAGTTATTTTCATAACTTGATGGATTAGAAGCAAGCCTTTATTAAATTGTTTTCTGACTTACATTAGTTATATTATAATCAAATGGCAGAATCCGTTGTTTGCTTTCAGAAGAAAAATGCATTAACATTTATGAAAGCTAATCGTAAAAATATTCCGATAAAAACGTTGTCATATGTGTCATTTACCATCGGATAAATTTTCTTTTTTTGTTCAATTAATTAGGTAATTGCATGGACATGACAGGTATTACAATGACGTAACATAATATAGTCACAGAATGAATAATAATAAAATAGTTCTTGACAAAAACACAAAACTTTCGAACCCACGATGTAACAGAATGAATAATAACAAAACTAAAACCTTTACGAACTCACGATCTAATGATGTATTTGCTAGTTACAGTACAAATATTTCAATAACTCACTATGTAATGAATTGTCTGCTAGTTAAAGTTGCAACAATACTGCCGCTGCCTGGGACGTTAAATTCTAAATTTTGGAAGAAGAAAATATTGACATCTGGACGACGTCATTACACCATTTTTTATAACCTATAATGTTCCAAAAATCGCAATAGAACTGACTTCTTGTTCAAATAAATAAAACATGTAATCGAAATGACTACGTGTGGCAATGAATAAAGCTTATATAATCTAACGGTTGTCAACTATATCGCCAAAAGGAATATTGCAGATTCTAGACAGGTGACATATTTCCTAAATGCAGCAAAAAAGCCAGACACATATTACCCCATGTATACTCCACTGTCCACTACCGTTCACCTAATTTCAGCGATGAATTGAGATTATTTAAAAGTGATCTTTAAAGATGCCAGACCTTCCGGGAAGAAGTTCAGTGCGAATTAATGTTTTATCAAGTAATCGATGACTACATTCATATTGTAGCATCATTATCTGTATTGACTTTTAGTAAATTATACCCTCAGATCGTATTGGACGAAGAGCACAGTGGGTTGTTCTCTAAAGAAAGTCTAAAAAGAGCCACCGGCATCCTGCTACATCAATAAGTTCTATCACTAGATTTACATTCTGTCAGCTTTTATGATAAACTTCAGCTTATTTTACAAACTAAATAACTCCTCCCCAACCCTCCCCAAACAAACAACCTACAAACATAAAACTTGCCCCCATCTGCAATCTCCAAGAAAGAATATGACCTACTATGATTGCAAAAAGGTCAAAGCAACTGCATCACACTTTCTTGCGACAAATAATGAAACTATATTTCT
This sequence comes from Patella ulyssiponensis, assembly GCA_963678685.1. Lineage (NCBI taxonomy): Eukaryota > Metazoa > Mollusca > Gastropoda > Patellidae > Patella > Patella ulyssiponensis. The sequence continues at coordinate 79,196,100 of OY783228.1, forward strand.
TCAGCGCTATAGTTTTCCGGTATTAGTAATACGTTTTGCACGAAAATATACGAAGTCAAAGCAACTGTAGCACACTTTCTTGCGACGAATAATGGAACTATATTTCTTCAGTGCCATAGTTATTCAGTAGTAGTAATACGTTTCGCACGAAACCCACGAGATGAACAACAGTGTCTTCATTGTCCAGATGAGTGAAGTGACGTAGGGTGGTGAATTCCATTTCATTTCAATCCCTAACGATTTTCCACAAAACAAGCATAACCACAAACTCGCAACACAAATAATAGTTTCGTCAGCGCCATAGTTTTCCCGGCGTATAAGTTTTCTAAGAACAACAACGACGTCTTCATTACATTAGCACGTTAAACTCTATTTTCAATTCCTAAAGAAATACAAAACAAAGCGTAACGAACAAACTGAGAAAAACAAAATAGACAAAACTGATAAGTTTGCTTGTATCTGTTCTTTAACATTATATGAAAAAAGGCTACACGACCCATTCACACTACTGGCGGTCGTTTTGTTCCATAAATAATCCGTTATTTAATTAAAACGTGTTTATTAACATTTAGCCGGCATGTTACAACCTTTTCTCACTTTGAATCGTTTTATAATTAAATTAGAAGCTACGCTGAAATGATGTCATAAAAAAACTTATTGACGCCAGTTTCATAATGTTCATCTGACATTTTCTTATTGTTCTACTTCTCATGTCAACTTTTATTTCTTTAAAGGGACACGTCCTCCTTGATTTGGGTTAAAAATAGAAACGTCATTTGGTTTTGCAAACGCTCCCGTGGTTTACCAGGAGTGTGTTGATTTTCCCTTGCCGGTGGTGCCGGAGTGAAACGAGACTGGGGATAGGAAGAAAATATTCGTTGGCATGAACGTAAAAGAACCCTTAGCAGTTGAAATTCTACAAATAATGGGCTTGAACCGGTAAAATATCCCCCTTCCCCGGGTGTACCCCATAGTGGGTTTAACGAACATGTGACAAATAACTTACTGTAAATAGGTCTTTGCTTGGAGTTTCAATAACTTAGGTCTATTTTCAATATGGTATTATTCATAGTTTTTTTTTACATTTATTTTTTTGGTAATGTAACCTAATGGAGGGGGAGACATCTAACATCAATATGCTGCTCAGTGGTTCTATAAAATAGGCTATTGCTTGTAGTTTCAATAACTTCGAGAGTCTATTTTAAAGGAGCTAAATCGCTAATATTTTGCACCTAGATATTGGACAAATAGGTAGTAACGCATATAGTAATGTACTATAAACGTTTATGAACTGATTTACATTCAATCGTTTTTGTTTTGACTAATTTATAATCAGTTTTGTTCGGCGAAATACGATAGAAGTCTCAATCGAATGGCAATCTCTAGCGTCTGGTTATTCCAATCTACTCCGATAGTAATATTACTCATGCTATCGAGATAAGAAATGGCGTCACCATTTGACATGACTTGTCGAATATTATTTGCCTCGTTCTTCGAGTCCCTTGTTACAAATGGCGCTGAAATGCATTATGGTACCACTGGTAAAATGTTTATTTTGTCTAAAATATTGAATATCCGAAACCCTAAATTTTCTGGTAAGTCGAAGACTTTGGATGATATTGCGTTAGAGACTTAGCTACTTTAAATATGACATTATTCAAAATTTATTACATTTTGTTCCTGGTAATGTAAGGTAACAGAGCAGGAGAAATCCATCATTAATATGCTGCTCAGAGGGTCTCAAGAAAAAAGATTAGTAAACAGATTATTAGGTTAAAATGAAAATAGATGCGTATTGAATCTATTCACTCAGTAATCTAAATCACAAATCGAGTCAACAGTTTATTGTGAGGAGGAAATCTTAAACATATCAATTCACTGGGAGGAATAAAGCACAATGTATTATTGATGACGTGACGTGCCAAACTTAGTTAACATTAACTTGGGAATAACATACTCCAAGCTCGAGATTGTGTTAGAAGCATGTCCTGCAAGTTAAGGAGAGCGAAATCAAATGGGCTTTATGACATGGGAATTAAAAAAGGAATAAAAACGCACAACGAAACTAGGCTACAAGCAATATTTAGGGCACGTTCCACATATGTATTACATTTCTTCAAAGATCCCACGGGAGAGAGAGGCGTAGTGATTTAACACAAACTAGGTTATTTCAAGTATAATATGATTCAATTTTATTTCTAAAATATGCTTTCTTGTAGGGGCCTTCAGGAGTGGGACGAAACCGGCGAAAACCCACAAGGTTGGACAGGCGACACTACTCCTTGTCACGTATAAAGCCATTTGAATTTGACTCAATGACAGACCTTGTGATAAAGCACACAAACCCTAACCATTCGCCCCCCCCCCTTCAAAGATCCCAAACTCAAATACGACAAACAACAAAACCAGAATTTGATTTGCTCAATCCATTATTTACATAATAAGGACAAAGCATTCTCAGACTTCAGTTAAGGAATTACTCAAAATTAAAATAGCATTATGCAAGAGCAAAATCTGCTTATTACAGGTCTTTCTTTAGGCCTGAGATGTTATCTAAATAATCAATTAGACATTAATTAACATATCCAGACCATAATAAACTCTTTATGTCAAGGCTAGCCTTCGATATTGGCGGATTAAATTCTTATATGCCGCTTAATGGCCGTTGATAATTAAATCAATCAAGTGGATAATCGAGACTATGCTGTCTATATTAATGATTTGAGTAATGATGACCGAGGCTATGTGAATATTTCGAACGCTTTATTCTCGGCTAATATTGGATCAATTTGACTGAAATTTTCAGCAAATTATCTTTACACTATCTAGTTTTTAACTATTATAGTGAGAACTGCCATCTCGTTATCTTATCTCCCATAATGTAACTTTAACTAAGATATAGCCCTTTATAACATTTTTGTTGTTATAATGTATCAATTACATCAATAAGAAACTATGTGCAAAGTGTTGTATTTCTGGATCAAATAGTGATTGAAATGTGAGTAAATTTCAACTTCAGTCTGATAATGCTGTGTGAACTCGGGGCCTAATTGTTTCAACTTCTGCAACAATTCAAAATCCTTTGATCTTGTTCTACTTTACTAAAACAAAAGCGTTTGTTTTTGTAATTGGACATCGTTTTGTGACACTTTAAGATATGTCGTCGACATTTCCCGGAATTCGAGAATCACAGATTCATCTTTTGATGTGGCGTCGGGTTAAATCAATAACAAATCACAGCGGTTAAATAATTACACATTTAAAAAAGTGAGTAAATTGGTTTCGTCGGAGATCAAAAGAAATTGTTTATAAAAGTGTTAACCTTTGCAACGATGCAAGTTGTCATCAATCAAAAAGTTGACCGAGTGTGGATCAAAATATGATAGCTTTAATATAATAAGGAACATTTCAAGTCATTCATTTTAAAAAGTGAGTAAATTGGTACCGTCGGAGATCAAAATAAATTGTTTACAAAAAATGTTAACCTCGGCAACGATGCAGGTTGTCATCAATCAAAAGGTTGACCGAAGGTGGATCAAAATAAGATAGCTTTAATATTATAAGGAACATTGCAAGTCATTCATTTCAATGTCAGTGGTTAACGTTATGACATAACGACGGCCATTACATCTAAACAGTTATTTTCATAACTTGATGGATTAGAAGCAAGCCTTTATTAAATTGTTTTCTGACTTACATTAGTTATATTATAATCAAATGGCAGAATCCGTTGTTTGCTTTCAGAAGAAAAATGCATTAACATTTATGAAAGCTAATCGTAAAAATATTCCGATAAAAACGTTGTCATATGTGTCATTTTCCATCGGATAAATTGTCTTTTTTTGTTCAATTAATTAGGTAATTGCATGGATATATCACGTGACATGACAGGTATTACAATGACGTAACATAATATAGTCACAGAATGAATAATAATAAAATAATTCTTGACAAAAACACAAAACTTTCAAACCCACGATGTATCAGAATGAATAATAACAAAAAACTAAAACCTTTACAAACTCACGATCTAATGATGTATTTGCTAGTTACAGTACAAATATTTCAAAAACTCACTATGTAATGAATTGTCTGCTAGTTAAAGTAGCAACAATACTGCCGCTGCCTGGTTAAAATTTCTCTCCTAGCGCCCTGAATGGCGTATGCAGTTGGAGCCGAACAGTGGGACGTTAAATTCTAAATTTTGGAAGAAGAAAATATTGGACGATGTCATTACACCATTTTTATAACCTATAATGTTCCAAAAATCGCAATAGAACTGACTTCTTGTACAAATAAATAAAACATGTAATCGAAATGACTACGTGTTGCAATGAATAAAGCTTATATAATCTAACGGTTGTCAACTATATTGCCAAAAGGAATATTGCAGTTTCTAGACAGGTGACATATTTCCTAAACGCAGCAAAAAAGCCAGACACATATTACCCCATGTATCCTCCACTGTCCACTACCGTTCACCTAATTTCAGCGATGAATTGAGTTTTTTCAAAAGTGATCTTTAAAGAGGCTGGCCCTTCCGGGAAGAAGTTCAGTGAGTATTGATGTTTTATCAAGTGATCGATGACTACATTCATATTGTAGCACCATTATCTGTATTGACTTTTAGTAAATTATACCCTCGGGTCGTTTTGGACGAAGAACACTGTGGGTTAAGTTCTATAGGAAGTCTAACAAGAGCCACCGACATCCTGCTACATCTAGATTTACATTCTGTCAGCTTTTATGCTTAACTTCAGCCATTTTCACATTAACTGAAAACAAAATAACTCCCCTTTCCCTACCCCAAACAAACAACCTGCAGAAATAAAAGTTACGCCCTCTCCAAGAAAGAATATGACCTGCTTTAAATGATTCCAAACAGGTCAAAGCGAATGCATCACACTTTCTTGCGACAAATAATGGAACTATATTTCTTCAGTGCTATAGTTTTCGGATAGTAGTAATACATTTTGCACGAAAATATGCGAGGTGAAAGCAACTGTAGCACACTTTCTTGCGACGAATAATGGAACTATATTTCTTCAGTGCCATAGTTATTCGGTAGTAGTAATACGTTTCGCACGAAAACCCGCGAGATGAACAACAGTGTCTTCATTGTCCAGATGAGGGAAGTGACGTAGGGTGTTGAATTCCATTTCATTTCAATCCCTAAAGATTTTCCACAAAACAAGCATAACAACAAACTCGCAACACAATTAATAATTTCTTCAGCGCCATAGTTTTCCCGGCGTATAAGTTTTCTAAGAACAACAGCGACGTCTTCATTACATTAGCACGTTAAACTCTATTTCATTTCAATTCCTAAAGAAATACAAAACAAAGCATAACGAACAAACTGAGAAAAACAAAATAGACAAAACTGATAAGTTTGCTTGTATCTGTTCTTTAACATTATATGAAAAAAGGCTACACGACCCATTCACACTACTGGCGGTCGTTTTGTTCCATAAATAATCCGTTATTTAATTAAAACGTGTTTATTAACATTTAGCCGGCATGTTACAACCTTTTCTCACTTTGAATCGTTTTATAATTAAATTAAAAGCTTCGCTGAAATGCTGTCATAAAAAAACTTATTGACGCCAGTTTCATAATGTTCATCTGACATTTTCTTATTGTTCTACTTCTCATGTCAACTTTTATGTCTTTAAAGGGACACGTCCTCCTTGATTTGGGTTAAAAATAAAAACGTCATTTGGTTTTGCAAACGCTCCCGTGAGTGAGTTGATTTTCCCTTGCCGGTGGTGTCGGAGTGAAACGAGACTGGGGATAGGAAGAAAATATTCGTTGGCATGAACGTAAAAGAACCCTTAGCAGTTGAAATTCTACAAATAATGGGCTTGAACCGGTAAAATATCCCCCTTCCCCGGGTGTACTCCATAGTGGGTTTAACGAACATGTGACAAATAGCTTACTGTAAATAGGTCATTGCTTGGAGTTTCAATAACTTAGGTCTATTTTCAATATGGCATTATTCATAGTTTTTTTTACATCTATTTTTTTGGTAATGTAACCTAATGGAGGGGGAGAAACCTAACATCAATATGCTGCTCAGTGGTTCTATAAAATAGGCTATTGCTTGTAGTTTCAATAACTTCGAGAGTGTTTAGTCTATTTTAAAGGAGCTAAATCGCAAGATATTGAGACAAATAGGTGGTAACGCATATAGTAATGTACTATGAACGTTTATGAACTGATTTACATTCAATCGTTTCTGTTTTGACTAATTTATAATCAGTTTTGTTCGGCGAAATACGAATAAGTCTCAATCGAATGGCAATCTCTAGCGTCTGGTTATTCCAGTCTACTCCGATAGTAATATTACTCATGCTATCGAAATAAGAAATGGCGTCACCGTTTGACATGACTTATCGAATATTATTTGCCTCGTTCTTCGAGTCCCTTGTTACACATGGCGCTGAAATGCATATGGTACCACTGGTAAAATGTTTATTTTGTCTAAAATATTGAATATCCGAAACCCTAAATTTTCTGGTAAGTCGAAGTCTTTGAATGATATTGCGTTAGAGACTTAGCTACTTTAAATATGACATTATTCAAAATTTATTACATTTTTTTCCTGGTAATGTAAGGTAACAGAGCAGGAGCAATCCATCATCAATATGCTGCTCAGAGGGTCTCAAGAAAAAAGATTAGTAAACAGATTATTAGGTTAAAATGAAAATAGATGCGTATTGAATCTATTCACTCAGTAATCGAAATAACAAATCGAGTCAACAGTTTATTGTGAGGAGGAAATCTTAAACATATCAATTCACTGGGAGGAATAAAACACAATGTATTATTGATGACGTGACGTACCTAACTTAGTTAACATTAACTTGGGAATAACATACTCCAAGCTCGAGATTGTGTTAGAAGCATGTCCTACAAGTTAAGGAGAGCGAAATCAAATGGGCTTTATGACATGGGAATTAAAAAAGGAATACAAACGCACAACGAAACTAGGGTACAAGTACAAGCATTCATTATTCTACAAGCAATATTTAGGGCACGTTCCAGATATGTATTACATTTCTTCAAAGATCCCACGAGAGAGAGAGAGGCGTAGTGGTTTAACACAAACTAGGTTATTTCAGATAATATGATTCAATTTTATTTCTAAAATATGCTTTCTTGTAGGTTGGACAGGCGACACCACTCCTTGTCACGTATAACGCCATTTGAATTTGACTCAATGACAGACCTTGTGATAAAGCACACAGACCCTAACCATTCGCCCCCCCCCCCTTTCAAAAAACCCAAACTCAAATACGACAAACAACAAAACCAGAATTTGATTTGCTCAATTCATTATTTACATAATAAGGACAAAGCATTCTCAGACTTCAGTTAAGGAATTACTCAAAATTAAAATAGCATTATGCAAGAGCAAAATCTGCTTATTACAGGTCTTTCTTTAGGCCTGAGATGTTATCTAAATAATCAATTAGACATTAATTAACATATCCAGACCATAATAAACTCTTTATGTCAAGGCTAGCCTTCGATATTCTTATATGCCGCTTAATGGCCGTTGATAATTAAATCAATCAAGTGGATAATCGAGACTATGCTGTCTATATTAATGATTGAGTAATGATGACCGAGGCTATGTGAATATTTCAAACGCTTTATTCTCGGCTAATATTGGATCAATTTGACTGAAATTTTCAGCAAATTATCTTTACACTATCTAGTTTTTAACTATTATAGTGAGAACTGCCATCTCGTTATCTTATCTCCCATAATGTAACTTTAACTAAGATATAGCCCTTTATAACATTTTTGTTGTTATAATGTATCAATTACATCAATAAGAAACTATGTGCAAAGTGTTGTATTTCTGGATCAAATAGTGATTGAAATGTGAGTAAATTTCAACTTAAGTCTGATAATGCGGTGTGAACTCGGGGCCTAATTGTTTCAACTTCTGCAACAATTCAAAATCCTTTGATCTTGTTCTACTTTACTAAAACAAAAACGTTTGTTTTTGTAATTGGACATCGTTTTGTAACTCTTTAAGATATATTGTCGACATTTCCTGGAATTCGAGAATCACAGATTCATCTTTTGATGTGGCGTCGGGTTAAATCAATAACAAATCACAACGGTTTAGTAATTACACATTTAAAAAGGTGAGTAAATTGGTTTCATCGGAGATCAAAAGAAATAGTCTCCAAAAAATGTTAACCTTGGCAACGATACAAGTTGTCATCAATCAAAAAGTTGACCGAGTGTGGATCAAAATATGATAGCTTTAATATAATAAGGAACATTTCAAGTCATTCATTTTAAAAAGTGAGTAAATTGGTACCGTCGGAGATCAAAATAAATTGTTTACAAAAAATGTTAACCTCGGCAACGATGCAGGTTGTCATCAATCAAAAGGTTGACCGAAGATGGATCAAAATAAGATAGCTTTAATATTATAAGGAACATTGCAAGTCATTCATTTTAATGTCAGTGTTTAACGTTATGACATAACGACGGCCATTACATGTAAACAGTTATTTTCATAACTTGATGGATTAGAAGCAAGCCTTTATTAAATTGTTTTCTGACTTACATTAGTTATATTATAATTAAATGGCAGAATTCGTTCTTTGCTTTCAGAAGAAAAATGCATTAACATTTATGAAAGATAATCGTGAAAATATTCCGATAAAAATATTGTCATATATGTCATTTTCCATTTGATAAATTGCCTTTTTTTCTTCAATTAATTAGGTAATTGTCTCTTGTAAACATGCCCTTTTCTAAAATTGCACGAATAAATCACGTGACGTGACAGGTATAACAATGGTGTAACATAATATAATCACAGAATGAATAATAATAAAATAGTTCTTGACAAAAACACAAAACTTTTACAAACCCACGATGTAACATATTGCAAAAAAAAAAGGTCTTAATAGAAAAAATAAAACCTTTACAAACCCACGATCTAATGATGTATTTGCTGCACTCGGCAAATCTCGGCGGATTTCGTAAACTACATCTAGCCTCGGCTGTATGACAGTAAGTGATATGTACCTACGCCCATACATTTGCGATGCGGCTACCGGTTTACTTTAACAGGAAAACTTGACGCTATTACACAAATTGGGAACTTATTCGGCTAGCGACCTATTCGACCGATCGAGCTACAACATGTTCGTTGGAAACCTATTTAGAATAAAGACAACAGTCGCCTTAACTCATCTATTTATCAACCAATAAAATCCAACGTTATGTCTATCAAATGAAAGTAGAATATATTATTTTTTATCCATTCCTTTAGCTCAGAATAGAAGTGTAATTTCGTCATTATCTTTCAGCTGGATCGGTCAAATAGGTCGCTAGCCAAATAGGTCGCCAACTTGTGTTCGGTATGGGCGCAGCCATGTTTCATCCGGTACCTTTAAAGTAGTTCCAATATGGCGGAATTCATCATACAGCCGAGTTTAGATTGCCCGAAATCTTCCGAGGTTTGCCGAGTGGTATTTGCTGGTTAAAGTGCAAATATTTCAAAAAATCGCGATGTAATGAATTGTCTGCTAGTTAAAGTAGCAACAATACAAATATTTCCAAAGATTTCTGCTAGTAAAAGTAGCCAGAATAAAGATATTTCCAGTGCTCACTATGTTACAAAAACAAAACGAAGCAACAAAACAAATACTTCAACAATATTTAAAAAAATCATTATGTAATTGTAGTGAAAAATGTGGCAACAATACAAATATTCCAATAAATTTTTTTAAGAAAGACCCTCAATATGTAATAAAAAAAAGTTGCAACAATACAGAGGGAGAAATGGGATTTAACGCCCACTCAACACAAACTAGGTCATTTTGGGACTAACATATGGTTTCAATTTTATTTCAATAATTCGCATGCGCGTAGGAGTCTTTAGCAGTGGAAGGAAACCGGAGTGCCCGGAGGAAACCCACGAGGTTGAGAAGACGCTCCTATCTCCATGCCACATACGCTCACACCAGGGATCGAAACCACAGCCGCAAGCCAGAGGTGACCGGCCTGCCAGAAGTCGAAGCGCGGCACTCTAGACCACTAGGCCCCTCCCCCCCGCAACATTACACATATTCCAAAAGTATTCCTAAACTCAAATTTTTTATTAAATAAAGGATGTAGTTTACTCGCCAGTTAGGGTGTGTACTATCTACTCTTGGAGAACATCTGTTATCGCCTCTTAGTAGTGGGGGGGGGGGGCGCCCGGAGAAAATCCACGAGGTTTGAAGGCGACCCTACTTCTTGTTACGTACAACCGGGGATTCGAAACCATGAACTCATGATACAACGCGCGCGTGCTTTCCATTCGGCCATCCCACCCCAAGAATGTTAGAAGAATATGGGGGTAACATGTTTTGCTAAACATGCACTTCAGATCCCTTTTCATACATCCAGCCAAAAACAATCGCCTGTTTGATTTGAAATATAAAGCAGAGCCTGACCCAAACGTGTTCGTAATTGTCCTTCCATCGACCATAAGACCTGGACGCAAAATTTGAACTATTTCTACTAAATTTTTATATTTTGAAATCATTGCATTGGTGTATTCACGAATGCACGTCATTAAACCATGAAAGATATGTATGCTTCAGTCAAAAATCGAACGATGGGCGTGGCAACACCCTTAAACTCTATAATAACCTATCATGCTTCATCCCATTGACGTTTTTCATGCACGCATTGTATTTTAAAAATATAAGATATATATATGCTACAGAGTTAGATCGCACAATAGGTGTTATAGCGTCCTTGAACTCTATAATGACCTTTATTATGCTTCATCAGACCGTTCATTACCTTGTCAGTTTACATGCATCAACGTCATGTAAACGCCACAATGTTAGGTCAAACGATATATGTAGCCGCAACCTTAAAGTAGCTAAGTATCATCCAAAGTCTACGACATGAACACGAATTATTTGCCAATTTAAATCAACATTGAAGTTGTTTTCGAAGAACGAGGCTAGTCATGTCAAACGGCGACCCCATATTAATCTGGAGAACATGAGCGCCAAATACTATGTAGACTGGAATAACCAGAAAATAGACATTAGGATGTGATTGAATATAACCGATTAGAAATTAGAGTAAAACAGGAAACGATCGTATGTAAATCAGTTTATATACATTCATTATACGCGTTACGACTCATATGTGTCAATTTCTAGGTTCCAACCAGGAATAGGGTCGCCTGTCCAACCTCGTGGGTTTTCTCCGGGTCATCCAGTTTCCTCCCACTGCTAAAGACCCATGTGTTAGTCCCGAAATGACCTAGTTGGTGCCGAGTGGACGTTAAACCCCGTTTCTCTCCCTCTTTCTCTCTCTCTCTCTCTCTCTCTCTCTCGGTTCCAAATATGAGCGATTTCGCTCCTTTAAGCTTCAACTTATAAAGGTTCAATGCCCGTCCCTTGCATGACAAGATGCATTATATAGTACTGGAGGAGAGTTAATCAAAACTGTTAATTATCTATCTGTTGATAAAGCAATATATGACCGAGGGCAATAACAGGCTATAGGTTTTATTATTATGTTCTATATCATAGCTAATTTGATTACATGTAATCAACTGTTAACACAGGCTAGAGAAATGTCAAGAACGATCGATTTAGTTTATTAAAGTAAAAATAAAACAACGTAGACAAGAATAATACCATCCCTTTGATTACGAATTAATATTTATACAACGAGGGAGAGAGAGAGAGAGAGAGAGATAGAGAGAGAGGGTGCTGGTGACGCTGACTCAAGGCCAATACACTAAAACTAGGCCTAGTTTCGGGCTCGAAAATTATTATGAATTATTAGTAGCTCATGTTTTCAAGCGTATTCCTGAAAGCAACGACCGCGAGTTTTAAATCTAGACGTTGCTAGGCTGGTCTGCAATTCCCAAACTTACAGCTGCGTTATCTCCCTTTAGCCCAAACACGTTACTCATAGCGTCCAATCTGAGGTTGTGACACAAACACACCAAAATCAAACATGGCGCCTTCAATGAACCTTGCCATTGAACAAACCAAGAACTTTGCAACTAGATTATCACAAGTAGATATTTTAGCTGGGAAGCACAAGGCTGGATATTCGCAATGAGCGGGGACTTAGTGCCGAAATATGTATCAAGTTAAAGCCAGATCAAACCTTCTATTGAAGATGGTATTTACGTGGATTAGACAACATACCCGGTCCGTCTTCATTAGCCCTTTTCATTTCATTTCATTTCGATTCCCTGGTTGTACGTGACAAGTGGCCTCCTACTACTCCCAAAGATCCCTACGCGCACACGAATTATTGAAACAAAATGGCAACATATGTTAATCCCGAAATGACCTAGTTTGTGTTGAGTGGACCTTAAACCCCGTCCGCAAATTGCTGTCAAGCATACTGCAGCCTTGATTACCAAACATGGAAACGAAATGGGGTTTGACGTCATACTGTCCAGCACCAACCTTTTCTGGTTTCCAAAATTTCTCGGGGGCTTGTTTATTGCACAGGTAGAAATCGTGGGACTTAATTTGCATCCATGACCGACCCATAGCCTTTTAAATCTTATGAAAAATGGCGTGTGCTGTATACTAAATAAGGTATGCGAATTGTTTTCTAGAAGACAAAAGGGCACCTTGCTAGCTAACAAAAGTTAACACCAAAGTTAATAGTTTAACAAAATTGACTTTGAAACACACCCAATGACACTTTTCACGCCACCTTGCATGTTTTCAACAAATAATTATTTTATGAAACACGCCAGGTTCGGCGTTAATCTTCATCGTGGTATGCATTAGTTTAATCAGCTTCCGGAGTCACAATCAACCAGTCTCTCTAGGAACAATACAATCTATTTTAAAATTACCTTCCGGAGTTTCAATCAACCAGTCTCTCGAAGAACAATACGATCTATTTTAAAATTTTTGATCATCAAGAGAAATAGAAAACATGGCGACACCAATTGTCTGCATGATCTGTCCACGTCGGCATTTATTCTAATTATTTAAAATTAAACCGTGTAATTAAAATACAAGGTGGGCAGGGCCCTTGATCACTGGTCATGTTTTGCCATTGGTCGGATGCGACGGTGTACTATCCTTGAATTTAAAGCACACTGTCCGTCGTCCTTAGTAGAGAGATGCTAAACCCCATTTCATTTCATTTCTAATAAAATACTGATTATAATTCCATGGAATACAGGGAATCACGGTGGCTAAGTTGGTGAAATGCTGGCTCAATAGTCCCGAGGTCGGGTCTTCGATCCCTGCATTGACCGTGAAAGTTCATCAGGATGAAATGGGGCCTACACTACTTGTCAAAAACTTAATTCACGAAAGAAAAAAAAAATATTTGGAGTGGTTTGGGAATTAGAAGGTTAAAAAAGCAACACTACCTAACCTTATTGGAGCGTCTTAGTTCTCGATTGTTCAAATATCAATAGACATTGTAAAAACTTTGTGTGTCATTAATTCTCCCGAGAGAAATTCTTTATAACCAGTAGGATGAAATCAGATTTCAAAAAAAAAAGTACGCCAACTTTTGTCTCTTGATTTGCACTGTTAAAGCAATCTGTTTCACAGGAGATTACGAAAGTCTTCTAATATCTCTGTAAAAGATGACTGCCTTCAACACGTGACGTCACATCATGCGACGCCAGTCATTGGTTTCAATGACGCGTGCATTGTTTATATAAGACGTTATACTGATCGGCAGAATGTTGCCTTTTACTCATTTTAATTCCCATTTAAATTAAATAGGAAATAATATTGCTTAGAGAGAGAGAGAGAGAAGGAGTTTATTGTCCACTCGACACAACTAGGATATTTCGGGACTAACATATGGTTTAATTTTATTTCAATAATTCGCTTGCGCGTAGGGGTCTTTAGCAGTGGGAGGAAACCGGAGTGCCCGGAGGAAACCCACGAGGTTGAGAAGGCGCCCCTATCTCCATGCCACATACGCTCACACCAGGGTTTGAAACCACAGCCGCAAGCCAGAGGCGACCGGCCAGCTAGAGGTCGAAGCGCGGCACTCTAGACCACTAGGCCATCCCAACCCCCCGATAATATTGCTTACAAATACTTCAACATCAATATGGATTAAAATGAACCAATATTGAATTCTAATTTGTGTTTTTAATTTGGAATATTGTGGAATATCGAGTTAGAGACCTAGCTTCTTTAATGTAGAATAATTCAAATGGCATTTTACCTGTTACATTTACAGTTCACGCGTTGTACATAAAACATGAATGTTTGACAACTTCTTCCCAAATAGGGGGGGTTGGGATGGCCTAGTGGTCTAGAGTGCCGCGCTTCGACCTCTAGCTGGCCGGTCACCTCTGGCTTGCGGCTGTGGTTTCGAGCCCTGGTGTGAGCGTATGTGGCATGGAGATAGGGGCGCCTTCTCAACCTCGTGGGTTTCCTCCGGGCACTCCGGTTTCCTCCCACTGCTAAAGACCCTTACGCGCAAGCGAATTATTGAAATAAAATTGAAACCATATGTTAGTCCCAAAATGACCTGGTTTGTGTCGAGTGGACGTTAAACCCCATTTCTCTCTCTCTCTCTCTTCCCAAATATCAAACAATCACATAGTACAACATGTGAATAATTAAACATACATTATGCAAGAGCTGGGTTAAATATAGATTATGCAAGAGCTGGGTCAAACATACATTATGCAAGAGCGAAATCTTTCTATTGCAGGTCTTTCTTTACGTCTAAAATGTTATCTAAATTATAAATTAGACATTAATTAACTTATCCACACCGAATCATTTCTCGATTGCATAATGTATGTTTAAATAGTCTATTCGGTTTTTTCTGGGCAACCCGACATCACAAAGTTCATCTGGGCACTCAAATTTTCAGAAGTATTATTAAGAGTTTCGTGACGTCTCAAAAGCTACATGTATGGGAATTACGACGGCGTACTGTTACACTCAGTCAACTCATGCCCGGTTAATAAATTAGAAATTAATGCCGTTACGTAACACTGGAATTTTAACTACTGGAATATTACATTAATAATTCATACAGGCAGATTCCCATAGGCTGAATTGTTCCCACCACGAACAAATGGATTAATCAAATTGCTCAACTCTGACGTGTTACGTATGAAGATTGCGAAATTATCGAAGTTAGCATTTCCTTAGAAAAATGTGTCAATTATGATTGTAGCTGTTGTGAATTATTAATATTATAAAATGTGCCAGACAGATAATGTTATAAACACACGCCTCAGAATAATTAGAATTGTCAGATTTGGAATCCCGTCGTTTTTTTTTTTGTTGTATCATATTTTCTGTTGTGTGACAATAAACTAATGGTTTTGAATTATGAAAAAGATTTGTCTGTTTCAGGATAATATGAAATTAAATAAAATGGAATGGGGAGAGAGAGAGAGAGAAATGGTGTTTAACGTTCACTCGACACAAACTAGGTCATTTTGGGACTAACATATGGTTTAATTTTATTTCAATAATTCACTTGCGCGTAGGGGTCTTTAGCAGTGGGGGGAAACCTGAGTGCCTGGAGGAAACCCACGAGGTTGAGAAGGCGCCCCTATCTCCATGTCACATACGCTCACACCAGGGATCGAAACCACAGCCGCAAGCCAGAGGTGACCGGCCAGCTAGAGGTCGAAGCGCGGCACTCTAGACCACTAGGCCATCCCAACCCCTGGGCTAATGAAGACAAATTTTTGCCTGAACAGAGGCGCCACGATCTACTCTTATATCGAATTCGAACTGCCAAGGGATCTTTTATGTGCACGCCAATGTGCACGCGGGACCTCGGTTTTTTGTCCCATCCGAACGACGATCCGTTGGCCCTTTCTAGGCTCTCCGTCCGTTATGATTTCGGTATATTTAATTAAATTTGATGATTTTTTGTTTTGTTTGGTGAAGTCTCTCTCTCTCACTTCTTATCGCTCTCTCTCTCTCTCTCCCTCTCTCTCTCTCTCTCTCTCTCTCGCTCTCTCTCATTGAGAAATGATTACTTCAGAAACACGCATAAACAAAAAGGAGGAATTCCTTCATCTGCCATTGCTGTCCTGCTTTTCCGTCCTTGAGAATGATGTTGATTTAAACTTTGAAGGGTAACGACCGATTTTTCACAATCCCTGCATTAAAATGCTTTTAAGAGATTGTCGTATTGAAGAGAGTTTTTGAATGCCTAATTGGTGTAACTATTCAACGTATTAGTGAAATTTAGCGATATGTATTTGTGTGTTTTCTTTTCCGTTTCGTTTTAATGCTCATTGCGCATAAGTAGAAGATCGAGAAGATATTACAAAATTCTGAACACGCTTTGCGAATTGGAAAACATAGATTGAATAAAAAGGTGCATTGAATGTTCGTGTTCAACTAAATGTTCGTGTTAAACACGAAAATTGTCATTTTTTCACATCAACTTTTATCGCATTATTTTTATATGGAATAAACTGTTGGTGTTTAGCCAGATTTACATGTTAAAGGGCGCCTACCTGTAACTCAGTAGTAAGTGCAGGGGAACTGCACCACACACAATTTACACACAAAACGAAACTACAGACAAGACAGAATACAAACGAACATATCCAATGAAGTGAATGGATCCGGGGCTAGCCATAAGCGCGTGCGAGAGAAAGAGGGAGAGAGAGAGAGAGAGAGAGAGAGAGAGAGAGAGAGAGAGAGAGAGAGAGAGAGAGAGAGAGAGAGAATGGGGTTTAACGTCCACTCGACACATAGATCACTTTCATTTCAATAATTCGCTTGCGCGTAGGGGTCATTAGCAGTGGGAGGAAACAACCGATGATTCAAAACTACGCCAGTTAACTCGATGGCAGACTTTATGATACAGCCATCCACCCCCACACCCCCTCCCTGCATTGGCCGAGAAATTTCATCCGGATTTTCTGGCGTGGTTTCCCCCTGTCAGGAAGGAGGACCAGACAAGGACAGCTGTCTAGTATATTCCAAAAAGACAGTTACGTTCAAACAATCTTAGAAATCAGCTAGTTGTACCAAAGTGGAAACTTGCTACCTTTGGACAAAGATCGTTTGCAGTTGCTGCTGCTGAAAGATGGAATTCACTCCCAGTTGAACTCCGTTTTGTGACTTCTTTATCAATCTTCAAATCTCGATTAAAGACTTATCTTTTCAAAATTCACTACAGAAATTGACAAAAAAAAACCAACTTTGAGCCAAAGGACTTTGTTGTATGCGCTATGAGCACGATTTGTGGATTTGGCGCTATATAAATGGACATATTATTATTATTACACATTGGCGTGTGCGTGAAAGATCCACATGCAGTTGGAATTCAATATAAAAGTAGGCCGTAGCGCCGCTGCCCGGGCAAAATTTCAAATATAGCTCACTGTATGGCGTATGCCCGTTTTCGTTAGCCCAGTTTAGAAGCAGAACAGTAGGACGTTAAACCCCATTAAATTTTAATTCATTTGTTTTTATGTGGGTATATTTTAAACTGTTTGTGTATAAAACCGTAAAACAAAAACAAACGAATGTTTAACTCCTCTATCTTAGATCTACATTATCGTTTTAACGGTTTACAGGAAACGTCAGATTTCCGTTCGTGACTCGTTCAAAAATTCGGGATTTAACCGTCAGGCAATGGCGAAATCTCAGCACGATGTTTACCAATCTAGCACCAATGGATGGGTGCTGGTAACGTTTACAATAAAAGCAAGTGTTGTTTGGATGATGTTAAGGCGATAGCCTATATAATTTTCACTGTGTATTGTAATTAGGTTCGCCAGGCCATCTGATAAGAACACCACGAGCATATGTTCACCATGTCGAATGGCGGATTCATTCCGTCCCTGGCTCATTTCGATACCGATAGCTGATGTTGGCCGCGATTTATTAAAGCCCCTGGCTGTTGACTCTGACATCAAAGCCGAGACGATGAGCTAGTAAAACAAGGATTGAGCTTTAATTGAAAAGCACGATTGTTATTTTGATATCGTTCGATACCTGAAGCACAATACAGGGGGATTTAAAGACGGTGTCTGGACTCAAGCCGCCATATCTTGTAACCGTATACCACCCTACGTTTACTTTCGACATAAAATAACAAAAGTATTGCTTAACTCTTCCACATCGTCTTGTAATTTGATAATCTCTTAGACAACATCAAAACTAATACTCCACTCGGCTTATCCGAGCTTATATAACACGTTGGTGTTACTTAACACTAACACCCCTACTTTAGTTGACGTTTGTAGCTGATATTAAAGGAGCTAAATCGCTAATATTTACCATTATTTGGCGCCTAGAAATTGACATACATGGGTCGCAGCGCATGTAATAATGTAATGTAAAGGTATATAAACCGATCTACGTTCAATCGTTTCCGTTTTTACTCTAATTTCAAATCAAATACACCGGAAGTCTCTATCGAATGACAATCTCTAGCGTCTGGTTATTCCAGTCTATACCGATAGTATTTATTGCACATGCTCCCCAGATAAGAATATGCTGCCACCGTTTGACATGACTTGTAGAATATGTCTAGCCTCTTTCTTCGATTGCCTTGATACAAATGACGCTGAAACGCATTATGGTACACGATTCGTGTACCAATGGTAAAATGTTTATTTTGTCTTAAATATTACATACCAGAAGCCCGTCTTTTCCAGGTAAGATCACAACATCAATGTTGATTAAATTGCCAAGAAATCTTGTTTTCAATGTGGAATACTCTAGATGATATTGAGTTAGAAACTTTAACACGCCATGATTGTTTGTAATTAAATTTTGATTTTTTTTAAAAAGATAATATCTAACATTCTATTTTGATCAATACATTATTATTTATTTTCCAATTTCCGGTAAAATTGATTGGAATTTTATTATTTTATTATTAAAGTGTAACTTTAGATATAATAAAACGAAAGATACAACATTCGATCTCTGACAATTGAGGAAAAAAGGTTTACTTGTTCGCCGCTATACGGGTAACAGAGGAACTTCCTAGTATGTTCGACGTTAAAGATAGAGAGAAAGAGAAAACGGGGTTTTAATGTTCACTCGGAAAAATTAGATCGTTTCGGGACTAACAAATGGTTCAATTTTACTCAATAATTCGCTAGCCCGTAGGCTCTTTAGCAGTGGGGGGGAAACCGGGGGACCGGGAGGAATCCCACGAAGTTGGACAGTTGACCCTACTTGTCGTGCTCAACCGTGGAATCGAAACCTCGCCAGTTGACTAAATGACAGACCTTATGATACAGCGCGCACGTGACAACGATTCGGCCATCTAGCCCACCACGTACAAGCTAACAAGCATAGTACACGGCACCTCGGTGCCATTCCATCCGTCTTGCACCACTGACACGCGCAAACCACTAAAATCATCCTGAGGAATTCGACAGAAGGCTGCTTAGTTTAAACAATATTTTATTCATTTAAAAAGGATTGAACAACTGTCTTGGGATCTTGAGTAATTTAGTATAATATTGATTAATTAATTATTCAAAACATGAAAATGAAAATATATAATTTGACACGAATGAAAATATTTATATCGACTCAAACTAAAACTAAAAAAAAGTATTTGAGTCCAATTTTGACTTTATTTTGCTCCTGTAATAGAACAAGACTTGTCTAAATGAAGAAGAAGCTATAAAAACCAATCGGTCGTACTTTATGACTGAACTAGGCTGTCACCGTGGAGTGAAATATCCAGTATTATATTAAATGATAAGGAAGGAAAAAAATTATAACCACCGAAAATGTGTTCATCCGTAATTAATGACTTCCATAAATAAGACGAAATCAGAACGGTGTCGGAATTAAGTTCCTCAAACTGTATTAATGTTTATATTAGGCCTCTTCGTTGACAAGAATGTGACAAGAACTTAATTTCTATAGGAAAGAAAAGGGTCAGAGAA
This sequence comes from Patella ulyssiponensis, assembly GCA_963678685.1. Lineage (NCBI taxonomy): Eukaryota > Metazoa > Mollusca > Gastropoda > Patellidae > Patella > Patella ulyssiponensis. The sequence continues at coordinate 79,216,006 of OY783228.1, forward strand.
GGTTTGGGTTTTTAAAACGTCTAAAACTATTCTTTTCCCATGGGATCTCATCTTATAACGCGGCTCCCCTTTGTCAGTGATACAGGAATAGGGGGCCTGACAAGGGTGCAGCTGTCTAGTCGTTCGGGCGGTACGAAAAACCACGGTCCCCTGTACCCATTGGCGTGCACGTAAATATCCATTTGCCGTTGGAATTCGATATAAGAGTAGGCCGTAGCGCCGATGCCCGGGCAAAATATTCCTCATACCACACTGCATTCTGTACTCCCGTCTCAATTAGCCCAGTCGGAGCAGAACAGACGGACATTAAACCCCATTTCATTTCATTTATTCAAATCATTGAATGTAGACATGGGAATGTAGACTCTGAAGAAATCGGGGGATTGGGATGGCCTAGTGGTCTAGAGTGCCGCGCTTCGACCCCTAGCTGGCCGGTCACCTCTGGATTGCGGCTGTGGTTTCGATCCCTGGTGTGAGCGTATGTGGCATGGAGATAGGGCGCCTTCTCAACCTCGTGGGTTTCCTCTGGGCACTCCGGTTTCCTCCCACTGCTAAAGACCCAAAAGCGCAAGCGAATTATTGAAATAAAATTAAAACCATGACCTAGTTTGTGTCGAGTGGACGTTAAACCCCATTTCTCTCTCTCTCTCTCTCTGAAGAAATCTTAAAGTTTATAGGTTTTCAATAACATAAATACGCTCAACCAATTTCTGTCAAGTACACAATTTGTAGCCCAGGGCTTCACTTTTATAATCTCTTGATATTTGTCAGCGTCTGGTGACATCTATTATGGCTGAGAACGAACTCCCTTTCAGCTATGGGTACTCAGCATACACAATTTTGTTGACATTAAATCGCCCGTAAAGAGTCAAATTCAAGACTATGTTTTCTGAGATAACGACATTTTACAGAAACTTCTAAAATGTCTGGGGTTCGGGTGGTTTAGATCAAAAGGTCTGTCATCGATTCAAGTGTCGTGGTTTCAATATGTAGTTTGTACGTGACAACCAGGGTCGCTTGCCTAACGTCGTGGGTTTTCTCCGGTTCCCCCAGTTTCCTCTTGCTGTTAAAGAGTCCTAAAATGTCTGGGGGTCAGGCGGCTGAATGGTCTAACGGGTGTAAGGTCACCTTCCTAACGTCGTGGATTTTCTCCGGTGCCCCCAGCTTCATCTTACTATTTTTAGAGCCCTACGCCCAGACGATTTACTGAAATAAAGTTGTGCGACGTGTAAGTCCCGAAATGGCCGAGTTTGTGTCGAATGAACGTTAACCCCCATAGCTCTCTTTCCCTTTAATTAAAAAATAAACCTTTTTATTAGTCGTCTGTTCACGTTGGGTTATTTTAGTACATTATTGAAAACTATTGAAGAGTTAGTCAAACAAACCACATTGATGAACGGTGATTGGGTTTGAGAAACGCAATCACTCGGCAATGTTCAACAACCATTCGGAATACATCTCGTTATGTTGCCTCTACTTACATTCACCGTAAAAGTCTTCAACTTGGTTATATTGGAAAACATGAGTATTTACTTAATCATATGGTTTTAATTCTTATGTAGACTAGCAATATTTGTAGCAGTCGTGCGGTTGTGTACCGTTCTTATATGGGGGATTGAATGGCTGAGTGGTTAGCACGTGCGCGCTGTATCATAAGGTCTGTCATTGAGTCAACTGACGTGACAAGGAAGTCGCCTGTCAAACCTTGTGGGTTTTCTCCATGTACTCCGATTTCCTCTCGAAATGACCTTTTTGTGTCGAATGGACGTTAAACCCCATCTCTCTCTCTCTCGCTCTCTCTCTCTCTCTCTCTCTCTCTCTCTCTCTCTCTCACTCTCTCTCTCTCTCTCCCTCTCTCTCTCTGGTTCTCTTTCTCTCTCTCTCCCCCCTCTCTCTGTTTACATCTCCCTCTCCGTCTTTCTGTCTCTCTTTCCCCGTTCTTATATGCCGCGGCCTCCTTAGTGTATACATACCATGTGATTACTTACATTCTACTTATAAAAATGCTGAGGCTAAGAATTTTTAATTTGTAACTAACGTCGAATCCAACTGCGGACATGGGTTCAATCAGTGACACGGATACAAATTGCTTGTTAATTTGTATGCATGAAATGAAATGGGGTTTGACGTCCTACTGCTCTTCTCTGGTCGGGCTAATAAAGACCGGTATGTAACCATTTTGTTTCATTACCACGAGATTAATAAAATGCTAAATGTCGTTCCGTTTCGATCGCCTCAACAAATTATGAAAACATTTTTTCAGCTATTAACAACACCTCGTAACAAAATTAGATTCAGTTTTTAGATAAGCTTTGCGTTTCGGTACAACATTATTAATGTATTTTGAACATTTAAATTTTATTTTGTCTAAAGACGATAATGTCGCAATATGTAAGATTGAGATTTTTCGTTACATCTCTACACTATGTAAGGTTAATATTTTTTTATGAAATAACTGTCCTTGCTTGCAATAATTGTTCAAAAATAGAAGTCGTGTGTTTCAATTTCTGTCAATTATTAAATGGCTATTGTGTTTTAATCCACTCAATGTCACGGTCATTCGATGATCTAGAGAGTTGATTGTGAGCTTGTCACGTGACGCAACAAAAGAAATAAAACATACAATATGAAGATTTGGTTCTTACATAATGAGAGAGCCACTGTGACTAAATGGGTAAGACACTGGCTCGCTATCCTGGAGGTCGCATGTTCGATCCTTGTATTGGCAGAGAAAGTTCATCAGAATTTCCCGACGTGGTTTCCCCTTCGTCAGTGGTGCAGGGTGGGGTAGAAGCCCTGACAAGGACAGCTGTCTTGTCGTACATATTGGTATGCACGTTAAAGATCCCTTGACAGTTAGAATTCGATATTAGAGTAGGTCGTAACGCCGCTGTCCAGACAAAATTTCCCTCGTAGCACACTGTATGGCGTATGCCCGTCTTCATTAATCCAGTCGGAGCAGAACAGTAGGATGTAAAACCCATTTCATGTGATTTCTGTAAAGAAAGAAATAGTTACTTACCAGTATTTGAATGACTATCCGTACAGCTGACCGTCCAGTTACATTAAACGCTAGAATGAGTGGGAACTTGGAAGCAGAAGTCTTGATGATCGAGCAGAAGTCTTGATGATCGATAATTATATGAATGACAGGTGAAATCTATACTATCGCTTGTCTGATTGGAAAGGAAAACAGTAGAGCTCACTAGAGAGTGAGAGAGGGAGCGGGAGAGAGAGAGAGAGAGGGGGAGGGAGAGACAGAGAGAGAGGGGGAGAGGGAGATGGGGAGGGGAGGGGGAGAGGGAGACGGAGGGAGAGAGAGGGGGAGAGAGGAAGAGAGAGAGAGAGAGAGAGAGAGTGAGAGGGATGTGCTTTGAACTACTTACGTATAAAAATCAGAGAGAGAGAGAGTGGGGAAGAGAGGAGGAGAGATAGAGAATTTAACGTCCAATCGACACAAACTAGGCCATTTCGGGACTAACATATGATTTAGTTTTATTTCAATAAATCGCTAGGGCGCAGGAGACTTTAACATTGGAAGGTAACCGGACGGCCCGGAGAAAACCCACGAGGTTGGACAGGCGACCCTACTCCTTGTCACGTTCAACCGAGGAATCGGAACCACGCCAGTTGACTCTATGACAGACCTTGTGATGCCACGCGCCAACGCTAACCATTCGGCCACCCAACCACCCGGCGCTCACCAACATTTAGCGCAATAATTTTGCTATTTGTGATACCATTAGATTCTATTATTCGTTGTTGGTAACACATACACTGCGATGTAAGAATGTTTTAGCCCCTACAGTGATGACTCTCAATGTGCAAAGCAATAAGTCGGCCATAGTTATAGATTCTATGATTCGTTGTTGGTAACGCATGCACTGCGATGTAAAAAATATTTTAGTCACGACAGTGATGGCTCACAATGTTGTTCAAAGCAATAATTCTGTCATTTTTTAGACTGATGCTAGGTTCCGGCTGTCACGACTCGCGCGACGATTGAAATCTTAGTTTTAATCGTGAATTAATCGTTGTGATCCTACCGGGCCCGTATCTACAGGGGGGCGCGGGGGGGGGCATGGCCCCCACGCGTGAAATGCTCGCCCCCCCTCCCGCTCAGAAATTGCTAACAATCATTAAAGTATACACAGTTCCTTATATTAACCTAAAAATACTATTTTTTTTTTTGTTTTAATACTTATTTTAAAATGCTTATTAAACGCCTAGGTAACTATATAGCATGATGATTACAGCAGTCTGTTAGAATCACCTTTCCGAAAATTTCCTCAAAATGTTCGCACCCCTACCGAAAGGTAATGCCCCCCCCCCCCGATTAATGGGGTCTAGATACGGGCCCGGATCCTATCATATATTGAGGCCAATCGTAGCAATCGTGTTGATCGTATCGAAACGTATCAGAACGTATCTGCACGTACCAGATCATGGACCCAGTAGGGAAGGTCCTATCGTAACGCATTGCACGACAGTGGGAATCGTATCCAAACATATCCCAACCAGATCATGGACCCAGTAGGGACGGTCCTATCGTAACGCATTGCACGACAGTTAGAACCTGACATAACAATTTTTTATATTAGGTGGTAGTTAACGCATGCAATGGGATGTAAGAATTTTCGCCTTGACATCGGTGCACTATCGATTTGTATACGGTTTTTCATGTCCCTCCTTGGGAATCGTGCGGTATATCCTTAATTATACACCTTATTTAAACGCTAACCACAATCTTTCTTGTACAATTGGCAGTCATGTGGTACAATTAGCACTAATGGCGCATAACCAAAGAAAAAGATATATATCCTGAAGTGCTGTGCATTTTAAATGAATTGGTCGAACAAGACAAATAAAAACAACAAACATTTTATTCTCCTTAAACATGCATTATGCAAGAGCTAAATCTGCCTATTGCAGGTCTTTCTTTTTTAGGCCTGAAATGTTATATAAACTATTACTTAGACATTATTTAACTTATCCAGACCATAATCAACTATCGATGTCAACACTAGCCTGCGATATTTGTTGGATTATGATCCGATTTTCTGCATAACTTTCAGAGAGGGAGGGTTAGATTACAATGAAATTGTAAGTCAAAAGTTTACGATCCATTGCTTAGATACAGACGTTTTAGTCGGTCACGTAAGATAGTATCGACAGTTTTTGCTCTAGATAAGCCAGTGTTTCAATAAAATTGATTAAATTTATTTGGTTGTTAAAACTTCTAATCTTTCTCGGAAAAGAAAATACCAATCAAGTTACCCACGCTTCTCAAAAAATACAGAAACCTAATGTAGTCTAACCTTTAACGCGTGCGTTTTAGATCGTTGGTATGCCATCGATTTCAGGTTTTACATTTGACAAGTCTGTCCACCCTCGCAAATTTTCTTCGAAGTACGAAGGAACGCGACAAACAAGCAAACTATTGGAATAAAGGTATAATATCATGTTAGTCCCAAAAAGACCCGGTCACTCTTAAATTAAGAATTTACTCAAACAAAATTGTTTGCCTTATGTTAACTAAAATATAGCCCCTTATAAAACTTTTGTTGTTTTAATGTATCAAATACATCAATAAGAAACTATGTGTAAAGTTTTGTGTTTCTCGGTCAAAGATATTTCTCATAAACAGTGATTGAAAGTTGAGTAAATTCTCAATTTGAGTCTGAGAATGCTTTGTGAACTCAGGGCCTGGTCTCCCCTCTCTCAAAGACCATGTCTCTCTCTCAAAGACCTGTTCTCTCTCTTTCTCGCTCTCCCCCCCCCCCTCTCTCTCTGCAAGTTCAGCGCGAACTTTTGGGTATGTCCATAAATACCCCATCACGTTTAATGGCTAATATATTCCAACATCAATAACCGATAAAACTTGACTTAAAACAATATCCGAGTGTTTGAATCCCAGGCTTTCTATTAATCATAAAACAAAACCAAGACAAGCTCTTAGCATTCATTATCGAAATTATCTTCATTATTCCTGCTAATTTATACAATCTGTAGACCGAGCAAACCACGGTACTAATTCCCCCGACTTGTGTTTATTCATGAAAGTTTCATTTTCCAAGAGACTAATTATCGATCGAGCTGATAATGGCCGCCTATTTGTCTTTTTCTCTCATTTACACCATCTTCTGTGATAGCGACAAGAACTATCTGTCAGTCTCCTCTTTATTTAGACCACACTTTAATCATAGGATGATAGCCAAAGAGATTTTTGTTAACGATTAAAACCTTTAATACGACGGGGCACGCGGTTCAATTAGTGATGGAGAAATCGTTAAAGTTAAATATTTATAAGATTTAAATCGTTTAAAAGTAAGAATATCGAGTGTCGACAGGAAACGGGAATTAGTACAAAAAGCACAAAAAGGAATGTTGGTTGTTTTAGTTTGAGAGTTAATTAAATCATTTAGTTTTAGTCAGCATTTAAATAAAATGTCTGCTATCAGTACAGATCTAGTACTTCGCTTTCATAGTTTTAAGCGAGAATTTCATATTTTCATAAGTCAAAACATAATTATTTCTAAGTGTTTTGCTCAATAGGTTGTCAGCTCACTGTTATACGATCACAGGCATTATTCCCTACACTTAAAAATCATTGACACCGGAAATAATAACACAGTTACATCCCTTGGTTTTCTATTACCATCCACCATGAAAAAGCCATCTTCAAACGTTTGAATTTGAAGTTGAAAATGATATATTTCCAATTTCTCAACTGGCAATAGTGAATTATAAGATTAATAGGATTATTCTTTAACAAGGTAGGACTGTTTATAGATATCATCTATTTTAAGGCTTTATTTTAATATATTTTTAAAATATAACTTAAAAATATAAAATTGTGGCTTTAAGAGTGTGTCATGCACAAGACAGAATATGATAATATTTCACTATTAGAGCAGTGAGTATATTCACAAGCCTTTCGCCCGCCCCACATTTTAGGAAATGAAATGAATTGGGGTTTAGAGAGAGAGAGAGAAATGGGGTTTAACGTCCACTCGACACAACTAGGTCATTTCGGGACTAACATATGTATTTTTTAATTTTATTTCAATAATTCGCTTGCGCGTAGGGGTCTTTAGCAGTGGGAGGAAACCGGAGTGCCCGGAGGAAACCCACGAGGTTGAGAAGGCGCCCCTATCTCCATGCCACATACGCTCACACCAGGGCTCGAAACGACAGCCGCAAGCCAGAGGTGACCGGCCAGCTAGAAGTCGAAGCGCGGCACTCTAGACCACTAGGACATCCCAACCCCCCTGATTGGGGTTTAACGTAGCCTAGTAGATTTCTGTAACAACAAGGTCTATGACAAAGATCCTATTTCGTTTCGTTTTTTATTGTTCAAAATATTGTTTTACTTGTCTTTACTACACTGGGATCTGGACGAGTTGATATATTACCGGCGTTTTGGCTGAAGTGAGGGATAAGCTAATGAAACAGTTTGTTAAGGCGACTTCTTGACGTGCCATGCACGGAACTGTGGGTAAACAACTAGAAAGGTCAGCGCCGACCCCTAATACGACCTTCGAGCAGGCCATCGAAAGTATAAAAAAAAACCGGAACGAAATATAGATCTGTATTTTAGTCAGATTGTGTTTCTAACAGAAGTATTTCCGTTTACAAGTCAACAAATTCCAACTACCAAGACCAGTTTCAGCAAGTCCACAGACAATTTTCGCCATGTTTAATGGATTTTTTGGATTTGGTTATCCCTCAAGGATCTATAAATTATAGTATTTTCTACATCTCGTCCAGGCTTTTACTATGTTCATTTAATACTAACATAAAACCCTCTTGTTTACAGAAGAAAAAAACAAATAATATAATTGCTTGATCAATGCGAGTACATTTATTTCTGTATACAGATATCCTACCAAGTATATAATTTTAAGACCTCGGGTTTTCCAATCTTGGATATGGAAATATAAATCTAGAGACAGGAAATTGCGGTTAACTTGAGTTTTTCTGCTGCGCCTTCAAACTCTTGGCACATTAAAAAACATAATCGCATCTTGAAAGCTCGAGAATGGTGGAGATTCAACGTGGAATAAACGAAATGAAATGGGGTTTAACGTCCTACTGTTTTGTCCTAAACTAGGCTAATAAAAACGGGCATACGCTATACAGTGTGCTATGTGGGAAATTTTGCCTCGGCGGTGGCACAACAACCTACTCTTATATCGAATTCAAACTGCCTAGGGAACTTTTACGTGCATGCCAATGTGCAATGCGAACCTCGGTTTTTGGTTCCATTCGTACAACTAGACAGTTGCCCTTGTGAGACTCCCCGTTCCGCATCACTGACAAGGGGAAAACAACGCGAGAAAAACTGGATGAACTTTCTCGGCCAATGCAGGGATCGAACAATCGACCTCCAGGCTAGCGAGCCAGCGTCTTACCCACTTAACGACCGTGAACCCCCATAACATACAAAATATTATAGCTTTAACCGTTTCCCTTACTTATAAAATATTCCATTATAAACACATTCTCTAGTAAACTTAATTAAATATACAATTTGAGGAAATGATTATCCTTTTCTCTGTGGGAAAAACGCAAAAACTTTCGCGGATTCGATTTAGGTTTGCCATTGTTCGATAACCAATTGAATCCTTATCAAATTAGACAAGCTAATTTTCCTTCTTCTTTCTGCTGATTTCATTCAAAATTGAATTGAAATAGTTGGCCGAATCTCGTGTTACCAAATTCACTCAATGTAAAAAAAACTGGCAGTTAAATTAAACTTAGACCTTCCCTTAAGCATTCTTATTAAAACATTTGGCGGGGACTAAGCCTTTATCCAATTATATATGATCTCCCTCCCATGGCTTGGACACGGTGATAAAAAGATTATGGAAGAAATATTACAGAATAACTGCGAGTCATTCTTCATTGTGACAATTTATATCGACTTGGAGATTTTCTATACTGGCTGTTAACCCTGGTTCATTTAGCTTCGATATAATGCCTGATTGCCGTGACTACGTTTGTTTTATTATCCAGTTCAGATTGCTAGTTTCCGGAGTATGAAATGTGATAGTGGCATGGTCTTGTCACCCGTGGTTAGTGTTTTGTCATGTAAGATAATATATTACCGTTACTTAACACTATGATCATTGCAACTTCCTGACACATTCTCCCGCCATTATTCTATTAAATTATATAGATATCCCCCTCTTTTTTTATCTTGAGTTATAATTAGTGTTCAACTGTTAAACGTAACGTCCGGTGTTCAATATCCTAGCAACCTTATCTAGAGAGAGAGAGGGGGGAAGAGAAGAGAGAGAAATCGAGTTTAACACTCACTCGGCACAAACTGTCATTTCGGGACAAATATATGGTTTAATTTTATTTAAATAGTTCGCTAGGGTGTAGGGGTCTTTAGCAGTGGGAGGAAACCGAAGGACCTGGAGGTTGGTCAGACGACTTTACTCCTTGTCACTTTCAACCGTTGATTCGAAACCACGCCAGTTGACTCAATGACAGGCTTTATGATACAGTGCGCACATGCTAACCCTTATGACCCCCCCCCCCCCCCGCCCAACCAGAACCCTATCTAAAGTCAGCCCTTATAAAACCCGTCTGTAAACAGAACCGATATTTGTGAATCTCTACTGCAACAGGACAATAAACATCCCCTGTTTTACATTTAGAAGGCAATCATGTCCCTTAAAATATAAACTTACATATGTCTGGGTTGCTTTCAATACTTGCGCATATCAGGATCATGGAACCTGATTGCATGAAAAATCGGCCTTATTAGCTTGTCTTCTGTCCATCTCTTGCAAAATCTGGGCGTATCTTTCATAGTAACCGCTTAAAATTCAACAGACAATTATGTCCCTTAGGCCTTACCCACCATCCCGTAATTGAATGGTGTTGACAGACTGCTGGACATACAGGCACCCTCACCAATCAGAATTATGTAGGCCTATGGTAATGAAATATGTGCTGGTGGTATTGATGCTAATGACTCGACAGTGTCCCTCCACGGCTGAATGGTTAGCACGTGCGCGCTGTATCACAAGGTCTGTCATTGAGTCAACTGACATGGTTTCGATTCCTCGGTTGTACGTGACAAGGAGTGGGTCACCTATCCAACCTCGTTGGTTTTCACCGGGTCCTCCGATTTCTTCCCACTACTAAAAGACCCATGCGCGCCAGCGAATTATTGAAATAAAATTGAACCATGTATTAGTCCCGAATGACCTGGTTTGTGTCGTGTGGACGTTAAACCCCATTCCTCTCTCATGCATTCGATTTTTGAGTAAATTATTCGTTAAATCCTCATTTCCCTTTTCAGCCTTTAATCTTAGTGTTATTTTTAGATTCCATCCGCTGCATTTGGACTATAAATACAAGGGTACTGGATAATCTAGACGAAACATTGAGTGCAGATGAGGTAAAGCTGAATACGGATATCAATTAAACAGCTAAATAACCACATCAAAGAAAACAGATTGAATTCAATTAAAAATAAAACGAAAGTAGATTATCAATATTAGATGATCTAGGGGCTATTCGGGCTGATGATTGTCGTACATTTGATTCATTGTGTCTATTAAATTGGTATAAAAATTGTTCGGCGATTCGATTATAATGGACTTTTTGCTGGAAGCCACAGAGATGAGCCAAAAGTGATATCAGTGGGATAGTTATTAGCAGACCAGACACGCGAATAATTCATTCCAACATAGTGATACACACACGCGAGTAATTCACTCGCTCTCTCTCATGGAGTGTTCTTTAACAGCTCTGTCACCAGGAATGTCAGAATTATTATATGTACATTTGCTCGTAGTTGGGGCGCGCCGTGGCTCAGTGAGAAAGACATGACACCCGTTTACATTTGGCCACGATAAGCGTGCTGCTCTGGGCACGGTACCAGGCAGCAAGAAGTTTCTTCAGTGGGCCAGAGTGAGACGGTACTCCGTGTGTTTTCATTTGCTGATTACACTATTTTGCCTATAACGTTTTTTTAGGACTTCGAATTCTGTCTAATGGTTTGGATTGTTCGTACTTGGTTTTATTTTATTTCGTCTATTGTTTATGGTGTTCCCTCTAACCATGAGAGACCCCTGCTAACAGACAAATGCCTGCAGTGAAAATATCCCATATGTTAGTCCCAAAATGACCCAATATTGTATTGAGTGGATGTTAAAGGACAATATTGGTGTCAGTCATTATTACATATGTGATAGAACTGGCTAAGCACGTTCCAAATATATTTTTAACACAGAGACCATTGCTACGATAGATGAGTAATAAGGGTTTCAACAATCAGAAGTGACGAACGCCAAAGGAAAACACGAGTTATCCCTCAATATGGTTCAATGGTGCGTGCATTGTTTATAAAAGAAGCTACTGGTTGGAGCAGAATGATCCCTTTTACACCTTTTAATACCCATTTACATTAAATAGGAAATAATTTTTACCTACAAATACTTCAAACCAATTTAATTTGTCGGAAGTAAAAAGTTAATATTTTTGACTCATTAAGTCGCGTCGATGTCACCCTTATCAGTGCTTGTAGCGGCCTAGCGAATATCCACTGCCGACCAGTGTGATACCATGTGTTAGTCCCGCGATGACCTAATTTTGCCTTGGGCGGATGTAAACACTCTTGTTACATCTTTACGTACACATTTATTTGGCTCATCCAGGTTTTCCGACGTGCATTTCCCCTGTCAATGATGCAGGACGGATGGCCTGGCAAGGACAGCTGTTTAGTCGTTCGGATGGTACAAATTGGCGTGCACGTAAACGATTTCTTGGCAGCTTGAATTCGATATAAGAATAGGCTGTATTGCTGCTGCCCGGCCAAAATCGCCCTCAAAGCACACCGTATGGCATATGCCCATCTTCATTAGCCCAGTTTAGGAGCAGAACAGTAGGACGTTAAACTCCATTTCATTTCATTTAATTTATCTGGCTGGCAGTCGACAGGTTTTTTCCCACTGTCTATTACTCACAGAGAAAATATATTACCATCTTGATTCATAATAACGTCGAATGTCATTTTTCGCCGTCGTATTTGAAAAACGAGACCAGAGCAATTCAATTAAAAATGGTATCGGCTTTATAAATTTGACAAATAATAGATTTTCGTCCCTGAGTGCGATATATTACTGATTGAATATTTATCATGGAGAGGTCGATATTTAGGTTAACGACAACCAACAATGGCCACGAAAATAAAATGTCGATGTGAAAATGGCGTGAGAACGGATATATTTATTAAGACAGTATATATACTCACTATATAGACTATATTAATAAATTTTAATATTCTGTACGCCACAACAACAATCCATCTATAAAGAGAATATCCTTCTTGAAATTTGATACATATAAATAGCGGTTTCGTTTCGGGCAAGGGCGGATCCAGGGATTTTTGCAGAAGGGTGTTTGCCAGGTTCCTGTTAAGGAAATCTGTCACCATCGCCTCTAAATCACATAGGGGTTTTTAAAGAGAGAAATCATTTTTATAATGATGTGGGATCACATTGTGATTTATATTCATTGATGCAAGGCATTCATTTTTTATGTAGCTGAGCAGGGTGGGGTTTGACCCCCCCCCCCCCCCCTGGATCCGCCCCTGCAATATAATATGTTCTGTCTTAAATCGCGGTTTCAGGCAATATATTATTTTCTGTCTTAATTGATTTTTCCATTTTATATGTAACTAAATCTTGATGAATTTAACGCCCCACGTAAGATGGGAGTGAATGGCCCGCCATTTTATCGCGCACCAGGTAGTCCACCAGAGTTCAGATACGAAACTATCGATTTCTTCGTTTCAATATTTGATTGCCTGTCCTCGTGGATGGGTTTGCTTGGGGAGGGTAAAGAGTATAATTACATCATATAACCATTTTAATTTACGAATGACCGACAAGATATCAACCTCAACAACTCACAAACTCCGCTGATGGCTACGCAACTCGTTTTCTTCCGCCTTATAGGGTGATCTGTCTGAAGAGGTTCCGCGTTATGTAAACTCTGTCTTGACAGTTAATGACGACAGCTTTCAGAAGATTTTAATATTTGTCTAAGGCATGTCATTTCAAACGACAGTTTGCTAATGAGACGGAAATATCGCTTTCGCCAAACACAATTTACAAATTAATAGAAACGAAAATGAAATAAGATGGGGTTTAACGTCCTAGTGTTCTGTTCCGAACGATTATACGGTGTCCATTGCTAGGCCTCCGTTCTGCGTTCTACTCCACTGACAACTGGCGTCTGCGCACCGGGAAATCCCAATGAACTTTCGCGGGCAACAACTGGTTCGAGTATGGGACCTACGGGCAGTGAACTGCCCCTGCTACGACTGACAAGTGTGGTGGGGAACGCCGGGAAATCCCAATGAACTTTAGCGGGCAACAACTGGGTCGAGCACGGGACCTATGGGCAGTGAACTACCCCTGCTTCGACTGGCAAGTGTGGTGGGGCACTGGAAACTACCAATCAACTTTCTCGGGCAACAACTAGATCGAGCACAGGACCTACGGGTCAGTGACCTACCGCGGCTATCACTGACAAGTGTGGTGGGGGGGGCCGCTGGAAAATCCCGATGAACTTTCTCGTGCCACACCTCGATCGAGTACGAGACCTATGGGTTAGCGAACCACCGCTGCTTCGTTGGAATACATACCACTTTAATGAGCCACATGACGTCAGACAAGTAAAACCTGTTTCAGAAATGTGCTTGGACTTTATAATATAAGGGAGATCAACTTGTACGGTGAGACACATGCGACAAACGTGTAACAATTACGTTACGCACGTGCTCGCCGACTGTGAATTAATGATGAAATCAAACATTGTCCAGTATGGAACCAGATTCGGATCAAACTCAATAAATATGTTATAACACATGGATTCCATGCTTCATAATACGAGCAAGATGGCTACTTTAAACACAGCATGTCAACACGTGATCTAGAGGACATCTTGGTCATAATTTAGTTCCAGGATCTGTTCGTGTCAATAAGGTCACCACGGCTACTTTCTGTTGGACTTTTATTCCCATCTGCTGTTCATTAGTGAGCATTGACCAGATCACACTATGTTAATCGAGTGTGCATTCGTAGCATCCTCGATAGAATCAGGTTAGCTATGAAAGAAGCCAATCAAGCATTTCTGACAATGGCGTTTAATTGTAGAATTATAGAAATGACATATATGAAGACATTTGTAACCAATCCAGGAAGCCGATTAATGTCTTTTGATGCTGAGAAAAATTGATTAAAGTTCAGCTACGTTTTGTTTCTTTCCGTGCCGCCCCAGGGTATTGGATGGCCCAGTGCTTAGCATGTACGCACTGTATTGAGTCAACTGGCATGGTTTTGATTCCCGATTGTACGTGACAATGAGTAGGGTCACATCGTGGGTTCTTCGGGTCCTCCGGTTTCTTCCCACTGCTAAGGAGGCCTACGCACGAGCGAATTGTTGAAATAAAATTGAACCATGTGTTAGTCCCGATATTACCTAGTTTGTGTTGAGTCGACGCTACCCCCCTCTCTCTCTCGCCCGGCCAAATAAAGGGGACCATTGTGGCTCAGTGAGTAAGTCACAGGTTCACTAATCAGGAGGTCCCGGTTTCAATCTGGATCTGGGGGGGTTGGGATGGCCTAGTGGTCTAGAGTGCCGCGCTTCGACCTCTAGCTGGCCGGTCACCTCTGGCTTGCGGCTGTCGTATCGATCTCTGGTGTGAGCGTATGTGGCACGGAGATAGGGGCGCCTTCTCAACCTCCTGGGTTTCCTCTGGGCACTCCGGTTTCCCCCCACTGCTAAAGACACCTACGCGCAAACGAAATATTGAAAGAAAATTAAAACCATATGTTAGTCCCAAAATGACCTAGTTTGTGTCAAGTGGACGTTAAACCCCATTTCTCTCTCTCTCGATCTGGATCTGGATCTTGGCTAAGCAGGGTCGACAGGAAGTAGAACAGAAAGACAGGTATTTCAATGAAAAGTGTTTATTTTCCCTGTGGGTCGTACAGGTTAACTTTTGCTATTAGGAGCTAAGCGTTGGGGTTAGAAACCCCTGTGACCCAAAAGTCGGTGACCGAAACGTGCGTTTTTTGACATTTTACTGTATCTTACAAACCACTTGTGGGGGCTGGGTGGCCGAGTGGTTAGCGCATGCGCTTTGCATCACTTGGTCTGTCATTGAGTCAGGTGGTGTGGTTCCTAGTCTATTTTTGTACGTGACCAGAAGCATTGACGCCTTCCATCCTCGTGGGTTTTCTCCGAGTCCTCCGATTTCCTCCAAGTGTTAAAGATTCCTAGGTGCAAACGAATTAATGGTATAATGAACCATATGCTAGTCCCAAAATGATCTAGTATGTGTCTAGTGGACGTAACCCCTCTCTCTCTCTCTCTCTCTCTCTCCCTCTCTATCTCTCTCTCTCGACAAACTGAACATTTGATTGTAAAACGACACGAATCTAAATGTCTTAAGAATTCAGAATGACTTTTTACTCATATCCCTGATATGTTCGATTACAGCTCATACTTTTTTACTATTCGACGGGGACTACGTGCAAAAAGTTGTTTACAAAACTCTCACTTCAAAAACCGCCTTGTAGATGAAGTACTGGGCAAATAACAGAATTCCATAAATGGACACGACATTAAAGAGGGTGATTTATTGAAAAAATCGTCCTCTGTTGTTTCCACTTAGTTTTTTTTGTTGAAACTAACACGAAGACACGCCGACTGTTCCAGACGATATTTATAGTCATAAACGATCCGTCATTTCAGTTGACCGATATTGGAATTTAAACACGAATTATAATCATTTATCATGATAGAATAGCCCATAAAATTATGTCGATAAAGAACCATGGTGGTTAAGTGAGTAAGACGCTGGCCTGAAGATCGTGTGTTCGATCCCTGTATTGGCTGAGAAAGTTCATCCAGATTTTCCGGTGTGGTTTCCCTTTGTCAGTTGTGCAGGACGGATGGCCTGACATGAACAGCTATCTAGTCGTTGGTAGCACTTACTTAAAGCCCCAATAACACTCTTGTTGTAATTGAAAAATATGTCCCAATCTTTATTCTAGTCAACAAATTGTATTATTTTACAATATTCAAATAAATTGATGATACAAAATTCATCGTAACACACCTAATTTAAAAAATTGGAAAAATTCAACTACATGATTTGAAAAGGTTAACGTAAACCTTTTCAAATGTGACTTGGATTTTAAAATATTTGCGAACCCTCTGGACAAGTAAAATATGATGCAATGGATAATTTACACAATAGGTAGGACACATAAACATCTGGTACTTAGAATAAGACTATTATTTATTTTCTAGAGCTGTCAAGACAGCAAGAGTGTTATTATCCCTTTAATACACATATGTCAAGTTAAATGACCCTGCGCCCACTACGCCCCTCCACATATTTTCAATTGTTATGTACGATACGATAACAAACCAAGCCCATTGACCAATTCATGAATTATGCTATTTCGCCGAGATTTGGTCTAATGGTTTAGATGCAGTTATATCGGGTGTGCGCGCCAGACAGGGTAAGCTTATTACTCTTCCAGACCTTCAAATTTTGTCAAATGGTTTGGATTGTTCGTACTTGGTTTTATTTTATTGTTCCTGTTAACTCGATTATATGGCGCGAATAATCTAATCCATTTAATATCTCAGTCACCCAATGGCCAAGATAGTTGTTTGCGTGCTTTGTCATGTGAATTGATGTCTTAATAATGATTTATATCACAATTATTTGCAATAGGCAGATTTTTTTCTGATATTAATTAGTTAGTCCTCTTCATTCCTTGTGGAACATAGGGCTGCTACAGTCTTCCCCCATCTCACTCTTTTGGGCTGTTCTTTTTACCTTATTCCAGGTTTTGCCAATACTTTCCATTTCTTTGATTCTTGTTCCTTTTTTTTCTTATATAATGCATCTTTAAGGCATACAAATTTATCATGCGCAGGTGCTTGTTATTCTCATTATGAATTTATTGAACTATTTTTTTATGCTTGAACTTTAAGACATGTTGATATACAATATAACATTTCCTCTTGGTAGTTGCTTCCCTAACCTGGAAGTTCCTGTAGATTTACCACCCCGGTTTCCCTTGTCAGTGATACCAAATGTAATTAAAACGGGGTTAACATCCCACTGTTTACCCCGGTTTCCCTTGCCAGTTATACGAAATGAAATGGAGTCCCACTGTTCTGCTCCGAACTGGGCTAATGAAGACGGTGTCAGTGATACGGGACGGAGGAGCTGGTAAGGATAAGTGTCCATTATTTCGGAGATGTAACATCTTACTCTTATTTTCTGACTGGGCTAATGAAGACGGGCATATGCCATGTTTTGTGCTATGAGGGAAATTTTTACCGGATAGAAGCGGTACGGCCTAGTCTAATATCGAATTGTAATTGCTAAGAGATCTTTTACGTGCACGCCAATGTTTACATGAGACCCCAGTTTGGCGTCCCAGCCGAACGACTATACGTTATCCCTTGCCAGAACCCCGATCCTGCATCAGGTTAGCGAACCAACGTCCTACCAACTGAGCTACCGTGGCTCCCCGGATCGGACCAAAAAAGTATATTTCTCATAATGCTGATTATTCATGCAAACAGTGTCTTGGTTACACCGTATCCCCAAATTTAATTTCAGTTCAGAGTTCATAAAAAAAATATGTTTGTTAGTGTCAAACTAACTATTAATGTAAACAGAATGTTCATTAGATCATGAGACCTTATCTTCCTCTCTGTGGTTCCCCTTGTCAGTGATGCAGCTGTCTAGTCGTTCGGGTCGGACGAAAAACCGAGGTCCCATGTACACATTGACGTACACGTAAAAGATCCCTTAGCAATTAGAATTCGATAAAAGAATAGGCCGTAGCACCGCTGTCCTGGCAAAATTTCCCTCATAGCTCACTGAATGGCGTATCCCCGTCTTCATTAGCCCAGTTTAGGAGTAGAACAGTAGGACGTTAAACACCATTTCATTTCAGTTCTTCCTCTCCAGAGCCCATTCTCCATGATTCTGTATGGAAAGCAAACAAGGTTGTTAGATGGTGATTGTTTCTCAATTGATAAGGCTTAATCTGACAAGACGTTTAGTCGTAAATCAGCTGTAATTGTTGAGATGATTTATTAATGTCTGCATATGAAAACCCCCGTCTTTATCTCAGTTAACAATAATACTAAGCTTCCTGATACCATAAAGTTGTTAATGAGAAAATGATGTGAACATCCACGACGCAAAATTAAAAAAATAAAATAAATAAAGACCTTGGGATAACAGCATAATGAAAAAATAATGACCTTCATGAGATAATAGATTGACAGGGGAAAAATCCGCAGGAAATAACAATATTTATTTTAAAGAAAATGTATTTTTCTTTTAAGTATTTTTTTTTTCCTGTTAAAACACGTTAAAATTTACATACTAAAAATAATTTAAAGAGAAAGTTCGCTATACGAATATGGCCGTATCGAGTTTTCGAAATTGGTGTGCAACTAATAATGAATATGAGTGCAGTGAAGTGGTTTTCAACCTTTTGTCGCTAACGGCACATCTTGGAACACATGACAAAATAGCGACACACTTGGCTAAATGTATATGAATGATTTTTGAATTTTGCCAAATAAATATATTTGAAGTCATAGACAAAATACAAACCATATAAAGAACAGCAGAACTACAAACTTAGTAGACACCAGTGAATACTCAATTGGGTTCATTTGGTTTTTCGCTACTTCTTAATGTGCCTTTCAAAATTTCATGGCGTGCCGCGGCACACTGATTAAGAGTCACTGGTGTAGTGTATCGGCAATATTGAACATCTATAGAACATCTGATACCACTCCTCGCTTGAGAAGTTCACATAGTTAACATTTTTAAAAAAAAAAATTGTTGTACTTGTGTATTTAAACCAATGTTTTGGTGGGTGTGCATGTGGCCTTTGGCCCCGGAATTATTGTAAATCCAGTATTTTGGGTTTCTGAAATCCGAGTCTGAACTGTTATTATATTTACAGGTTAAAGCCTGTCAGTAAGCCAACTGGCGTAGTTTCGATTCCCCGGTTGTACGTGAAAAGGAGTAGGGTCGCCTGTTTAACCTCGTGGGTTTTTGAACCGCCCCCGGTTTCCTCCCACTGCGAATTGTGGAATTAAAAATTAAACCATTTGTTAGTCCCGAAATGACCTAGCTTGTATCGGGTGGCCGTTACACCCCTCCCCCCCCTCTCTCTCTCTCTCTCTCTCTCTCTCTCTCTCTCTCTCTCCAGTTTGTATGTACTTTTTTTGTTTTTTGTATTGAAATATATGACCTAGAATAAGATTGACCTTGTCACCAGTTTAATTGATGTGATAGATTGTCTTGTATTTAATTACATGTTTAATATTGGCTCAGTAGCATCGTAGTGAATGGTAACATCACGCAGTATAAAATTGATGAACTGAATAATAAATTTAAAGGTACATTGCCTCCTGACAGGAACTGGGTCATTTCTGGAAGGTATACTGTTATTTCATTGGGGTTTAACATCCACTCCATTTCAATAATGGTTCAATAATTCGCTTGTCTGTAGAAGTTTTTAGCAGTGGGAGGAAACCGGAGGACCCGGAGAAAACCCACGAGGTTTTACATGCGATCCTAATCCTTGTCACCATGCCAGTTAACTCAATGATGGATCTTATGGTACAGCGGGCACGTACTAACCATTCGTCCACCCTACCCCCTTAAACAGTGGGAGGAAACCGGTGAACCCAAAGGAAATCCGCGAATTTAGGCACGCCACCCTATTTGTGGAATCAAAACCATGACACTTGACCCTTTGACAGACTACAGATAAGCATAGGATGTTCCCCAGCCCCGACTCTCCCACCACAACCCCTTTCCAAACAAAAACAAATTACAAAACAGATAAGTTTGTTTCAGATATTTATGGTAATAGAAACGTACAATGACAATAATAGCCACACGACTCCACACAGATGGGAAGTGGAATCGGGTGTTTTTGAAAGCTAATTAAAATGAAATGAAATGGAGTTTAACGTCCTATTGTTCTGTTCCGAACCTGGGCTAATGAAGACGGGCATATACGAGGAATATATGAGGAAAATTTTGCCTGGACAGCGACACTACGGCCTACTCTTATATTGTGCACGTAAAAAATCCCTTGGCAGTTGGAATTCGATATAATTTCGCTGTCCGGGCAAAATTCCCCTCATTGCACACTATATGGCGTATGTCCGTCTTCATAGGGACGTTAAATTTAATTTCATTTTGCACTGGTTTTTCTTCTAATTCGTCAATTTAATGCATATAATATCATATGTTCGCATTGTAGATATGCATTAATCTCGGCACTCGATGTATCCTAGTACTTTGCGAACCAAATACAATAACATTAAATGTAAAGTAAGGTTCTGCCTTTCTACTTTAAGGACCAGGAAGGGTGTGGGAGTTTCTAACACCCCCAAAAGTTACCAATGTACCAGCAGATGCCACCAATATGACGTCATTTCCAGATATTGACCAGTTGCTAAAATTGTCCATTTTATTATGCTTTTTTTTTATAAAGGAATATAATATACATGTTTATCAACACTGAATAAATATTTTTACAAGAGAAAAAAGTAATGCTTTATTAAGAAATTAAATAATATTTAGAAATTTTCTATGTGTGAGATAATTTAAAACATGAATTGAACCTATAACGCCCGAGTTGCAAGCATCGTTAACGACAAATATGGCGTTGTAGAAATATGTCTTTTGCTTAATTTATTTGGTAGACTATAAAACGCGAATAAATATGTTCACAAGAGAAAACAATATAATGGTTCATTAAAATAATAAGATTTAGAAATTTTCTGAGTTAGATAATTTTTAAAAAAATGAATTGAACCTATAACGCCTGGGTTACATGTATCGTTAACGACAAATATGGCATTGTAGAAATATGTCTTTTGGTAAGGCTATTTGGTAGACTATAAAAGCGTGAACGCGTAACGATAAAGTAACAACTACTAACGACCATAATGTAAAAGAGTGACACTTACATAAAACAAATGATTAATATGTCTGTAAAACATCTAATTTCTATCTCAGGTCGCTTTTAGCGATACACATTTATGAGCGTCAAGCGACGTTTGAAAGGGATTTTAGAAAATGGAAAGGTTAATCGACACAAATGCATAGGAGAGAGACGAGAAAAAGAAATTATAAATAACGGAGATGACGGAGAGAAATCGTATTATTTTCCTATTATGGACTCCACCGAGAATTTTAACTTTGGTTTCACTGGCAATTTATCAAATTCGATAGATTCATCACTGGAGGAAAGCGGGCTTTGTGGACTCGGGGAATCACTGTCCAGAACATACGTATTTATATCATTAACAGCCGTCCCGCCAGGAATCAAACAATGAAAGGCTGATCGCCGTCTCAACAAATCGTCAGTGCTAATTGTCTTTCTTGAGTCCTGGTCAGGCTGGAATCGTTTAAACGACTGTGAGGAATTGTGTAAATCGGGAATCACCGGAGCACAGCCTGGTAAAACACTGCTCATGTTGATGGGGAGTCCCCAAGGAGGAATATTCACACCACAAAAACCATTAAAAGAGGTCGGATTGCCTAAAATATTTTGAGGTCCTTTGAGTCCTACCACGGGTACAGTAAATGGAAACGAGCCCATATATTTACTCAATAAAGATGGTTGACATATTTGCTGCGGAGTAGCTGATGACTGTTCATGTTTCATGCTCGAGGCGAGCTGCTCAATGGCTTTCTCGAGATTTCCGCCACATCCCTGCCAGACAAGTTCCAAAACATTAGGGTTATGGGTGGGAAAAATTCTTTGAAGAAACTCTCGTGGCGTCATGTTGCCTAACAACAAGCGAGATTTGTTTGCGTCTAAGTTCGTGGCATTTGAAATTTGTTCCCCGTTGGCTCGCGTTTTCACAATTTCGGCTTGCCTCTCTCGTTCTAACATAACCATCTCCAGTTCCTTGTCGGCGAAACACCGCCGCTTTCTCATACGTTCATTGACAAACGGTACCATATTACGCAAAGACTCTGGCGGGGGTAATGCGTGAAGTCTGGTTCTATAGCCTGCAAGCAAAAATAAATAGACAATTTGAATGATGGTTTCATACATAAACGATAAGTAAATAAATATGATATAAGTAAGACGAATGATGGGTGATGTGTTCATGGGGATTAAAAAGGAAATGACTGGGTAGTGAGGGCTATGACTTAAAATAAACAGTAGATTAACACAAACACTACCATTGGTCGTATCAAGTTTATCCAGTGCTATTCGGCTCAAACAAACAGTCTGGCTTTTTATTGAATCAATTGGACCAGATTTGTTTCATATTATATGCAGTTGGCATATTGATAAAAAAAACTATGGTAACCTTGACAAGCAATTAACCAGATTCGTTAGTGCTATAATTAGTTGTTGAAAGAATACTATGGCAACTATGAATTAGATTAAGGACAATATGAATTTAAATTAAAGATTGTAATTTAAGAGAGAGGCAGGGGAGGCAGAGAGAGAAAGAGAGAGAGGGAGGAGAGAGAGAGAGAGCGAGAGAGAGAGAGAGAGAGAGAGAGAGAGAGAGAGAGGAGGAGGAAGGGGGAGGGAGAGGCGGGGTTAATGTCAACTGCACACAAACTGGGACATTTGGGACAAAACATGTGGTTCAATTTTATTGCAATAATTCGCTTTCGCGGAGGGGTCTTTAGCTTTAGCAGTAGAGGACCCGAAGAAAACCCACGAAGTTGGACAGGCGACCCTACTCCGGGTCCTCTGACCTCTACTGCTAAAGCCCCCTCCGCGAAAGCGAATTATTGAAATAAAATTGAACCATATGTTAATTCCGAATTGACCTAGTTTGTGTCGAGTGGACATTGAACCCCATTTCTCTCTCTTTAAATTTACACTATTTCGTACACCATTTCATGCTTTCTAAGCCCATATGAATGTCATTAAAACGTCGGATGCTATATTATTTGCGACTTATCATATTTGACCAGTTCCATCATGCACACAATCAGACTGCAATAACAATAAGTTGAATTGAAATCGTGTGTTTGTTTTCAGGATATTTGATTATCGTAATGGAATCAAACCCTTTCTATTTCATTTATCTCTAAAATATTCATAGAATGGATATGAGATGGATGTCTTTAGAGACTCTGCTTGATTTTTAGATCTAGCGTGTAAAAAGTTCGACATGCCGAACACCGTTAAATGGTGTGATGATGCATGAACGAGGTAAACTATTAATCGATACAGTTGCCGCTGACTAAACAGATTCACAGCGTGACTTATCGAGTTCTTTCCCTTGAGAGAGAATGGTGAGTGAAAATTGTTACTGTTTTTTTATGATTTAATAACCCGAATAAATGAATTCGTTACTTATGTGAATAAAAATCATCTAAAAGTTTACCTTTGAACAAAAACTACCGCTCTAAGTAATTAGCTTAAAGTAACGACAGGTGTCGTGTAGGAAGCAGACTATACTTCCATTCGCTCATGAAAACATGATAACATTTGCTCCGAGGTTGCATTTAACACAGCACAGACAATCTTTCCCGCACTGCGTTGGGAAATATCCTTTTGGTACTAAACGGTTATCTGATTAAAATACAGATCTATATTTCGTTTCGTTTTTTTATACTTTCGGTGGCCTAAACTACGTGAAGATGTAACAAGTTATAGCCGGAGTTCACGTCAGGAATCAATCAGCGTTGACGTTTCTATTGGTTTACCCACATTTCCGTACATAAAAAGGCCAAGAACTTGTCGTAACAGACTGTTTCATTGGCTAATCCTTCACATCATTCAGAACACGTCAATGATAACAAATATTCCGGGGGGTTGGGACGGCCTAGTGGTCTAGAGTGCCGCGCTTCGACCTCTAGCTGACCGGTCACCTCTGGCTTGCGGCTGTGGTTGCGAGCCCTGGTGTGAGCGTATGTGGCATGGAGATAGGGGCGCCTTCTAAACCTCGTGGGTTTCCTCCGGGCACTCCGGTTTCCTCCCACTGTTAAAGACCCCTACGCGCAAGCGAATTATTGAAATAAAATTTAAAAATTTGAAGTAAAATCAAAACATATTTTAGTCCCGAAATGACCTAGTTGTGTCGAGTGGACGTTAAACCCCATTTCTCTCTCTCTCTCTCTAACAACTATTCCAGATCCTAGTGTAGTAAAGACAAGTAAAACGCAATTTTGAACTATAAAACACCGAAACGAAATAGAATCAGTGTTTTACTCAGACTGTATTGAACAATATCTCCAGGGATATATCTGAAATTTCGGTTGAATTTAATTTTGGTAATAAACGACAGCGGTTTGAATTTTTGACAGGTTCGATTTACATTAGATTTCTTCTTGCAGTTGGATGAGACTTGAGCTTCTAGATAATAGGATATGTCAATCTCTCGTAGCAAAACTCTGTAACCTCGATATATACAATTATTGATTCGTATAATAACTTGCGATATACTCCCCAATTGGGGGGTTGGGGGTGGGGGGTCTAGAGTGCCGCGCTTCGACCTCAAGCTGACCGGTCACCTCTGGCTTGCGGCTTTGGATCGATCCCTGGTGTAATTGTATGTGGCACGGAGATAGGGGCGCCTTCTCAATTACGTGGGTTTCCTCCGGGCACTCCGGTTTCCTCCCACTGCTAAAAACCCCTACGCGCAAGGGAGTTATTGAAATAAAATTGAAACCATATGTTAGTCCCAAAATGACCTACTTTGTGTCGAGTGGACGTTAAACCCCATTTCTCTCAATTGGAAAAAGGGGGGGGGTGTAAATATAACAGGAAATACGAAGTGGTGGTGATCAGAATGAGATAGAGTGCGTGTCTTTGGATGGGCTGTAAACACGAACAAATGAATATCTTTATTCTGCAAGTTTGTCATTAAATAATGCACAAAATTATACAGTTTAAAACATCGGTTGTGACGTATTCGATTGCATTATCTCCAGCGTTCGACTTAGTATCTCGAGCCCCGCTCGAGACATTTTTTTTTTGTTGCGTGTCCTAAATTTGCCACCGTAGGGCATTATGTAAGATGTAGATAAAAAGCGGACGGTTTTCGCTATAATATTTCAAAAATAGATAATATACACGAAAATACATATGAAATTCCTTTCAAATTAATTTATTTCCATCGAAGTTATCAAAAATTGTAATTTTTACAAGATGTGTGAATTGATTGTAGCAACCGTATTGGTCATCCTAGCCTTAGCCTCGCTCCGCCATTTTAAAATTAAATCATGAAATGATCGAACCGTTGTAATCTAGTTCAAATCGCGGACACTCGATGGAATCGAGTTTTGGTTATGGTCTTATGTTCATAAATATCTATTTTTTTTTTTACATTTTTAATTAACAATATTTCATTTCATTTGAAAATGGATTGGGAAACAGGCTGAACCTATGGTGGCTCCTCTCCAGAATTTACAAAAAATAAATTTAATTTATGTACATACAGAACATATATAAATACAAAATTATTTGAGATTTAAATCTAAACTAAACATTTATACATATATATAGCTGTCCGTTCCGTTATTTCATATTTTTTTAAATATTCTACCAATGTAGTATAAGTGTCGCGCAACCACGCCCCTCCATATAAGACGTATTATTTGGTAAGTTATGAATAGAGTAAATAAATCAAGAGAGAGAGAGAGAGAGAGAGAGAGAGAGAGTAACATATGGTTCATTTTATTTCAATAATTCGCTTGCGCGTTGGGGTCTTTAGCAGTGGGAGGAAACCATAGGACCCAGTTGATTTAATAACAACTCTTCCAGACCGCAGTGTAGTAAAGGCAAGTAAAACCAAATTTGGAACTACAAAAACGAAACGAAACGAAACGAAACGAAACAGGATCTGTGTTTTAATCAGATTGAATAAAAAAAAAACGAACTAACCTGCCAATATTTCTCTAGATAAAGAATGCTGTTGTAAACTACGGAGATTTCTTTGTAATAATTTCCTCTGTTGTAATAAATTACTGGCATTTTTGACTTTGGCTTTTAGAGCCCCAGTCATATCCGAGGCTTGATGTCTGAAAAAAGGAAAAAAAGAAAAGTATTAGGACAGTCCGGAACATGTTATAAGACAAAATAAGAAAATTGAAACGTAACAGAATATAACCCTTCAGTGGCATTTAGTGATTGAGCACATTAAAAAATACAATCACTGGTTTATACACATATAGCACGACGTTTCGACGTATGGAAGACCAAGCAGCTCTTTATTCAGTGTTCTTAATTCTTAGTTCTTAATTCATTGTCCTTGAATTCTTAATTCTTCATTTGTTGTCGTATTTCGACATGTGTACACTACATATGTATTTTAAAATCAATATTCGTTTTACATTTGTTGTATCAGATTTGTAAATTGTATTTTTGTTTAATTTAATTTTATCTTAATATAAAGATAACATTTATTCTAGTAAATCCAAAAAAAAAACCGAATAAAATCTACATTTAAATTTCATCAGATCAATAAAAAGAAAAGCAACAAATTTCTAAATACAAATCTCCAAATAAAAATCTGGCAAAATTTTAGGGAAGACCCAGAATAAACGAAGGACTGTCATTTGGCTATACTCAAGTGATAGCTTTGATTGAATAGACAAACTCCCGCAAAAGTTCAAGAATCAGAAGCAAATCCAGCAATGGACAGAGAGGGATTTCTCGGGCCATTTCTTCAGGAATATGGTTGGCAGTTGGATTTCGATAAAAGAGTAAGCTATAGTGCCGCTGCTCGAACAAAAACATTCCCTAATAGCACATTGTATGGCGTATGTCGTTCTCCCCTAGCCCAGCAGGGACAGAACAGTGGGACTTTAAACCCCATTTGATGTCATTTCATTAAAATAATCAGTAAATAATAATAATGGGTATTTCTGTTCCTTGTTTACACAGAGAATGAGAATTTCATTGAGTCGGACATATTGTTTGAATAACTTGCTTATACGTAATATCAACCCCTGGTAACTCGAGTCTTAAATACCAGCAGGCTATTCCGTCCGTTCCAAATGCCAGATACGAACAGAATAAACTACATAGCAATTCCCACATTATTTTTGTTCAACTTTCCTCATAGCTTACATGCTCATGTGAGACCTACACGTAAAGACACTGAATATGAAATATGATTTGAATTAGAGATTTATTTATTCCTATATTCCCCGAGCCGGTTATATTAATAAAAATAATCGCCGCCTCTTTAGAGCAGCTGGGACACATGTCCGACGTAGAAGAGGAGTCGAGAATTGACCGCATGTACAGAATGATTAAACAAACAGCCCGTCAGTGTCCTCCGGTGCAACTAGAGTGTCAGAAAAGCAAATCTACACTGCAAGAAGATTTTTTCGGATGGTCTTAATAAAGAATTGAAGGCACCGTGATAAAAGCCAGCTTGTGTTATGGTGCGCCTAGGTACGTATGGAGAGCCGAGAATGTCACCATCAATATTGTTAATGCCAGAATGAGGATAGTATGGACGGAAAGACCAACCACGCTGTCATGCTATCCCATTGTTATAGTTGGCACAAAACATTTGACCCCACCGTTTACAGTCGTATAAATTGCTTACGTATGGTTTAACAGACAAACGGGGTTGCGGTTGTCTTGGAGTCACTGAACAGTTCATATAAATCTATCTACGTGTATTTATTTACAAAATACCAGTTATCGCCCTTGGAATACAAAGATATTTGATGACACTTCCAGTCATATCTTTTGGATCATTTTTTTTTCGGTCAGTCAAAATGCAATCTGATTAAACTACAGATTTATATTTCCTTTCGTTATTTTATCGAGGGATTGATTGGTCCAATGGTTAACGCGTGTGCTTTTAACCATAAGGTCTGTCATTGAGCCTGTCTTTCGGTTACCTCCCTTACGCGCTAACCAATTAATGAAATAAAATTGAACCATGTGTTAGGCCCGAAAATAACCTAGTTTGTGTGAGTGCATGTTAATATCTCAATGGTCTGGTGTAGTACAAACAAGTGAAACGAAATTTGGAAATATAGAAAAAAATGGAACGATAGTAGGTGTGTGTTTAAACCAGAATATCAAAATGTTTTTCCCTTTTTACCCGAGCAGTTGTCTTAAATTATTTTGTTTACATTTAAATTTCGATCAAACGAGTTTCGGTGTCTACCCTGTCCTCGTGGGGTTTTATCAGGGTCCACCACTTCTAATGACCCCAGAATTATTAAAGTAATAATATATCGTATTATGATGTTCCCGAAATGACCCGATTTTATTTTGTACTACCGTCAATTTTCTAAAGCCTGAAAGCAATAATTGGCATGGTCGTGTTTCCGTATAAAGAGACAGGCAGTTAACATTTAGTAGTTTATCTACAGTGTGTGAGAGCCATTGGACGAAACACTAACATGTTTCTTCATTATATTGCACATGAGGGAGCAATCATTGTAGTACACGTACACCAAATAACATAGTAACTCAAACCAATATATACCTACACATGTATAAATATAAACTTGGATTGTATGCAAATAGCTGGAAAACAAAACCCAATTTCGATACGCCACAATGTTACATGTAAGTTAATAAATCTTTCAAAAGTTCTAACTCAAACCAATATATACCTACACATGTATAAATATAAACTTGGATTGTATGCAAATAGCTGGAAAACAAAACCCAATTTCGATAAGCCACAATGTTACATGTAAGTTAATAAATCTTTCAAAAGTTCTATCCTTAAATTGCTCATCAGTAGAATATTCGATACCCCATCAGAGAGAGAGAGAGAGAGAGGGAGAGAGAGAGAGAGAGAGAGAGAGAGAGAGAGAGAGAGAGAGCGAGCGAGATTTCAATGATTCGTTTGCGCGTGGGGGTCTTTAGCAGTGTGAGGAAACGGGTTGACCCGAAGAAAATACACGAGTTTGGACAAACGACCCTACTCCTTGTCACGTACAAACGGGAAAGGTGCCCCATAAACAGTGAACAAAATGTATATATATCTATTACAACTTACAATCAATGGCAACGCCCTAAACATGGACAAAACGTACCAGTATTTAAAAAAAGATACAAATCCATTAGCTACGAGAATTCACCAGAATTTCGGGGAAAAAACATGTGACATTTTTAAATCGTTCCGTGCGCTCAGAGGTCCTTTACCGGGGGTTGGGTGGGTATCAAAATCATGACACTTAACTCAGAGATAAAGGACCGATCCTACCATTTAAAGCGCGTGTTACGTGAGAGAGAGAGAGAGAGAGAGAGAGAGAGAGAGATAGAGAGAGGTAGAGAGAGAAATGGGGTTTAACGTCCACTCGACACAAACTAGGTCATGTCTGGGGCTAACTTGTAGTTTTTTAAATTTGATTTCAATAATTCGCTTGCGCGTAGGGGTCTTTAGCAGTGGGAGGAAACCGGAGGACCTGGAGAAAACCCACGAGGTAGGAGAGGCGACTCTACTCCTTGTCATGTACAACTGGGGATGCGAAACCACGCCAGCTGGCTCAATAACAGGCTTTATGATACAGCACGCATGTGCTACCCCCCCCCCCCCCCCGTGTTAAGTGAGTCTTCTCTGATATTTTGTATATTATATAATTTTCCCCCGAATTTCTACCACTTTAAAAAACCCAAACGGATGCTATAATTGTCATACACGAAACACTGTTGTAGGCCGCGTTTACAACAAACGTTGAGAACATGACACCAACTGTAAGGAATCAGTCTATGACATTTAACAATTTTCACTCATATCAGTTATCAGTTTGCCATTCAAGAAACGTTTCTTTTTATTTATATTCAAATTTTCACAAATTTTATTCAGTATTTTGGAATGTTCATCTTTATTTTCATTAAATTTCGGTCCTATTATTGTTGTGAATAATCTATAGACTAGTCGGATCATATTTATATTCAAACCGGGTTACTTAAATAAATAACACGGATCAGAATAACCGTTTAAATTTTTGAAAAATTGTGTTTTATTAAACCGTAGTGCATTTTTGCGCGCATTCCAGGCTCTTGTAGTGAATAGAACTTATTCCTTTATTACAATTTATTCCTTGTAATAGTTTTTGTCAAAACAGAATTTTGAAAATATGTCACGGCTTTTGTAGGTATATAAATCCAGCCAAAACATAAAATGGTTTCAAGTTTAAAATCAATTTCGTTTCCTTTTATTTTCGTAAAATTACGAATTATTAACGAAACGAATTTTCGGTCCAATAATATAAATTTCGTTGCACATTAAACAAAACGATACAAACTGATCCCGCAGTGAATATTCGCTTGACCGCTAAAATCACTGATAAGCATGACATAGACGAGACTTAATGAGTTCGGCATATTAACTTTTTAACTCCGACAAATTAAATTCTCCAACGTTTTTTTGAAGTTTAAGAAAAATAAATAAAGACGTTTGAAGTATTTGTAGTTAAAAAATATTTCCTATTTAGTGTAAATGGGTATTAAAATGAGTAAAATGCATCATTTTGCCCGAAGCATTTAGGTGTTATGTAAACAATGCACGAGCCGTTGAGCCAATGACTGACGCCACGTGAAGTCAATGCACGTGTTGTGGACAGTCATCTGTGACAAAGATAATTCGTAAGTAATTCTCTGTGAAACAGATTGAAAACGATATTGTAAGCTAAATTTAAGTATTAGCAATGATATGGATTCCATAACTGCGTGTATGGTGTAAAATTAAGGACAATGAATTTAACGAAACGAAATCTGATTTTATCAAATTGCGGGATATTGGAAGTTTCTATGTATATTTTATGTTTTGTACATCTAGCAGCTATAGCGGCTAACGGATCGAAATGAAATGGGTTTGAACGTCCTACTGCTCTGATCCGAACTGGTGGGCTAATGAAGACGGGCATACGCGATACAGTGTGCTATAAGGAAAATTTGCCCGGATAGCGGCACTACGGCCTACTCTTATATCGAATTCAAACTGTCTAAGGATCTTTTCCGTGCACGCCAATGTGTACACGGGACCTCTTTTTTGTAACCAACCGAACGACTAGACAATTGTCCTTGTCAGACTCCACAACGGGTCGAAGATAACAAAAATTACAATCAACACTAATATATAAGAGCTGGTAAGTTTCTGACCCAGACATTGTTTGGTAATAAGAAGAAGCGGGCGAAATGGTTAAACATGGTTTTATCATGAAAACTACCCTCAGATCTCTCCTACAAAACGCATACAAACTACTTAGTTTCAACATAAACACACATTCACATACTCCAATAGCAAAACATACATACAGAGGTTATAAAACGGTAAATATATATAAACAAATGACTGAACACAGTCGTTTTAGGGCGATATATTATCCATTTTATAGACTTCCTGACAATTTTCAGCTGGTGTTAGATATACAAACAGAAATCTACAACGTGTTAGGGTAATATATCAACTGATATTTAAGATATATTAATTTTATTTTGATATAATTCATTTGTTTCCAAATATTTTGCGAATTTTTAACATTTTGTGCAAAAAGTTTAAAATCATCATAAATGATATTTAAAGCTTTCCATTTTTAATGCAGAAACTTTACCAGGTATCAATGCAATAAATCAATTGATTCCAAATTAGTTGAGAATTCTTTTTAAAAACATTTTTTGCAAAATGTGAAAAATCATCATAAAATGATATTCAAAGTGGGACATTTTTAAGGAAGAAAATTTACCGCGTCTTGTATATCGATGTAATAAGTTTTATTATTCACTTGTACTAAAATTTACGTGTGGTATCATATTTCGTTGGAGTTTGTAACATATAGTCCGAAATATTCACAAAAATATTGTTGCGATATCGCTTAACGATGTCTAAACGCACGGAGCCCATAATAAAATAACCCCTCCACCCACACTACATGTTATTTATAGAACGTATACACTCCAACATCGACTTCTTGCTCATTGGTGACATAATCAGATCAATGAGGAATATTCAACCCCCATCTCATAATGGACAAGCAAAACAAAATGGTTACATAATCTTAACATATTAAATCTCAAATATAGGAGAACCTCTTATTGAACCCAACTTTCGTTTCATTATAATGTACACTGTAGGTTATCGAAAGTGTATGTACAGACAAAAACGATACCCCACTACTAACTCCCCCACCCCTTCATATATATAACCAAACTTTTGCATCATTTGTATGGGGTTTTGATTATAATAAATCTCAAAATGCAGGGGCAATGGATGGTAACACTCTTTGTTTTCATCACATCTAATATTTTCTATTCAAAGCGTTTAATTTAAATTTGTTTACCTTCGTAAAGACACTTGTGCCGCCATGATCCGCTGACGCTCAACAACCAGCAAGCAATTAGAACACTGACAATCACGCCACCTACAGAACCTTTTATGTCCCTTCAAACACGAAACAACTCCATGGTTCCGACACCGAGCACATTTTGGTGTTCTCAGCAGACGTCTTGTCCCGCCACCTGATTTACTCTTCAGATCTTCCGGATCCTGAGGATTTTCACCATCAACTTTATCCGAACCTTGAATGGAAATGTCGTCATCATCTTCTTCAATATCTATGTCAACGTCTAAATCATCGAGGCTCTCTAAATCATCCGTGTTAGGTGACGTCATTATGACAGAATCATTATCATCCTCGGTCATCTGAAATGAAATAATTTCCCCTTTGGATTAACCATGTAGCCAGCTTCATACAAACGTGCTGTGGACGAAATGTTAATAGTATACGATCTATTTGATTAAGTAAAACACGCAATTGTCAGTTTAATTCAATTTAGTTGTGTTTTGCGAAGCTTGTAAAATTTTACACCTCTATATAAAGCCAATCTTCAAATTTAATATATTTATGTACTCCCGCATTATTTTTCAAAACTATTTTTTTTATCATATTGTTCTTGTCCCATTAATATTAGAAATAACCATGACATAATCCAAAATGTTTTTTCTTACCCAAATCAAAAAGTCTATTATTTTTTGTCACTGTATTTTAATTACTAACATAATTTAAAACCAAAGAAATAAGGATGCGTCATCGATCATGATAAAATGGTTAGAAAGTATCAGTTAACTTTATTTATGTTTGGAGAGACTTGGGCGTTGTCTGTTGTAATATCCACTATACTTTATAAACTAACATAACAACCGTGAATATATTTTAATTATAATGACTCGATAGATATTTAGAAAATGTTTATATTATATAGTTTTGCATTTATTTTAAATCATACCACCAAAACTCTAAATTATAACCAGCAACTTTATATGAACTATTTTACTGTTATATTTCATTACAGCAACTTTCAAATGAAATGGTGTTTAACGTTCTACTGTTTCGTTCCTAACTGGGATAATGAAGACGGGCATACGCCATACAGTGTGCTATGGGGGTAATTTTACCGGGGCAGTAGCGCTACGGCCTACTCTAATACCGAATTCCAACTACCAAGGGATCTTTCAAATGACACTTAAGCAAGTCTCTGTGGTAGGTGTAAATTTGGTTTTAAATAAATTCCTAATATTCTGAGAGTGCACTTTTAATTTACAATAAACTAAATGTGTTGAACTAGCAAATTTTTATAAATTATTTTAGTGGTTTATTTTATTACAGCAGCTTTCAAATGACAAGCAAGACCCGGTGGTGGGTGTACATTTGGTGTTGAATAAATTCCTAATTATGCTGAGAGTACACTTTAGATTCCGATATGTCTTCTATTAACGACATCTCTATACCCCCTTCTCTTGCACACCAAACCTGGTTTACACATTTTTGTAATACAAATTTTGTCACAACATATATTAAAATTAAAGGTTTATTGAAATATGGCTAAAATAAGTAAGTAAATTAAGAATTTAATGCGGGCTTTTTTTTATCAGAGAAACATTGATAAGGGATTTGGTTGTATTGGTTCTTGTGATCAGTTACTTTTCCGCAAGTTCTCTCAGTGAAGTCTCCCGAAATGATTTTATTTACCTTGTATAAACGATACTAACTGGTAAAATAAACTTGTATTTTAAAAATGAAACAAAACAAAATAGTATTATTTTTTTCTAGATAGCAAAACTGTGGATAAGTGGTACTCTTCCCCAATTTTTCTTTGATATGATGAGGATCAAATCTGCAGTTAACAGAAACAGTTTTATGAGAAACAATCACTGGTTTATTCTAAAAGCACGACGTTTCGACAAGTATCATCTTATCGTTATTGTGCTCGATAACGATTAGATGATACTTGTCGAAACGTCGTGTTTTTAGAATAAAACTAGTGTTTGTTTTCCATAAAAACTGTGTTATATTAATGTGTTTCCCAATCGCTAATTGCCACTTCAAGATTAAATCTGCAGTTGATTAATTTAAGGTAATAATTGATTAATTTGGTGTGACTGTAATTTATAAGTATATATCCTAGAAATCTGTATATATCATCGAAATATATACGGTATATATATCTATGTATATATGCATATACGTTTGCTTGAAAACCGCACGATGATCTCTATCGAAACGTTTCTCAGAAATAAACCGTAACTCTTTTCCATAGAATTGTGTGCGGTATAATACCAATGGTACGATAGATATTTTATTATCTCTTATTTTATCAACATTTATTATTCTATTAATAAATGGACATTTTACAGTTGGGTATGAGATTCTCTATTTTGGTCGAGGTTTTCGAAAAATGTGGAATGAGTGTTTCGCAATGGAATATTAATCCAAATGAATCTAATTGCGAATTTAAATTATATAAATTATATTATCTCTTATTTTATCAACGATATAAATTATTTTATTAATAAATGAACATTTTACAGTTGTAATTAATGAGGATTCTATTTTGGCGGAGGTGTTTGGAAATGGAATACTAGAACACAAGCTTGAATTAAGAATTTATATAGCATAGAAATAACAGAAATCTTCAATCTTTTAAGGCGATTCTTTGAAATTTGACTCATTATTATGGAATTTCTCAATAATAACAGAAATATTAAACATCAGGATTTTCTAACTAAAATTATCAAGGAGATCACTTCACTCAAAGAAATCTATGAAAGTTGAGGGCGTTTACATTATGGCGAGATATCGCAAAATCTCTTAAACAATCTTTGAAAACTGGAGAGGAAAAAACATATTTTCTGTATTGTTGAAGTAAACTTGAAATGATCTAGATGACAGGTCGGTGTATGATATAGTAAATAATTTTATCTCGATTATGATGTAGAAGAAAGCTGTTGGCTTATACATTTTTTGTTCTTACTGCAGATTTCTGTTATAAATGCTTTGCTGAATTTTTATCAACCTCTTCTATCTCTTTATAGCTATTACATTTATATATTTTTACACTTGCCCAAAATAATGTAGACGAAAACGTCTGGTTTACATTTTCTTTTATTCTTCCAGATTTCTGCTAGATTTATTATGCTTTATCCGCTTTATTTTTACATCGTTATAGCTTTTACGGTTTTATATTTTTACAGTTGCCCAAAATGTAGACGAAAACGTTTGGTTTACGATTTTTTTTTATATTCTTCCCGATTTCTGCTTTTATCCACTTTTGTACATTGTATATTCTTACAACTGCACAAAATAACAGACTGAAGTTGTTCTACATAGGGAACAATTCTATGAAATACACAGGATATAAATTTACCGTTTATTACTGAACAACGTTTTGACTAGGATGCTTTAGTTTGTTTCCAGCCACGATCAAACGTAAAATATGATGAAACATTAATATACATGTAAAAGCAAGGATAGCCAACCATTTTAGTTCATCCGAAAAATCTTTGCTTTGATCTAATCCAACATTTCCATCTTTTACAAATTCTATCTACATGAACTTATTTACAGATATGTTGAAGAAAAATTGAAAATTGGGGTACTTGTAAGGAAGATGAGTAGACTTACATTATTGTATCAACAACATTGAAATATGATCGAAATGTTAATGGTCAAAAAATAATTTGATCTGTTTTCAAATGTGTTAAAGATTACAGAATACTGAAATAATTTACAACACAAGAGGCGAGATCAGTTGGAACGATGTACTTTTATTATAATCGCGTTTGCATATTATTATTTTCCATCACAATAAATATATTCAAATGCAAGAAACTAATACGCATTTAAGTATAATGTGTTAATTTAGAAATGTAATTTTACTAATCATTTTATTGTAAATTGACAATACAATGCACGCAATATATATTGCAAGTAGATAAATCGTGGGAATTTCTATGTTTGCGGTACATGAAAACATGTCCGTTTAATAAATCAACTGATATTAGTTCTTGTTCGTATATTCATCAATAAACTATACTTTCGGATGTTCAAATGCATCATAAAGAAATATGAATAAGCATCAAGCTTAATATTATTTGTAAGTAAGTTCCCATATATAATAAAGACCTACCTCGTCGTTCCACGCCGTGTAAGGTGACACGTCGCTCACCCTTGTATTACTCCGATTCCGGTAAATATAAGTCACCAAAGTAAAAGTTGGTCAACTTCAAATAGAGATATTTTCCTGTCGCGATTCCAAGCAAATAATACATTAAGACGGAGTGTGGAAACGTTTTATTTGGTTCCAAATTACTTACATGTGTTTAACTGCCACCGAGGTGGGGGCACCAATAAACCAATTCCATTGGTTCCTGCAAGACTTTGGTCACGCCCTAAATGTAGACTTCATCGTTTAGATTGAGTCCACCTGCCGAGATCACAAACCCCAAGCATCAAAACCGCCTGGTAAATCGAGACTCACCTCTCGCGTGGAAATCTTCAACATTGGAGGATCGAATGTCAAAGAGGTGCAAAGTTGTGCTTTATTTTCAGAGAAGCTTCTTTGACTATCTGCTGATAATTATCAGGAATAATTTAAAGATGGACACCTCTAGACCTCCTAAGTTGTCGACAACTCTTTGATATCGATAAATTTCACTAAACGAAAAATGATGGATAATTCAGAAATGATCGCGATAAAAATGTTGAAGAAAGCGATCGTGTGTGGCTCGTTATAATACATGTTAAATATAATATTTTAAACAGAATATCAAAGGGGAAATCAACAGCTTTTTATTGCTTATCTGCTCGACATGCTAAAAAAGATTTCAAAAGAAATTATAGTTTTGTGAATGATGAAATCTGTCATACAATATAAATATAATTATATAAACGTTTAAATTCAAAGATATCTCGTCCATCCACCACCAGCCGCCATCTTATTATCTTCCCAGGTCTTAAACATTAAAATTTGGTTATCTTACTCGTAAAATAAAGTTTTAAAAAACTTATTTGTTATTAATAAACTAAGGTTGTCGCACTATTGGTAATCTTTCTTGTAAAATAAATTTTTGAAAACGTATTTATGATTAATAAAGCAATCTGGTCGCGAGTCAGCCACTATAGCATAAACTTGAAAATAATATATATTTTGAAGGAGAACAATACCGAGAGATCAGTAGACATGTTGAAGAAATTAAATTTTATATCAGAAAGTAATGTAATATTTTATTAAATTTTTAGGATTACAAACATTACCCCACGAATGAGACTTTGGAAGTCTATAAACATACATGTTCCCGCGTGAAAACGCGACGAAGCCATGAAGAATAAACAGCTACGAAGCAAAGATAAATCCACGAAAGAATTGTACAAAAAAATGCAATGCGCTAACTAACGTTGGATTATGAAAACTTTTTTTTCTGAGGTAAAAGAAATTGAAATTGTTATATTTTCTGAAATGCAATAAAATGACAATTCTTCGTGTACTATGTCCAGTTCATTATAATTTTAGCAACTAATAGATACCAAATATGTTCTCACGTTTAGCATTGTATTTTCAAAATTGTGAAATATTTCTTGCGAATAGTTTTGATGGAATATTCGACAGTAATGTTTCATTTCATCAAATATTTAATCGCATTTTAAAATTAATAATAAAAAAAATCGGATTATTAACAATTAATAAATGGATAACTATGAATACATGTAGTCTGCTTTGTTGGTGATTTTTTTACGAAAAAAAAAAATAAAAAACCCCAAATTATAAAAAAAAAATATTTCAAATGATCACAATCCTACAAACCTAAAAAGCATTTATTCTAATTTGTTTAAAAATTCAAATTCTGGATAGAATGGAATTCAGCTTCTCATCACGATATTCTTTGGTTCATTGTATTGTAATTTTTATTTCTGTTCGTGGGTTATGCTAAGGCCGAGAATTTGGGGTCTGACATACCGGTATATGTGTGTGAGTTAGTTGTATTTAACGTCCGCTTCCACCGTGGTGATATCGCAGGCACGTACCGGTATATATAATATTGGCTATTTGTATAGGCTGTTAATGATGAGATTTTAACTGTTTTTATTAATTAAAGTAATTATCACACTACTCCAAGAATACCACACACCAGGACAAGTGGATTTCATCCCTTGATTAAATAATTACAA
Organism: Patella ulyssiponensis; assembly: GCA_963678685.1. Classification (NCBI taxonomy): domain Eukaryota; kingdom Metazoa; phylum Mollusca; class Gastropoda; family Patellidae; genus Patella; species Patella ulyssiponensis. The sequence goes on from OY783228.1 coordinate 79,254,524, forward strand.
ACATGCTAAATAGCAGGCAGTATATAAACACGTCCAGTCATTTACTAACATCTACTAATTACTATGGTGACAAGTGATCTCCCTGGGGAACCCCCTAATTAACTCGACGGTCCATATCAAAACCCGTCGTCAAGCACCATGGGAGGGTGATTTATGGGATTTTGTTGATATTGGCTGGAACGTGCCAAAGATTACGTCGTACTTACGTTATCGCTAGACGTAACATTACACCGACCAATAATCGTACTTCTTTCATTTTACTTACGGCGCGGGTTTTCGGTTACATCATTTTTGTTGTAAATAAAATCAAGGCTTTCGGACATATATTTACGATAAAATGGACCGAAATTATCTTGTCGGAAATAAGCCTACATAAACATAATGCTTGAAAAACATGAATTGATATCAGCGTGATTTCAATTCCTCATCTGTACGTGAAAAGGAGTCTAACGTCCCCCCCGCCCCACTGCTAAGGACCCCTATAGCTACGCGCAAACAAATTATTGAAATAAAATTGAATCGTATGTTAGTCCCGAAATGACCCCCCCCCCCCCCTCACTCTCCCTCTTTTTAATATTGTCATATTAAAATAGCCATACATCATATACTGACAATGTCTATCGAAATAAGATATAATCTGTAATCTGCAAAAATATAATATCGAGAGAGTTCATGAAATTAAAATCTCCAGAAAATTCTAGGATTCTACAAACGAGACCGTAAATGTTTCAGTTTCTTTTCATCACTGCTATTGCAATGCAAATAAAATTGAAAATTTCAGTGAATTTCCGCGGTTCTGCAGCTAAAATTCCCATTTAGGGTGTAAACCGAAATTTAATTATCTGTTCACGGAGTCAATCAAATGCCACGTGTTTGTTTTACAAGTAGATATATATCAGTAAACATAGAATTACTATGTGAACCAGTCGTCATTGGAGCATTTACACACGTCAAATTTAAAATATGGCCGACACAGATGAAAATGGCATTTGCACATGTTCACGACAATCTACTGGACAATGTCGTAAAATTACCATAAATAGGTCGTTTACTCAGAACAACAAACGAAGAATGTTGATGACGTCTTAATTGAAGGCCATTAATTTGAATTTCCGTGTTGAAATTCCAGTTTTACATTTAGTCGACAGGTTGATAGAGATAAGTACCGATACTGATAATGTCAACAAGTGCGCTATAAAATGCTCCACGAAATATCGCCAAGGGTGGAATAAGAAACGACATTTAGAATCACCGAGAATGAAATAAAAAAAATGTAAATATTAAAAACACACAAAAAGCTCGTTTGATATATCCATTCGTGTTTTTTCTCTTAAATCTTTTAAGCGCTTGATATTCGCTTAAATGGGGATGGTAGTCAAAAATAAATGAAGACATTTGGCACTAAAAACCGATTGCATTTAACTCCACTTTCGATCAAAGACTCAACTCTGGTGAAGCATTTTAATGTCGTGTAAAAAGGATTAAACGCAGGGAGGAGAAAGTCGGAGATTGGTCTTTTATTTTCCTGAATGGAAGTGAATAGGAAATGAATTTCGAGAGCTCCTGAAGATTTTATTTTTATTTAAATAGTTTTAGTGGGGAATTAAAACAGACGATATAAAGTCAGATTATGATGTCTCAAAAAATAAATGGAAGCTTCCAAAACTATTTTACGGCGTAAGATATCTTTAATTAGGATTTGAAAATGCTGAACTGAGAACACTTGATGCGTTATTTCGATTAGTATTGGCATATTTTCTATACATTTGTGTGGAAGGGGAAGGGGGTGGTGGATGACCGAATCGTTAGCATGTGCGCGCTGTATCATACGGTCTATCATTGAGTCAACTGGCGTAGTTTCGATTCCCCAGATGTACGTGACAAGGGGTGGGGTCGCTTGTCCAACCACGTGGGTTTCCTGCTAAAGAAAAGAACTCATTAAAACTGAACAATGTGGACGTTAAACCCAATTTCTATCTCTCTCTGGTTAAGATTTGAATATTGTCAATACGTTTGTGTTTCATTGAATGGCGACGGGAAAAAATTAAAAAAAACCCTTTCGGATCCCAATTTTGTTTACAACATTTTAGTAACAGTATTCCCAATATTTATTGGAAAACAAATCTGAGTTCTATGGTTTTTTTTTTTTTTTGATTTATCAAATCCTCACAATGTATCTGGCGAATTCTGTAGGGGTTGGATGGCGGAATGGTTAGCACGTGCGCGCTGTATCATAAAGCCTGTCATTGAGTCAACTGGCGTGGTTTCTTCGAATCCCTAGTTGTACGTGACAAGGAGTAGGGTCGCCTGTCCAACTTCGTGGGTTTTCTCCGGGTCCTCCGGTTTGCTCCCACTGCTAAAGACCCTTATGCGCAAACGAATTATTGAAATAAAATTAAACCATATGTAACTCCCGAAATGACCTAGTTTGAGTCGAGTGGACATAACACCCCATTTCTCTCTCTCTCTCTCTCTCTCTCTCTCTCTCTCTCTCTCTGTATCTGTGCTTGTTCCGAAATGACCTAGTTTGAGTCGAGTGGACATAACATCCCATTTCTCTCTCTCTCTCTCTCTCTCTCTCTCTCCCTCTCTCTCTCTCTCTCTCTCTCTTTCTTTCTCTGTATCTGTGCTTGTTCTGTGCATAAATCGAGAAATATGCTTTGGCAGTGCAGACCGTTTGTGATATTCAAACCACAAGATGGTATATCTATATTTATTTGAAACAAACCTAAGGATATTTTACATAACACTAAATTTGATTTTTGTCATATATTTGCTGTGCGATTTGAGATAGTACATTATTTGTAATTGAATATTTAAACCATCTATAGATTTTATTGCATAGGCAAATTTTGTTATTGCTGCCTTAAATTTGTTTGCTTTGTGTTTTGATTTGCAAGTTTTTGATTTAATTTTGGATTGTATAACGCCTGTATTAATTTTGTAAAGTGTGGTTGTATTTTGTAAAACGTATCTGCATTGTGCAAGGGATTTAAAATCCTGTAATGACGACCAACAACCGTAAAGACGTATTACTCCTTTAAATTTTCTACCTTTTTTAAAGATACATTATGGGAGATTTGATGAAAAAAAAGCTGGCATTTCTCACTATAATAGTTAAAAACTAGATAATGTAAAGGTAATTTGTTGACAATTTAAACCAAATTGATCCATTCTGAATCGAGAATTTAAAGATTGTATTTCGGCCTAACCTCGATCAAACACATACGCGTAAAGAACCGGGAATGCTAATGTCCGGGCAACAGTAGAATGTGAAGACGAGAAACCAGGCAAAATTATCCGTCCTAAACTTTAAAGATACATTATGGGGGATTAGATAAAAACTAGTTTATGTAAAGGGAATTTGCTGAAAGTTTCAGTCAAATTGATCAGCTTTGAACCGAGAATTTAGCGATTGAATTTCCGACCTTGCTTCGATTTACATTACTAAAGTCGATTATCCATTTCATGATTTAATCAAGAATGAAAGTTGAGCAGCAAATTGGATCCTTATGCAGTATATATCGCAGTTTATTATGGTCTGTCTAAATAATATTTTAGATACCATTTCAGGCCCAAAGAACTACCTGCAATAGGCAGATTTAGCTCTTGCATAATGCATGTTTAAATACAAATAAAATATCTTCATGAACCTTTTGATTTCGTGTCCTTCGTCCTCCTTCATTCGGGAGAAAATAAAAGACTAATATTTGTTTTCCGTTTTCCTCTTTTATCCACTTTTCCTGAATTTCACCAAATGACGTCTAATATCGGTGGCCGGAGTAACGAGAGTTCATATCTAACGGTTTAAGACAAATCCATTTAACAGGTGCCGTTCACCAGATATTTTTACCAGCAATACAAATTATTGCTCTATTGGTCTATCTTCAACATATGTCTTTTACATGTTCACAAATACACTTTACAAGGCATTAAAATACCACCAACGTCGATGGTGTATATCCCGACTGTATCTTAACATACAGGTTCAATAAGTATTGTAACACCCACCTAATAAACATATCATTTTATGGTTAATACAGGAACATTATTATTTATCAAATAACCATACTTATCTCTTATTTTTTTTATGGAGATGTGTCTTTTATTTCTCTCTGAAATATACGAATTATACAACATCAATATCATTAAACGGACTTTTCTTTGATACTGAGAAGGTTTAATGGTTTTATTTGAGACCAATTATTCTTATAATATTCTCTCTGATGCATCATATATCAATTTTATTTAGGGTTTAGGGTTTGAAATATCGTTTGTGTGGCGGATTGTCTGTTTCGTTTTTACGAGAAGAAAATGTAGAAAACCATTATCCCATTTTCTTCGTTTTACATTGCATAGTTTCATCACTGCAGAAGACGATGGCTTGTCATAAAAATAATGATTTTGTTAAAACGATCACATGTCATTGTAACAAATTAAACTTTTCCATATTTGTGGGAATTGTAGCCAACGACGTGACGAACCAGATCGGTATCTGAAAGGGAATATTCCGTCAATACGATATTAATCCCCATAGCAAATTTAAATGCGCGTGATATGAAAACGCCCAACCCCTTTATAGATAAAGCTTTATGTATTGTGCAACACCGTGTGTCGATTCCTACCGATTTTGAGGAGAAATCACCATTCGAAAATCAAAGCTGAGAGAACCGATCTACGTTGCTAACTATAAAGCCGGTGTCGATTTCTACCTATTTGAGGAGAAATCACAATTCGAAAATCAAAGCTGTGTGTCGATTCGTACCGATTTGAGAAGAAATCACCATTTGAAAATCAAAGCTGAGAGAACAAAACTGCGTTGCTGACTATAAAGCCGTGTGTTAATTCTAACCGATTTGAGGAAAAATCTCCATTCGAAATTCAAAGCCGTGTGTCAATTCCTACAGGGGAGAAATCACAATTCGAAAATCAAAGCTGAGAGAGCAGAATTGAGTTGATGCCTATAAACCTGTCTATTGATAAAGACATCATGGCGTGTTCCAGATAGTAATTTACGGTATAGTAGTATATGTTTGTTGTCTTGAAGCAGTGTGTAACTTTATTTTGTTAGTAATAAATACAAGGTGTTATCTCGGTCGGCCGCTATCTCTGTTTGTTACCCTATCCCTCTATTATGGCCAATTAATGGATATCGAATACCAGACAAAAGGGGTTTCCCCTCGGCTGTTAACAAATATCCCACTGAAGCGATGACCATATGGAACTTCCTTATAAATGATACTGATGTAGGTGGTAATTAGTCATGCCACTTCACCAACAGGGGTTATAATGTTTTATCATGCTGGATGGATAAAGCATAAGAATTATAAAATAGATCTTGTTTACAATTATTCATTATAATTTATTAAAATTTATTGTACGGTCCATAGATTTACCCAAAATAATCTGTTAAACAACACATTTTTATTGGATTTTCTTTCTTTTTATATGCATTGATGATTAATTTTTCCTAAACTTTACTCTTTTTTAATTATTCTGGGATAGTAGATTGAAGATCAGAGATGTATAATGCTGGTCATGCTCTGAAATTAAAATGAAACGAAATGAGTTTTTTTTAACTCTTCTGTTCAACCGCAGTGGGTGGGAGTGGTCGGCCGAATGGCTAGCACGTGCGTGCTGTACCATTAAGCCTGTCATCGAGTCAACTGATGTGTCGTTTCGAATCCTCGGTTGTACATGGCAAGGAGTAGGGGTCGCCTGTCCAACCTCGCGGTTTTCACCGAGTTCTCCGGTTTCCTCCCACAGCTAAAGACCCCTACGCACAAGCGAAGTACTGAAATAAAATTAAATAATATGTTAGTTCTGAAATGATCTAGTTTGTGCTAAGTGGACGTTAAACCCCATTTCCCTCTCTCTCTTTCTCTGTTCAACCGGGATAATGAAGACGGGCTTGTCATGCCGTATGCTATGAGGGAATTTGACCCAGACAGTGGCGTTTCCGTCATTTTTCACTGAATTCCAATTGCGAAGAGTCCTTTTATGGGCAGGCCAAGGTGTAAGCAGTGTTTGGTGCCGCTCATGTGGCAGGACATGCTTACTTTTTTTAGATCACAAATTCCAATTGCCAAGAGTCCTTTTATGGGCAGGCCAAGGTGTAAGCAGTGTTGGGTGCCGCTCATGTGGCAGGACATGCTTACTTTTTCTAGAACACAAGATGTCACTTCCCATTTGTCATTTAACTTCACACATTTTTTTATGTTCTTTTGTACGCAATGCACTTAAATAATATCTTGTAAAATGAAATGGTTTCACTTTATTTTGGTTTGTTGTATTTTTGTACGTAATACACATAGATAGTTTCTTGTAAAATGAAAAGATCTCACTTTATTTTGTAAGACAATAAAAAATCATTATAAACTTAGAATTTTCACCAAGAAAACATCCCCATAAATATAATGTTATATCAGAAATCTGTTCCTGATTCGATTAATATAAATACTTAATGAATACAAGGCAGTGTAGTTTACCCACCTATGTTATGTTTTTATTACATTTCCCGCGGTTCCTCAGTGGCAGAAGACATTGGTGAAAGATCAGAGTGGCGTTGTTGAGATATTGGTTACAATATTACATATCTTCAGTGGACATCATGGAGAGAAAACTAACATTCTCTGTATTCTAAGCTTACTACCAGGTGGGCTCAATGATGCCCCAAGCGCTTGCAAAACTTTTGAGATTTGTGAAGTTCTTAAGGAAGGCCGATTTCAATTTTTTATTTGTATAAATGTTGTGGGCCTAGGCAACACAATCAAACAGTAAGCCCTAGTTTTTTTTACCACACTCCCAGAAGTCCAGGATTTAAACGAGCCCCACCTCCGCATAAAAAAAACAGGCTTGAGTCATTTTTAAATGAGCGACAAGACAGTTTATATGGAATTACGCCACTCCTTTATCCTTTAAAGTATTCACCTCCAAATTTTGCTTGGAATGACATGATAACACGACTGTTTGAAAGAGTGTATATGCTTTGCCATGAACCCCCCCCCACTCAACAACCCCATCAAAACAAAGCAAAAGTGAAGCGGAAAGGCAATAGACAGGTATGGTTTATCCAAGCATAAGGTGATTGCCAGTCTACAATAACGAATCCTAAGATCCTTACAAAAATAATTAAACGACAAATGTAACAATTTATAGATTAATTAAAAATTCCAGAAGAAAAAAAACTTCAAAAAAAATTGATGCCCTGTTTTGAAATTAATTCCACCCAAATGATATATCATATAGTCATGATACGATGCCTTTAATAGCACATTGAGGATTGAATTTTGTTTTTGTATGTGTTACCTCATTAATTGTGGCAACCATTTTTTTTCAAGACGTAAAATAGAAAATTGATTGAATTTTATCCAGAATTTTCCAATTTTCTGGAACTTTCGAAAAGGAATAATTGTTGCTATTTAATACGTTAATAGAGATCTTGTTGGGAATTCTGCACGTAAAGTGTTTCAATGTGTTAAAGCTATTGACATGGTGAATCCGTGTAGATTTATTTGATAGCTGGTAAACTGTGTTTTGTTTCATGTCATTTGGACTGATACATGCACCTGCTAATTGTAAGACTTCCCGTGCCTACAGCCAAAGTATGCGGAAAGAAACAAAAGCGACGAAAGTTTAGCAACTGTAATAACATCGTTCACTGATAGTTGCTTTATTTTTTCTCATTCATTACATGTAAACAGTTGAAACGCTGCCATGTGTTTCAATAGGATATCGTCACACCCGGCGTTGGGTTTCCTAAACCACTGTTTTATAATGCCGTGTTCCTTTAATACGAAGCACATTTATAAAAAGGATACTTTTATTTGGTTAGGAACAAGAGTTATCTCCGGTTTCAATTACCCGAGACAACCATCTTTTAAGAAGCCTTTCTACACCTAATTTCTATCACCAATTCAAGGAAATTTGAAGATTTATATATTTACACGAAGACACCCTCTTCATCAAGGTAATCAAATTCCCCAAAATAGGCGAATATTATTAAAATAAATATCAATTTTAAACAACAAGATTTACGTCAATAGTGGATCTACTGTCTCCGCCAGATGGTTAAAAAAATTGGCACGTGTACTTTAGTTATCAATGAATCAGACGATATCTATTCTATCGAAATAGTTATTGTTGATGAGGGATTTAACGTCTGCTTCCTCTTTGAATCTAAATTTAATTTCGAATTATTTATACTTTCGATCACCTCTACTATATATATTATACCTGTTATAATCTTTGAATGGCATTTAGCGATTGAACATAATATAACACAAAGCACAGTTCTATGGATAACAATCACTATATTATACACACCCGACGTTTCGACAAGAATTCACTGGTCGTTATCAAGCATACAAATTACAAATGAGGAAAAATGTGACAGTGTTATATATAGGTACATTAAACAATAATAACCAATTAAGCTAGGGTTTCACCATTGTTACTTATGGTTTCTCATTGTTACTTATGGTTTCTCTTATTATTGTTTAATGTACCTATATATAACACTGTCACATTTTTCCTCATTTGTAATTTGTATGCTTGATAACGACCAGTGAATTCTTGTCGAAACGTCGTGTGTGTATAATATAGTGATTGTTATCCATAGAACTGTGCTTTGTGTTATATATTATACCTGTTGTTGTAGGAGGTCACGACACAGAAACTGACTAAACGACCCCAACTGTCAATGTATTGACCTTTTCCCAGTTATATAGATTCATGGAGACGCGGTGGCTAAGCGGGTAAGACGTTTATAAGAAACAAAAGATGCTGGATCGTTAGCCTGCAGGTCGAGTGGTCGTCTCCTTCATTTCTCAAAAAAGTTCACCGGGATTTTACCACGTGGTTTCAATGGTGCAGGCCGGAGTTGTTAGCCGAGAACGTTCATCGGGATTTTCCAGTGTAGTTTCCCTTGTCAGTGATGCAGGACGGATGGGACGAAAAACCGAGGTCCCGTGTAAACATTGGCATGCACGTAAAGCTAAGATTCCTTGGTAGTTGGAATTTTATATAAGAATAGGCAATAGTGTCACTGCTCGAGCGAAATTTCCCACATAATACACTATATGGCATATACCCGTCTTCCCCATCCCAGTCGGAGAAAAACAGTAGGAGGTTAAACCCCATTCCATTTCTGTATAGATTCACCGATGTTGAAGGATTTTTTCACACAGATGCAAAATGTCTTTGATAACGGAAGTATTGATTGTGCAGAAATAAATATTTGGCAAAGGTGTAAGATAATACCGAAGTGACCAAGAAGTGTGAATACATTAGGCGAATAGTTACAGTGTATGATATACCTGGGAAAAGGGTACAACACGTCCCTTATGACGATACATCTACACAAAACACTTTAGCTTCAAATGTCAAAACACGAATAATGATGGCTGGCAACTACTTTAGTCTAATTTAACCCCACAATTGTTTCTCCAAGATGGCGACGATTCTTGGATGATTTCCCATCAGGAGTTACAGCGAGGATAAACAATGAGTACCACATTGAGAAAGAACTGGCGGTAAAAGCCATCGGCACCGTTGCATGAAAGTCTTTTAATCTACGAGGAATGTAATAGTTCCAGTGTATAGAGCCACATCAACATCCCCTTGGATAAAGTACAAAGACTGGCCTTAAATCAGCGGTATTTATACGCGGTGTACCAAAGTAGTATATTGAAACAAAAACCATTAAAGTAGTTCTCCGGTTACAGTATGAAATGTCATTGGGTGAGGCATTTCCTTCACACGGTTATCCCTCCGCCCGAATTCCGTATACAATTTAAGCAATCTACCTCCCTATCGGTGTAATGTCGAAAATTAACTTAAAATAACTAGGCCTGTTTAACATGGTTTAAAATATAATTGTTGATTTCAGAGAATTGTTTGTATTGTGTAAGATTAATTCTGTTGGATGTCTGCGTTCAAAACTTTACTTCCACAGAGTGCCATCGAGTGCCACTGAAAGGTTTCTAAGGCATACGCGTAGAAGAACCGGAAACGCAGAATTTGAAGATGAGAAGAGAAAGCGGAAACGCCGATGTCCTGTCAAAATTTACGTCATAACACACTGCATAACTTATTCCGGTCTGCCGAAGACCCCTGCCCCCACTCCAATTGATGTTATACATGTTATTTCTTAAGTGAATATTAACCCCATCTCTCTTTCTCTTTTTACAGGCTCGACAAAGACAGTTGTCGGATGGGACGAAAAAAGGCCTTGTCAGTTGGAATTCGATATAAGAGTAGGCCGTATTGCTGATGGCCGGGATAAATTTTCCTCACAGCACCCTGTATGGTGAATGCCCGTCTTTATTAGCCCAGGTTAGGTGCAGAACAGTAGGACGTTAAACCCCATTTCATTTTATTTTTTTTTTTCCTCTTCTGTTTTCTGTAGCTTCACCACTAACGACATATTATAATTTTCGGAATGTTATTTTGGAAGACGCCTCTTCTAAAACTTCTATATGTTATCATCGTTGGACTAAGGTTTCCTCACAGAAATAAAAAAATAAAGATATATTCGGTCCCAAGTTTCTTATTAAAACAGTTTTATCAATGTCGATATTTCACTTTTTAACAAGAGTTATCGAACTTGATAAAATGTAGCAATCTAGCGCCATGGGATATAACATTTATCTTTCGTAGATAGTGGGCTGTAAATGAGCGATGACCATGGGCCATAAATTACGTGTACTTGTAATCTCTGTATGATTCCTTGTAATCTCGATGACACTTCCCTTATTACAAATTTTGTTACCGTGAGGTGGAGTTACTGGTCCCGTGCGACTGATAAATCAAATTTTGACATCTTACAATTGTACAGCTTGTATAGCAATGCGAGCCTTGCGCGTGTCCGGATTCTTTTGTTTGGGCGTGATTGATTGGTCAGTATCTTAATCTGGATGTTTGTGCTGTTTTTGCTTAAAGTTACATTCCCGGGTACAAACTGGGTGATTTGATGATATATTAGAACTAAAAACATATTCAAACTAATTACTTTATCATAATTTTGCTTCAAATCGTTGTCAAAATATTGTAATTGCCATATATACCCTGCTATAAAAATCTATCAATAGAGGCCATGTTTGAGTCATGGGATTACCCCTCTCCGTACCTATAGTCACGGCGGTAGGAGACACGGGAGAATTCATTGCATACACAAGACGATGTTGTGTGTAATCGCTAACTATTTACTACAAATATCGAATCCTAATTAAATTCTCGTATTATCCACTGCCCGCGTCTTTTCCCGTGATTTTTATCCCAGAAAGTGTTGTACGTCTAACTCTTCATTAAGTTTATCAACATGTACACAAAGCGCTCAAGATCGCATGCAGTCTTAGACGCCACGCGTGCAGGTATTCTTAATCGTCGGGCTGATTATTAAGGGAACCCCTGACATTTTTGGTCTGTATACACCCCATGAGTGTTTTTCAGGGAATCCAGTATTTTTTTTTAGTAAGATGGGATATCTCTACTTGTCATACTTTTATAGGCAATAACCACCCGATAAATACTTATCTGGGAACCCAACTTTAAATTTAAACGGGGGTTGAGTGGCCGAATGGTTAAGCGCGTGTGACCCGTGACGCGACCTTCCACTACAACAGGTGACATCTTCATGTAATAGAGATCATCGAAAGTATAAAAAAATCGAAACGCAAAATAGATCTGTATTTTAATCAGATTGTTGTCTCCCTTGGTAAGCTCGCCTAACCACCAACAATACAGTATATATAGTATGAAATATGACTGAAATATTGGGATGTTGTGACGCTAAGTATTCGACCCTGTCGAATGCGGGAGCAAGGGTGGGTAAAACGTTGTCTCGCTAACCTGTAGGTCCTGTGTTTGATCCTGAGAAAGTTCATAGGGATTTTCAGTGGTGCGGGCCGCGAGTCTGGCAAGAGACAATGGGTAGTCGTTCGGATGGGACGAAAAACCGAGGTCCCTTGTACACATTGGCGTGCACATAAAAGATCCTCTAGCAGTTGGAATTCGATATAAGAGTAGGCCATTGCGCCGCTGTCCGACCTAATTTTGCCCTAATAGCAAACTGTACGGCTTATGCCCGTCTTCATTAGCCCTGTCGGGACAGAGCAGTAGGACGTTAAACCCTATTTCATTTTATTTCTTTCGAATGTGTTAATTGCCGTTTCATATCAATTGAATCCATTTTCCCAAAGCATTATTTCCACATGTGTAATATCATCGATCGAGATATGGTCGCGTACATTACTGAGGCTGAAAACCCTTCAATCAAAGGAGTGTAAATATATACAGAATGTTTGCGATTACCTCATCATTTTTACACTTACACTAGAATATTTGATACAACTTGTTTATATTACAAGTTTCAAATGGCCTTTTAAACAAGAGAGATTTTTATCCCCATAAAATTTATGTTCCGCTGTCTTTTAAAATCAACAAATAATGTAACACGACGCCGATCCATTCATGTAAATTGTACAGTTTGAGAGTATATTAAAGATAAAACATGTAAAACGTAAATAAATACATACAATGCCAGGTTCTTATTTCCAATGATATTTCAATATATCGTGTTAAAAAAAACCCGACTTATCTTTAAAACTTATTCATTCTGTCTAAAGAGTCATTCATTATCACCGAATTCTCCCTGAACAATCTGTAAACAGATATTCCATTTATTTCTGGTATTTTAACCCGTGGTCCCAAAAATTTTGTTTTTGTGGTAAGAAAATAATATATTTAACCTGTCCTGTGTTTTTCATACACACGATATATTCTAATCAATCATTTTCACATTCCATTTGGTTTCTGCAATGCTCCGTGAATGCAAAAATGTTCAATGACCATTCGACGCATTAAAATTCAAAAGTTGGGTACGAATTCGAAATCTGCTGACAATATTAAGAAACGAATGTTATACTTTGTAATCAATTATGTTTGGTGGAATACATGAAATTGAACATAGTCGTTTATACCGACTTTTATTATTAAATGATTTTGTCGTTTGGGAATCAGAAATTACTAACTACTCCTGCATTGTCTAGTAAAAACCACCGAAAGACACAACAGGATTTTAAAATGTTCATTCACGGCAATATTACGTCACCAATAATGATTGAAATGACCAAATATTATGGAAAATACTGAGTTAGAGCTTTGGCTCCTTTAACAAAGTTTGAACGGCGACCTTTTAATTTGTTGTATTTCGATTAATCCTAACAATGCCTGCTACAAATTACTTCTATACCATCGATTCATCAATAACACTGCAAGAACCCCAAATCGGTACATTTTCGATAAATATTTATTTTCGAATCCAATAAAGTTTGCAGGCTAAATGTAGTGACAATACTTTTATATTTTCAAAATTCGAATTTACACACAGTACTAATTGTGTATAATGGATTACAAAGACAACAACCGTAAGAACCCCCGTATCTTCATAGTCTATGAAAAAAAATTATTTAGGTGAAATGCAACGAGGTTTATTAAATTGGGGATTTTGCTAATTAGTTACATCAGATATGTTTGAAATCTACACATATTTACCAGACGAATAACATTTTACGAGGGTTTCACGTGATTTATATCTAACCCAGCGCCTAGACTTTCTATAGCTGAGTTGATAGGTTTTTTTTTTGAATACTGAAAAGGAAATCCTAGAGAGCGTGTCACCACTTGGATGGCCGAATGGTTAGTGCGTGCGCGTTGTATCATAAGGGTATCATTGAGTCACCTGGCGTGGTTGTCGATTCCCCGCTTGGAACAAGGAGTAGGGTGGCTTGTGCAACCACGAGGGTTTTCTCTAGGGCCTCCGGTTTCCTCCCGCTGCTAAATTTGCCTACGCGCAAGCAAATTATTGAAATAAAATTGAACCATATGTTAGCCGTGGAATGGCCTAACCATTTCTCTGTCTCTCCATTAATGAAATAACATAGACAAAAATAAAATTCAATCATCGATGTGCTGTTCAAGTGCGCTAACAAATTATTGAAACAAAATTGAATGGACGTTAACTCCCCCCCCCCTCTCTCTCTTCTAAAACAAATATTTCGTGGTTACGATTTCCATGATCGCTATCGGCCTATTTACTGTATCATCGCTATTGATGGCAGCTCTGTCAACACGTGTGTGTTTTATTTGAATATATCGTGTATCTATTGGCTATAAATACATGCACGTGACGATACCCAATACTCCTTTGATATCCATCAATATAGCGGATACGGGGATAGTATACTCTCCGACCAAACTGCCCACATGCTTTCTGGCTTGTCTTTGGAGATACATCACCCTATCTCGACGCGAATCAAAACGCTTTATTGTCTTTGAACAGTATTGAAAAATATCCGACAATCCTTTTCAATTGTCTGCGAATAGCCGTATTCTTTTCTCCCTTGTTTATCTGTCTTCTGTGGTGCTATTTAGAAAAACAGTATCAGCTTTCTGTTGAGCAACTAAGTTCTGACTCGGCTCTCTTTATTAAAGCCAATCACTCAATTAGGCAGCATTCAGTATCACGTCTGTCTGTATTGACTTTGTTGTCGGAGAAGTGAAAATACGGGGTCTTTCCTTTCACAAATGTTGAAAGGTTATCGTTGTATTTGATACAAAAGAACAAGAAAATTGAGACAATTGAAGGGAAATCGTAGTTAAACAATATGGGAGGGCTGAATGACAAATTTTTAGGAGTGAACTTTGCTATTTTATCAAAAGTACAAATTCGTTTTATTTGCAGGAAACGGAATTCATTTTGATAGACATCGTGTCTTGACGATTTATTACTCAAAGACTAATAGCCAACCCAACAAGTGTCTCAGACTTGTAACAATTTTAATTCTGGTCATTTAATATTCCCCGATACTTGTTTTTGAACACAAGTTATAATTATTACTTACAACGCCCCATAATTCAAAGTTTCCTTTGTGACACATTCTGATTCAGGAATCAGACAGAAGTTTCTATATTCGACAGAGCAACATCAACTAGCCCCTCCTTTTATAATTGACATATTATGTTGCCCGTTTTCACAGTAATGAGGTATTATATGTAGTAATATAGGGTTAGTATTAGGTCTCAATAATGGTGTAGTATATATGGTGGTATTGACATCAGTTGCTTTTATTCAAATTGGATAGTTTAAGACGGAGGTATAATTCATAAACCACATAACCATTCATTATAAATCACATAGCCATACAAAAAAATCACATAGCCATTCATTATAAACCACATAGCCATACAAACAAATCACATAGCCATTCATTAGAAACCACATAGCCATACAAAAAAAAATCACATAACCATTCATTATAAATCACATAGCCATACAAAAAAAATCACATAGCCATTCATTATAAACCATATAGCCATACAAAAAAATCACATAACCATTCATTATAAATCACATAGCCATACAAAAAAAATCACATCACCATTATAAATCACATAGCCATACATTATAAATCACAGTGTGATACATTATAAATCACACAGCGACACATATATGTCACAGAGCAATACAATATAATATACTATTCAAAAAAAGTAGGGGATATTTGATTTTGGGGGCATAATACTAAAATATGCAAATGACTACGAAAAAAGTCACTATAGAACCTAACAGAAGAAACATTTCCAGTTACATGTGACGCCCAAACGCACCAATAGCTACCGCATGGAATGCAGGTGATGCTTGGGACCATCATGGGGGTCCAACCCAAGATTTACACGACTCTGACTTTGAATGTTACAGTCATTGTGGCATTGAATTCCAGGGTGGAAACATCAGTTTAATTGTTTTAGTGACCAGAAAACAAATTTTGATATGCGTCGGCTTACCCAAAATGAAAGGTTACGTGCCCTTGGCATGCTACAGATCGGCACAACACAGGCGGTTGTGGCGCGGACGATGAATGTTTCTCAGTCTGTCATAAGCAGGCTATGGTCCAGATACCGTGATACACAATCTGTACAGGACAGACCACGCTCAGGTCGACCAAGGGCGACAACTCAAGCCCAGGATCGATTTATCCGTACCTTGGCCTTGAGAAATCGTGTCATCACAGCAAATCAGATCAGCGCTCGTCTTCAAACAGACACTGGTGTGAGAGTGAGTGGCCAGACGATTCGGAATCGACTGCATAGGGGTCACCTTCGCGCCCGACGTCCTCGCGTGATCCCTTGTTTGAGACATCATCACATTCAGGCAAGACGTCGTTGGTGTAGGGATCGTCAACACTGGGATAATCGACGCTGGAGCAATGAGATGTTTTCAGATGAGTCAAGGTTCACTGTTGATTTTTTGGACAGACGTAGGAGGGTGTGGCGTCGTCGAAACGAGCACTTCCAAGGCGTTAACGTCATCAGACATGATCGATTTGGGGATGGTTCTGTTATGGTGTGGGGAGGCATCACTGTTGCTGGAAGAACGGCTTTACATGTTGTTGCAGGGCGTGTTACAGGCCAGTACTCCCGCTACAACATCTTGGCAGTCCATGTTGTGCCGTTCGCACGACGTCATGGCCGCCGTTTCATCTTCCAGGATGACAACGCAAGATGTCACAGGGCCAGGATCGTTACAGGTTACCTCCAACAACAGAACATCGCCACATTACCTTGGCCAGCACTGAGTCCCGACCTCTCCCCCATCGAGCATGTCTGGGACATGCTTGGACAGAGGTTACGTCAACGTCAACAACGTCCTGCCAATGTCCAAGAACTTGCTGCTGCGTTGCAACAGGAATGGGACAATCTGGACCAAAATGACCTTAGACGTCTCATTAGGAGTATGCCACGTCGGATCAATGCTTGTTTGGCAAACAGAGGAGGATTTACCCGTTACTGACTTTGTTGTGATGCTGTGGTAACTTTGCTGTTTGACCCCGGGTATCATTTTACCCCCTAATGGTCAGTCTGTGCCTTACTTAGTCCAACGATCATTTGGAATAAATCGATGAATGTGAACTTCATTTCAATTTGTCATTTGTTTCTTCGTCAGTTTCATTAGGTGACTTTAATAACACTTAAAAATCAAATATCCCCTACTTTTTTTGAATAGTATATAATCCACCGAGCGATAAGTTTTAAACCACGTAGAGATAAGTAACAAACCACGTAGAGATGCATTATAAATCCGAGTGTGATGCCTTATAAATCACAGATTGATACGTAATAAATCACAAAGAGATGCATTATCATTCAGAGAGTGATACGTTATAATTCACAGATTGATACATAATAAATCACAAAGGGATAAGTTATAATTCACAGAGTGATACGTTATAATTCACAGATTGATACGTAATAAATCACAAAGGGATAAGTTATAATTCACAGAGTGATACGTTATAATTCACAGATTGATACGTAATAAATCACAAAGGGATAAGTTATAATTCACAGAGTGATACGTTATAAATCACAGAGGAACATATTATAAACACATAGGGATACGTTATAAACTAGACATGTGTACAGCACAAATCATAGAGCTGGCCTATGATTTAGCAATGATCTCTGTGTTAAAATTATATTTGGAATGTATTTAACCAGTTCTATCACATATGTAATTATGACTGGCACCAATATTTTAAGGGTGGGTGGTGGTCGGGTGATTTATCGTGTGGTCGTTAGATCTTAAGCTTTGTCATACATGAAATAAAATTTAACGGGGTTTAATTAACGCCCAACTGTTCTGCCCCGAATGGACAAATAAAGTCGGGCATAAGCTATGCAGTGTGCTATGAGAGAAATCTTGCCCGAACAGTGGAATTATATCGAATTCCAACTTCCAAGGGATATTTTACGTGTACACCAACGTGTACACGGGACCTCTGTCTTTTTCCCCATCCGAACTACTATGCGTTGTCTCTTGCCTGGCCTTAAATATCCTGCATCACTGACAAGGAAGAAACCAGTCCGCAAAATCTTGACAAACTTCCTCGGCCAATGCAGTGATGGAACACTCGACCTCCAGGCTAGCGAACCAGTGTTTTACCCACTTAGCCACCGTGGCTCTCTTACGCCCTTAAAACTGTTCTATTCAAATGGATCGAGTAGTTGTATTCGGGTGAGTAATGAAATAGATCGTGCATGTGATCAGGTCTTTGATAGAAATGGGGGCAAGGTGGTTAGGTCGGTAGACGCTGGTTCTCTAGCCTGAGTGTCGGGTGTTCGATCCCTGCATTGGCCGAGAAAGTTCACCCCTTGTTAGTGATGCAGGATGGAGGGCCCGATAGTTGGAATTCAATATAAGAGTAGGCGATAGTGCCGCTGCCCGGGCAAAATTTCCCTGGCAGTACACTGTATGGTGTATATGCCGGTCTTCATTAGCCCAGTTCGGAGTGGAACGGTAGGAAGTTAACCTCATTTCAGTTTGGTGTAAGACGAGTAATTATTTCTCAATCAACAAAGAGTTCAACGTATCCAATAGTGAATCAGAATTCTTGAGACGATAGTAATCTTGTGGGATCCCTAAAATTAATGTTCATTAAAAGATGGACTGAAATGGATGCGGCATGAGATGAACCAATGTATCAATATCTGAGTTGTATGAAGTAATAAGTGGTTTGAAACAGTATTAACCTTCTAGCAGTTATCTCCCTTTAATAACGTCTGACACCTCGCACCACTGGTTATCACTGTGAGTTTGACAGACCCGATTACCCCCCTCCCCCTCAATCCCAACTCTCCACCACATGGAGTTGATGTTGGTGTCTAGCGGAATATTGCTCTATGTGTTTGTAGTGTTTACACTTACTATTAACACAGGGTCAACACCTAAACCTTCCCGATTGTCTGTCATTTCTTACATCTAATGTTTCCTGCAACTGATAAAGACCCCTACGCGCAAGCGAATTATTGAAATAAAATTGAAACCATACGTTAGTCTCAAAATGACCTAGTTTGTGTCGAGTGGACGTTAAACCCATTCTCTCTCTCTCTCTCTCTCTCTCTCTCTCTCTCTCTCTCTCTCTCTCTCTCTCTCTCTCTCTCTCTCTCTCTCTCTCTCTCTCTCTCTCTCTCTTACATCTAATAAGAAGGGAACTATCACTGTCTCGTTAGAATCGTTCACAGTCTTAACCAAACTTTGCCGGAAGGGCGGGGGTGGGGGTAGCGTCCATTCGACACAACCTAGGGACTAACATATGGTTCAATTTTATTTCAATTGTTCGATTGCGTGTAGGGGACTTAAGCCGCGTTCGCGAAAAACCGCGTTCGCGTTCGTGTTCGCGCTCTGTATAATCGCTTCTTTAAGGGGCGTTTATACTGAGGGCGAACGCGAACGCGGCTTTTCGTCCTGAAAAGTTTTAGTTATTTTTAGAGGCCCCGTTCACCCGAACCCGAACAAATATTGGTTTGCGCGAACGACCGCCTTGATTGCCCCCCCCCCCCCGAGCGAATTTTTCAGAAGTTCGCGCGAACTTTTTCCCAATGAACCAATCAGCGGGCACTTCCCATGACATCATTTCCACGAATAGAAACCGCTAAGCCTGATCGTTCCCACTAGTGTGCAATATTAACAGTCTACTTGTAAAAGCAGAATGGCCGAAGAATTGTTCATTGAAATCGATATACTGTAGGAATTTTTCCGGGTGAAAACATAGTTCTTCTACGAGGTGATTGTGTTCTCCAAACTCACTTCTTCTCTGTAAAATTTCATGTGTGATATTCGCCTCTTTCTCTTCCTTCGTTGTTTTATGTACAAATACAGTGCCAAGCTTTCATCTGTGTCTGATTCCACCTGAGCCATGATAGCAAAAGACAAAATTTACCTCTCACAGCTAGAAAAAGACAAGCCATCACGAAAGCCGTCAACGGTTAACCGCGTTCGGGTTCGCGCCCTATTTGAACGGCGAAACTGCTCAAAAGTCGCGTTCGCATTCGAGTTCGCGATGGACGCGTTTGAGTTAGCACTCTGTATAAACAGGGCTTAATGAGAACAGGCGTATAGTGAGAAATTTGTCCCGAACAGCAATTCCTAATGTCGAGAGGTCTTTTACAAGCAGGATAAAGTGTACACTGGACTTTCCATTTTCGTTTTATTCGAACTGAGCACGTGCTGTTTTGTTGAAATATATGACTGTTTACGTTATGTTACGTAGTTAGTTTGGGGTGTAGCTCAGTAACATTAGTGAAGGGATCTTGCACGTTCTCACAGTATATTCTGGGGGATCTAAAAATAATATACAGTTCCAAATAAATCACAAATGCTGATGAAGGTTAAACGTTTATTATACGACTGGCACAGTAAGAATACTGACCGTATGTCTTCTGTCGTATATAAAGCAAACCTTATCATCAGTTTAGAAGTTTACTTGGAACTAAATCAAACATGTTCAGGTGATTATAGATAAATTTAAAAGATTAACCCTTTGAACAAGAGATAGTTGTAAGACTCTTTAAACATCACAATAGGTAAAGTTAACCCTTCAAGTTTGATAACTTGTGTACCATAGGTGATACACATAGACTATATTATGTAAAATAATATGACATATTGAAATCTGGTCAAGTTGTAAGATAACAATAAAGACGCGAGAGATTTCCCCCTGCCATATTAATTTTAAAACAATTATTTTGAAAAACAAAAATATCTATACTATATCAGAACCACTAGACGTTGTACATGGCGTAAGGCCATCGTCATTATGTTCAATCAGAGAACACTGTCCAACCTCGTGGGTTTTCTCCGGGTCCTCCGGTTTCCTCCCACTGCTAAAGACCCCTACGCGCAAGCGAATTATTGAAATAAAATTAAACCATATGTTAGTCCCGAAATAACCTAGTTTTTGTCGAGTGGACGTTAAACCCCATTTCTCTTTGACCTCTGGTCGCATAGTTAGCACGTGCGCGCTGCATCATAAAGCCTGTGGTTGAGTCAACTGGCGTGGTTTCGAATCCCCGGTTGTACGTGACAAGGAGTAGGGTCGCCTATCCAATCTCATGGCATAAAAACGTGATCCATGTAACTGATAATATGATATTGTTCATAATGACCTATGTCGACATGACACAGAGACGTGCTCCCCGACTTACCCAAATACAACAGCAACGTCCATAAATAACCCCCGTCTTACACAGAGATCGCTATAGATTACGATAATAAAATGTTTCATAAATCATTATTGCCGGTCAAATGCGAAGATTTATTACTTTTCAAACATGTAATATCATTTCACAGTTACAAGGCAACGTACCTATTGATGTTAAACTGTTGCCTTTAGGCCATGAGTCATTTTGTTTGTAGGGAGGGAGGTGGGGTCTAACGCAATGTACATATTGATGTTGAACTGTTGCATTTAAGTCGTAAGTCATTTGTTGGGAATACAAAGTGCATGCAGTGCTTTTTGTGGGGTTTTCGGTGGGTGAGGGCGGGTCCAACGCGTGAGCTTTAGATCATAAGGTCATTCATCGATGAAATTGACATGGATTCGGTTCTTCGCCTTAACATGATAAGGCGTTTGGTCTCTACCTAAACGTCATGGGAAATGTCTTGGATTACTTCCCCGCTGGGATTGCCTAAAAATCAAGATATTAAAAAAAAAACCAAAAAACCCATGTATTATAAAAGTAAAATTTAATAATATATTTTTAAATAATGACTGATCCAATACGTAATGTAAAAAGCAACATTTTTTTTTATTAATAACAAATATTTTAAAAACATGTTTCTATATATAAGTTAACAATTTGACGAAAAAAAATAAAATTCATCAAAGCTATACATATTTTGCGGATGAACACAAAAGGATGCTGTTGTTTGCCACGGACTTGGGAATGTATGAACACACATACACGTTGAGATGGTTAATTTATTCTGGTATATTTCACTATCTGAAATGAAATGGGGTTTAACGTCCTACTGTTCTACTCCTAACCTGGGCTAATGAAGACGGGCATACGCCATACAGTGGGCTATGAGGGAAATTTTGCCCGGGTAGCGGCGCTACGGCCTGCTCTTAAATAGAATGCCAAATGCCCAGGGATCTTTCCCGTGCACGATTTTTCGTCCCATCCAAACCACATGTTGTTTTGGTGGATAACATAAAAAAACATGTTTTTGTGGATAACATAAAAAAAAAATGTTGTGCTTTGCCACCCACCAGGATGAATAACGGAAAATACTTGGGATGTGAAATTAGGAATGGAATACACACATGGAAAAGAGAGAGAGAGAGAAATGGGGTTTAACGTCCACTCGACACAACTAGGTCATTTCGGGACTAACACATGGAAAAGAAATGGGAGTTAACGTTCTGCTTGTCTGAATCAACCGGGCTAAGGAAGACGGGAATATGACATATAGTTTGTGCTATGAGGACATTTTGCTCCGAAAGTGGCGCTATCGGTTACTCTTTGGCAAAGGTCAGAGAGAGAGAGAGAGAGAGAGAGAGAGAGAGAGAGAGAGAGAGAGAGAGAGAGAGAGAGAGAAATGGGGTTTAACGTCCACTCGATACAAACTAGGTCATTACGGGACTAACATATGGTTTAATTTTATTTCAATGTTAATTTACAAGGGGCCGGGAATTTTCGTCTCATCCGAATGACTAGACGTTGTTTCATGTCAGGCTATCCGTCCTGCACCACTGCATGTTACTGAGCAACCGCCTCTCGGAGTAGTCGTGTTTTGCACAGGACAATCGAAAGAAAGTGTTCTGTTTAGAAACGGAAAGGAAATAGATTTGGGACGATGATGGAATGTAACAATTTTAAATTATGAAATAAATAATAAATATAACGGCACACAATAAGTTTATGTTTGCTTATCAGATAAAATTATACTATGTTAGGGGATGAGTGGATGTTAGGGGATGGATGGGTGCATTTTAATATAGTAATGAGTCTGTTTTCAATTGGTCACAAACATGAAATGTAATGATAATGTATACAAGTGTATATATTTGTATTGTATATTAGTAGTGAAATGATTCTAAACTGGGCCAATGAAGACGGGCCACGAAGGAAATTTTGCGGGCAGTGGCGCAACAGCCAACTCTTATATCGAATTCCAATTGCCAAGAGATCTTTTACGTGCACGCCAATGTGCACACGAGATCTCGGTTTTCGTCGAATCCGAATGACTAGACAGCTGTATATTTGTATTGTATATTTAATAATGTCCCGTTAAAGATACGTTATGTTAGAGCTAAATCGGTCTATTACTGGATTTTATTTTGGCTTCATATGTTATATAAATTACTACATGTATTTATACAATTTATCACATTGCAAGCATATAATCACCTCACTAGACTATCGGATGCTGCGATTGTCATTTAATGGTTTAATTTAAAAATAGATACGCCAGGTTTGGGTCTCGATTAACGAGAAACGTTGATACGATAATAAATAATCTATGCAAAAATTTCAAGCAGTGATAACGTCATTCAGAATAAAGTAATCTAAATTAAGGATCAGCGCTTTCCTTAAATCTTACATAATGAGAGAGAGAAATGGTCACCGGGATTCAAAACCACCAGTTGACCCAATGACAGGCTTTATGATACAGCACGTATGTGCTTACCATTCGACCCCCCTCCCTGTACTGCATGCAAAGATCCACAAATAAAATGATATGTTTGTGATAAATTACAACTGTAATGATATGTTTGTTAATTGCTACAATTAAGTTGATATTTTTGCTATGAAAAGTACAATTTCATTGTTATGTTTGTGATGACACGTACAATTTAATTGTTATGTTTGTTATAAAGGTACAATTTAATTGCTATGTTTGTGGTAAAGGTACAATTTAATTGCTTTTTTGTTATAAAAAGTATAGTTTAAATGCTACTTCTGTTATAAAAAGTACAATTTAATTGCTTTTTTGTTATAAAAAGTACAATTTAATTGCTATTTCTGTTATAAAAAGTACAATTTAAATGCTATGTTTGCGATAAAGTGGACAATTTAAATGCTATGTTTGTGATAAAACGTACAATTTGAATGCTATGTTTAGTGATAAAAAGGCACAATACTTGTGTGGTCTGTAAATTGTAATGGAAGAACTGGAATGTGGCTTAATGAAATATTTGGTATACTTTCAAACATATTGTTGGGGGGGGGGGATCCAAATGACTAAAGACAGTCTAGACTTACAAAAGAAATGCAATCTAATGGTGTTTAACGTCTTACTATGCTAATAAAGACGGGAGGGGAGGGGGGTAAAAAAAGACACGTTGTTACCCCAGCCCCCAAAATAAATATATAAAGCACAAAAATAATTATTAAATTATTATAAATATGGAAAATACGTATGGCACAAAAATTCCAGACCTGCAATTTTCTTTGATTCTACGCCCAATTTAAAAGGGTGCATGAAAATGTGACTAACATTGAAAAACCTTTCATAATTTACTCTGTCTTCGTCCCACAGATATGACCCCGGTAACATTACAAGTTCTTCGTTCTCGACAAGACCCACTAACAGAGTTGCCAGAGCAATTTCCAAAAATATTTTGTGCTTTGCAAAGAGATCGCCAAAAAATACGAACTCACTAAATATCCTTTGAGGCAGATACACGATGTCTTCAAACCCAAAACATAATCCAGTGTCGGATTTGCTAATCACTTGTAACCGTCTTTCAAAATTGCCAAAGCTGTTATTTACTGCGGTAGAGGTTTTTGAAAGATCAATAAGCTCTTTCCACGCTGCATTTACAGCCCTTTGACCCCACGGCTGTCGCCAGTTGTACCAATTATGACTCTGGTCACGATGTAAGGTGTAAACTTGATGGATCCAGGGTCGATCTTTTGGTAGCTCATCGGTATTCCACGTGTTTAGCAAAACGTCATCACTTAACATTAATATTCCCGAAACATTGTAACCCATTTTAATGGCGGATGAAACGCACTGGTAGACGTAATATCCAGCACTAACGTCTTCCTCTATGAACGTAAGACTGTAATTCAAGTGATTGGTGGCTGTGAGAAACAGTTCTTTGGAATCGCCACAATAAGCCATGGTTGAATATTTAAGACTGTACATGTTATGGATCCACTTAACATATTTATAAAAAGGATGATTGAAAACCACGAGAAGGAGAACATCGTCGACAACCCGACGTTTGTAACGATCTGATTTAGCAGTGTATATTGACGCATCTTCGCAAATTGATTCCAAAAAGTCTCTTTTCTTATCCATTAAAGTTGGAGAGTGGGCAACTTTGGATGAGTATGTTAACTGGACACGATCGCTTTCGACGCTAGTATAGGGACTGGATCCTGTACCAATATTGTTCCGTGAGGGTGCAACGTAATTTAAATGATGCAAATCCTTAAGCCACGAATGCAAAACTTCTAAACTGATTTTAGTGAATATTTCCATGTTTTTAGACAATTCCTCCATACAGTTTGTCAATCCCAGGTTTTGTTGACACGTCCAAGAAAGAAAAAACTGAGAAC
Source organism: Patella ulyssiponensis (assembly GCA_963678685.1). NCBI lineage: Eukaryota > Metazoa > Mollusca > Gastropoda > Patellidae > Patella > Patella ulyssiponensis. The sequence goes on from OY783228.1 coordinate 79,279,937, forward strand.
AGACTGAAGCGTGTGGAAGATCTCTGAGTTCATGTTGGCGGTAACCTTGATGCCGAGAAGGATGCACTATGTACGTGCCACCAATTTCCCAAAGCAACCTTTGCTGCCATTGGTTGTGACACATGGCATCGATGCTGGAGGCATCCGAGAATGACACTGCCGACCAGAAAGATGTCTTATGGTAAATTCGTGATCTAGGCACAAACTGCAATAATGTTCCAGATGATGCCATAATTGGTGGAGCTTCGTGGTCAAAAGATTGAAACGTCACATTATTTACCAAGGACTTTTCATAGTTTACATATGGAATCACCGTCTGAATAGTCAACGCAACGTCTTCCGCAATCTCATACGTAAAACTTTTATAGTTACTAGATGTGTAGGTAAAATGGTCAAGGGGATTAAATACTGAGATATTCTTCAGCAGCATATACCACTTCCGGTCTAAGTCTATATTTTGAAGAATGTTGACATCCTCTTTATCCATATCACAGATAATATCCGCTCCTTGGGATACAGCATATAAAAACGCTACGTTTTTGCGTGGGGGTAGATTTTCTGGTGTACTGATATATTTTACGGAATCGAAATTCAACCTCCTCTGATCTCGTCTACCGTGAAATATGCATCTGGTTTTCCTGAAACGAAAAATAATATGCATAAATCCTATCCTTCTCAATAGGCCTAACACAATATAATTTGGCTTTTTACATAAAATTGGACCTTTCGGACTGTAAATGTATGCTCCGTAACATTTAAACGTATGCCCCGTAATCATTTAAATGTATGCTCCCTTAACATTTAAAAGTATGATCCCTGAGTATTTAAAGAAAATTAGTTGGACAAACAAACCTGCTAAACACGACGCATGCGTACAAAAATGGAATGAAGTGAAATGGGGTTTAACGTCCTACTGTTCACTTCCTACTAGGTTAGGGCAGTACACCGAACAAAAGCAATTGGTCCTGTCCTCGTCCCAAATTTGCCTCCAGAGTATTCCGACTGATTTTCAATTGAATCATAACATTCTTAAATCCGTGTTGTGGCAAAATCCGTTTACTTCTTTTTTACAATAAACCGCTCCCGATGCCCCCTCCCCACCTTCTTCGATGACTGGCCATACATAGTTGCAGTCTTGAGAGGCGTTTTGGGGCGGGGTGGATGGCCGTATGGTTAGCACTTGCGCGCTGCATCATAAGGTCTGTAATTTAGTCAACTGGCGTGGTTTCCATTCACCGGTGGCACAGCTAAGGAGTAGGGTCGCCTGTCCAATCTCATCGGTTTTCTCCGGGCTCTCCGGTTTCCTCCCACTGCTAAACACCGGTACGCGTAAGTGAATTGAACCGTGTCTTAGTCGAGAAATGACCTAGTTTGTGCCGAGTGGGCGTTAAACCCCATTTCTACCCCCCCCCCTCTCTCTCTTGATAAAGTGTTGTATTCAGAATAAGTCTTTCCATAATGCAGCGTACAGCCAAGTTTATCATTATTTCTAAATTTAGCCCACATCGACATTTGTCCAGGTATAGTTATCAGATATTTGAAATGAAGAGACAGGACTGCCGGTCGGTATCATCAGGTATGTCCCAATGTCGTGAACAATGTGCTTTATTTGCCATGGACAATAATTAGTCTGCGATTTCACTTATTATCAAATTTATGATGTCATAATTTTCTACGTACCCCCATAGAAACCTGTATACGTCATCACCTATTATTACAACACGCCATCTTGTATCTTGGCAGAATTTGACAATACTGGAATCCGGAGGTGACAAAACCACAATTATCACCCATATTCTTTTTGGTTCTGTGTAATTAAAATCTTGAAATGTTTCTTCTTGTGTTGGTTTTATTTTCAAGCTAGAATGAATATCAGAATATATTTCATTGGATGGCAACCTACATTTAGGACGTATAGGCTAGTAAAGCGAGCTTAGCATGTCATATGAAATTGGTTTAATATCTTACTATACCAGCAGACATACGCCACCAAGTGAGAGAGAGAGAAATATAGAGAGAGAGGAGAGGGAGAGAGAGAGAGGGAGAGAGGGGGGAAATGACACAAACTCGGTCATTTCGGGACTGACATATATTTCAATAATTCGCTTGCCCTTAGGAGTCTTTAGCAGTGGAAGGAAACGGGACGGCCCGGAGAAAACCCACAAGGTTGGACAGGTGACCCTACTCCTTGTCACGTACAAACGGGGATTCGAAATAAAATAAAACCATGTGTTAGTCTTCCCCGGTCTCTCTCTCTCTCTCTCTCTCTCTCTCCCTCTCACACACACACATATCTCACCTCATGTTGAAAGGTTTCAGCAGGGGTATCCATGTAGACCTGTCCTGACGTGGTGGTTCGTTTACAATGATAACAATAATTAAACAACATGCTAATAAACACAGCAAAGCAAGTCGACGCCTGTTTGATTTAGATAACATTTTTTCCTTCGGGAACCTGAAAAAAAAAAATTAAAAACATCATTCTATATGATTTATGGTTTTATAATTTTTTCTATCGTCAGAGACCTGAAAATAAATTAAAAACATCAATCTATACATTTTATGGTTTTGTACCTTTTTTGAAAACAAGAGTAAAGGGCTGAAATTTTAATGTGTTTCAAGCAGCTGTTTGAATGTCTCCGTGACTAACGTTACAGTATCTCGGTTAAGGGAAATGTTTTCAACTTTTTCACCTTTTTTGGACCAAGAAATCCTGCAAGTGTACAATTGGAAAAATTACCCGTGCATATGGTACCGCCAAGAACTGTTACAACGTGGTAATGCAAGATGACATGGCCTTTAAGGTCATGCCCATCACAGTTTTGCCGATTACGTCACATCCAATTGTTACGTAAGCAGGTGTTCCTTAAAGGGACAATAACACTCTTGCTGGCTTGGTAGCTCTAGAAAATAAATAACAGTCTTATTCTAAGTACTAGATGTTTATTTGTCCTACCTGTTGTGTCAATTATCCATTTCATCATATTTTACTTGTTCAGAGGGTTCGAAAATATTTTAAAATCCAAGTCACATTTGAAAAGGTTTACGTTAACCTTTTCAAATCATGTAGTTGAATTTTTCCAATTCTTTAAATTCGGCGTGTTAAGATGAAATTTGTATCATCAATTAATTTGAATATTGTAAAATAATACAATTTGTTGGCCAGAATAAAGATTAGGACATATTATTCAATTACAACAAGAGTGTTATTGGGGCTTTAAAGAGTACAGGAACACAGTTAACATGTATGAAGAATTTAATATCCAGGCTATTTATACTAAACTTGGTTACCATGTGTATATAAACTTGTATACGATACCACCCTTGGTGTTGAAGTGGACGTAAAACTCCAGGAACGAACGAGCACGAACCATGTGTATAAACTAATTAATCGTATAGAATAAGGTATGATTATCCATGAAAAGTATTAAACAGCTAACCCAGACAATACGTCATTGATAACTGATATCTCAGGGATTAAGTAGTTATAGTTTAGCTAATTACTAATCCTATTCAGTCTAAGAGAGAGAGAGAGAGAGAGAGAGAGAGAGAGAGAGAGAGAGGGAGAGAGAGAGAGAGAGAGAGATGTGATTTAACGTCAACTCAACACAAACTAAGTCATTTCGGGACTAACATATGATTTCATTTTATTTCTTTAGCAGTGGGAAGAAACCGGAATACCCGGAGAAAACCCACGAGGTAGGACAGGTGACCCTACTCCTTGCCACGTGCAAGCGGAGATTTATGTAAATCAGTAAGTGGCCACTTTAACACTTACACCTTAAAACCTTTTTCATCAGACTCACTTTTAAAAGCCGGGAAATTACGATTGGATCTATTTACCAAGGCCATCTGCAGATTTCCTAAAGGTCACGTGATGTAAACAGGGCTAGCGCTACCTAGATTTAAGGCTTGCCCTAACCCTAACCCACAGTCCTCCAAAACAGTCATAAGCCTCAACTCTGTTTACCTCTCGTGGTCTTGAAGAAATCTGCAGGTCCTCCAACTTCCTCTTCCCACAGGAAAGACCACTACGCATGCGTTATGTCTAATATAAAAGAATAAGACAATTTTTCTGCGATATCACCATCGTTGAACGAGGACGTTAAAACACCAATAGAAGAATAAAAGTGGGGTAATCCTATATCATACGGAACAGAAATGAAATTGGATTTAACGTCCTACTGTTCTGCTCCAACAGTGTGCTATGCGGGAAATTTTGCCCGGGCAGTGGCCTCTTCCACCTACTCGTCATCGTATTCCAACTGAAAATGGATCTTTTACGTGCACATCAATGTGTACACTGGACCTCGGTTTTCCATTCCACCAGAACTACCAGACAATTGTCCTTGTTAAACCACTGACAAGGGGAAACCGCGCCAGAAAAACCCGAGGAACTTTCTTCACTTCTTGGCCAACACCGGAAGCTAACCCACGACCTCCAGACAGGCGCACCAGCGTCTTACTCACTTACCAACCGTGACTCCCAGTCGGACAAGATGCTGTTCATCCGTCCTACACCACTAAAAAATCCCGAGGTACATTGTCCGGACTTCCTGATGACTGTAGCAATATAGTCGTGGTGACATTAGACAAGGAATGGGGAGATAAGATATAGTTTGATGTTTCTAAACATATTCACATATATGCAGGTGTGTTCTGATATCAACTAACGTTTGATAGTCATATTGTTAGATAAAAAAGGGTATAGAACCATAACATATACTGGCTATATCTTTCAACAAAATACATGTGGGTCGAGATATTCCTATTGCATCATTTGGCTTAATTTAACCAATCATTGCGTCGACTATAAAACAATCTATATTGTAACTTTAAGACAGACTTCGATTAGATTCCAGAGGGTTACCATCTAAGAGTCCTAGGCACCGCGAGGTGTCTAGGCTGAGAAGAGTTTAGTTAGCATTGACTGTAATTGTATGTACTATGCTTGTATGTATACCTATGCTACATAAAAGGTAAAAACAAACTGTTGCATTGTTATAACTGAAGAAGACAAACGTCTTAAGAAACCAGTAAGAAGTAAACACAACGTGAAGGAGAAGAAAAGACGAGCAGAGATAAATCCTAGACGATCACAAGGCTAACGGTAATATGTAGCAAAAACAAGATGCATGGGTCATACGTAGGATGTGGCGACCGGACCTACAAGACACGCTCTCCGCGTCAGACAAAAAGGCTCATGGTGCTACATGACATGAAATGGCATGTGGTTTAACGTCCTACTGTTCTGCTCCGATCAGGCTAATGAAGACGGGCATACGCCACACAGTGTGCTATGAGGGAAATTTTGCCCGGGCAGCGGCGCCACGGCCTACTCTTATATCGAATTCCAACTGCCCAGGGATCTTTTACGTGCATGCCAATGTGTACACGGGACCTCGGTTTTTCGTGGACTTCCTGATTGATGAGCCAGCAGTTTCTCACTGAGTCACTACTGCTCTGACTTACGAAAAGAATGCAGCCTGGGTGTGTGTATTAATTAAATGAAGATATCGGTCTATTTCAGTAATTAATATAATAGGTGTCGATCAATCAAAGTAGTCAATTAATTAAGTTTTCAATCATGAGAAGATTACACTTCAAATAACATGTCAAATAACATATGGTTTCATTTTATTTCAATAATTCGCTTGCGCGTAGGGGTCTTTAGCAGTGGGAGGAAACCGGAGTGCCCGGAGGAAACCCACGAGGTTGAGAAGGCGCCCCTATCTCCATGCCACATACGCTCACACCAGGGATCGAAACGACAGCCGTAAGCCAGAGGTGACCGGCCAGCTAGAGGTCGAAGCGCGGCACTCTAAACCACCAGCTATAGGTCACCCCCCCCCCCGCGTTATGGGAGACCGTATGGCTTAACGTTATACATGTACATGTAGATCATAAGATCTATCTTTGGGTGGGGTTACACTTGTACGTGACGAGGAATTGGGTCGCCTGCCCAATCTCGTGGGTTTTCTTCGGTTTCCTCCCACTTCTAAAGACCAATAAATGAACCATGTGTTAGTCCCCGAAATAAATTTAGTTTGTGTCGAGTGGACTTGAAACCCCATCTCTCCCTCCTCTCTCTCTCTCTCTCTCTCTCTCTCTCTCTCTCTCTCTCTCACACTCTCTGGGTAGCTGTGTACGTGTCAGAATATAGTCTAACCTTTCATATCAATTTGACTCCATTCAACCGCGATAAGAGATAACTAGACGACTGCTTTATCGTATTTTGCCACCCGAATATGTCTTATTGAAATTTATATATTTATTACGTAGTATATATCCATTATAGATACCGAATACCGGGCATTCTCGTATTTTAGCCCTGGGCTTAATTTCGAATTTTACCATGTCTGTGATGAACCATTTCTTCGAAAAGTATAATGTACACCAATTCGACGTGACTCCATCAATGTCAACACATGTGGTTTGAAAATTTAAAAGGGAAGCCGCCCTACAATAAATTCAAATTCGAAATTTAAACTCGTTATTGAGCCCATGGCTTAATAACGGGGAGTCTTAAATACGAGAATTCCTGGTATATATAGGGACTTTCTCTGTCTATAAATAACAAGTCTATACACTATACTGGCATGGAACTAAATACAAAAACAATTGGGTAGGTTTCTAATAGGCTTATCGTTAGTAAAATGTAACAAAAGAACTGGGTTAAACATACATTATGCAAGAGCTTGCATGCCTTTCTTTCGGCCTGGGGGGTTGGGATGGCCTAGTGGTCTAGAGTGCCGCGCTTCGACCTCTAGCTGGCCGGTCACCTCTGGCTTGCGGCTGTGGTTTCGAGCCCTGGTGTGAGCGTATGTGGCATGGAGATAGGGGCGCCGTCTCAACCTTGTGGGTTTCCTCCGGGCACTCCGGTATCCTCTCACTGCTAAAGACCCCTACGCGCAAGCGAATTATTGAAATAAAATTAAAAAACATATGTTAGTCCCGAAATGACCTAGTTGTGTCGAGTGGACGTTAAACCCCATTTCTCTCTCTCTCTCTCTCTTTGGGCCTGAAATATTTTCTAGATTATCAATTAGACATTAATTAACTTATCAACTCACGGTGTCAACGCTGTAATGTTTATTGGATCACGTTCCAATTTGCTGTTCGACTTCCATTCATAATTAAATCAAAAAATGGATAATGGAGACTATGTTTTTATCCTGTCCACTTAGGTAATGATGATCGAGGCTAGTCCCAATATTCAGTCGCTAAAATCTCGGTTCATAGTGGATCAATCTGACTGAAATTTTAAGTAAATTCACATTACATTGTTTAGTTTTTAACTATTATAGTGAGAACTGCCAACTGGTTATCTAATCTCCCATAATGTATTTTTAATATAGCTTTTAGCTGTTTTGTTCCCAAATGTAAATAAACATCTTTACTAGTTGCCCCCATTACGTAAATTGGTATAATCCTTTAAGCTTAAACCGATTTTTATTATTAGGGCTGGGATTAGGTTTATTAATACATTTAGAGTATTTCTTATAGCGGAGGACTAGTGAGGAAACACTGAACCAGCAGTTCTGCAGCGGATATAATAATATGATTATTTATGTCGAGTTAAAAAATAAAGACGGAGAATGGGTGAAAACAAGTCCAAACAACTATGGTTGTAATGTAATAGCCACAGGTTAATAGAAAATCCCAGTGGTCAGCTTATTTCATGCTCCAGTTGTCCACAGTGGAAAAGTCAATATCTAATGTCGCACGTTCACCCCGGTTCATTTTCATTGTCTTACCTGTGATTATGAGCCTCCAAAAAGCAGTTTTCACCTGAGCACACATTGGTTCTGTATTGTTTATAGTAATCCGCTAATTAACAACATTGTGATCGGTTAATATCTCGTATTACACACCTGAGGACAATACCTCACACGTCAACTGCCGATGTTTTAATGCAATGCCTTCAACACACAACACGGACGGTAGGCTGTACATTATCGACTGTTCACAACCTTGACCTCCACCCAGAAGTATGTAACACGTGACACGACTGTATTTATCACTTGCCCACCAACATCTGTATGGTTTATAGAAATAGTTCCAGTTTTATGGTTTAGTAGTTTGTCATTTTGCTACCCACCCTCCCACCCTATTATCGGGTTTTGAGTCTTCTTCCTCCAGTTTTGCTTCAGGCATTTCTCTCCAGATCTTACATCTGAAGGAAGAAGGTTTAAGTTGAGGAAAGTATACTGTACAAACTAGGTCATCCGGAAAAAATCCCATCATCAGTTTACACTGGCGATACCATGGAAACCAAACAAGTTGACTAGTTTACAGATCGTATGATTATGAACGAACACGTTACACCATTCGATCGAACACCCCCTTCCCGATAGGCCATTATGCCGAGCACAAGCGACATATCCTTAACTTTCTTTATCTAAAGTAAATAGCATTCGTTCTGATTTCAGCATTGAGAACCTCTTTTATCTTTTGTTTACGCAATATTGGGGTAGATCCGATGGGGGGGGGGGGTGCACAGCCACATACAACATTGTAAAACAACACTTTTATGAGAATCCTTTACAAACTAGGTCATCCGGAAAAAAATCCCATCAGTTTACACTGGCGATACCATGGAAACAAAACAAGTTGACTAGTTTACAGATCGTATGATTATGAACGAACACCCCCTTCCCGATATGCCATTATGACGAGCACAAGCGACATATCCTTAACTTTCTTTATCTAAAGTAAATAGCATTCTTTCTTATTTCAGCATTGAGAACCTCTTTTATCTTTTTATCTTTTTATCACGCAATATTGGGGTAGATCCGATGGGGAGGGGGGGGGGGTGCACAGCCACATACAACATTGTAAAACAACACTTTTATGAGAATCCTTTATCACTAGATGGTGGCATTGGATGGGCATTCAAAGCGGTCGATAGCAACATAGACATAAAAAATGTGATATCTCAATTAAAGCGAGAATTTCATATTTTTCAAGAAAGTCAGAACATAATTATTTCTATGTCTTTTGATCAACAGGTTGTCAACTCACTATTATACGATCTAGGCATTATTTCGTACTCTTATAAACTATTTTAACACCGGAAATAATAACACAATTATACCTCCTTTGTTTTTCTACTCCCCTCATGCAATAGCTATCTTGAATTTAAAGTTGAAAAATGACATTTTTGCCAGTTTCTGGTGAATAATATGATTAATAGGATTATTCTTTAACAAGGTTCGACTGTTTATAGATACCATCTATTTTAAGGTTTTATTTTATTACATTTTAAAAATATCAACTTAAAAATATGAAATTACCGCTTTAATGCTCTGCATCAATGAACTTGAATCACAATGTCATCGTAGTAATTTATAATAAAAATTTCTATCTTTAAAAAGCCCAATGCGTATGTATGCCTTATACGTAATTTAGAGATGATGATGACATCGTGCATTGTCAACTGTCAGATATCCCTTTCAGTAAAAATTCCTGAACCCGCCCCTGTACGGGTCGTGAAAGATATTAGCATTATCGTCGCTTTACTTGTTGCTAGAAACGGTTCATTCTCACCCAGCTCAAAACTTAAATAATCATGTTAGCGTGACTAAGGTATATACACATTTATATGACTCACTTGTAAGGCCTATATTTACATATGCGTCAGGAATTTGGGGTATTAATGTACATAAGTGCATTAATAACTTACAAAGTATTAACCTACCTCCATCATCATATACTAGTCAAAAAAAGTAGGGGATATTTGATTTTGGAACGGTTCATTCTCACCCAGCTCAAAACTTAAATAATCATGTTAGCGTGACTAAGGTATATACACATTTATATGACTCTCTTGTAAGGCCTATATTTACATATGCGTCAGGAATTTGGGGTATTAATGTACATAAGTGCATTAATAACTTACAAAGTATTAACCTACCTCCATCATCATATACTAGTCAAAAAAAGTAGGGGATATTTGATTTTGGGGGCATAATACTAAAATATGCAAATGACTACGAAAAAAGTCACTATAGAACCTAACAGAAGAAACATTTCCAGTTACATGTGACCCCCAAACGCACCAATAGCTACCGCATGGAATGCAGGTGATGCTTGGGATCATCATGGGGGTCCAACCCAAGATTTGCACGACTCTGACTTTGAATGTTACAGTCATTGTGGCATTGAATTCCAGGGTGGAAACATCAGTTTAATTGTTTTAGTGACCCGGGGCCGGCTGCTCAAAGCTACATTAACTTTTAACAATCCGTTAACATGGCGTTAACGGATCGTTAACTTTAACGGAGAGAAAGGTTGTTGCTGGAAGCTCCGTTAACTTTAACGTATCGTTAACTTGCCGTTATAGTTAACGGAGGTGTTGGGTTCCGTTATCTGTTTAACGGTGGCATTAGTGGGCTGTAGCATAAGTCATACATGTAGATTACTAGTGTAATTTTCTATAGAACAATCTAGTTTTAGAGGGTTGGGCGATGGGGGGGCTATTCCAATTTCTATATGATAAAATTCTATAGCATTCTGCAGAATTTTGGGGTCTTTAGAAAATAATGGCCCCAAATATTCTGTAGTAAAAATCTCATAATTTTTTATACAGATTTATGCTAAAATTTCTAAAAGAAAAAATAAAGTATTCTATATTTTTTTTCTGTAGTAAATTATCTTTTTGTCTTTAATCAAGTTTTGTGAACAGACTGCACAGTTAGTTATCCCACTGTCTTCAGTTTCTTGTTAATAACTTCTATGAAGTTGTTATATACATGTACATTATATCTACCTTCTCAACCTCGTGGGTTTCCTCCGGGCACTCCTGTTTCCTCCCACTGCTAAAGACCCCTACACGCAAGCGAATTATTGAAATAAAATTAAACCATATGTTAGTCCCGAAATGACCTAGTTTGTGTCAAGTGGACGTTAATCCCCTTTTTTTTCTCTCTCTCTCACACATTATAAATATGTAAATTTAAAATTTAGCCAATGAACAAACAGCCTTCTCCAGGATTAACTTTAATGAATCCGTTAACTAACGGATAATGAAATTGACTTTCCAGCAACAGAAATTTAACAGACCGTTAACAAACGACAGGTTGGCAAATTAACGATCCGTTAGTGGTTAACGGATCGTTAAAATAACTTAGTTTTGAGCAACCGGGCCCAGAAAACAAATTTTGATATGCGTCGGCTTACCCAAAATGAACGGTTACGTGCCCTTGGCATGCTACAGATATCGGCATAACACAGGCGGTTGTGGCGCGGACGATGAATGTTTCTCAGTCTGTCATAAGCAGGCTATGGTCCAGATACCGTGATACACAATCTGTACAGGACAGACCACGCTCAGGTCGACCAAGGGCGACAACTCAAGCCCAGGATCGATTTATCCGTACCTTGGCCTTGAGAAATCGTGTCATCACAGCAAATCAGATCAGCGCTCGTCTTCAAACAGACACTGGTGTGAGAGTGAGTGGCCAGACGATTCGGAATCGACTGCATAGGGGTCACCTTCGCGTCCGACGTCCTCGCGTGATCCCTTGTTTGAGAGATCATCACATTCAGGCAAGACGTCGTTGGTGTAGGGATCGTCAACACTGGGATAATCGACGCTGGAGCAATGTGATGTTTTCCGATGAGTCAAGGTTCACTGTTGATTTTTTGGACAGACGTAGGAGGGTGTGGCGTCGTCGAAACGAGCGCTTCCAAGACGTTAACGTCATCAGACATGATCGATTTGGGGGTGGTTCTGTTATGGTGTGGGGAGGCATCACTGTTGCTGGAAGAACGGCTTTACATGTTGTTGCAGGGCGTGTTACAGGCCAGTACTACCGGGACAACATCTTGGCAGGCCATGTTGTGCCGTTCGCACATCTTCCAGGATGACAACGCAAGATGTCACAGGGCCAGGATCGTTACAGGTTACCTCCAACAACAGAACATCACCACATTACCTTGGCCAGCACTGAGTCCCGACCTCTCCCCCATCGACCATGTCTGGGACATGCTTGGACAGAGGTTACGTCAACGTCAACAACGTCCTGCCAATGTCCAAGAACTTGCTGCTGCGTTGCCACAGGAATGGGAAAATCTAGACCAAAATGACCTTAGACGTCTCATTGGGAGTATGCCACGTCGGATCAATGCTTGTTTGGCAAACAGAGGAGGATTTACCCGTTACTGACTTTGTTGTGATAACTTTGCTGTTTGACCCCGGGTATCATTTTACCCTTATAATGGTCAGTCTGTGCCTTACTTAGTCTAACGATCATTTGGAATAAATCGATGAATGTGAACTTCATTTCATTTTGTCATTTGTTTCTTCGTCAGTTTCATTAGGTGACTTTAATAACACTTAAAAATCAAATATCCCCTACTTTTTTTGAATAGTATATATTGGTTAAACAGTTCACTCTGCTCAGTGATATAAACATACATCAACATACACAACCATAGATTACCTAACTTTATCATATTATATTGTTTCAAATATTTCATTGTATTGCTATGATCCTATATTACACATCACCACATTCTGGCTGCAGAGTAATACTTATACCATCCTTATATCTCAAAATCATAAGAACACCTCGCCCCCCCCCTCACCTTCCAAGTCACTCTCAAAGTCCAAAACCAATATAGAAGTATCATTTAAAACTTCTATAATTCTTGTATATATGTTCTTGTTCTCAGCTAAATTGTTTGTATATATATCGTTTGCGTCTTAAACATTGTTTACATACACATGTACTTAACTTCATCTAATCTCCTTCTCACAATTGATACGCACAGTAAAAACGCAAGAAAAATGGATATAATCGTACTAATACTGTTGTTATATATTTTATTAATTTCTACTCATTTCTTGGTTGGCGAATTCACTACGTCAATTTCAGGTTTCAGTTGATCTTTTTGTGTGTGCGAACTTCAAAATGTAGAACTCTCTCTTTCTCCATTTCCTCTCTGAACTTACTTCTACTTGTCTTATGCGGTGACGTCCATCAGAATCCAGGGCCACGAAACATTAAGATTATTCACTTAAATATACGTAGTCTTGAAAATAAAGTTGACAATCTCCTGGTTGAATTTCAAGATGCTGACATCATCACACTATCAGAAACATGGCTTGGAGTAAACACTAATATGGAAAATCTATCATTGCAAGGGTTTCATTCACCTATTGTTCTAAACAGGGATGACGGTTATGGTGGCGTCTCCATCTACATTAGATCTTCCATACACTTCATTCCAAGACATGATCTTCATGTTAATGGCGTCGAAGCAATCTGGGCAGAAGTTCCTTCTACCGTAAGCCCAACTCTCCGGTGGCACATTGGGCTGCTATAGAAGAAAGCTTTTCTTTAGCCAAGGAAGATAACAAACACTGTATTATTCTTGGTGACTTTAACTACGATACATTACGTTATCCTACTGGTAAGATATTTGATTTGGCCAATAAATTAAACCTACAACAACTCATTGCAAGCCCAACACGTACAACGCCCTACTCATCAAGTCTTCTTGATCTGTGTCTCGTTTCCTCAAATGTTCTTGACGCCGGTTTAAGTGACCACTGCCCAATAGAAATTGAAATATGTAGAGAAAAACCGCATGATCATGCATATTCCCGTACAATCTGGAACTATGAATCTATGGACATTGAAAATATTAATCGGTTTTATAACAATTTTAACTGGAATCAATTATACGTTGAAAAAGACGTACTTCCAAATGTTTTAGTAAACAACATTTCTAATATCATCTCAAAAGGTATTGATTTGTATGTACCACACAAAAAAATCATCGTACGTCCCCAGGATAGCCCTTGGATGAATGGTTATATTCGCCGAATTATTCGTAAGCGTAATCGTCTTCACAAGAAAGCAAAGCGCTCAAATCTTCCAGAAGACTGGGCTAAGTTTAGATATCAGCGAAATCATGTAACTGGCTAGAAGTAAGGAGGGTAAAAACTGAGTTCTATCAACAAATCGATCACGAAATCAATGAAAACAATTTTACTGAAAAGAAATGGTGGAAACTGGTAAAAACAAATATTCTAAATTCTAAGCAGAATAAAAGTCTTATTCCCCCACTTGTAGATGAACAAGGCAAAATATTATATGATGCTATTGATAAAGCAAATGCACTGAATAATTATTTTACTGCGCAATCCAATTTAGAAAACTCAAACGAAGATCCACCATTTATTCCGGCAAATGACTTTGAATTGGAAACCCCGCGTTTCAAGGAATCTGAAATCCGAGATATTATCACATCACTCACAGTAGGTAACGCTTCAGGGCCAGACTGTATTAATCACAAAATCCTTAAATCATGTTGCACCAGTCTGGCAAACCCACTTACAAATCTATTTAACTTCCTATTAGAAAACTCAGTATTTCCAGATCAATGGAAAGAGGCCCATGTTACACCTATATTAAAAAAGGGTACATCATCGTCAATCAACAACTACCGCCCAATATCTCTATTAAGCTGCATTGGTAAAATCTTCGAAAGATGTCTTTACAAATACATATACAACTTTTTTCTCGATCACAAAATACTAACACCACTCCAATCTGGTTTTATTAAGAATGATTCCACAGTTTACCAACTTCTAGACCTATATGACCAAATCTGTAAAGCCCTTGATGAAGGCAAATAAGTGCGATCAGTATATTTCGATATAAGTAAAGCCTTTGACAGGGTTTGGCATCGAGGTCTTCTGTCTAAGCTTCACGCTGTTGGGATCCGTGGAAATATTCATAGGCTTTTAGAGAGTTACTTATCAAATAGACAACAGTGTGTTGTGATCGACGGAGTATCTTCAAATTCGTCAACGATCCATGCAGGAGTACCACAGGGATCAGTACTAGGCCCTCTACTCTTTGTCGCCTACATAAATGATCTTGTGAATGATATAACATCAAACATACGACTTTTTGAAGACGATACGTCGCTCTATCTGGTCATTGAAGACCCCGCTTCATCTCAAAGAATTCTAAATTCGGACCTTTGTACCATTAGCAAATGGGCTTCTACATGGAAAGTCGCTTTTAACCCCAATAAAACCACCAGTATCACTTTCTCCAGAAAACAAAACCCCTCGTTCTGCTCTAAGTGAAGTCTCTTCTCATAAACATTTGGGCGCCTACCTTCAAAAAAACTGCAACTGGACAGATCATGTAAATTACATCACATCCAAAATCTCTAAAACTGTCGACCATTTTCGAAGTTTGAAGTACAGACTCTCCAGACATTCACTCGAAACAATATACAAGTCTTTTATTCTCCCCTTATTTGACTACGCAGATGTCCTATGGAATAATTGTACAGGCCAGGGGACTTTTGAACTTGAGAAACTTCAGCTTGATGCATTGAGAACAGTAACCGGACTTATTCGAGGAACATCACATAAAGTCATATATGCAGAATCTGGATTTATCCCATTAAAAGAGAGACGGCATAGACACAAACTCATTGTATTTTACAAGATGATACACAAACACACGCCCAGCTACCTATCATTACTCGTTTCCCCTAGAGTTGCAGCACTGAATCCACACGCTACACGTAACCAATCACATTACCGAAACATATATGCATCAACAACTACATATAAAATGTCTTTTTTCCCTTCTATGATCTCTTTCTGGAATAACCTCCCCGAAGATGTAAAGCAAAGTTCAACTTTTCAACTTTGCAAGAGTTCAAAGGTCACCTAAACAAAAACGACCAAAGGACCCCTAAACACTACTATCAAGGAGATCAAAGACTCCAAATTATTCACACTAGACTTATATGTCAGAAAGGTGGTCTGAACTACCACAAGTTCTTAATGAATATTTCCGACGATACATCGTGTACATGCGGTCACACAATGGAGGACAGCGAACACTATTTATTATACTGCTCCAACTTTACTAGACAAAGACAAGAAACTATATTACTATTACCATATACACACCGGGAGATTAGAACGTTGTTATATGGAAACAACCTCTTGACGTCTTCAACAAATATAGTAATCTTTACCACAGTTCAGTTATTCATAAACCGATCCAATAGATTTAAGTAAAAATTAAACACAGTACTTACCGTCTACTTATTTTTGATACTTATCGCTTCCAACTGTGTTTGCTTACTGTCTCTTGGTTGATGTAGAGACTGCCTCTACTTACCATCTCTTGATTGATGTTACATATCGTATCCCGATATTTCCTACTTACGGTATCTTGCTGATTATCGTGTCCTACTGGTTTGATTTACAACCTTTTGACAGATGGCCTTTATGGTAGATGATACTTACCGTCTTTTTATTGATAATGCGCGCTGTATCATAAAGTCTTTGAGTGATCAACTGGCGCGGTTTCGATTTCTAGGTTTTACGTGACAAGGAGTGGGGTGAAGTGTCCAACCTCGTGGGTTTTTCTCCGGGTCATCCGGTTTCCCCCAACTGCAAAAAAAGACCCATAAGCGCAAGTTAATGATGGAAATAAAATTGAACCATATGTTAGTTCCGAAATGATCTAGTTTGTGTCGAGTGGACGTTAAACACACATACATGTATATGGTGTAAATCGAGGACTTTGACTGGATCCTCCGAATCGAGGCCTTGATAAATAATGCACGTAGCTGAAAAACACCTTTATTTCTGAACTCTATTACATCAAACGATTATGAAAAGATGTAAATTATACCTCAATTTATATACTTTATGTATATGACTTTTTGCGGAAGAAATGCGGACACACAGGAGTTGGCAATAATTGGGGAGATAAGACTGACCGAGTCCCTTTGCTAGTAATGCCTAACCGAGGACACACACGGTGTAAGTTGAGAATGCCGCCAAATGGGGTCATTTGCTTTATACTATCATATTGTGGACTTGACACTTATTGTTGTCTTTAACCAGTAAATAATTACGCCCTCCCCCTTTGACCACACATAGGACAAAATATAATATAACTGTTTAAAATTGATGTATGGCACAATATCGCGATAAAATATTCATTTATTAATGTGATCAACAGAGGACGCACATTATGTTTTAATACCAATTAATGGGGACTTATTGTACGGTGAACACCAACAACCGAGTACGTTATGACTGTATATTAATAATATAAATTGGCTGGGTTCAACATTCTATATCCGACTTCAGACCCCCTCCCCCTTTGACCACAGGAGAATCCACTTAAATTTTTACATACTATACTGCATTGTTGTATTCTATTTTTATTAACATTTTCTATATACACAGGTGTGATTAGTAACAGAACCTGCATTGTCTTATATTTATCGGATATATTGAAATAAAAACTAGACCTGCGTAGCAGCAATGACGGGTTTCACTGGTACCACGTTACCTTTGAACTTATGTCACTTTCGGTGCCACGTTACCCTTGAACTCATATCATAGAATCAACCAAATCCAGCAATATCAATTCATTTTATACACGTGATCCTGACAAAATTACAGTACTTCCGGTGATAATGAAAATGTTCAATTAGTTTTATGAAATCAGAAATGGCATAAGGCATCACATGGTGAACATTTTTATGCAAAGCGAATAATAATTGCCACATTTATAGACCAAAAACCTTGAAAATGACTTGTGGAAAATCATCTATTTCTCGGCAACCGCACAAGTAAAAAACTATTTTTTTTGTATCTGGTTCGTAATGGTTCAATCGATTTGTTGATTGGAATGAAATAGCATAATTTGAACAACATGACAAATCAGACTCATTTGAAAAATATATCTGTTTTGGAGGCTAAAAATCCAGTTTTTGAAAAATGACGTTACTTCCGGTGATAATGAAAATCGTAATTGGTATAAGGTATCACACAGTGAAAATTTTATGAAAATCGAATAATAATTGACAGTTTTATGAAAATCGAATAATAATTGACAGTTTTATGAACCAAAAACCTTGAAAAGTGACCTGTTCAAAATAGTCTACTTCTCCGCAACTGAACAAGAAAGAAACCATTTTGTGATATCTATCTGATCGTATGGGTTCATTATATTAGTTGTTTGGAATCAAATATCAAAATTTTAAACACATAACAAATACGACTCATTTTAATAAATTATTCGTTTCGAGGGCTATTAATACAGTTTTTGCCCAAATTACGTCATTTCCGGTGACATTGAACATGTGAATTGGATTGACCTAGTTATAATTGACATTACGTATCAAATCGTGTCACTTTTATTAAAATCCAATAATAATTGACTCTTTTACAGGCTAAATAGCGTAAAAAGTGACTTCTGCAAAATTGCCCATTTCTCGGTAACTGCTCATATTACAAACTAATTTTCTCGTATATTCTGTTCATATGGATGATTGCTAAGAATTTATGAACGTTGCAAATAAATATTTTTAAGTATGAAATACCTGAATGGTTTATGAATAGACCATTTTTACACCCTTTTTTTTTACCTTAAAATCGAAATGACTCGAAACTGAAATACCTGAATAGTTTGTGAATAATATTTGCTTTCAAAAAGTGGTACCGAACTGTCAAAATTGTAGTTTTTGCTAAATTTACGTTACTTCCGTTTCGGAAAAGCAACTTTACCGGGAACAAAGAAAAAACGACATTTTAGACCACGGAGCATATGAACTTTGTTTTATATAAATCGAACAATAAATAATTAATCTAGGACCGGAAAACTGAATTAGCCAATGGGGGCCAAGGAAAAAATACGCTGACAAAAAATGTTGCCATTTTTGGTCAAATCAGATAACTCTTTAACCCCTGGTAAAATACCACATAAAAATATTCATTAATAAAAATTTTTTTGTAAAATTTTAAATTTTCAAAATTTGCCGCGCCTAATATCTCTGAAGATTCGTCGAAAATAAAAAAAATCTAAAGAACTGTAGCTATGTGCCTTGTCTTAGGCTATGTCAAAATGTATCAAATAATACAATCCGACTATTATTGATAATGTTACAGCAAAATTTCGAAAAACGACAACTTCGGTGATTTCGGACATTTCACATTGTCGCAGAACGCCAGAAATAGTTTTAAATTTAAGTTAAACCCACTTTCACAGTAAAATCGAAGACATCGAATCGGTCCGTCAAGTAGTTTCTGAGATATGCCCCGATGTAAAAATAATAATAATAATAATAAGAAGAAGAATAATCCGAACAAAAACAATAGTGTTTCACGCAAGCTACGCCGTATGAAATCCTAATAAACCAAGATCACAACTTGGAATATTAATCAAGCTAGTCCTACATTTATAAAGGCCCATGTTTTCGAACAGTGTCTAAATCTATGTTTTGGTCTAATCAATAACATTGTGTTTGAGAACGGTGTTTCTCAAATTGGGGTCCACAGGGATCAGTGAGGGAGAAAAAAGACATCCAAGTAAATTAGAGTACGAAGTTTTGGGTATTGTTAGATTTTTTAGTATTAGGACAGTGAATTTCAGTAGTTATCCATCACATTTACCAGAAGCGACCTAGTTGAGCTCACAATGGTCAGGTGAGGGGGTGTAACTGTCTTCACTGCAATAGCAAATGCTCTCGGTTTAACATCGGAATTTATCATTATTTGTATGAACTTGCAATATTTAAAGGGAACATCCTAGATTTGAACAGGCTTAGAAACAAAAGTGTACGTATGAAATTTGAGCTCCAAAATATTGAAAAAAGGATGTTTTTAATTTCTCTAAAAATTTCAGTTTAAAAACGCTTATCCGGATACGTAACCCTTTTAAGAGTTCGATTCAATATTTTTCGTTGGGTGACCTGATAACCTATTGCTGTTCCTATAGAGATCTATACAGTGATTGACCCACGTGCTGTACTTGCTAACGAAAGGTACATTTCACCCACACGTTTCCAGATAAAGACTGACGGGTTTTAAGTTGTTTGAAAACGTGTCACGTATATTGAGTTAGTTGCTCGGGCCAACGATAGAGGATTCTAAGGACTTTTCACAAAATATAGCAGTTTAATTCTCCAAAATATAATTGAGATTGGCCCTTCAAATAAGACTCCTGACGTAGGTCGGAAACCTGGAAGATGAAAATGTAATTATCATTTTTAATAAAGTTGGTCGCAGCGCCCCCTTGGCATGTCATTATATAGGCATGAATTGTGTCTGTTTGATGTTTCTATGGAATTTAATTAGCCGTTTAGATACAAATAAGTTCCAATTACATACAATTTCATGAGATATATTGAATATAATGTCGTTTATTATATAAAAACATGAACAGTATATGAACTTCATTATTTTTCATTTGCTGCATTTATTTGTTGGCAATATTGTGTGAACATATGAAACTGCACCAAGGAATGTAACAAACTCTTTTAATGCAATGAATATCATTTTAGTCGACTTTGCCTTGTGTTTTTCCCCTACATAATCGCTTGAAAGTGTCACCAAATATAGGAGAATGTGGTTCGACTGAACCCCATTCCTTTTGAAAAATCATGTATCCATCGCTGTGAACAGCCTGGTCCTGGACAAAATTCCTCGTTCCAACAACATGGCAATTTAAAAAATTACCTACGTTTTGGAACTCCAGACAAACGTGGCAAAATTATGCCAAAAATTTTAACACGCCTTTGTCACGTTTGGACAAAAATGCCGAACGAGGCATTTTGAGGTGGTTTTTTGTGATGCCTCCCCGCCCGTTTTTCACTGACAATGCAAGCATTGAAACTTTTCGTAGTTCTACCGTGGCCTCCCGATGCCATAGTAGCTCCCGTGGGACATCGGGAAACCTCTTCCCGACAGCTCCCGTGACTCAATTTTTATCTTAGTACATCCGCCAGGCAAATTGCCTGGTGGTACCCACGCATTATATTATACAATTGTAACTGGCTTAATACGCCTTAACAAGTGTCACAACTTGAAATTGTGCACCATGTTTGAACGGATATCACCCTTGGTTACTATAAAAATAAAATAAAACCAAGTACGAACAATCCAAACCATTAAACAGAATTCGAAGTCCTAAAAAAACGTTATAGGCAAAATAGTGTAATCAGCAAATGGACTGCTCCCCGTGTACAAAATACACGACAAACAGTGGTAACAGGTGTCCGGAAGAGTAAGCTTACCCTGCCTGGCGCCACACCCGCCATAGCTGCATCCAAACTATTAGGCAAAATGTCGATAAAATAGCGTGATTGGCCAATGAACTATCGGTATGCAAAATGCACGTGATGAACTGTGTTAACTATGTAGTGGACATATAATCAGTGAGATAGTATTAGTATACGTGTCAATTAAATATATCTAGAATAATAACCGAGAGAGACACGTTATATTTACCAATCAAGTCAACATGACGGCCATAAAACTTTTTAAAGGTTTTTATAAGTTTAGTGCGCACGTATCCTTGTAGTTGAAGCTTAGATGACAAATGCCTCGATCTACTTAAAAAATCAGAATAAAAGGAACAAGCTCTCGCGTACCGAATTAGCTGAGACACAAACACTCCATAAGCTGGTGATATTGGAATGTTACTACTAATAAATGGAAAGTTAACAATCGGAAAGTCAAAGTCATCACGTTTATCGTACAATTTAACACTCAGTTTATGGCAATTGTCAAAATCGAGACGCAGATCCAAGTAGGAAGCGTAATTGTCACTGTCAGTGGTGTTTTTAATTTCCAGCTCATCAGGATATATGAATTCGACATAATCACTAAATTTTGGATTATTAAGTGATAAAACGTCATCGATATATCGATAAGTGAAATTAAAATTTCTGACCAATCGTTTATTTGTTTTAACGAGCGCTTGGATGTAATCGGCTTCGTACGAATAGAGAAATAAATCAGCAAGCAACGGTGCACAGTTGGTGCCCATGGGGATACCTACCACTTGCTGATATATTTCCCCTCCAAATTCAACAAAGATGTTATCAATTAAAAAATCCAACATCTGAATTATCTTGATGGCGGTGAATTTGTTTTTGGAATCACTGTGATTCTTAACGAAATACGTGGATTTGTAATTAACAACTAAATATTGATATCTAGCAGTTCCCGATTTAGATGAAAAGACACTGTGAATGATGTCTTTCAACCTGGCTTTTAATTTACTATGGGGAATTATAGTATACAAAGTAGAAAAGTCAAACGTTTGAATGGATGAGACTGAAGCAAGCGATCTAGATTGCAAACCATCAAGTAATTCTTTGGAATTTTTTAATATCCACATTTGATTTATACCACTACGAGAGTATATTTTGTCACAGTATTTTTGAATACCCTCTTTAACTGCCGTTAGTATAGATGTCAATACTTTTGAAAGTGGTTTCGTTGAACAACGGGATGAACCTGCTATAAAACGTTGCTTGTAGGGATTTTTATGTAGTTTAGGTATCCAATATAACAAGGGCAAATCTGTATAGGTATCTCCACATGGAGTACCAAATGAAGTAAGTACAGATCTGTGATTGGATATAATTTCATCCTTACTAAGAGTAGATCGTTTATATGTAGCACTATCGATTGATTTCCCGAAATAAGGTTCTTTCAACAGACAGTCATAATAATATCGTTTACATATAAACACTATGTTATTGGACGCTTTGTCAGCCGGAACAATGACATATTTGTCATGCAAGGCATTGAGGTTTTCAACAATGTTAACATCATTGAAAATAGACTTAGGCCTAGTGTCAACTGACAAACGTTGCATATATATTCTTCGTTTAAGTAAACGACTGATAGATTTAGTCCAATCTGAGAGAGTATCAGATATAACATCTTCCTTTTTGGCCCATGATCTAGCGTAGTCCTCTACAGCATCCATAATAAGTCTGAAATTCTGATCCCATGAAAATGGTTGCGGTTCCCGGTATTTGGGTCCTTTGGACAAAATTTCACGTAGCTTATCATTCTGGACTATGTTCAAATCACCAGTGACCACATGTCCAGCTGGTTGGTAAAGGAAGGACGAAGTAGAGCAAGAACATGGAAGAGGGTTATCATATAAGTCCTTAGCATTGATGTCAGATAATGCGTTTCTGTAATTAAATATTTTGGATGCAATGGGTTTCGTATAAGTATAAGAAATCCTAGGAACAGTAACATTTTTGAAATACGGCGGGATGTGTGCTGTGA
Source organism: Patella ulyssiponensis (assembly GCA_963678685.1). NCBI lineage: Eukaryota > Metazoa > Mollusca > Gastropoda > Patellidae > Patella > Patella ulyssiponensis. The sequence goes on from OY783228.1 coordinate 79,303,035, forward strand.
CTTGCTTATGGTGTAATATTTGGCTTAACCCGATAGCATCAATGCCTTTGTTAGCAAATTTCAATTTTAGAAATGAACTGTTGGTGGTGTTAGCTGCATCGGGCTCAGCTGCAATGTCAAGACGACGATGGGCAATGTCAAGAACAATTGATACAACCCTGTATTCAGTGGATGCAGGATCAGTATAATTTGAATCCAAACATTCAGATTTAAGTAATTTCAAAATAGTAAGTGGAATAGAATATAATTTAGTACGGATATGGTGTGGCCCTAGAGGTTCTTGAATAATTTCCAAAAGGGCATCTAGTGATATAATGCTGAGTTTAGGCGGTGTGTAGCGACGATGTTGATTGCAGGTCAACTCACCTGTACATATCACCCTCGATTAAAGACACAAGAATTTCTGGCTGTGTATGTATAACCAAACTTGTTAATTAACTTACTCATGGGGACCCAGATCTATATTGCCATGGCAATTAAGAAAACTGTGAATATTGATAATAGATTATTAACTGTAACACATACTTATACTACGGAAGGAAGTCACGGTGGATAAGTGGGTAAGACGCTGGCTCGTTATCCTGGAGGTCGGTTGTTTGATCCCTGCATTTGCCGATAAAGTTGACAAATAATTCGTGTTTTCAATATAGTAGACTTTGGAGACCCCGCGAAATAATTATTATATCCCAATTTGAAAATCGCCCAAGAACCGATTTCATGACGTCGATTTCAACCGTACCAAATAACCTTTATTCTACTATAGGTAGGGTTATCCGGACAAATATGGGCTTAAACCTCTAGCCTATTATAACAGGCTGAAACAAAACAGGCCAGTTTAAAAAGCACAACAAAAGTTTGAACAGGAGATTATAGACAATTAAGTTAATAGCGTGTGTCTAGAGATGAATAAAAGACATTGTTTGTTTAACCTTAATATTGAAGGGTTCAACCAAGAATTTGTAGTTTTCTATTGAGTCCTACACTGTGTCATCAAAAGAGACATTCACGACAGCTTTAGTGTCTGTGTGGGGTTTAACGTCCACTCGACACAAACTAGGTCATTTTGGGACTAACATGGTTTAAAGTTTACGTCAATAATTCGCTTGCGCGTAGGGGTCTTTAGAAGTGGGAGGAAACCGGTGTGCCCGGAGGAAACCCACGAGGTTGAGAAGACGCCCTTATCTCCATGCCGCATACGCTCACACCAGGGATCGAAACCACAGCCGCAAGCCAGAGGTGACCGGCCAACTAGAGGTCGAAGCGCGGCACTCTAGACCACTAGGCCATCCCAATCCCCCTATTTTGATGGGGGGTTGGATGGCCAAATGGTTAGCGTGCGCGCGCTGTATCATACGACCTGCCATTGAGTCAACTGGCGTGGTTTCGAATCCCCGGCTGTACGTGGCAAGGAGTAGGGTCGCCTGTCAACCTAGTGGGTTTTCTCCGGGTACTCCGGTTTCCTCCCACTGCTAAAAACCCCTACGCACAAGCGAATTATTGAAATAAAATTAAAACCATGTGTTAGTCCTGAAATGACCTAGTTTGTGTCGAGTGGACGTTAAACACCATTTCTATCTCTTTCTCCCCTTTGAAACTACTCCTGTTTAGCCCATTCCTAAAAGAGGGGGGGAAAGATAGGATTTTTAAAACGTGTTGCAAATTTCTGCATTACTTTAATCATCAGTACAAATACGCTATGTAAAATGACATTCATCCAGGGCCGTATGTTTGATTTTAAAATTGGGGAATGTAGCAATATAGTCGTGGTGACATTGTTTTTAAAGATTGTAGACAAGGAATGAGGAGATAAGATATAGTTTTATGTTTCTAACATATTCACATATAGACAGGTGTGTACTGAAATCAACTAACATTTGATTGACATATTGTTATATAAAAAAGGGTTATAGAAACAAAACATAGCTGGTTCTATATGTCAACAACATGATAACAGATATCTCATGCGCAATTTCTAGAGTAAATTTCCATAACCATATAAGGGTGGGTTTTGACGTCATTGGGCTCAGTTAACCAATCTCTCTAATTATTTACATGTTTTGGACATTCAATTATCTAATTGGTCAAACATGATGTAAATAATTAGAGAGATTGGTTAATTGAGCCCAATGACGTGAAAACCCACCCTTATATGGTTATGGAAATTTACTCTAGAAATTGCGCATGAGATATCTGTTATGTTGTTGACATATAGAACCAGCTATGTTTTGTTTCTATAACCCTTTTTTATATAACAATATGTCAATCAAATGTTAGTTGATTTCAGTACACACCTGCCTATATGTGAATATGTTAGAAACATAAAACTATATCTTATCTCCTCATTCCTTGTCTATAATCTTTAAAAACAATGTCACCACGACTATATTGCTACAGGGTGCGACAGAGTGTTGGGGCGCCATAACCTCCACGTAAGTGATGTAAGAAAGTTTGGATCAGGGCGCCCTTAAAACTGACCGACTGATCAGTACCCTAAGAGCATCACTTCGTGGTCATAATCAATGGATCCCCCAATATGTGACGCCCATGTGTTAAATAGGCGCCCTGAATACAATGCAACTAAAGGAGGCTCATGAAATTGTACAGTCTTGTAGTTTATTCATCCCTTGATTGTGTGAAATAGAAACACTTTTGCCACCAAAGCTGGTTTGAATACTGTTTGCTGCGAAGTGAACGTACCATTTTCTTCGCGCCTAGTTTGCGATATTTTAGTAGGTTTATGGTAATGTGGTAGTGTATATTTGTGTATATTTGTATTTATTGTATATTGAGTATTTGTTGTATTATTGTCCCTTTAATACAATTGTTATTTATAGTACATTTGGTGTTTGTTGTATTGTCCCTTTAATAGTACATCTTTAAGCTGGTCTCTTTTCAATAGCAAGTATAAAATCAACTCACTTTTAACTCACTAAATTAATCACATCTCAGCTTCTTTTTCAAACATCACTTCCATCTTAACTTTGTTACAAGACGGAGCACATAATATCACTTGGTAAGTTTTATATTTATTTGACTGACTTTAATATTTCATCTATTTAATTTGGTAATATAATTAGTATATATTTTATATAAGGTTATTAGTATATTTCTATAGTATTCCTATAATTATATTCTCATTTCTAGAGTATCATACTTAGTTGAATATAATTATTCATATTATTAATTTCAGTCCAGTATTCTATATGGTAAATCTTGTAGAAATAATAAGTAGTGTTAAACTCCTATTTTATAGGGTATGTATTTGTATGTATTTATTATTTGAGAGTCTATTGTATTGTAATTTTATAAATCCCTTTTCGTTCCTTTGTCTTTGTTTGAAACCAATGATTTCCCGCCATTATTTTAAATATGTATATGTTATCTATTACTATTCCTGTTCTTTATACATTTCTTTATGTATTTCAGAGTTTTATATAATATCCGCATATAAGAATCTGAACCTTCGACCTGATGTTTTGTTCACCTCTGAATAGAAACCCTGCTACAGTAATATAAGGGTAACAATTATTAGTGATATGTATAAATATATAGGTTTTATTTACGCGATATATGTTTGTTAATTTCATTTCCAATCCGGGTGAGAGATTCCGTCCGGTGTGTTTCGTCACAGTCAGAGAAAAAATTACTCCATCTTTTGGTAACTATGCATTGTGACATCACATATTTGTGGTAACTATGCTTGACGTCATAAATTAGTATGCACCAAAGCCGTATATAGATAAAGTTGCGACAACTGTGAAGCCAGAAAATTCACGTGACGTCATGAAAATATGACGTTATGATCAAAGCCGTATATAATATAGATAAAGTTGCGACATAGAACTGTACTAGAAAGGAAGTCCGACTGGTGGTTTATGTTATTTATAGCATGCGCGAAGTCACAGAACCTAAGTTACTTCCGCTTAAACAAAACCCTGAAGAAATGCGTGTTGAGTCCTGTGAGCTTCGGAATAAAATAAGAAAAAAACATCGTCTGCACAACTTCCAATTAAAAAGATATATCCGAAATTAATGTTTAACCATGTGTAAGTTATTTTGTATCAATACGATTAGTTGTCAGTACATGTTTCGTTCGTATAAAAATTAAAAGGATACTACGGTACCCAGCCGACACAGGCCTACAACAATAACACATAAAAAGTATGATAAGTTATTGAATAATCATTTTCAGTGAGAATGCGTCCAGGACGCATTCTATTGTAATATAAAACCTCAATTTGTTTCTATTCGATATAATAATATTTCGTCAAACGTAATAAAAACTATGCAGCTAGTCTAGAATCTACAATTTTCTAATTATATAGGCCTGTATACATGTAGGCCTATAGTCATGTTTTATCTTTACTTTATGCCTACGGGTTTTTTTTGGTGTATCAATATTCATTACTTCAAGGTGTCTTCATAGCCCCCCCCCCCCCTCAAAAAAAGTAAGTTAATAGCTAAAATTTCCCTTTTAGTTTTAGATTGTAAGAAAAACTGTTTTGATAATTAGATATACCGTATACGTCTTTACGTGTATAAATAAATAAAAAATCTGTCTTTATCAATTAAAGATGTAGGAAAAATCAAATAATATCCTAAGGAAATTTTCTATAAAATTTAGACTTTAATGAATGGTCTCAGCATTTTGTCAAATTCAAATGTGCTATCAGTATTTTAAAACAATATGTTTGCACACTGAAATTTCAAGGTAAACTTTTAAAAAATATCATTTGAATGGATGTTCTGTTTCTAAGCCCTCATTTAATATTGAAAACATTATATGTGTAGGTGAAAAATACCGATCGATATCAAGTACAGCACATAGGCCATTCACTGTATTATAGACCTTAGGGAATCGATTTTCAGGTCACCCAACGAAAAAAAAATGACCCGAAATTTTAAAAGCGTTACGTGTCCGGATAAGCAACTTAGCCATTCTTAGTCAAAACAACTCAATTTTTTGAGTTCAAATTTTGAGACAAGGTATATACACCATTGCTCTATATTTTTACGTTGAAATTTCATAGGTACCCAGACCTTTATTTTTCCGACTATGTTCAAATTAGGATAATTCTTTTAAATATTGGTCGTATTGACATTATAAAATTTGCATGAATGTAAATCTAAATGTCAGATAGTGTCATGTTTTTTTCCATTCTTACACCATATTTATTTAATGATACATAATTATTGGATCTGAAAACTGTCTGTTAGGATTATGTTGAAAATATTATTATTAATACCCCTTTAAACTCCTCAATTTCTTTATGAAAATGTTAATACCCGTTACCCTGTACTTTCTTTCTTTTGTAGGCCTCTGAATATAAGATAAGCTCTTCACTGCTACAACCTTCCATAAATAATAAAGTGTGAAAAATACTTTGTCAGTAATTTCGGAAGAGGGCCTGGCAAGGACATTGTCTATTCGATTCGTTGGAGTACATGTAAAAGAATCCTTGACAATTTTCGAAATAAGAGTAGGTAATTAATTAGTCTGCTGTCTGGACAAAATTTACTTCATAGCACACTGTATGACAAACACTTGTCATTATTTGCCAAACCATGCAGAAAAATAGGAGATAACCCTCCATCTGTTAAAATATGCAGCCTCTATCGTGTTCAGAAAAAACTGATCCTCTATTGCTATTCAGAGGTTTTCAGGTTATTTTTTTTTAATGTCTGTAATTGTTAAAATAAATAAAGGGGTTCTTTTTTTATGTATCTTATTGTTGTTGAAATATTTGTTAGTAATATTCTTCTAACAAGAAAAGACCCCTGTACATATGTACTTCAAAATTGGGGGGTTGGGATAGTATAGAGTGCTGCGCATCAACCTCTTCTGGCCGGTCACCTCTGGCTTGCTGTTGTGGTTTCGATCCCTGGTGTGAGCGTATGTGGCTTCGAGATAGGGGCGCCTTCTCAAATTCATGGTTTACTCCCACACGAAAGACACCTGCGCGTGCGCTTTGATAATAACAATGCAAAATAAGACTTGTCTACTATCACCTTCGGTGGAAGTTGTCGTTTAACTCTTAAGAACAACAGTTAAAAATTGAAGAAGCATGGACAGGAAGATGCTGTCCGGGCAAAATTCTCCTTCCTTGGATTTTGCAAATAGTCATAGAATAAAGACTACCATATGCTATCGTAACGAAATACTGAAGGATTGCATGTGTTGACAAGATAATGTTAAAACCCAATTCCATATAGTTCAAAATTGAAGAAGCATGGACAGACAGATGCTGTCCAGGCAAAACTCTCCTTCCTTTTTTTCCATTGAATATTGTTTTGAAGAATCAGTTTGTTTACAAAATTATGATGCCAATGTGTACCAATGAGCTTGTGTTTTTTGTCCCATCTAAACAACTAGACACTGTTCTTTACCATGTTGTCCCTCCTACACTACCGACTTGGAGAAACCATGCTGCAAAATGCTGGAGAACTTTATTGAATAACACCAGCATACATAATCCTTATATATTCAGATTGGTATTTTTTTTCTTTGGAAAAAATTATAATGAATCAATTTGAATTAAAAAGATCAAGTATGAAGACAATGATTCTAATATCAAGATTTTTATTTTTGCTCCGAAAATATTTTAAGTGCATCTTTTCTTTTGTGTGAAAATAGATTTGAAGAATGAGTTTGGTTACAAAAATACACATGATATTTACATCCTTAAATAATGGACCCAAAACAAAAAAGTAGTTTTATTTTTACAAGAAATTCTGTAGATCGATAAAATATAAAAAATTATTTAAAAACGAAAATATTTTAAGTGCATCTTTTTTTTTCTCTGTGAAAATAAATTTAAAGAATCAGCTTGGTTACAAAAATACACATGATATTTACACAGGACCCAAAACAAAACAATTCAAGAAAATCTGTAGATCGATAAAATATAAAAAATGAAGTAAAAAAAATACAGTATTCATGTTATTATTAACTTCATAAATATAGGAAAGTTGTCTCAAAATTTCCAGTCGCTATTTCAAAATTATTACAAAATAATAACAAAAACATCAAATATCAGTTCACGCATAGGCTTTGCAATCTACTGCTATATGGCCCATAGTATGGGATCTATATTTAAGTACTTTTTAAAAATATAAATACCGAAGTAAAAAATACGGTCTTCGTGTTATTATTAGCTTCATAAATATAGGAACGTTGTCTCAAAATTTCCAGTCGCTATCTCAATTACAATTATTACAAAATAATAACATTAATATCAGCTCACACGACTCCGCTTCATTATAAACAATAGCAAAGCCTTCGACCGGAAGTAACTTAGGTTCTGTTGACTTCGCGCATGCGATGAACAACATAATTCATCGTCCAATGACAGATACTGCAGGGTCAGTTATCCATATTGTATACGATCTATGGTTGCGACAACTGTGAAGCCAGAAATTTCGTATGACGTCATGAAAATATGACGTCAAGTGTAAAAAGACGCCATTTTGGGTCCCAAGTCATTGCACCTCACTATCCGACAGGGATATGAAATGTTGATAGATATGCTATATAATTCCGCGAAAAAGAGTCTATATGCGATAAAACATACATTTAAAACGAAAAGTATAGATGAACTTACTATCATTATTAATTATTATACACCACAAAAAGAGTACATTATTTTTATATAGCCGAATTTATAAAAAAAAATGAAGTAAAATATTTCCCAGATAAAAGAGCTATCAAATATATTTAACTTGCATACGCTTTTACAAATCAGATTTTTTTGGGCAGACGGTTAAAGTGAAAAACCAAAATATATATAATAATTTGGGAGATAAACCATTTTTCCTTCTAGCCGGCAAAATTAGCGTTTGAAATTGCGCGAATTTTTGGTCTGGAGCCATTCCTGATTGTGTGTCAGCTTTCGGTCATCAATCATTAATCATCAATTTTTCAAAAATCAAAATTTCTTTAAATTGACTGATGGATAATAAAACATTTGAAATTAGTGCAACTTATAATCAGTGTAATTTAAATAAAAGGTGCCTAGCGGCACTCTGCTCTATGTCTATGCGCGACATGTGTTTGTCTAATACAGTGGCTCTCAACCTTTTTTTGCCAACGGCACACCTTAGAACACATGAAAAAATAACGGCACACCTGGCTAAATATATAGGAAAAATGTTTGAATTTTGCAATATAAAAACTTGGCAAGTCACAGGCGGCATACAACCGTACACACAGATTACTCATAGACACATCGAATGACTCAAACTAAATAAATAAAAACACAATTAGGATCGTGTGTTTTTTCGCGGCACACTTAGGAAGATTTTGTGGCACACTGGTTGAGAACCACTGGTCTAATATATACGGTAAACAAATTTAACAGATACAAATACATGTTATTCCACAGGTTGGCCTAGACAATGAAGGGGACGCAGTTAGTTTTGAGTTTGTCAGACTCTTTTGGGTGTTTGCCCCCCCCCCACCATTTCCAATGAAAAGAATGATGTTGTTCTGATGCTCAACCAGTAGGCCCTATCAAAGACATATCAGATTTGTTACAAATTGTCTCGAGTTTGTTCCACACATCCCAACATTCATCGGCTTTTTGTGCCATCTATAAAAGCATACATCCCTATTAAATGTGAAACAAGAATATTCAAAGGCTAAAAGGAACAGCAGAAGTACACCTTAATGTCGACAAATACGTCAGACTTTATAAAATAAGATATTTTTATGATATGATCTAACCGAAAGCGAAAGGTACATACATGTATATGCAATGTAGATTATTTATATCTACATTCAAGTTTAACCATCTGTGTACATATTTTTAAATTTTCGTCGAGCTGAATAAAGTATATGAATTATTGACAAAAAGCATTTATGTGTAGTTAACAGTGTGTACCTAGAATTTTCTACAACAAATCTATTGTATCCATATATTTTAAGCGAGTTAACAATATATTCATTCAGAGAAACTATGTCATTTCAGGATTAACATATCGTAAAATTTATATTCATTTGACGATCGACCTCCTATTTATAAAACTACAGTGTAAACCTAAGAGACTCTATCTGAACTCCAGGGTACATCATGTTTTACAGACTACAGGGTAGTAGATTATGGATTGGAGACTGTCTGAACTACAGGATACATCTAACTTAGGGGGGTACACCGTGGTTTAGAGACTCTATCCGAACTACTGTATTCTTTTGCAATATTTTTTATGATAAATTGTATTCCGTAAAATATGGTGGCTGATTGTATGGAAGCGTATTTGGGTCACTACTTATTGAGATGATATCCCAACATATCGACTAAAAATATGTCAACTTTATGAGTTATATTACAAGAAATCGACTTAATAAAGTTGACTTGACGCATTAAATTCACCCTATGCCGACATGAACTATGTCGATATGTTTACATCATGTCAATAGTCGATTTAACTCTAAACCGATATGTCAGATTTTATTGCATAATATATAGACTTGATAATATTGGCCACAGACCACTAATGATTTCCTCATTAACTTTTATGTTAATTCTCGTCTCTTAGACCGGCTCTAACTTTTCCCCAAATTTTTGTTGTGTATAACGCTTTCTGCCACATATGAAACAAAATATGTGGCAAACTCTTTTCCAAAAGTATGTATGAGGTTCACCATGAAAAATTTGAGATACACAGGCTTGAAGTAGAGACAAGTAAACATGAAATTTTCGGTCTTACGTTTCAACGCAACAAACCTCTCAACGCATGTATCCTTCCGCCTCAAAATCATGAATATTCACCAAAACCTGGCATAAAATGTATTTTCAAACGCCTTTTTTTGATTTTACACCACAAAGGCAAAAGGGGTAAAGGGAAAGGGAGAGAAAGGCCAAAAATAACTATCGTCCTATGACTTGGAAATATTTGGTTAGATGTGTCGTATATAAGGGTAAAACTTCAGGTATCACCAAAAGGCCTTTGTTATATGCTTCCCATATGTTCCGAAAACCTACCGGTGAAAGAAAAAGAAAAATCAAAGAATAATTGCCAAAATGATGACCCTTTAAGTACACATGCTGCTTTATGTACATCGATGCATCTCAGGTCCATGGGTCTTTTGGGCTAAAATCTTTCTTGTTAAAGGTAGTATTTGAGTTCTGTGAAAAAATGGGACAGGATATAAACAAATTACACAGAAAACACTCAAAATTTTTTTTTCTTCTTCTACGAAATTTACATGTTGCATATTTAAATAACCAGCGACTTCCAGGCAGGATACGCAACATTTTGCAAGTGATGGATAGAAAACAGGATAAACCAAAAGCGATGGGTGTAGAATCAAAGAAACGGGTTTGAAAATACATTTTCTGCCAGGTTAGAGTAAATATTCATGATTTTGAGGCGGAGGGATACAAGGGTTGAGAAGTTGGTTACGTTGAAATGTAAGGCCGAAAATTGCTTGTTTTCTTGTCTCTACTTCCAGCTTGTGTATCTCAAGTTTTTCAAGGTGAACCTCACACATGCTTGGGGGATCACGTGGCTAAGTGGGCAAGGCGCTGGCTCGCTAGCCTGGAGGTCGGGTGTTCGATCCCTGCATTGGCCGAGAAAATTCATCTCGAATTTCCGGCGTGGTTTCGCCTTGTCAGTGATCCAGAACGGAAGGCCTGACAAGGACAGCTGTCTAGTCGTTCGGATGGGACGAAAAACCGAGGTCCCGTATACATATTGGCGTGTACGTAAACGATCCCTTGGCAGTTGGAATTCGATATAATAGTAGGCCGTAGCGCCGCTGCCCGGGCAAAATTTCCCTCATAGCCCATTGTATGGCGTATGCCCGTCTTCCAGTAGCCCAGGTTAGGTGCAGAAGAGTAGGACGTTAAACCCCATTTCATTTCATTTTCATACATGCTTTTGGGTATGAGTTTGCCACATGTTGCTTCATCTGTGGCAGAAAGCGTTCTACCAAACAAGAATTTGGGAAAAAGTTAGAGCCGGTCTAAGATACGATAATTAACGTTAAAGTTAATGGGGAAATCATTAGTGGTCTGTAGCCATATTATTAAGTTTATATATAATTATGCAATAAAACATGACATATCGATTTAGAATCAAATCGACTATTGACATGATTTAAACATATCGATATAGTTTATGTCGGCATATGGTGAATTTAATGCCGAATTTAAGTCGATTTCTTGTAATATAACTCATAAAGTTGACATATTTTTAGTCGATATGTTGGGATATTATCTCAATAAGTAGTGACCCAAATACGCTTCCATACTGATTGGTATCATGTCGTATTGTCGTGATGTCGCCTTTCATAACGCGACAATCCGACAACCCGACATCACGACATTTCTACCCAACAACACGACAACCCGACATCACGACATTTCTACCCGACATCACGACATTTTTACCCGACATTACGACACTAAAAATGTCGTGATGTCGGGTAAAAATGTCGTGATGTCGGGTGAAAATGTCGGGTTGTCGTGATGTCGGGTTGTCGGGTTGTCGTGATGTCGGGTTGTCGGGTTGTCGCGTTATGGAACAAAAAACTGGCAATAAAGAAAATGGTTGATCAAGTGGAAGTAGATTCACACTCACATTGCAGTTTGAGTTGCATTCGTATCCATTTGTATACGTCCACATTCATAATGTGAACCGTCTTCATTAGCTCAGTCGGATCAGAACAGTAGGACGCTAAGCCCCATTTCAGTTCATAATGTGAACATATTATGCCGCCGCCCATTTTATTTCATAATGTGAACATATTATGCCGCCGCCCTTGTCTGTGTGTCTGTCATTGAGTCAAGTGGTGTGGTCTCCAGCCCAAGCTTGTCCATGACAAAGAGTAGGGTCGTCTGTCTAACCTCGTGGGTTTTCTCCGGGTGCATGCCCTACCCCGCGGGGTGGTGCCAATCCCGCTTTTTTGTTATTATTTTGTCTGTAAATATTCTACAGGTTGCAATTATTAACAGATTTTGTTCAAATTCGGCATGATCAATCATTTCAATAACAGGATGGTACCTATATTAATATTTAGTCTGTAAACACTCTACAGGCCGCGATTCTTAAAGGATTTTCTTCAAATTTGGCATGAGCATTATTTTTAAAGAGACAATGGCACCTACTGATGTAAATGCATGCCCGACCCATATGGGCGTTCTCACGCCCACTTTTCGTGAATATTTTGTCTGTAAACACCTTTCAGACTGTAATTGTTATGATATTTTGATCAGATTTGGCATGATCAAGACAGGATGGTAAACACCCTACAGGCTGCAACATGTGGCAAACTCATGCCCAAAAGCATGTATGAAAATGAAATGGGGTTTAACGTCCTACTCTTCTGCACCTAACATGGGCTAATGGAAGACGGGCATACGCCATACAGTATGCTATGAGGGAAATTTTGCCCGGGCAGCGGCGCTACGGTCTACTCTTATATCGAATTCCAACTGCCAAGGGATCGTTTACGTGCACGCCAATATGTACACGAACCTCGGTTTTTCGTCCCATCCGAACGACTAGACAGCTGTCCTTGTCAGGCCCTCCGTTCTGCATCACTGACAAAGGGAAACCACGCCGGAAAATCAAGATGAACTTTCTCGGCCAATGCAAGAATCGAACACCCGACCTCCAGGCTAGCGAGCCAGCGCCTACCCACTTAGCCACGTGATCCCCCAAGCATGTATGAGGTTCACCATGAAAATGTCGTGATGTCGGGTAGAAATGTCGTGATGTCGGTTTGTCGTGTTGTCGGGTAGAAATGTCGTGATGTCGGGTTGTCGCGTTATGAAAGGCGACATCACGACAATACGACATGATACCAATCAGCCACCATAGTAAAACGATATACCAAGAAAGATAAAAACGTTATGTTAAGTAAAGCTATATCAAAGCTTTGAGCTATATGACGCCATGACGTCATAGTTTTTATGGCGTCATAGTTGGTAGTTGGGACCCAAAATGGCGCCTGTAAATGAGTTGTATGTGTAAAAAGACGCCATCTTGGGTCCCAAGTACCTATACGCACTATCTATTTATAATATGCCCTATTTTATTGTTGTGTCGCAATTGGCTGCCCAGACATATAGGGTGTGGATAGATATGTCATAGATTTCCGCGAAAAAGATTCTGTTGGAGATAAAACATATATTTTTACATATAACCTAATTCATAAGAAAATAAAATAGAAGATACACCAGATAAAGCGCTATAAATTTAAAAATCAGATTCATATAAACAATTCTGAATAGGCTTTATAGAGCAAGTTCACCTTGATGTTGACAAATACGTTAGACTATATGAAATACGATATTTTTATGATATGATTCAACTATACAAACGATCTGATGTCGAGCTGAATAAATTATGATTTTCCCCTCTATTTCATTTGTTTATTTTTTGCAATGTCTATTTTCTGTCTTGTCCGCAGGTTTATCTTTAAGATTTTGATTTTGCGTGTGGTGCGATCCTGTTGTACGTACTATTACTGTCATTAATACATCTATGGGTGGTTAACAGTGTGTACCTAGAATTTTCTACACCAAGTCTATTGCATCCAGATATTTAAAGCGCGTTTGAGGAATTTTAGAAAAAATTATTTATTATCCCACCACTGAAAGACACTGATTACGGGATATCGCTCTCCGATAATTCCTGGAGAGCGCCGTATTGCATTATGTTAATTACGTCATTTTTTCCTTGGCCGAATTCGGCCGATTTTGAGTATGAATTTGTCTGACATTTTTATACCAAATAGCATTGGTTTCTCTTGCAATTTGTTCAGGATAAATTGTAGCCCGTAAAACGTAACCCCAAGAAAGAGATAAAACATTTTGTTAAGTAAAGCCATGGACCGAATACCGTATACGGTCCATGGTAAAACTATATGACGTCATGACGTCATAGTTATTTTGGCGTCATAGATGGGACCCACAATGGCGCCTGTAAATGAGTTGTCGTAACTTTCCCTATACAGGGCTTTGGTATGCACCAAAGCCCTGTATCATTCTCCACGCAAGTCTCGCTCTATCAAGCATTCGTCCTACATAGGTTTGACCCGGAGGTCATCGATCACGTGATTTACTACATTATCAAAAATGGCGTCTGTCAGAGAAATGTACTTGGCGTTATAAACACTTTATGATTTTATGAATTTTAGTAAATTTTAGGCGTTATATATACACTTTATGATTTTTCGATAATATTTTAAAGATATATCGAGAATTCTTTGATTTTAATTAACTGCAGACATTTCTAAATTAATTGTTGGGCCTACCGATCGCGTTGTACAGATAAACAGACCCACGTGTATTCATTCTAAAATTAGCACGGCGACATGCGCAGTTCTTATTTTCGACCGATTAACTAGTGATATTACGCGAAAGAGTTCGGTGCAATATTTGTAAATATATTGTTACTTTGCAATTGCGACCACATTTCTATTTAAATATGGTAACAGTATTAAATAAATTATCATTTATGTATTTTAAATCGCATCACTAAGGATTGTCCATCAACACCAAGAATCTTGGTTGCGTAGTCAATTGAGCCGTTAGCAGAGGTTAGTGTGGACTGCAGGTGGCCACTCGATGATACCAGGACGCAGTACATTCCGATAGGTGGCGGTATCATCACAACCCACTTCCTGTCAGCTGTCACACTCTGTGATGACGTCACATTGACGTTATGACGTCAATGGATCTTTCCGCAGATCCAAGTCTGCAGCGGCTCATCCCGCCAAAAATGCACTTCAACTCATGCGACCATTACGGATGGCTTGCTCTAACTCTTCCGCAAAAAAATGGACATCTTTTGTTACGGCGCCACATGCCCAGTCAGATCATTACGTAGGTTGGGTGAAACGGGATTCATTTCCTGATTTTTTGGCATCATTTGAGTTGGAAACCAACACCAAGTTTGTTTCAACCTGGAGTGCACATTCTAAATTTGGATATACAGGTAGATCTAGGCCTAGATTTAGTAGGTTATTAATTTTAAAAGTGCAAATGAAATGAATTTTGGTTTTACGTTTTTAAATTCAAATCTAATTTTTATCTAGATTTCTACCCGAAAAAACATAACATAAGGCCTACACCTGTACGGTTTTTATTATATAGGCTAATGTTAGGCTCTGATAAACCTAACAAAATTTTAACAATTATATAATAACGATGTCTATAGGCCTATTCTTTTAATTACCGTACATTTAATACCGCCTATTACCTTACCGGTAATAGTACCGGTAACCAAATTAGGTCTCTAGACTGAGACCTATATCATCTCCTTCACAGTTTAACTTTGGCTGTACAAAATAAAAGAAAATTGAAATGCCCGAAAAAGTTCTCTTTATTTATCTCTAGTGCCGGAGATTACCGTTATATAGGACCTCCCCCAATATACGTTTTCAGCCCTTGAATACTGCAACTTTACTGTGGTCTTATTCTTAGGTAGGCCTATCTATAGCCTAACTTTGGAAGAGGGGAACATAAACTGAATATAATAAAAAAATAAATAAACTACATGTACATAGAAAGCAAAGTTTTACGTCCACTCGAAGCCTGCTTTTCCAGTCAGTTGGGGTGGGGTGGGGAGTGCAGACCTGAAATGCCTTCATTTATCACTCAGCGAGCGCCGAAGTTTAGCGGCTAGGGCCTCCCCAATAAAAATTTAATTACCGCCTAACGCGCTTTCCTGCTGTACAACTTCACAGTGGTCTTATATTATATAATCTAACTTTGGAGGGGGGGGGGGGCTAGATGATATGCCGACAAAAGTCTCGCTTGGGTTCCACTGTGTCTCGGCCTTCGAATCCGGTGGCCTGTAAGACATGGTGCCTCCCCGACAAACTTAGCGTTATCCAGTTAAAATTAAAGTAAAATTAGTGTTTTCATAGATTCCGGTACTTTATGTTATTTTTTTTTCTCACTCTACCCGTCCGGACGCACGAATTGAAATATTGCACAATTAAAAGCAGTGGTCGATGTCAGCACAACAGGAATTGGCACATTCAACATTACAAACCCAATGAAACATAAATAATGGTAATAAATATATTATTACAATATTATGCAAAATAACAAAATTAACTGTACATCAATTTCGGCAAACAAAAATATTTTTTATGGAAGGGAGATAAATCGGCTACACCACTATGTATAACAGACCACTATAGCAAAACCGATTGTCGAAATTGATACATCTTGGGCAATAACATGGGCTGCTAATTTTTTTTATGGAAGGGAGATAAATCCACAAAACCACTCTGTATGCAACAGACCACTATGCATACATGTATATGATAATTAATTCTCAATCTCAAATATTGTTTATGTATCCACATATGATGCTTAATCAAAATACATATTTAAATCAAGTTCTTGTGCAAAAAGCGACAAAGTTAATTCAATATATTTACATTTCCACAAGTTAGTAATCTAATATATTTGTACAAGCTAAACAAATTTAAAAAGTTAGTATTGGATTTTTCAATAACATCAAGCGAACATTTTCTGTCTGTTTCCAGATGTGTGCAGTCAATCAAAAATGGACTTTTTGTCCACAATTTCTCCACTGGCATTATTGTAAAGTCCATGACAAACCCAATTTACGACTGATCTGATTATCAGCTCTAAAAACTTTGATTAAAGGGGGGTAAATCCATTTAACCCCTTTATATACTACAGACCCCATCGCAATATAAGCGATAACAGGAATTGGCGCATTCAACATTACAAACCAAATGAAATATAAATAATGGTATTAAATATATTATTACAATGCAAAATAACATGGGTAAATATAGGTTAATTAATGATATCAATTTCGGCAAACAAAAATATTATTTATGGAAGGGAGATAAATCTTTTAAACCACTCTGTAATACAGACCACTATAGCAAAACCGATTATCGAAATTGATACGTCTTCGGCAATATGGGCTCCTAAAAATTTTTTTTATGAAAGGGAGGTAAATCCACAAAACCCCTCTGTATAATACAGCCCACTATGCATAACATTAAGCGAACATTTCCTGTTTGTTATCACACGTGTACAATCAATTAACAATGTAGTTCTTCCTCAAATTATCCCGACTGGCATTTGTAACAGAATGGGGAATTCCCTGTCAACACTTTATAAAAATGATTATTTTATTTATGACCAGAAACATTTTGTTCGTTACGAAGATGACACAATACCATATGATGGAACGCCTTTTATGGTTGTTAATGTAAAAAAGCTATCATGTCAGCATGGAACAGATATGCATGCCAGACACAAAGCAAAAAGAGAGAAATCATTAGCTGAGCTATCTATAAAAATTTATTGATATAAAATAAATATTTCATAAAATATGTCTTTAATATAATAGGACAGGATGAGTTATAGGGGAGCCACGGTATCGGTATCTTATTGAGTAAAATGTTGACTCGATAACCTGGAAGTCCTGTGTTCCCCTTGTCAGTGGTGCAGGACAATGTATAGTCATTCTGATGGTACAAAAAAGGTCTGGGTACACATTAGCGTGCTTGTAAAAATCTCTTGGCAGTTGAATGTGGATATACTAGTAGGCCGCCGCTATACAGGCACAATTTCACCCATAGAACACTGTTTTCTGTATGTCCGTCATCATTAGCCCTGTTGGAGAAGGACATTAAATACAAGTAATAAATTGTTGGAGTGATTCCCAATAAAGATAGTTGTATTTTTATTTTCAGAATGGAGATCATGTTGTTCCAAAGAAAAGAAAAAAGATGGTCCAGAGTTCCTAGAAGTTTGATTGTGGTGAAGGAAGGAAGTTGTCAGATTTCCTGATTTTAAGGTAGCTGCTTTAAGTATGTTACTTGCAACTAATTCTATGGCTATATTAATACCATTACATCCGTGGACAAATCAAAACAGTCTGAAAATGATGTTCCTTCCACCACTTCAAATTGCACAATACTGTATATATGAAAAGATTTCCGATCATTCAGTAGTTCATTACAAATTTCGGTGCTACTCTAAGTGCTTTTCTGACACTCCATCTTTGGTATCTCCATCATAGTTTACAACACACCAAACACCAATAGAATTATTTTCTTTCTGTATTTCATACATGATATTTCAGCATTGTTTTTTGTTGTGTTGTTAGTACATTGGTGTTTATGTTGGTCTACACCTATACTCAGATTTGGCTGTTCCTAAAAATAGATAAATTTTTAGACTGTAAATAAAGATTAACAATTCATACTAATATACAAATGACCATACACTATCAATAGATAAATGTTCATAAATGCATTATTGGTATCAATGAATTTTCAGCTTGATGTTGACACTGTCAGAAATCGTAAGGCTACAAGCACTAACGTCAAAGAATCTATGAAAAATGGGAATGAGGGACATCATACAACTTTTTTCGTCAATTTACCAAAAATTTCAGACCACAAGGAGAGGTAGGATTACATTCAAATTTATCCTTGTGTATGCCCCCTTCCAAAAAAACCCCTTGAATACCATGTTAACCTGATAATGTTTATGGGGTTTTTTAAAGTTCGTTGAGAAGCTTTGGGATCAACGTTAAAGTTTTCCTTCAAGGTTGCTGCTGTAGTGTGGGTGTATTATTCAACATCACAGTTTTATGCCCTTGCAGTTGTTCTGAAAAAAAAACAACACAAAGTCAAAGAGAGAGAGAAATGGGGTTTAACGTCCACTCGGCACAAACCAGGTCATTTTGGGACTAACATGGTTTAATTTTATTTCAATAATTCTCTTGTGTGTAGGGGTCTTTAGCAGTGGGAGGAAACCCCGTTGGACAGGGGACCCTACTCCTTGTCACGTACAACCGGACAATGCCAATGAACTTGATACGTGTGTTTGTTGAAAGAATCTTAATTTTTGATATTTTTTTTTTATAATTATAGGGAGCAGGTATGCTACTATTCACTGACAACCGTATAATAAAACAAATCCATGAATATGTAATCACAGACAACGTTCGTCAGGTATCGACCGTCAAAATATTAGTAAACAACTTTGTAAGAACTAAGCTGTTTTCAGACTCAGAATTACCACCTATAACCAATAGAATATATTGGCCAACGAACACTGAGATACGGAACCACATGCATTGAGCTATTATGGCAACAAGATTTAATGGACATGACCAGGAGAATCTTATCGAAAAAATCCAAGTATGGAAAAAAAACAATACCACAGACAATTTTTTCTTTCGTCCATCTAGAACAGTTGATAGTACTGAAGACTCCAGCGATGGTTTGCTATTTGTCCACCAGACAACATGGCAGAGACGACTCTCAAAAATATGGCCAGGAGCTCTGTCTGTTGGACGCCACATATAAGACAACTAAATATTCTCTACCTCTCTTCTTCATTTGTGTAAGAACAAATGTAGGATACCAGATTGATGCCGAATTTATCTGCCAGGATGAAACAAGTACTTCTATCACTGAAGCTTTGCAAATGTTGTTACTGTGGAACCCCAGCTGGAAACCGAGTCATTTCATGATCGACTTAAAGCCGAACTTTCATTAATTAATTTGTGATTTTCACCGAGAGCAATGCTGGGAGCGCTGGTGTAAAAAACTGTCAAATGAAGTAAAACAATTTACAAAGCCGACATCCTCAGTCGTCTTAGGCGATGTGCAAGGGCAAGTTCTATTGAAGATTTTGAGAATGCTGTTAAATCACTTAAAGATTCTGATGTCTGAATTTTCAAGTTACTGTTACATTATAAAATAAGCGTTTAAGTTGAAAATTTAAGTTAGTATCTTGAAAATTCAAGTTAGTAACTTGAAAATTCAAGTTAGTAACTTGAAAATCTAAGTTAGTAACTTGAAAATTCAAGTCTATTTTCAAGTTACTAACTTGAATTTTCAAGTTACTAACTTGAATTTTCAAGATACTAACTTGAATTTTCAAGTTACTAACCAATAAAATCCAACGTTATGTCTATCAAATGAAAGTAGAATATATTATTTTTTATCCATCCCTTTAGCTCAGAATAGAAGTGTAATTTCGTCATTATCTTACAGCTGGATCGGTCGAATAGGTCGCTAGCCAAATAGGTCGCCAACTTGTGTTCAGAATGGGCGCAGCCATGTTTCATCCGGGACTTTTAAAGTATTTCCAATATGGCGGAATTTATCATACTGCCCAAGGAGTATAAATAGACCGAGGTTAGCTTGTCCGAAATCTTCCGAGGTTTGCTGAGTGGTTGAAAGGGGGTGCCGAAAATTGCTTGTTTAGTTGTCTCTACTTCCAGCTTGTGTATCTCAAGTTTTTCATGGTGCACCTCATACATCTGTGGCAGAAAGCGTTCTACCCAACGAATATTTGGGTAAAAGTTACAGCCGGTCTAAGAGACGAGAATTAACATTAGAGTCAATGGGGAAATAATTAGTGATCTGTGGCCATATAATACCGTTAGATTTGGTTCAATGTATCTAGCCTCGTTCCTCGAGTCTCTTGCGACCATAATGCGTTTCAGTCTCAGTTCTAGCAAGAGACTCGAGGAACGAAGCTAGAAACATGACACCAAACCAAACGGCGTATGTAGACTTGAATAACCAGACGCTAGAAATTGGCTTACGATCGACACTGTCGGCTTATTTCGCCAAACATAACTGATTTGAAATTAGAGTAAAAGCGGAAACCATTGAATGTAAATCAGTTTATTTACATTCATATTAGAGTATTATATGCGTTGCCACCCACCTGTGTCAATTTCTAGTTCCAAATATTAGCGATTTAGCTCCTTTAAGTCTAAAAATTGGGGCACTATTATTGGCTCGTGCTGCAGTAGGCAGGCGAGAATTGCGGCTTTAGATTGACATACGTCTTTCTAGTTAGCTGTAAAATTAAATGGTCTGATTTCTGATTGAATTTAGTTTTCAGATTTTAAGAGAGTGTAGTGGTGCTCTTGAGGAGACATACTACTTGTGTGTGTAACTCTTCCCTCAAGTCAGACGTTTAGGGTCTTTGTTTTTAATGATTCAGGACCTTTACCTATAAAGACAAATACAAAATTGATGTATTTTATATTATTTATTGATATTAATCGAAACTGTAACTAAAACTACTCAAGATGAACCGAGTGATGAATTTCCCACAATGCAATTCATGAAGCATTGTATAGTAATTATCATAAACAAATGACAAAAGATAGTAACACAGTACTCAGTTCAGTAACTTGACAATAGAAAATATCATACTATATCAAAATGCTAACTCACAAACTATTAGTTATTAACAATGATAATAATACTCTAAAGTTTACCATGGATTTCTACATTCACATGTTTGTATTCATTAATGGGCCCATAATGTTTATATTTAACATAAACATAAATTAATAACACAGGTACAAGGGTGGGTGTAATGAGACCGACGTTCAGAGCTGAACTATATCCCAGGACTAGGAGGACTTACAGTTACCTGGCTAGGACTAGTCACTAGTAATTAAAAGTAGTTACACTGTCACCGTTCCAACTATTGAGTTAAGGCCTGACGATAACATGCTTATTATACGAACGAAATATTTATTGAGAACTAATAGTATCGATAAAAAAAAAATACCTATTCTTGATCTACACGTTCATATTTATTTCAGAGGCCTATAGCCTAGACACTATAGTGGCTATAGTTTGCCAATTTTGCAGTGGTGGTTCTAAATCTAATCTGATTTTCTATTATTCCACAACTCAAAACACTGTCGAACAGACGGCAGCCATAGGCATATTGGTTTCTTCAAAGGTTTATGTCGGATATAGTTTGTCAATTTTGCAGTGGTGGTTCGGATTTTCTATTATTCCACAACTCAAAACTGTCGTACAGACGGCTGCCATGTTTGTTCTTCCCTGAACGGAACTTACAGCGTCTGTACCACGCGATTCTGACGAAAAGGCAGTCTATATGACGTCAATGATACCGCCACCTATCGGCATGTACTGCGTCCTGGTATCATCGAGTGGCGACCTGGACTGCAAGGGAAGACACAATGACAATATATACGTCATTGGGAAGACAACTCTGTTTGGGAGATTGGTAACTTTCCCGTTGCGACAACTGTTAAGCCAGAAAATCCATATGACGTCGTGAAAATATGACGTTAAAATGTGTAAAAAGACGCCATCTTGGGTCCCAAGTACCTACGCACTATCTATTTATAATATGCCCTATTTTATTGTTGTGTCGCAATTGGCTGCCCAGACATACAGGGTGTGGATAGATATGTCATAGATTTCCGCGAAAAAGATTCTATTGGAGATAAAACATATATTTTTACATATAACCTAATTCATAAGAAAATAAAATAGAAGATACACCACATAAAGCGTTATTTGCTTGATAAAGACGAGAGTATCCATAAAATTGTACCTTGCGCTTTTAAATAAATTTAAAAATCAGATTCATCTGAATAAATCTGAATAGGCTAAATAGAGCAAGTTCACTATATGAAATAAGATATTTTTATGATATGATTCAACTATATAAACGGTATGCAACAAGACGGCATTTTACGTTATATGTGGAGCTGAATAAATTATGATTTTTTCCCTCTATTTGATTTGTTTATTTTTTGCAATGTCTATTTTCTGTCTTTGTCAGCAGGTTTATCTTATTTTGATTTTGCGTGTAGTGCGATCCTGTTGTACGTACTATTATTGTCATTAAAACATCTATGGGTGGTTAACAGTGTGTACCTAGAATTTTCTACACCATGTCTGTTGCATCCAGACATTTAAAGCGCGTTAACAATATATTCATGTAAGAGAAACTACATCACTTCTGGGTTAACATATCGTAGTCTACAATTCATATTTACAAAACTATAGCTTATCCCAACTACAGGGTACATCATGTTTTGGAGACTACCGAGTAGATCATGGTTTAGAGACTGTCTGAACTACAGGGTACATCATGATTCAGAGACTGATAATTTAGAGGGACTCTATCCGAACTACAGGATACACCATGTTTTAGAGTCTCAGTGTCATGGTTTAGAGACTACCCGAACAATTTAGATGCCCCAGATCCGTCCTGGTAGCTGTGTTTGAGGAATTTTAAAAGAAATTATTTATTATCCCACCACTGAAAGACTGATTACGGGATATCGCTCTCCGATAATTCCTGAAGAACGCCGTATTGAATTCTGTTAATTACGTCATTTTTTCCTTGGCCGAATTCGGCCGATTTTGAGTATGAATTTGTCTGACATTTTTATCATTAGCATTGATTTCTTTTGCGATTTGTTTAGGATAAATTGTAGCCCATAAAACGTAACCCCAAGAAAAAGATAAAACTTTTCGTTAAGTAAAGACATGGACCGTATACGGTCCATGGTTAAACTATATGACGCCTTAACTAGACCGCGCGCATGTCCAATCTCGACAGCAAACCAGTCATAACATCCGGTTCAGTCAGAAGGCGGCATACATGACATGAGTAACAGTAAGTAGCCTGTAGATTCTAAAAGTTTTTAGCCTGCTATTCATTTAATACGCATTTGTTTACTTATTTAGCATGATTACATCGGACTGTGGTGTTGTGTGTAGCAATAGAAATGAAAAAAAAAGTCAGATAGTTCTTGCTGACGGTAAAATTTTTAAGTAGGCCTAGAAGATACTAAGATAGGAGTTAGGAGTTTGAATTAATAGTTTGTTTATTTATACAAGACAAGTTTTATAATTATCCATGCTTAAATTCGAGCATCCCTAGGCTTATGCTAAGTCCGTATGTGTCTTCATTAGGATAGCTGTCGAAATTTTAGATAATATTAATATTTCATTGATAAAAAATACGATGAATCATATCATCCATGGCGATGTACGGTAATATACTAAGGCCTGCTGTTACAACAGGCAATCGGTATTTCGCCTGTGGAAACGTTATGACTTTAGATTAGAATAAATAAAAAATGATGCCACTTCTGAATAGTTAAAATCACTTCTGAATAGTTAAAATCAACTTGATTTTCTATTTTATTCACATTACTAAGCCTATGTCCGTGAGTAATGTTCTAGCTACGGAACTTAAAAGCACTTAGGGAACATGTAGGCCTATAATAATTTTGGTCAAAATAAAATACTTTATTTCAACGTAAAAATGCCTATTGAAATATGGCGAAATGCATCTAAATTTAAAATGAAATTATCTAGTCTAAACATTTTGTATTCAGACAATTTTTAATCATATGCTAGATAGCTCTAAGACAATGAAATAATAATTAATGTCACTTCTGACCTAGTTAAAATGAATCGACTTGCATGTATACTGGTATATAGTTTTTAAAATTTCACAGTGCTAAGCTCAAATCCGTGATTAATCGTGTAGCTATGGAAATGAAAAGCCCTTTGGAAATAGGCCTAGTTTGACAAAACATTTATTCCAACGTGTAAGGCCTATACGACATTTCAGGCTTCGCAACAGACAGAAATATGGCAAAAAATACAATTTAAGTAATATCATCTTAACTTTTTAGATAAATTTCAGCATAAAGGCTACATTTATCTAAGATAATGACAATTACAATCAACTTTAAGTTTTAATAAACGTTTTAATATACTATTCAAAAAAAGTACGGGATATTTGATTTTGGGGGCATAATACTAAAAAAATATGCAAATGACTTCGAAAAAAGTCACTATAGAACCTAACAGAAGAAACATTTCCAGTTACATGTGACGCCCAAACGCACCAATAGCTACCGCATGGAATGCAGGTGATGCTTGGGATCATCATGGGGGTCCAACCCAAGATTTGCACGACTCTGACTTTGAATGTTACAGTCATTGTGGCATTGAATTCCAGGGTGGAAACATCAGTTTAATTGTTTTAATGACCAGAAAACAAATTTTGATATGCGTCGGCTTACCCAAAATGAAAGGTTACGTGCCCTTGGCATGCTACAGATCGGCACAACACAGGCGGTTGTGTCGCGGACAATGAATGTTTCTCAGTCTGTCATAAGCAGGCTATGGTCCAGATACCGTGATACACAATCTGTACAGGACAGACCACGCTCAGGTCGACAACTCAAGCCCAGGATCGATTTATCCGTACCTTGGCCTTGAGAAATCGTGTCATCACAGCAAATCAGATCAGCGCTCGTCTTCAAACAGACACTGGTGTGAGAGTGAGTGGCCAGACGATTTAGAATCGACTGCATAGGGGTCACCTTCGCGCCCGACGTCCTCGCGTGATCCCTTGTTTGAGAGATCATCACATTCAGGCAAGACGTCGTTGGTGTAGGGATCGTCAACACTGGGATAATCGACGCTGGAGCAATGTGATGTTTTCAGATGAGTCAAGGTTCACTGTTGATTTTTTGGACAGACGTAGGAGGGTGTGGCGTCGTCGAAACGAGCGCTTCCAAGACGTTAACGTCATCAGACATGATCGATTTGGGGGTGGTTCTGTTATGGTGTGGGGAGGCATCACTGTTGCTGGAAGAACGGCTTTACATGTTGTTGCAGGGCGTGTTACAGGCCAGTACTACCGGGACAACATCTTGGCAGTCCATGTTGTGCCGTTCGCACGACGTCATGGCCGCCGTTTCATCTTCCAGGATGACAACGCAAGATGTCACAGGGCCAGGATCGTTACAGGTTACCTCCAACAACAGAACATCACCTTGGCCAGCACTGAGTCCCGACCTCTCCCCCATCGAGCATGTCTCGGACATGCTTGGACAGAGGTTACGTCAACGTCAACAACGTCCTGCCAATGTCCAAGAACTTGCTGCTGCGTTGCAAGAGGAATGGGACAATCTGGACCAAAATGACCTTAGACGTCTCATTAGGAGTATGCTTGTTTGATCAATGCTTGTTTGGCAAACAGAGGAGGATTTACCCGTTACTGACTTTGTTGTGATGCTGTGGTAACTTTGCTGTTTGACCCCGGGTATCATTTTACCCTTATAATGGTCAGTCTGTGCCTTACTTAGTCTAACGATCATTTGGAATAAATCGATGAATGTGAACTTCATTTCATTTTGTCATTTGTTTCTTCGTCAGTTTCATTAGGTGACTTTAATAACACTTAAAAATCAAATATCCCCTACTTTTTTTGAATAGTATATTTGGTAATTAATAAAATATTTTTAAAAATGTATTTTATTATGTTTAGATTCACAGGATTATTTTTATTCAAAAGAAAATGGTAAATTGATATTTAATTCACATGTATTTTCCAGATCACTTCCACGATTGTAAATGACATACACAGATTATGAAGTGACAGGAGAAATTAAGAAAAACTTCTCAAATTAATAAAAAGTGAATATTAGGAAAAGACACACCATGAACCAAAGTTATAGAAAGCAACATATCATAATGATATCATTTTACAGATAAACGTGGGAGAAATTTTTAAATTCTAATAATTTAAATGTGCCGACAATTATGGCGGTTTATTAGATTCAAAATTCTAACATGCTATCGTCTAATTTCTTACTTCTATTCATGTAATTTCTATCTTCCATTCATGTAATTTCTAACTTTCATTCATGTAATTTCTAAAATATAATCCAATTTCTTTATTTGGTCAGTGTAAATCCTAATTCCTTTTCGTCTTATTTCTATTATTAGGACTAATACATGAATGGAAAACTTGTGTATAATCCGCGTCCAACAGGAATATGAAAACAATGGATCGAAAAATCCGATACGGAAGTGCTCCTCAATAGATAAATGTTAAAGTTGATGAAAACAGTGTTTGTGTCTCTTTTATTTATCAACTTTAACATGAATGGAAGTTAGAAATTACATGAATGGAAGTTAGAAATTAAACGATAGCATGTAAGAATTTTCAATCTAATACACCGCCAGAGACAAGACTTTATGTAGACATGTTTTGTCAAACGCTACGAACACAATATAAAACTATTATAGCAAGAACAGCCATCTCTATATTACCAACTCTTATTGATCTATCGTGTACCATTATATTATTGCACGATTGAATATTGCAAGATAGCTTGATAAAAAAATAAGATTATTATCACCCAATAACACATTCTACAGTAGATATCGCTTGTGTGATAAATTTCATAATATACTGCATTATCATATGCATTTTTATTAAAAGTTTGAATAGCCATTTTACTGTTTGTTTGTTTTTCTGAAAAGATAATTTATTTGCAGCTATTTTATGACAATGTACACATTACATTGTAATTTGTTTGGGCATATTTACAAATAATTGTTCAATACCGTGGTTGCTGCTAAAGTTATTTTCGAGGACATTGGGTATGATTTTCATTATTTCTAATTTATGTTTTTTCTTTAAAACCAACATGGATTCTTTCATTCCATAGCCTGAGGCGCACGAACAAAATTTTAATGGTGGCGGCTGGCGGGAAGGGGGCGTCATCAAAAAATCGTCCCACTCAACATTAGAAAATCAATTCGGCCCACTATTACCTTATTTTTGACACTCAATGAAAATGGCATCGCCCGGCCCCGAGATGGAGAACATTTTTTTTTTAAATTATCAATTATTACCCCCAGTTAGAGGTTGAAAAGTAGTAAGTATAGCACTGTATAATTTTTGAATGACTTATTACATGTTTAAGAGACAAAACGGTCCATTTTCCCGAAAAAATCTGGGCACTCGGCAAACAAAATCGACCCCCCCCCCCAACAACCCCCTGTTGTGCAGCCCTGTCCATAGCACTTGTTGTGTCACATTTTAATATGCCATAAAGTGTATATTATTTATTTCCAAGCATTTCTAGTAGAATTACACAGCAGTGTAAGGTTCTAGAAAATAATGCTGATTCGTACTGGTGTAAATACTGAGAATTGAGTTGTGGCATTTGGGCGCAGAAATCACACCAATCCCGATTTATAGGTCCTGTAGCAAATTGATCACCAGTAATCAGTTCAGAATATTAAAAAAAGCTGGTCTAGACACTAGAGGGTCTGAGCATTTGGCTTTTAAAAGATAGGGTCCGTATAGATGCAATTGCTTACCTATTAAAAAATGGGGTCGGTGGGGAATCGTAAACACAGACTTTTTAAGCTTTCATATTACATATGAAAGCTTATTGTTTCTGTTAAGATTATTATTGTTAAGCTTTCATATTACATATGAAAGCTTATTGTTTCTGTTAAGATTATTATTGTTATTTTTTTTTTGTGTTTTGTCCACAAATCGGATTTCTCAGAATCTAACGATAGGATCGTTCTGAAACTTTTACCTATCCCCCCAAAAATGGGTGGTGGCTGTTGATTAAATATATTTTCAAAACGTTTTACGAATCCGAAATCACCGAATTTTACGAACGAAAAAACTGACAATGCATACTCGTAACTTTGTTATTTTTTGACCGATTTTACTAATTCTTTTTTCTTTGAATACCTTGAAAAAAATCATTTTCATCTGCAGTTTCGCATTTTCCAATTTCGAAAATTCGTCGCTGTGATTTCGAACCGGAAGTTTAGACCAATTTGAGAACTTCTTTAATAGTTGTACGATTTTCATGAAATTTAGTGTATAAGTAGATGCTACCGATGTGACTTCAAAAATATAATTAAAAATTTTCTAAATTATCTCCCCTTGACGAAATTAAGGATCAAAGTTTTCAAAAAAATCGTCGAAATATAGGTCAGAATGACCTAATTTTTTTTTTTGATACTAGACAAGTAATTACTGATTCGTACACAAAATATGGAGTTTGTCGATCGAACCGGAAGTGCCACCATCTTTAAACGTGAAAAATCAAAAAGGCTTTTTTGCTATTTTACTTACAGACTCGGGAGTTATATTTTCAGAATCCTTGAAGGAATGCCCAAAAATCTGTCGGATCCGAATTTTGATTTCGGTCACGTGATGGTCACCATTTTGAATTGAAAATGAAAAATAGAAGCAATTTGAAGGGCCGGGACTTTGGAACACAATAACTCTCCTTCTAATTAAGCTACAATGTTCAAACTTGGTGTAGACGTTCACTAGGTCAATGTCATGATTGAGTTCAAAGATGAGCATTTTCTGCTTAGGGTAAGCAGAGATAAGCATGCTGATTTGTTGATTCTTTAGGGCACGATAACTTCGGTTATAATGAAGGGAGGGCGGTGAAACTTTTGTCAATAGAGAGTCTAATAGCTAGCCTGTTGTGTGAAATCATTGTATCATTTTTTTTAAATATCAGGGATCGCCGAAAAAAAGAGATTGAAAATCCAAAAAGTCGTATTTTTACAATTTGGAGCATGTTTAGAGGTCTTTCTCGTAAAGTCAACATACTATTTTGGGGGAACTTCTTCTACAAATAGTCTTATTGGTAGTCTTTTATATGAAACCATCGATCAACAGTCCAACATATCAGGAGTAGAAGAACAAAAGGATCGAACATTGAAAACGGCACCCTTTCATTGTTAAGCGAAACATGCAGTGTGGGTGACTACAATCTACGCATTTAGTCATCGTATAGAGTTTATTCAACAGTATCGAATTCCAACTGCTTAGGGATATTTTACGTGCACTCCAATGTGTACACGGGACCTTGGTTTTTCGTCCCATCCGAAGGACTAGACAGCTGTGCTTGTCAGGCCCTCCGTTCTGCCTCACTGACAAGGGGAACCACGCCGGGAAATCGAGATGAACTTTTTCCGTGCAGAACTTTCAATTCAGGCAAAACGTTTATTGCATATGATTAAGCTGGTCAGTTGGAGCTTATTTTCAAAAGTTTTGTAATAATCGGTTGGTAATTAAAGTACCGTGCACATTAAACTGTTAAAACAGAAAATTTCGCCCGGTTGAAATGTTTCTTGCTATAAGTCAGCAATTTTCCGAATTCAGGGAGGCTGGATGGCTGAATGGTTAGCATGTGCGCGCTGTATCGTAACGTTTGTCATTGAGTCAACGGGCGTCGTTTCGATCTCCAGGTTGCACGTGACATGGTGTATGATGTCCAACCTCGTGGGTTTTCTCCGTGTTCTTCGGTTTCCTCCCAACGGCTAAAGACCAGTACGTGCAAGGGGAGTTTTTAAATAAAATTAAAAAACATATGTTAGTCCCGAAATGACCTAGTTTGTGTCGAATGGACGTTAGGCCGCATTTCTCTCTTTCTCTTTTTAAAGTTTTGTAATAATCGGTTGGTAATCAAAGGTACTGTTAAAGTGATAAAACAGAAAATTTGACCCGGTTGTAATGTTTCTCACTTTAAATTCAGCAATTTGTCGATTTTAAGGGGAAAACGTTTATTGTGAACGATTAAGCTGGTCAGGGGGAGCTTATTTTTAAAAGTTTTGTAATATTCGGTTGATAACTAAAGGTACCGTGCAAATTAAACTGTTAAAATAGAAAATTTGGCCCGGTTGAAATGTTTCTCGCTGTAGGTCAGCAATTTGCCGATTTTAGGGAGGTTGCGTGGCTGAATGGTTAGCACGTGCGCTCTGTATTATAACGTCTGTCATTGAGTCAACTGGCCTTGTTTCGATTTCTATGTTGTACGTGACAAGGAGTATGGTCGCCTTACCAACCTCGTAGGCCGTAACGCCGCTGCCCGGGTAAAATTTCCCTCATTGCACACTTTATGGCGTATGCCCGTCTTCATTAGCCCATTGTAGGAGCAGAACAGTAGGACGTTAAACCCCATTCAATTTCATTTCATTTTCTCTATGTTGCTTATTTATTATAGTGGATAAATATTTTTCTGGTTCTAGCAATTATTTAATTTCTGCATAGAAATCTCTGGCCAGTTTTTTTTTATTGCAGAGTGCCATTCTTGTATATTGCAGTCTATGACCCTTTGTTTAAAACATGCTTAAGAAGTCGTCACCATTTCCTACTTATAACCAAACATATTGGAAACCATAATTATATAACATACCTTGGAAGCCCGATTACAGCTATACAAGTTTCAGTTATTTCCCTTTAGTTTAAAGATAATTTTTTTGCCCGGGTGCAATGTTTCTCACTACATTTAAATTTGTAACTTTGTGAGTTTTTGACCGATTTTGATATTATGTCTTTATAATTTTCCAAATCTACATATTTAACGTACATATTCAAACAGTTGAGTTCAACCTGATTCAAAAAGTTTTAGTTTTGTTCAAAGTTATCTCATTTAATTTTTCGATGTTTTCTTACCATTTTCATTTCATTTTTCTGAAAGTTTTGAAATCGGAAGTCATCCCGATTACAGCAACACAAGTATCAGTTATTTCCCTTTAGTTTTCAGATTACTCAATGTTTCATACTATATTTAGACTTGTAACTTCGCGAGTTTTTGACCAATTTTGATAGTTTGTTATTCATATCCTTTTATTTGAGATACTTGATATAATCGATGACACGTGACGATGAATATGAAAGCTTTCATATCTGCATGGGACAGTAGCAGATCTAGTTATTTTTTTTTTTGTGTTTTGTCCACAAATCGGATTTCTCAGAATCTAACGATAGGATCGTTCTGAAACTTTTACCTATCCCCCCAAAAATGGGTGGTGGCTGTTGATTAAATATATTTTCAAAACGTTTTACGAATCCGAAATCACCGAATTTTACGAACGAAAAAACTGACAATGCATAGTCGTAACTTTGTTATTTTTTGACCGATTTTACTAATTCTTTTTTCTTTGAATACCTTTAAAAAAATCATTTTCATCTGCAGTTTCACATTTTCGAATTTCGAAAATTCGTCGCTGTGATTTCGAACCGGAAGTTTAGACCAATTTGACAACTTCTTTAATAGTTGTACGATTTTCATGAAATTTAGTATTTAAGTAGATCTTACCGATGTGACTTCAAAAATATAATTAGAAATTTTCTAAATTATCTCCCCTTGACGAAATTAAGGATCAAAATTTTCAAAAAAATCATCGAAATATAGGTCAGAATGACCTGATTTTTTTTTTTGGATACTAGATAAGTAATTACTGATTTGTACACAAAATATGGAGTTTGTCGATCGAACCGGAAGTGCCGCCATATTTAAAAGTGAAAAATCAATAAGGCTTTTTTGCTATTTTACTTACAGACTCGGGAGTTATATTTTCTGAATCTTTGTAGGAAGGCCTAAAAAATGTCGCGAATAGAATTTTGATTTCGGTCACGTGATGGTCACCATTTTGAATTGAAAATGAAAAATAGAAGCAATTTGAAGGGTCGGGACTTTGGAACACAATTACTCTCCTTCTAATTAAGCTAGAATGTTCAAACTTGGTGTAGACGTTCACTAGGTCAATGTTATGATTGAGTTTAAAGATGAGCATTTTCTGCTTAGGGTAAGCAGAGATAAGCATGCTAATTTGTTGATTCTTTAGGGCACGATAACTTCGGTTATAATGAAGGGAGGGCGGTGAAACTTTTGTCAATAGAGAGTCTAATAGCTAGCCTGTTGTGCCAAATCATTGTATTATTTTTTCTAAATATCAGGGATAGCCGAAAAAAAGAGATTGAAAATCCAAAAAGTCGTATTTTTACAATTTGGAGCATGTTTAGAGGTCTTTCTCGTAAAGTCAACATAATATTTTTTGGGAACTTCTTCTACAAAGAGTCTTATTGGTAGTCTTTTATATGAAACCATCGATCAACAGTCCAACATATCAGGAGTAGAAGAACAAAAGGATCGAACATTGAAAACGGCACCCTTTCATTGTTAAGCGAAACATGCAGTGTGGGTGACTACAATCTACACATTTAGTCATCGTATAGAGCTTATTCAACAGTATCGAATTCCAACTGCTTAGGGATATTTTACGTGCACTCCAATGTGTACACGGGACCTTGGTTTTTCGTCCCATCCGAATGACTAGACAGCTGTGCTTGTCAGGCCCTCCGTTCTGCCTCACTGACAAGGGGAACCACGCCGGGAAATCGAGATGAACTTTCTCCGTGCAGAACTTTCAATTCAGGCGAAAACGTTTATTGCATACGATTAAGCTGGTCAGTTGGAGCTTATTTTCAAAAGTTTTGTAATAATCGGTTGGTAATTAAGGTACCGTGCACATTAAACTGTTAAAACAGAAAATTTCGCCCGGTTGAAATGTTTCTTGCTATAAGTCAGCAATTTTCTGAATTCAGGGAGGCTGAATGGCTGAATGGTTAGCATGTGCGCACTGTATCGTAACGTCTGTCATTGAGTCAACGGGCGTCGTTTCGATCTCCAGGTTGCACGTGACATGGTGTATGATGCCCAACCTCGTGGGTTTTCTCCGTGTTCTTCGGTTTCCTCACAACGGCTAAAGACCAGTACGCGGAAGGGGGGTGGGGGGTTTAAATAAAATTTAAAAACATATGTTAGTCCCGAAATGACCTAGTTTGTGTCGAATGGACGTTAGGCCGCATTTCTCTTTTTCTCTTTTATTTTTAAAGTTTTGTAATAATCGGTTGGTAATCAAAGGTACTGTAAAAGTGATAAAACAGAAAATTTCGCCCGGTTGTAATGTTTCTCACTTTAAAGTCAGCAATTTGCCGATTTTAAGGGGCAAACGTTTATTGCGAACGCTTAAGCTGGTCAGGGGGAGCTTATTTTTAAAAGTTTTGTAATATTCGGTTGATAACTAAAGGTACCGTGCAAATTAAACTGTTACAATAGAAAATTTGGCCCGGTTGAAATGTTTCTCGCTGTAGGTCAGCAATTTGCCGATTTTAGGGAGGTTGCGTGGCTGAATGGTTAGCACGTGCGCTCTGTATCATAACGTCTGTCATTGAGTCAACTGGCGTTGTTTCGATTTCTTGGTTGTACGTGACAAGGAGTATGGTCGCTTGTCCAACCTCGTAGGCCGTAACCGCCGCTGCCCGGGTAAAATTTCCCTCATTGCACACTTTATGGCATATGCCCGTCTTCATTAGCCCATTTTAGGAGCAGAACAGTCGGACGTTAAACCCCATTCAATTTCATTTCATTTTCTCTATGTTGCTTATTTATTATAGTGGATAAATATTTTTCTGGTTCTAGCAATTATTTAATTTCTGCATAGAAATCTTGCTTTGGCCAGTTTTTTTATTGCAGAGTGCCATTCTTGTTTAAACAAACATGATCCTTTGTTTAAAACATGCTTAAGAAGTCGTCACGATTTCCTACTTATAACCAAACATATTGGAAATATTAGTCTGGCATTATTAAATCCTAATTTTATTGGTCTTATTTGAAATTAAACTTTCATTTAACTATGAACAACCCTTAACGTGTCTCTTTAAAACTATTAAGTACTCTAAAACAGTAGCTCAACCTTTTGACCTATACTCATTAATTTACCATTTTGTTGTGAGCGACTTCTTATTCTTCCTATATGACATATTGCACGTGTCTGATTTCAAAGGGGGGTTGGGTGGCTGAATGGTTAGCACGCGCGCCTGTCATTGAGTTAACTAGCGTGTTTTCGAATGCCCGGTTGTACGTGACAAGGAGTAAGGTCGCCTGTCCAACCTGCCATTTTTATTTTTTTTTTCCCGCCATTTTCATACCATTTTCTCATCCGTCTCATTACAGTAATACAAGTTTCAGTTATTTCCCTTTAGTTTTCAGATTATTGTTATGCCTGGGTGCAATGTTTCATACTATATTTAGACTTGTAACTTCGCGAGTTTTTGACCAATTTTAATAATTTTTTCTTCTTATCCTTTTATTTAGGATACTTGATACAATCAATGACATGTGACGATGAATATGAAAGCTTTCATATCTGCATGGGACAGTAGCAGATCTAGTATTATTATTAAGCTTTCATATTACATATGAAAGCTTATTGTTTCTGTTAAAGTTATTAAGCTTTCATATTACATATGAAAGCTTATTGTTTCTGTTAAGATTATTATTAT
Source organism: Patella ulyssiponensis (assembly GCA_963678685.1). NCBI lineage: Eukaryota > Metazoa > Mollusca > Gastropoda > Patellidae > Patella > Patella ulyssiponensis. The sequence goes on from OY783228.1 coordinate 79,337,786, forward strand.
TTTTTTTTGTGTTTTATCCACAAATCGGATTTCTCAGAATCTAACCACAGTATCTTTATGAAACTTTTACCTACCCCCCCAAAAATGGGTGGTAGCTGTTGATTAAATATATTTTCAAAACGTTTTACGAATCCCAAATCACCGAAATTTACGAACGACAAAATGGACATTGCATAGTCGTAACTTTATTGTTTTTTGACCGATTTTACTAAATCTTTTTTCTTTGAATACCTTGAAAAAAATCATTTTCATCAGCAGTTTCACATTTTCGAATTTCGAAAATTCGTCGCTGTGATTTCGAACCGGAAGTTTAGACCAATTTGACAACTTCTTTAATAGTTGTGCGATTTTCATTCAATTTAGTATATAAGTAGATCCTACCGATGTGACTTCAAAAATATAATTAGAAATTTTCTAAATTATCTCCCCTTGATGAAATTAAGGATCAAAGTTTTCAAAAAAATCGTCGAAATATAGGTCAGAATGACCTAATTTTTTTTTTGAAACTAGACAAGGAATTACTGATTCGTACACAAAATATGGAGTTTGTCGATCGAACCGGAAGTGCCACTATCTTTAAACGTGAAAAATCACTAAGGCTTTTTTGCTATTTTACTTACAGACTCGGGAGTTATATTTTCTGAATCCTTGTAGGAAGGCCTAAAAAATGTCGCGAATAGAATTTTGATTTAGGTCAACCGGGAGTCACCATTTTGAATTGAAAATGAAAAATAGAAGCAATTTGAAGGGCCGAAACTTTGGAGCACAATAACTCTCATTCTAATTAAGCTAGAATGTTCAAACTTGGTGTAGACGTTCACTAGGTCAATGTTATGATTGAGTGCAAAGATGAGCATTTTCTGCTTAGGGTAAGCAGAGATAAGCATGTTGATTTGTTGATTCTTTACGGCACGATAACTTCGGTTATAATGAAGGGAGGGCGGTGAAACTTTTGTCAACAGAGAGTCTAATAGCTAGCCTGTTGTGTGAAATCATTGTATCATTTTTTTTAAATATCAGAGATAGCCGAAAAAAGAGATTGAAAATCCAAAAAGTCGTATTTTTACAATTTGGAGCATGTTTAGAGGTCTTTCTCGTAAAGTCAACATAATATTGGTTGGGAACTTCTTCTACAAAGAGTCTTATTGGTAGTCTTTTATATGAAACCATCGATCAACAGTCCAACATATCAGGAGTAGAAGAACAAAAGGATCGAACATTGAAAACGGCACCCTTTCATTGTTAAGCGAAACATGCAGTGTGGGTGACTACAATCTACACATTTAGTCATCGTATAGAGCTTATTCAACAGTATCGAATTCCAACTGCTTAGGGATATTTTACGTGCACTCCAATGTGTACACGGGACCGTGGTTTTCGTCCCATCCGAACTAGACAGCTGTGCTTGTCAGGCCCTCCGTTCTGCCACACTGACAAGGGGGAACCACGCCGGGAAATCGAGATGAACTTCCTACGTGCAGAACTTTCAATTCAAGCCAAACTTTTATTGCATACGATTAAGCTGGTCAGTTGGAGCTTATTTTCAAAAGTTTTGTAATAATCAGTTGGTAATTAAAGTACCGTGCACATTAAACTGTTAAAACAGAAAATTTCGCCCGGTTGAAATGTTTCTTGCTATAAGTCAGCAATTTTCCGAATTCAGGGAGGCTGAATGGTTAGCATGTGCGCGCTGTTTCGTAACGTCTGTCATTGAGTCAATGGGCGTCGTTTCGATCCGCAGCTTGCACGTGACATGGAATATGATGTAAAACCCCGTTTATTGCGAACGATTAAGCTGTTCAGGGGGAGCTTACTTTTTAAAAGTTTTGTAGTATTCGGTTGATAACTAAAGGTACCGTGCAAATTAAACTGTTAAAATAGAAAATTTGGCCCGGTTGAAATGTTTCTCGCTGTAGGTCAGCTAGAATGTTCAAACTTGGTGTAGACGTTCACTAGGTCATTGTCTTGATCGAGTTCACAGCAGAAATAACAGTGAAACGATCAACGAACTCATAGCAGAAATAACAGTGCAAAACTTAACGAATTCTTAGCAGAAATAGCAGAAATGAAATGGGGTTTTACGTCCTACTCTTCTGCACCTGACCTGGGCTAATGGAAGACGGGCATACGCCATACAGTGTGCTATGAGGGAATTTTTGCCCGGGCAGCGGCGCTACGGCCTACTCTTATATCGAATTCCAACTGCCAAGGGATCTTTTACGTGCACTCCAATGTGTACACGGGACCTCGGTTTTTCGTCCCATCCGAACGACTAGGCAGCTGTCCTTATCAGGCCATCCTTCTGCATCACTGACAAGAGGAAACCACGCCGGAAAATCGAGATGAACTTTCTCGGCCAATGCAAGGATCGAACACCCGACCTCCAGGCTAACGAGCCAGCGCCTTGCCCACTTAGCCACCGTGATTCCCATAAATAGCAATGAAACGATCAACGAATTTATAGCAGTAATAACACTTCAACAATTAACGAATTCGTAGCAGAAATAACAATGAAACGTTCAACGAAATCATAGCCGAAATAAGAGTGAAACAATCAACGAATAAGCAATTAGATTGGTTGATGATTTCGGACACTTTCACTTCAGTCAGATTGATGAAACTTGGTGTATAGTTTCATTACATCAATACCTTGAATACGTTCGACAATGAGCATTGTCTGCCCTGGATAAGCAGAGCGATGAGCAATTTGATTGGTCGAGAATTTGAAACAAAATAACTCTCCTTCTAATTGGGGCAGAATGTTCAATCTTCGTGAAGGCGTTCATTAGGTCAGTGCCATGAAGTAGTGCGAAGATGAGCATTGTCTGCTTACAGTAAGCAGAGATAAGCAATCTGATTGGTTGATTCTTTGGGGCACGATAACTTTGGTTATAATGAAGTGAGAGTGACAAAATTCCAAATATAGATTCATTATGTCATTACCTTGACTAAGTTTGATGTTGAGAATTTCTGCGTAGATTTAGGAGCAATAAGCAATTTGACTGATCACATAGGAACATAACACCTCTAATGTGAACCGGTGGAATTGTTTCTCGTTATAACTCGGTGAGTTTTTGGCGGATTTCATTAATTCTTTTTCCTTTTTAAGATTCTTTATATAACTCATGAAATGCGACAGAAACTGACCGTGAATATGAAAGCTTTAATATCTGCTTAGCAGATCTAGTTATATTTATTTTTAATTTTTTGGGTGCTATGAATCCTAATATGAAAACAAATAGTCCAGCCAGACCTCAATCAGCGCATTGCCCACATAGTCATACACTTGAAATTATAAAATAGGCCTATGATAATCACTTCTAATAAAACATAAAATTTTATTTGTGAACTGTACGGCGATGGTAATAACATCTAAAATCCAATCAGTCTTTTTATTTACAAACGGTATAACGATAAAAAAAAATAAGGTGCACAACGTGTATTGTTTACATTAGAAACGTCACGCTTTCGGCTCTTCTTGACTGAACCGGAAGCCAGCACTGATTTGTCATCACGTCATTAGTAAACAGATTGGCGTCATCGGTCTAGTTAATATATATACGTCATTGGTTGGGACCCACAATGGCGCCTGTAAATGAGTTGTAACTTTCCCTATACAGGGCTTTGGTATGCGCAGATAGCGTACGTAACTAACGTACGGAAATTAAACGATAAATGGCTTTTTTTTCGCACGTATACAATGAATGGCCATTTTGCGCAGTAATCCCAGCCAGAATTTGGCTATTTTTATACGTCCACATTCATAATGTGAACGTATTATGCTGTCACCCCTGTGTGCGTGTGCGTGTGCATTGACCGTCACCAGAGGACCCTCGTTAGAAAACACAGCTTTTGCCCGAGGACCAAAAAATCGTCCGAGGACCAAAATCGTGGTCCTCGGAGAAGTGAAGTCTATTTTCATGTTGGATAACCTAGTCTACTTCACCTGACAAAATTTCTACGTGGTCCACTCTTAGTGCGTAAAACCCGTATAGTGTGTGCTCTCTTCACAGAGTTTACTCTCGGTCAACAAACACACGAGGTTCCTGGGTAATTTAGCGAATCACGTGACCTCATCCAGCAAACACATGTTCCTCGGAAACCCACTTATGTAAGAGGGAAGAACGAAGAATACGTTTCCTTAAGTGTGATTTACTAGTAGATGAGTTAGTTTGTATTTTTGCACAGGACGTTTGTTCGTTCAAGAGCATATTCCAGTGAATAACAAGTAAAATTGTTTTGGTCTTTGAAGTCAACGAACGTTGTGGTTGAAACAATAAGGCGTCGAGTTTAGGTTTTTTTGTTCTGACTCTGTGTTGTCTACTCATAGACAATTTAGTAAAAAAGACGCAACGATCATTTTTCATTCGGCCTACCTCGTAATGCCGATTCATTCGGGCCAGTTGACAGAGTTGTATCCCTTATTACCACTTCCGTCATTTCTACTGCAAAATGTCGATGAACTGTAAATAATCTCGAGTGATTTATGGCAAATAAACTGACTTGGCATTTTTTGAAAAATTTGAAATATGTGTTTTTATCGAAAGGAATATATATCGAATGGAACCGAGTGGTTGATTTGTAAGGCAAGACAATTTTATTCACGATTTTGAATTAAATAGCGACAGGGGTACCTCACGGAGAAAAAAAATGTCAACAGAAAAGTGTCTTAGTAGTCTTACCTTTCTCTTTTCTTTTATATACATCAGAAGGTATTTTTTTAATACGATCATTTTTGGTAGTAAATTTTATATGATTTAGCACCAAATAGGAAGAAAAATACAGAAGATAGTTCTTTCGTACCTCAGATTGATTCGTACCTTTTCCTACGTTTTGTTGAAATAAAGTTGAAACATGATTCGTACCTTGAAATAAAGTTGAAACATGATTCGTACCTCAGATTGATTCATTCCTTTTCCTACGTGTTGAAATAATGTTGAAACACGACGACTTATAATATCCAACCACTACGAGAAATTTATAAAAATTGTTGCAACGCGAATTTTATAAAACAAAGATGGCTGCTTGTTGCGCGAATTTTATAAGAAAAATTGCTGCTGAACCAAAATAGAACCCCAAATTGCTTTGTACGAAAGAAATTTAAAAATATAAGTTGGCAAACTTATGTCACTACCATTCCTACCGTTAAAACATATTCAACCGCCATTCAATAAATTAAAAGAGAGCGCGCCAGGTCGACTACAGACAATAACATGCTACATCTAAAAGAATTAGATCAACAACAGAACATGGCCCATCGCAAGCTGGTGTGTATTCATGCAATCTATAAGAACCAACATGCCTTGAGCATGTATTCTAGCATGGAACTGTGCGCGATATAAATGTACATATTATTATTAACAATGACGTGGAGGGTTGGCACAACGATCTCAACACCCAAGCAGTTATTGCCAATCCTCCATTTTACCTGCTCTATAGATTGCTGCATAAAGAAGCATCGATATTGCCGTTACAGTTAAAGCTTGTGTCTGAGGGGAAGTTAAACGCCGGTCCCAAGCCCGGGTGCAAAAGGAGGAGGGTTAAGCTTAAGTGCATTGTAAAAGTTTAAATTGACGAAGGTTCGAAACAGCTCATGTGAGGAAGCTTAAGTTTAAGTTCATGTAAAAGTTGAAATTTCCGAAGGTACGAAACAGCTCACGTGAGGTACGAATGAACTAAGTACGAAACAGCCAGGTTACGAAACAGCTGACTTCCAGTATAGGCATAGGTCACAGATGCTCCATAATAATAAGGGCGTTCCTATCCTCATGTACATGTGCCGGTCATTCTTATTAGTTTCTTATGTTTGAGGATTTTACCGCCTGCACAAATGAATAAACAAATAGAAAAATAGGTTGCCAGGCAACGAAACATACGCCCACACAGCAGCCAAATCGTCCGGACAGTCAACAAGAGTTGTTGCATTTTAAGTAATCATCAGAAAATCATAATTCAAGCTCACCCATAACTACGGTGTAACTGTGATATAATCAAACGTTTTTTTAAATCAGATAATAATTGTGACCTCCAGAGGGACCACAAGCTAAAAAGGGTGATTTTTCGTACAATCAGGGGCCATGATTCAGGAAGTTACGATCCGATATGGGCAAATATGCAATGGAACCAAGATCATTGGGTTATAAACATGTATTTCAAGTTTCATCAAAATCAGTTCAAAATTGTGACCTCTATAGGGTCCACAACCTTGATATAACATATTCTTACACAATTCGGGTACAGACGGCGGCCATTTTATCCGTCAACTCTGGTCCGATTTTCACAAAATTAAAATTCTCTCTTCATTACCATGAAACCGTGATATAATCAAACGGTTTTTTAAATCGGATAATAATTTTGACCTCCAGAGGGACCACAAGCTAACAAAAGCGATTTTTCTAACAATCAGGGGACGTAATTCAGGAAGTTATGATTCGACGGGCGCAAATATCGACAGGAACCAAGATCTTTGGGTTATAAACATGCATGTCACGTTTCATCAAAATCGGTTCAAAATTGTGACCTCTATAAGGTCCACAACCTTGATATAACATATTTTCACACCATTCGCGTACAAACGGCGGCCATTTTGTCCGTCAATTTTGGTCCGATTTTCATGAACTTCGAACTCAACCTTCATAACCATGGAACGGTGATATAATCAAACGTTTTTTTAAATCGGATAACAATTTTGACCTCCAGAGGAACCACAAGCTAAAAAGGGCGATTTTTCGGACAATCAGGGGCCATAATTCAGGAAGTTACGATCCGATGGGCGCAAATATCGAAAGGAACCAAGATCTTTGAGTTATAAACATACATGTCAAGTTTCATCAAAATCGGTTCAAAATTGTGACCTCTATAAGGTCCACAACCTTGATATAACATATTATCACACCATTCGCGTACAAACGGCGGCCATTTTGTCTTTCAATTTTGGTCCGATTTTCACGAAATTCGAACTCAACCTTCATAACCATGGAACAGTGATATATTCAAATGTTTTTTTTAAATCGGATAACAATTTTGACCTCCAGAGGGACCACAAGCTAAAAAGGGCGATTTTTCGGACAATTAGGGGCCATAATTCAGGAAGTTACAATCCGATGCGCAAATATCGAAAGGAACCAAGATCTTTGGGTTATAAACATACATGTCAAGTTTCATCAAAATCGGTTCAAAATTGTGACCTCTATAAGGTCCACAACCTTGATATAACATATTTTCACACTATTCGCGTACAAACGGCGGCCATTTTGTCCGTCAATTTTGGTCCGATTTTCACGAAATTCGAACTCAACCTTCATAACCATGGGACGGTGATATAATCAAACGGTTTTTTAAATCGGATAACAATTTTGACCTCCAGAGGGACCACAAGCTAAAAAGGGCGATTTTTCGGAGAATCAGGGGCCATAATTAAGGAAGTTACGATCCGATGGGCGCAAATATCGAAAGGAACCAAGATCTTTGGGTTATAAACATGCATTTCAAGTTTCATCCAAATCGGTTCATAATTGTGACCTCTACACTGTTCACAAGCTAAAAAACGTGATTTTTCGTACAATCAGGGGCCATAACCCATGAAGTTACGGTCCGATACATGCCAATATCGAAAGGAACCGAGATCTTAGGGTGATAAACCTATATTTTAAGTTTCATTGAAATCGGATAAAAATTGTGACCTGTAGACTGTTCACAAACAATTGTGGACGGACGAACAGGGGCGACGACAATATACGTCCACATGAAAATGTGGGCGTATAAAAACGATAATGACAAACTGCTAATCTAAAAGGATTAGTCCTAAACACGGGCAAATTGACATGCTAACAAGGAAATCATTGACCTCACCTGTATTTACTTTTATTAAATCCTTTAATGTGTATTTTTAATAGATTGTAATAATTTTAATATTGGACTTCGCAATATGAATATGGATGATATTGCTGGAAAACCTGTACTCTTCAAAGGTAAGTCTCTCTTTGAATTATGGTGGTCTAATGGATGTGTTTTAGATCGTAAGGTCTGTCATTGAGTCAGGTGGTGTGGTTTCAATCCAACACTTGAACAGACAAGGTGTAGGGTCGCCTGTTGACCTTCTCGGTTTTCTCCGGGTCGTCCAGTTTCATCCCACTCCTAAAGACACCTACATGCAAGCGAATTATTGAAATGATATTGTAAATGTGAGTTCCGGAATGACCCAGTTTCTTTTAAGTGGGCGTTGAACCCCATTTCCCTCTTTGAATTATCAAGGAATTTATCTTGTGGTTTACTGCAGTGGGATGTTATTATGTCCTCTGGCTTAAAAATTCGTGTTGCGATGTCCAATTATACCAACTACCCCGTACTTTAAGCCATGGTTAATTGGACATACTTGTGGGGGGGGGGGAGTAGGAAAGTTCTGAGAAGTGAGCTACCTAAAAGTCGTAATACTTTTATATTTTTCTTTTTTCAGGAAACTATGTATGGGGTAAAATACCTGGATGTTTTGTGATTTGGCCTGTTAAAATCATAGACATAAACATTGTAGATAGTATGGTCGATGTTTATGCTCACTCTGATGATACAATGTAAGTTTCTTGAGTTATCCCAGTGTGAGCTCTGTTATTTTTTACATTCATTCTGGGAAGCTTTTATAGGGTAGCTCAATAAATCCAAATTTTGTCACAGCTTGCAATATCTCCATTAACTGACTATAGCTTCGTCTACACTAGGCTTGAAAAACCCGGCTTTTTAAAAACCCGGTTTTTTCAAAACCCGGCTTTTTCAAGTGTAGCGTCTACACTGACTGAACGGAAAAAGACGATGAACACCGACCTTCGTTATTTGTGGAACTTCCGGTTTATTTATTACGCCATCGGCTTCAGTCAATTTTGCAGAGATAATAATATAATAATAATGATTACTTTGGTTACTTTGGTGCAATTATATTTATTCAGCTTATGGAATATAGCAGATCGCTGACAGACTTACGGAAGAGGGCGAGAAAACGACGTGCAAGACGATTGCGATTGTATATCCGTCGAAGACACTTTCGACTAAATTAAATAGGCTAGGCTATAGATGGATTTGAGATTTACCTCAATTTCTTAGAACCGGAAGCAATGCCAATGTTATGAATGTACGGAAGCTCGGGACGAATGACATCTGGGTACTTGATAAATCCCGGATTTACCGTCTACACACATAAAATTGCCGGTTTTTTGAAAAAGCCGGCTTTTTGATTTTGAAAAATCCCTCAATAATTGCCGGATTTTAAAAAGCCGGCTTTTACGATTGAGAAATTGAAAAAGCCGGCTTTTAGGAAAAAACCGGGATTTAAAAGGCTAGTGTAGACGGTGAATGCTGCTAGTGTAGACGTAGCTTATGTTGTATGAGTTATTTATCTTGATTAGTCTCATAGAAGTATACTAGGAGTTATAGCATGTAAAAACACTTTCTAACATATGTCTCCTTTTTTGCATCTAGATATACCATTCCATCTGAAAACCTTATTTATTACCCACATTTAAAAGAAAAGGGTATAGGTAACGAGTTCTGTAAAGATAGTTATATTCTTAAATCACTTGAATTAATGTTTGTATTTGGGCGGAAACAATTATCGGTGAATCGGTGTACCAAAATTTATTCTATCAAAACAAACAATATTTTTTAGTAGAAAATCTATAACTGCGATTATTGTTTCAATTTATGGTTCACAATCTATCTCTCCAATAAATTAGTCGAAAGGCCTTATTAGAAAATAGCTCATCAGTTCAGTGTAAAGAAAAATCCTGGTAGCTATAAATAATATAATGTCGGCACTTGACCTGAGTCTTCAGTAGTCCCGGCCATTCAGACTTCATATCGATCATTACAAAATCTGACCTACTAATGGCGTGCAAAGTAGGATCTGGAAACATGATAAGACAATATTTTCCATCGGACAAAATACCGCAAGCTGTCAATTTCACCCAAATTATTTCGACTTCGCGATGCCTGTGGTTTAAGAAAAACGTATTGCAATTTTGTTTTGCTTTCGGCGGTATTTCACGTTCGAGTATTATGTCCAGTAGTATTACACCGGGTGGTGATGTTGAGAACGAAAAAAACCTGCATCACACCGATCAAAAGTGTGGGACCATTTTGGTTTTCTTGTTAACTACATAAACCTCAACACAAAGGTCAAGATTGCATACTGAATTTTGTGTAGACATTGTGTATTTTGATTCAATTGGAGAAATTATTAAATGTTGCCGGTGTTCCAATTCATTCAATATCACAGCCATCCTATGTTGTAGAGAGTCAAGTATGGGCTTGGCACATGAATGAATTAATAATTTATATAACATTTGAAGTAAGACCTGCAATAGGCAGATTTAGCTCAACATAGTTCATCTTTAATAAACAATATAACTTTGAAATATACATGATTCTGTAATCGTATAGAGGCTTAGTGTATTGTTTCAGCCCTAGTTTGTCTATTGTTTTAAACAGTTCTTTTTTTTTCTTTTTATAAGCCCACGTGGAATTGTGGTGGTATATTATCGTCGCATCCACAAATTTATGGCCCTCGTTTCACTTTGTAGAACCTTGTGATGCTCTAATAAAAAAAGTTACCATCCGACCTGTATGAAATTTATATGCATTATTTAAATGAGCATAAAATGGAGAAGCCTATCGTGATTTCAACAATTTCTGTTAATATCCTGGCCCTTTTTTTAATTTGTATAACCTTATGAATACATTATTTGAATTAGTAAAACAGAGAAAACTATCTTGTTTAACTTGTAGAACCTTGTGAATGCTCAAATGACAAGTTATTGTCTGATTTGCATGAAATTGTGCATTATTTACATTAGTAATGTGAAGAAGCCTATATAATTACAACAATTTCAATTTATTTCTTCTAGAGTTATGGACCTTTTTTCACTTTTTAGAATCTTGTGAAAGCTCCAACTACACAAATTATAATCTGATCTGTATGAAATTGATATGACTGTCTTGTAAATGCTCTTAATACCTTCAAAAGAATAAATATGCGACAACCCTTGTCGACCCCTTAGACTATCTAGCTGCTGTTGGCGTATGTTTCGTTGCCTGACAACCTACCTTTTGTATTGTGGTTGAAGTTTTGAGTTCGTACTTATGGGAGTTTTCTGGGTCGCTTGGGAGGAGACCGGGGCCTTTTGAATCCACAGAATTAGAAATTTCGCAAATAGGGCATACCAATAACATAAGAGTAATTTGATAAATAATTATTCAGATATAATGAACATTTTGATTGGCTCTAGAATCCAAAAATGGTCAGAAAAATCAACTATTGAGTCATTGTAAATGGCACCCAATATCACCCCTGTCAACTCCTAGAAAAATCCCTGACCATCGTTAATTGTTTGCATTGAGTGTTTTTTTTCATCAACTGTCTAGATAAATAGCTTAAAGCTGCAATTTCATATTTTTAAGTTATATTTTTAAAATGTATTAAAATAAAGCCTTAAAATAGATGGTATCTATAAACAGTCCAACCTTGTTAATCTTATTAATCTTATAACTCAGTCAGTTGAGAAATTGGCAAAAATATCATTTTCAACTTCAAATTCAAACGTTTGAAGTTAGCTATTGCATAGGGGGAATGGAAAAACAAGGGAGGCAATTGTGTTATTATTTACGATGTGAAAGATTATTAAGTGTGGAAAACAATGCCTATGATTGTATAATAGTGAGTTGACAACCTAATGAACAAAAGACATAGAAATAAATATGTTTTGACTTTCTTAGAAAATATGAAATTCCCGCTTTAAAAATATGATTAGATGATTCAGCATGTTTTCTGTAATTGACCAATAAGCGAGTTATATCACGAATTCAAAGCATTTAATTTATCTTCCAGGTCAGTTGAAAAGAAGAAAACATGTTTTTCTTTTAGATCAATTCCTTATTGATTGTAAATTATTAGAAGAATCTCACATCGCCAATCCTGGTAATGATGAAGAATCCCCATGTAACAAGCCTAGTAATTATGGAAAAGCTTCCAGAATCGCCAAACCTGGTAATGATGAAGAACCTTCCTGTAACAAGGATAATGATGGTGAAGACGTTTGCAGCAATACCGGACCTGGTAATGATCCTGCATTAGATGTAGAATCTTCATGTAACAAGCCTAGTAATGATGGAAAGCTTCCAGAATCGCCAAACCTGGTAATGATGAAGAATCCTCCTGTAACAAGCCTAGTAATGATGGTGAAGCTTCCAGAATCGCCAAACCTGGTAATGATGAAGAACCTCCTTGTAACAAACCTAGTAATGATGGTGAAGGTTCCAGAATCGCCAAACCTGGTAACGAAGAATTCTCCTGTAACAAGCCTAGTAATGATGGAGAAGCTTCCAGAATCACCTAACCTTGTAATGACGAATCCTCCTGTAACAAGCCTAGTAATGACGAAGCTTCCAGAATCGCCAAACCTGGTAATGGAGAATCCTCCTGTAACAAGCCTAGTACTGATGGTCAAGAAGTTTGCAGCGTGAACTACCTGTTCTGCCACAGGTTGTCAGATGTACAATCTGCTTATTATAGGTCTTTCTCTAGGCCTGAAATGTTATAAAAACTATTAATTAGACATTAATTAACCTATCCAGACCTCTCTGTGTCGAGGCTAGCATGAGATTTTTGTTGGATTGTAGTTCGATTTGCTGCAATATTTTCCTTCGTGATTTACAGATCAATTGGATAACCGAGACTACCAGTTTTGTCTTACCGACTTTAGTAATGATGACCGAGGCTAAGGGGAACTTTCATTCGCTTAGTTCTAAGTTCATAGTGGATCAATTTGACTGACATTTTCAGCAAATTGCCTTTACATTAGCTAGTTTTTAACTCTTGTACTGAGAACTGCCAACTCGTTATCTAATCTCCCATAATGTATCTTTAAGTGACGATCAAATTTTTAAAAAGTAAATCGTGGTAATTTAGTTATGCGCGGAAATCATGCGATATCATCTCGGTAGACAACTCTGCTTGGAAGAATGCATAATCATGGGTCATCCTTAATATGTAAGTATGGAGATCCAGTATTGTGTAGTCTCTATCATTCAGACAAATATTTAGGAGTAAATGATTTACAAATTTCGTCAAGAATTTATTAATGATATTAGCGTGCGCTTTTCATAACACTTTTGAAACTAAGAGCATGAATTAAAGCGAAACATTTTCGGAATATGTGTGTTATCAAAAGTCGGAACCGACCGCCAAAAACTAGAACGGGACCGGACAAGTAGCGGAACTCCGCTTTACTCTCTTCAGAGTTCGTTTTTGGTGCATACGTCACGCTACTTAGTTTAAAATAACCTTGTCAACTTATCATGTTTGAAAAGATGTTGTGTTTCACTCTTATTCTATTATGAGTATGTTGTCTAACAACCAACAACGGTCTCAAAATAAGTTCAGTCACTGCAGTCGGTCTAAAAAAATGCCACAATAGAGCGCAAATACTAGTATTTGCGTGAATCCGTGAGCCTAAATTACATACCGTCACTCTTATTCTGTTGTGAGTATGCTGATCTAACAACAAAATCTCCCCCAGGGAGAAAAATAGTCGGTCTCAAAATTAGTGCAGTCACTGGAGGCGGTCTCAAAAACAATGCCAGAATAGATCCCAAATACTATGTATTTGCGGGAATCCGCGGGCAAATTGCACACAAAATTGTAGTGTAAAATAACCAAATTGCACACAAAATTATAGTATAAAATAACCATGTTTGCTGAAGTCACTCTTATTCTGTTGTGAATATATTGTTCTATGATGAAATATTTTCTGCCATGGCAAAAAAATTGTCGGTCTCTAAAAACGTACTCAACGCAGTCGGTCTCCACATGCTAAATGAATTAATGAGGTAAACAAACAATTACTTACAAAACTAGCGAAATTGACAGATAAACCTCAAGAGTCTGTCCCATTTCTTATCCTCTCGTTAACGAGAACTTGGTTCCATTTTCTATGACAATGGTTCAAATTTTTAAGCCCAATCCCAAAAATTGAAAAGCTCTGTAACATATCTGAATTTTTTTGCGCGCCTGCGGCGCCCAATTCCATCATTCTTCTACTCCGTTACAAATCTGATTTTTTTTCGCGCCTGCGGCGCTCGATTCCATTATAACATCATTCTTTTACTCCTCTGTTATTTTATACTGTCTCAGCACTATCATATGATAGTGAATTGTCCAGTTTGTAGTATCAGATTTTTTACAGATGTTATGTCAACTCTTATAAAACAGATCTCGAGATTCTGTTCCATTGACTGACATTTCTGGTCCAGTCGTCCGAAAGAATTTCACTCAGTCCCAGCAATGACCTTAAATGCCGGGATATTGAATCAATTTTCTAAATTTTCTCAAATTACTGTGTGTTATAGGCACAATCATCATATATGACATAAACTATATGTGAGCTTAGATGAATCTGCTTTCCGGCGACACAAAGATCGGCGAACAACTATATAATTATACAATACTATATCTATGTTCTACCGGGAAGCTTAATGTTATTGCCAGTATTTTGTTGACATTCATTGTGGAGTGGGATTGTTGGATGACCGCCCCTTCCCCTTATTCCCCAGAAAACTCACACCTGTTGTGGCGGCTCCTGATTGCGTTACTCGTATGGGGGTGGGGTGGGGAGTTATGTGCATCAGTCGGTCGCATTTTGGCTAAACACCTCCCCCGCCCCAAACAAAATCGTTATGTACGCCACTGGATAGATCTTAGTCTTAGATTTTTTAGAGTTTGTTACGGATTGGACAATAACTTCCCGTGTTATGGCCACTGCTTGGTGTGTATCATTTAGTATCTACGTATGAGGATGAACAATATTAATTTCTAGTATCGTCGTCAGTACGATCAATTGGAACAATTTAAGATGTCATTATTTATACAAATATTTACCGCGGACTTCCAATTCATAAGGGGGTTGGGATGGCCTAGTGGTCTAGAGTGCCGCGCTTCGACCTCTAGCTGGCCGGTCACCTCTGGCTTGCGGCTGTGGTTTCGAGCCCTGGTGTGAGCGTATGTGGCATGGAGATAGGGGCGCCTTCTCAACCTCGTGGGTTTCCTCCGGTTTCCTCCCACTGCTAAAGACCCCTACGCGCAAGCGAATTATTGAAATAAAATTAAAACCATATGTTAGTCCCGAAATGACCTAGTTGTGTCGAGTGGACGTTAAACCCAATTTCTCTCCTTCTGTCCAATCCATAATGACGGATGTTTTCTTGATGTGTGGTCGCTTCAAGGGTGGACGTTAAACCCAATTTCTCTCCCTCTGTCCAATCCATAATGACGGATGTTTTCTTGATGTGTGGTCGCTTCAAGGGAGACAACCAATTTTCAATCAAGGACTAAAATCTATTTCTTGGCATTGCACTTTGGTTTGTATTGTGCGAGAGAGAGAGAATAACTTCACCATTTTACGGCAACCTATCATACCAAGTCAGCAATCTACTCAAGAAGTCCAACATTGATACCACATTCTCTATCCCTACTACCTTAAAACAGATACTGAAAGCGAATGGCAAACTACAACGAAGCCTACCTATTCAGCCTAAGGGAGTCGTCTACCAAGTCAACTGCTCCTGTAATTTATCATATATTGTCGAAAGTAAACGGCCCCTAGATAAACGAATATCAGAACACAGATCTAAAGCTGCTACCAACAACTCAGCAGGGGCGTGGTGAGAATGAGTTCATGAGTAGCCATACTCATGCGCCAAAAAGTTTTTGCGCCAAAATCACAATCAAATTATTTCGAAATCGAATTAGCACCCCGCATACAACTTGAAGATCATCCTCTTAACTTTGAGAAAACGGTGATTTTCTCTTGGAAAGAATGGAATCTCCAAGAGAAAATAACAATATTTTATTACCGTATTTCTTGTCTCGGATTGCTGGAGATTGCGTTTCTGGGCTTCTAATTTTCGAAATTTTCCCGGGGGAGGGCCCCCCAGACCCCCCGCCGCGGGCTCGCGCCTTCGGCGCTCGCGGTGGCCGGCTTCGCCGGCCACAGCTCCGCGGTCAGTAAAAGGGTTTTTGTGCCAAAATCTTTTTTGTTACTCATAATTTCTTCTCAATAATTGCCCTCACCACGCCCCTGCAACTCAGCCATAGCACAGCATCTACGAAACCACCCGCATCATAGAGTCGAATGGAACGATGTGCAGATTCTTACATACAACCAACAGAACAAGAAAACCAGAAACATCCTAGAAGCCATCAACATTAGAAGATATTCACCAGAACTGAACAGGGACGCGAGACTTCACATTTCAAGGGCTTATGATCATGTTTTCAGGATGAATAAAACCACTTAAATGGGTTTCAATTTCTTAAATTCGACGCCTTTTCTTCACTTCAATTATTACAAACGGTCTAATATATCCCCCTTATGGTTTCTGCCTATCTATACTGTTTAATCACCTCATATTGCTTATTTAGTATTTGAAAATAGTCCGGTTTTCCCAATATTATTGTTTATTCATATTTTGTTATGGTTTTCATCTGTTTTTAAAATATCATCCATATCCTGGATTGCTTAATTAGCAAGCACATATTATTCGTGTTTATTTAGTCAACTGATATAGGGTCATGTAGTGTTTGTATTTCTTTGAGAATGGTCTCATCTTGATCACCTCGTTAACTGTAACATGGTTTCACCCAATAGCTCCCTTAAAGGCATTCAATGTTGTTAATTTTATCCTTTGGTTGGACCGTGCGCCAATTATATTGTGTTTTTGTTTAATCCTTTACTTCTTATTGTTATTATTATTTAATTTTTTAAATGGCTTCTTCATGAACTCTTATATATTAAACCCAAGTTTACTAAATGCCATTGTGCTTGATAACGTTAAGAGGATACTTGTCGAAACGTTGTGATATTAGAATAAAACCAGTGATTGTTTCCTATAAAAATTGTGTTCTGTTATTGTATAATTGTTGTTTTTTTTCTTTGTTGTACGAACATGTGCAATAGAAACTGGGACTGTTCATCCCGACCACAAATTCTTTTAGGTCTTCGGTCAACAAAAAAGTCATGGTTTCGCTTCTGTATAACAATTTGTTGTCAATACAAAATATTACAAATTATAATTCTGAACCACAAAGAGAAGAATTGGGTCTCACAAATAAAGCTCTCACTGGTTGCGAAAAGTACGGTAATATAATGGAGTTATTTCCCTTGGTATGTAATCGCTTGTAAATATACACTTTTTCTGGTCTTCTGAACAGACCGGATAGAAAAAGGAATGGGGTTTAACGTCTATTGGACACAGACTAGGTCATTTCGGTACTAACATTTGGTACAATAATTACATTTCAATAATTCACTTGCGAGTAGGGGGGCTTCATAGCAGTGGGAAGAAACCCGCGAGGCTGGACTGATGACTCTACAGTTTGTCACGTACAATCGAAACCACGGTTGTCCAACATCGTGGATTTTCTCTGGGTCCTCCGGTTTCCTTCCACTGCTAAAGACCTCAACGCGCAAGAAAATTGTTGAAATAGATTGAACCCATGTGTTAGTCCCGAAATGACCTATTTTGTGTCGAGTGGACGTTAAACCACACCTCCCTCTCTCTCACCTAATTTACTACGATTCTGTAACTTCCGGTTTATGGTGGCTCAGAAATGGCATTCATCCGTTCATTAAATCATATTATGTTGCCTGTATATCGATTGGCGAAATACGGGGAGTGCACACAAGTCCGCCAGTTAATAAGTACAACGATATCTATCGACAGTATTTCTTAGAGCAGCGAACTAGTGGACTACTTAACCCTTCTCCAAAATACAATTTTTCAGGTGGTGTAACTATGAGTGGCGTATAATGTATACCGTAGCGCCACTGCCTACGGTTAGACTATCAAAGAACGCTACAGAATGGAATCTTCTGAAACTAAATGTACAACACAAAAATGGGAATCAAAGTTTAGTGTCTCGCAGGGGTGGATTGGGCCATCGGGTCGGACGATCAAAGGGCCGGTCGGACAAAAAATGAAAAAAATAATTTTGTCCAATTCGTCTAAAACCCTATTACTGCTGAATATTATATATATGAGGGAGAGGGTATTGGACCGGCCATGGAGCGATAATGATCAATTTGTATGTGGCCGGTGGTTTAACGGGCAGCCACTCCATCACTGGAATCTGTGGTATAATGTACTTTCTGGGCCGGGTGTGCTTGGTGTGGGCCAGAATTCGGAATCCTGCAATGGGCATTCGGAATCCTGCAATGGGCATTCCGAATTTCATCGGATTCACCCGACACTGTCGCCCGCACATTTACTAATTATTAATTCACCTGCACCCTGTTTGTGGGATACGCCAGAATCCAAAATTAAAAAAACAGCTTGTATGAATTTCTCTTTCGCCACTCTGTACCAATGTGTCTCGTGGCCTTCCATCACAGGAGGAATCAACTAGCGCTCCCGGCAACAAAACTGGGACATTTTTCAATGAAAATATTCGTATTATTCAATATTCCTAACTGGTTAATCAAATGGTCACAATTTGGACGTTCATTTCCATGGGGAGAGACAACGCCCCCCCCCCCTCCGAGTCTGGGCTCCGCGGTCAGTAAAACGGGCCGCTCCTACACGGGAGCCCGGACCGGTTCCCGGGTCCTAATCCGCCCCTGGTGTCTCGTTTCTTTATAATCCGGCACATTGTTACCGATCTGCGAGCGCCATCATCTATCGATAGGGGTTCAGCGATACATCTAAAATAGATGTCAGAATGTTTATTTGATTTCAAAAACCGTTCAAATCTATTTGCATCGCAACATAATTTCGGGTCTAAACTCCGTATCGAAGTTTTATGTCCACCGCTCCTTCTGAACACATCAAATGTGTATGTTTGTGGACCTTCAACGGGCTCTAATGTTTTTCCTCTTCAGATATAAGTTATGGATGATGCGTATTGGACCTTCCGTTCCGGAGTTATGTCCCTACCGTTTTTTGCAAAATATGCACCAAATTTCCAAATTGAACTGAAAATATATGTGACGGATCAGCCGATCCCGAATGCGTAAAATTTGTGTGCGCGTCAGACCTGCCCTTCTAAGCGTATGATCCCATATTTTTCATGTCCCTGAAGCAACGACTGCGAGTTGTACAACAATTGGAAATTGCTAGAATACTGTGTGTGTGATTTAGTTGTATTTAACGTCCGCTTCCACCGAGGTGATGTCGCAATTACTGTGTGAAATAGCTTTATTCAACGTCCGCTTCCACCGAAGTGATATCGCAATTACTTCGCAATACCCGAATTTATACCTACGTTATCTACAGAAACGTGAACAGTGGCGTCCAGTTAGAGGTTTGTGACATACAGACCTTCACAGAAACCTTGACATTGAACGAAACCTTGAACTTTGCAACTCGATTATCGAGGAATCTGGCATGCTCACGGGCTGGGTTTGTACCCAATCAAAATTAGTGTCGAAACATACAGGCTATTACGTGAAGGCCTTGATAACGACATGTACGAAGTTAAAGCGAAATCAAGCCTTCGAATGCAGATGCTTCCTTTTACGGCAAATGTGTAGTATCTGCAAAGTTTGTGGACCATCTAGAGATCACAATTTGGTCCGATTTAGTTTAAACAGAAATATGTTAGGGCTTAAACAGATTAATTTAAAACGATTTAAAAGATAATATATTTATCAAATACAATTTAAAAATTGAAATAAAATTTGAAATAGAAAAGAATAATGATACCAAGGAACTCCAAGGTAACACGTTTACCTTACAGGAAGGGATTCAAATTGTGCAAGAAATCTGATATGAACATGTTTATCTCGAATTTAATACAGGAAAATGACTGACTACATAAAATAAAATCATAGATACAAACTTCAAAGTAAATCGAGAGTTCCTGATTTCGAAGGTTACTTGTGGATGAAAGTTTAAGTATACAAATCATACCCTTCACTGTTTCAAATCCACCTGTTTAGTCATCCGGAAATGATGGCGATGATATTCGTCAGTAGTATGGCTGTCTTTAATTAATAACAAAATAAAATAATAACCGCGAATATCACTTATCTGTACAACAGGATTTAAAGGACAATATTGGTGTCAGTTATTATCACGTATGTGATAGAACTGGTTAAACACATTCCAAATATAATTTAACACAGAGATCTTTGCTACTATAGATGAGTAATAAAGGTTTCATGAATCGGAAGTGGCGAACGCCAAAGGAAAACACGAGTAACCCCACTATATAAGTGACGAGTGATAACAGATACATGGGCGAATTTTTGCACACTAATGATTCCTTCGAAGACCAAAAGTTGTTATATGGGACTGCAAGAGGATATCTGACAATTCAATAAAGTAACCGACCGTCATTAGATAAGAAAAAAACGAGAAAAATAGAAATTGTCCGTACATTCCCGTGTTTGTATTCCTTCTATAGGGGAGACCGGGCACATTAAACCATTTCTGTTCACATACATGTTTGTCCTCCTTCCGCATCAAGTTTTTTTTATTAGAAGATCTCTTTACTTTATTGTATTGTGCGAAGACACACGTCATAGTTTGCTATCGTGTATCAGATTCAACAAAATTAACTTTTTTTAAAAAAACCCCAAAAAACACTGTGTATAAATTTAAACTCAATCGGATATTAACTTTGGCCTCTTGAGCCATCACAAGATTTTTTAAAGCGATCAATGGCCATAACTCTGGCGGTAATTATCGAAAATCGCTGACAAACAACAGGCTTCTTCGTCTCGTGACCTTAAACACTGTGTATAAATTTGAACTCAATCGGATATTAACTTTGGCCTATAGAGCGTCAACAAGATTTTTTGAAATGATCAAGGGCCATAACTCTGGCAGTAATTATTGGAAATGACTGAAAATCAGTAGGCTACTTCGTCGCGTGACCTTAAACACTGCGTATAAATTTAAACTCAATCGGATACTAACTTTGGCCTCTAGAGCGTCCACAAGATTTTTTGAAGTGATCAAGGGCCATAACTCTGGCAGTAAAGTCAATGATTGACGTCGCGTGATGTGACTTCACGTGTTGAAGACAGTCATCTTTCACGGAGATGTTAAAAGACTTTCGTAATCCTCTGTGAACAGATTGACCAAGAACGTGTTGAATATCAGTACATCGTTACATTTTTTTTTATTGTTAAAAATTTCGTTTTATTTTCCATCACCGGAGCGAAGCCTAGTTCTTGTTGAAAATCAAAACACAGATTTATATTTCGTTTCGTTTCATTTAATGTTCAAAATTTTGTTTTGCTTGTAAAGGAACCAAATGACTCCTCGTGTATCACATACATGACTGAGCTCCATCGTTGATATTAACGGAACGTAAGGAATTTATCTCGAGCATAATACATTATATGAAGATATTTTGATATTGGACACCACGTACAATTTAAACATGTCTCACTTATGGTATATTATTTATTAATAATAAGCCGTATATTAGTTTACGAGGCACAATAAAGGTTATCAACAATAAGAAGCAAGGCCAGGATACAAAATATCTGGGTTTCCTGCACCACTGACAAGGGACAACCACGCCAGAAACTCTGGATGAACTTTATCGGCCAATTCAGGGATCGAACACCCGACCTCCAGGCTAACGAATCAGCGTCTTCCCCACATATAGCCGCCGTGATCTCCTTACGGTTTGGTTCAGTCGGATTTCTTTTTTTTACTTTTTGTATTGTTTTTCCCGTGAGGTTTGTATTACGTTTTTCCTGGCATTTCTAGCTTAAACATACATTATGCAAGAGCAGGTCTTTCTCTGAAATGTTATCTAAATTATTAATTGGGCATTAATGTAATTAGACATTAATTAACTTTTCCAAACTATAATGGACTCACGATGCCATCGCTAGACTGCAATTTTTAGAGGATTGGAATACATTGTTGAAAAATAATTAAACGTTAAATGGATAATCGAGATTTTTTTTTATCCCACCGACATATTAATGATGATCGAGGCTACCCAGAAATTCAAAAGCTACAATTTCGGTTCAAAGTGGAGCAATTTGACTGAATTGTTCAGTTATTCTCTTTACATTATCTTATTTAACGTTATCTTATCTCCCATATTGCCCCTTTGATAACAGGGTAATAACTGAAAATAATACCGAAATTGCAGTGATAAGAGGTTTTTTTTCTGGAGAAAATCACGCCAAGGCCGGGTTGTGGGGGGGGGGGGATGGGGTTTAACGTCCGCTCGACACAAACTAGGTCATTCCGGGACTAACATAGAGTTCAATTTTATTCCAATAATTCGCTTGCGCATAGGGGTCTTTAGCACTGGGAGAACCCAGAGAAAACATCACGAAGTTGGACAGAAGACCTTAAACCTTGTCACATACAACTTGGGAATCAAAAACCACGACAGTTGACTTAATGACAGACATTATGATACAGCCGTCACGAGCTACCCATTCGGCCCCCCAATCCTTCGGGTTATAGGAACTGGGAAAAGAAAAAATAAACAGGTATTTTTATTGTTTTGTCCTACGACCCAGTCTACCGTAGAGAAGATATGAAGATGTCTATATATCAGATATCATGTAAGTGTGACCAGTGATTTTGTTTTTGGTTAAAAAGTTGCGAAGTCACCAACACAAGTGATGAAAATTCCCCATGATGATGCTGGACAACTTCAACACTATAGATTACAACACTTTTATTACATCTAGATCTGTCATGTCTTCTGATTACAATAATGTTATTACAGCTAAATCTGTAGTCACTTCCGGAGATCTGAAATGAAAGAAAATAAAACCAAGTACGAATAATACAAACCATTAGAAAAAATTCGAAGTCCTAACAAACGGAAATCAGCAAAATAGTGTAATCAGCAAAATAGTGTATTCAACAAAATAGTGTGATCAACAAAATAGTGTAATCAACAGCAAGTCGATTGGTACACAATTGTCCCAAGAACAAGAATACCATGTCGATCGTGCTTGCATTGGCGGGTCCTTGGGCTTTTTTCGAAGAGCGTCGCCTACCAAGAACAAGAACAAGATAACTTACTAGCCCTAGGGACTCAGTTTCTGGTCCAAAATTACTAGAAATAGTCGATACAGTTTTTACCGATATTTATCTCAAGAAATGTGTGGGCAATCCGATTAAAACACAGATCCTATTTCGTTTCGTTTTCATAGTTCAAAATTTCGTTTTACTTATCTGTAGGGAGAACGCTAGATCGGAGACGGTCCTACGCATTTTATGACGTCACAAGTGGATTGTGGGTTAAGGTAAGGGTTAGGCTTAGCCCAGGGTTAGGGTTAGGGCTAGCCCTGTGTACATCTCGAGACTTTGACGAAATCTACAGGTCCTAGCCCTTACCCTAACCCACAATCTATATATGACGTCATATGTGCTAAAATGCGTAGGACCGTCTTCGATCTAGCGTTCTCCTATCTGTAGTGTAGGTTATCGAAAGTATAAATTAAAAACGAAACGAAATATAGATCTGTATTTTAATCAGATGGATGTATAATTTGATTTATAACGAGTTAAGGATTGATCAAGTTATTTTAAAAGGATATCATCATGTTTAGCGTATCTATCCTCAGAAGCACCAGAGTGTGTGTAGCAATGGTTAATGGTCTGATAATTCATGAATAACCAAGGCGCCAATGGTTAATGTGTTGCAATGGGTAATAATAGGCTGTTCACTCACGTATAATCAATCCCACTAGAAAAATAAATCAGTGTGTGTAGCAATGGTTAATGAACTGATAATTCATGAAACCATTGCTTCACGAATATAACCCCCCTTTTAACACTATAATACTACAAGTGACTTTCAAAAATAAGGCGTTTTATTTATCAAATGAACTTATTGACTTCGCTGGGTATGGGTGCTGATTTTTATAACCCACCATGAAACCAATCCTAAACATGACAGCGACGACGTGTAATATAGAGGGCTCGAATGTTGATTTGTGATATCTCCAAGACAAAACTAAAGAGTTTATGGTTCCACTTATGTAATCCCCGGGGCTATTAAACACTGTTTAGAGATTAGCTTAAGTTATCGTTTTAGTTTAATGCGATATGGTGCTAAATCTGTCCAGACTTGATGAAGAACAAACAATACCTATATAGTATCATATGTGATAGGTACCACACCTCTTCACGCACTCTGAATCTTTTCATTTGAATAAGGTCGATCGTAAATCTTGCATTTGCTTGCGGCATACCGGTGACGTTATGTGTCAGATCCTGTGAAGATCACGCCCAAACGAAACAATATTATCGGTGACATCTGAACCGCCGACAATGCTGATGTATAGGTTATATTACCTATGATAGGTAATAATGACATTGACAAAAAGTCACCTACTGGTGTACCTCGGATGTATATATAATACATAACATAATAATAACAGAACTTCATACAATAACTTTATATTAGGCTTTTATATGGAATGGAATGGGGTTTCAAGTCTCTTTGGATAACCCCTCGGTTTTTTGAGACTGACATAAGACAATTAATTTCTGTGATGACATATGGGCAATGCAGGATTTCCCTCCTACTGCTAAAGACCCCTACGCCCAAGCGAATTATTGAATTAAAATTGAACCACATGTTAGTCTCAGAATTACCTAGTTTGTGTCGAGTGGACGTTAACCCCACCCCCCTCTCTCTCTCTCCCTCTCTTTCTCTCTCTAGATTGTGTTTAAAAGAAAGGAATTCGAATCTGGTTTATTTTATAAACAAATCTCGAATCCACATATATGTTTAGGCCAAAGGGATTTTAGGGTTAGGGTTAAAAATCATTGTAGCCAAAACAACATACAATTCTGTCGGTTTATTACGCCGATCGAGGAATTATTGAAATACAATTGAACCATATTTTTATGTTAGTCTCGATATGACCTAGTTTGTGTCGAGTGGACGTTAAACCCCATTCCTCCCTCTCCCACTCTCTCTCTGTTGTGTTTAAAAGAAAGGAGTTTGAATTTCGTCCTTGTTTTGTTTACTACGTTTACACACAGTTGTTCCTGAAAACGAGTTATTGCCCCTTCACAGCATTGGTAACTGTTTGACCATTGTCTCGCGAATTCTACGAAACGGTCACAGACTGATTAGAATACCGATCCATATTTCGTTTCGTTTCTTATACTTTCGATGACCTCTACTACATAAAAATCTGACCGGTTTTAGTGGAAGGTCTCGTCAGAGGTCATACGAGCGGCTTTTGATCCTACGACGTCAAATATTTGAATAACCCATCAGCGTTGATGTGTCTAGTTAATTACCCACGCCAAAACTCGCCGTAACAGACCATTTCATTGGCTAAGCCCTCACATCATCCAGAACGCGAGTTATATAACAACTCTTCCAGATCCTAGTGTAGTCAAGACAAGTAAACCGAAATTTTAAACAGTTAAACACGAAAGAAGTCAAACGAAATTTTGAACAATTAAACAAAACAAAATAGGCTATATGATTTAATCAGATAGACTTTATTCATGCCAAAGCTTGTTTATTATATACGTTTACCTTGATTAAGGATGCATCCATATTAATGTCAGAAGGTTCAACATTCAAACAAATTGAAGTAAAAAAATAAATTGTATTCATTTCTGGGAGATTATCCAGGGATGTTTGCGTCATTTTGTACATATATTTCCAAACGGTATGTTTATGACAAACGCTCAATACAATTCAGAAAAAATTGTATGGATATTTCTTGCTTTGATTTATAAAAATGAAAAAAATATAGAAGCATTTCGGAAGGAGACATGATGGCCAACCGAGTGATGAGCTGGCTCACTAGCTCGGGTGACCTTTATTCAATAGAACAGAGCTCAAAGTAACGTTAGCAACAGTATGACATTGCGAACCAACGGTTAGTTAGGTTCTTTATCGTAGCATGCCCAGCAAGATTCAATTTTCAAAGAAAGGTGCACCCCCCCCCCCCAAATATAGTCATATTCTTTTCAAATTATACTTCAAGTGGCCTCCGTGGCATTAGAGACAAACTTGCATAAGTTGCGTAAAATTGCCAATTACTCGAATACATTTCTATTTCAGGATTTCTCTGGTTTTTGCAGTGATTGCTGCCTTCAATTCACCAATCGTTTGAGGGTTGTTTCTTTTACACATTATCCTTGTGATAAATAGGAATGTGTTTTAAGTCCAGCAATTTTTTTTTAAAATTTGCAAGACCTTTGTAGGATTTACTAAAAAAATATGGTTTTTAATTGTTGGGAGGTCATCCTTTACCATTTGGTGTAAATATAAACAGATCCGTTCTATGGAACACTATTATTCGGAGGTCCTTTTTACAACGATTCTCTCGCCATCTACTGGTTAGCACGTGCGCGCTATATCACAAAGTCTGTCATTGAGTCAGCTAGCGTAGTTCGATTGTCTGGTCGCCTAGATGGATTTTCTCTCTCTCCCCCTCCCCCCTCTCTCTCTCTCCCTCTCTCTCTCTCAACATACTAGTTGTATCTACACGGATACAATTTTCCGCCTGTTTTTGTTGAAATAGTTTGTATATTATTACAAGATTAATGAATTGGACATGAACTTCTTATGACCTCTTAAAGGGATTATAACGGGATCGAATTTCCTTAATCTTAACTAAATACGTGTAATAGTAGCTTTAAAGCCTCTCAAACAGTCACCCTTTCTCTACTCGGTTTTAAAAGAACCCTTTGTGACCAACAATAGCAAATCATCGTTAAGAAAGCCCTTTAAGGTTTCCTAAGTGTTAACAATTCACACTTACACTCCTAGAGTTGATTTACTTGCATTGGGATGTCCATCTTATTACTGGACAATGGCCACTCAATATGGTCATCCGAGTTGTTGTGTACTCAGCAGCTTCGGACATGTCTTAAAGGAGGCAAACTGCTAGAAACACGATACTTCATCGCATGCGATTTGAAAATGATTTAGCATAATGACGAAGACGGGGCTTTATTATAAGTGATACGTGAAGTTGAATGGGCTATATTTTTTTCGTTTTGTCATTTCAGTAGGCTTAGCAAAAAACACAAGTGGTCAAAGGAAAAAAATGAAATGGTGTTTCAATGTACGAAGACACCCCCTCCCGAAATATCATAGTTTATCATTTAAAAATATCAAGAAAACCAGGTCTGTTTAATGTGCACACGACAAAACTAGGTCATTTTGGGACTAACATTGTTCAATTTTATTTTCAATAATTCGCTTGAGCGTAGGGGTCTTTAGCGTAGTTTCGATTTTCCGGTTGTAGGTGGCAAGGAGTAGGGTACCCTGTCCCATCTCGTGGATTTTCTCCTTGTCCTCCGACTCTCTCCCCCCCTCCCCCCCCTCTCTCTCCCTCGTTGTTTAACGACATTACGGTTTTAAGACAATGGGGAATGACGGTAGCTAAGTGGGCAAGGCGCTGGTTCGCTAGCCTGGAGGTCGGGTGCTCGATCCCTGCATTGGCCGAGAAAGTTCATTTCGATTTTCCGGCGTGGTTTCCCCTTGTCAGTGATGCAGGAGGACCTGACAAGGACAGCTGCCTAGTCGTTGGGATGGGACAAAAAACCGAGGTCCCGTGTACACATTGGCGTGCACGTAAAAGATCCCTTGGCAGTTGGAATTCGATATAAGAGTAGGCCGTAGCGCAGCTGCCCGGGCAAAATTTACCTCATAGCACACGGTATGGCGTATGCCCGTCTTCCATTAGCCCAGGTCAGGTGCAAAAGAGTAGGACGTTAAACCCCATTTCATTTCATTTAAGACATTGTATATGATTGTGTATGAGAAATTGCAGCATTAACAGATTCAATAAGTTTGTAGACTGTAATGATATAGCATGTTTTAAATCCTTGCAAAAAATGGGGGCGGGTGGCTTCAATGGATTAATAGCAATAATTGTCACTTTAAAGGGCGTGTGGCTCTATTCTTTGCAACCATATAAAAGACGAAATAGGTTTAGAAGCACATATTAATGTAATTTGAGTGTATATGAAGTGATTTACACCTTTTCTTTTTTTTTTAAAATGATATTGTAATTTCTAGTCAATTCTGTTCGTTGAAATACGCGAATAGTTCAAAGTTAACGACAGTCGGTTTGCGCCTACTTAGTGCATGCTACATGGATTTTGTTTTATCATTATTGTTTAGTCGTTTGTGAAACAGACATTTTTCATTATTTCCGCGTTGTCTTCTGGTGTATCTTTTCGCTTTTTGAATACCAATGGCACTCGAAACCATTATATCCGTAGAATACATGACTCGTGTGTTGATTTTAAATTGTTCACTGTGTCTTAAATAGTTCACTGTGCTTTAGATTTAGATGAAGATCTGTCCATTCTTGCTTTAATAGTTCAAAAATAGATGATGTAAAATAAAAATATTGAAAATTTCATTTAAATTAATTCATTCTGAGCCAAACGTTCTAATTTAGTTATATTCTCGAGTATCCGATGCCACCGAGAGTTAAAGATACATTATGAGAGATTTTGATAAAGAGTTGACCGTTCTTGCTATAACAGTTCAAAAATAGATGATGAAAGAAGAATATATTGAAAATTACTGTCAAATTACTTTATTCTGAACAAAGTTATTACCATTGTAATTTTGACTAGAAATAGGAGTTAATTTGTAAGTTCACCTTTTACGGGAATGACCGATAGTTTGGTTGACAGGCGTTAACTCCACCTACATAATCTCGATTATCAATGGCTCTCGATTTAACCAACAACTAAACATAATATCAAGGCCGTATTGATATTATTGACACAGAAGACCTGTCCGTCTGTTTTAGTCATCACACGGTCTCCAGGAATTGTATAATTTGTCATTATCTGTGTTTGGTTTATTGCACTTTTAGATTAGATGTCATTTGTTCAAGTCTTGCTCAACAGCGGCCTCGCTTCGTACACTCTGTCATTTAGCCTCGATGTAAAATTTCCAGGAGTATGACGTCAACCTAACGGTTATTCTCCGCTCACTACGCCATTTAAAATTAAATCAATCAATGAAATCCTGTTTTAATCCAAACTGAATCCAAGCCATCCGTGGGTCTACAGAGTTGATTTGTGCTTGTTGTGTAAATAAAAATCTAATTGATAATTTCTATGACATGTGAAGCCTAAATAAAGACTTTCAATAATCAGATTTAGCTCTTGCATAATGTATGTTTAATTATGATCTTGTTATGTTAGATAACATTTTGGGCCTAAAGAGAGAGAGAGGGAGAGAGAGAGAGGTATGGGGTTTAATGTCCTCTCGACACAAATGAGGTCATTTCGGGACTAACATATGATTTAATTTTATTTCAATAATTCGCTTGCGCGTAGAGGTCTTTAGCAGTGGGAGGAAACCGGAGTACCCGGAGAAAACCCACAAGGTTGGACAGGCGACCCTACTCCGTGCCACGTACAACCGCGGATTCCAAACCACGCCAGTTGACTCAATGGCAGCCCGTATGATACAGCGCGCGCACGCTAACCATTCGGCCATCCAACCCCCCGGGCCTAAAGAGAGACGTGCAATAGGCAGATTTAGCTCTTGCATAGTGTATGTTTAATATTAATTGGTGTTTTTAATATTGGTTTATATTAAAACGTTTTAATTTCCATTGTGCCAAAATTCTCTCTCTCTCTCTCTCTCTCTCTCTCTCTCTTTCTCTCTCTCTCTCTCAATTAAGTGCTATCGTTTCTTAAGTCTCCATGATTAACCATTATGTACGATATTAGGGGCGTAAGTAAAGCACTCAAAGCCTCATTGTTACTTATATTCATATACCCGACTCGATGTATTGGGTTATTAAAGTGTCTTGGCGCCATTGGGGTATATTCAGATACAGATTCAAGGTGCAGACTAAAATTTCTTTTCACGGCTTAGGTATACATTTCCGCCACGTCCATCAGGCTCTTGGCACCATTCTGTTTCCTTAATCCCTCATTGAGGTGCGATCATGACCTGACGACCCCTCCCTGTAGCCCAGTATTGACTTAACTAATAACGGATCACCCTGTGTTCGGATCAACAAAGCCAAACACACTATACGATTGACAAGAATACATCCTAGCTTAATGTCATTCCCCCTCAATTGAAATTTAGATGTTTAACATTGGCCCTTTTGATAAAGGACAGAAACACTTCAAGGCAGAAATCAACGAATATATCTGCCGTTAAATAGGTACCAGTAATACTATCTATGCACAACTCGACAGTCACCAACCCCGCCCTTATAAAAACTTACAGAGGAAAAACCACAAACAACTAAAAATACAAACTTCAAAGGCGAGTTATTCATGATGTTTGAGTGTCAATATTATTTTATTGGGACCTTGAATACCAACAATATACTAGCTGAATAGCGGGAGTAGACCCAGTTAACAACAAAATACCACTAAGAACATTTTTTGTCTCTTTTCATCCCCCGCAAGTTCATTTATAATGTCGTGCCATAATATAACTGAGGTTTATTTAGAAGTCACACCTACCATTTGGAATATGAAATGAAATGAAATGGAGTTTAACGTCCTACTGTTCTGCTCCATGATGGGCTAATGGAGACGGGCATACGCCATACAGTGTGCTATGAAGGAAATTTTGCCCGGACAGCGGCGCTACAGCTTACTCTTATATCGAATTCCAATTGCCAAGGGATCTTTTACGTGCACGCCTATGTGTACACGGATCTCGGTTTTTCGGGCCATCCGAACGACTAGACAGCTGTTCATGTCAGGCCCTCCGTCCTGCATCACTGACAAGAGGAAACCTCGCCGAAAAATCGGGATGAACTTTCTCGGCCAATGCAGGGATCGAACATCCGACCGGCAGGCTAGCGAGTCAGCATCTTACCCACTTAGCCCAGCGATGATGGCCTCTATCTAATATTTAAAATGTTTGTAAGATCAATGAACATGTATGTATACGTGAAAATTGATCCAAAGGTGCTACAAGTCACGTATGCAAATTGTGCATGAATGGAAAGGAATGTAAATGGGTTTGATTTAAGTGTGATTTTATTTCAAATATTTGTAGGTTGGACTGCGTAATACGATGGCAACGACGTTTCTGTGTTAAAGCAGCGTCTTACCCACTTAGTCACCATGATCCCCTACTATTTGGAACATGATGGCCTCTATCCACCTGTCAGGTCATTGACCAAGGCACACACAATTTTGAAAATTGACAACCGTAAACCCATTTTTCAGACCAAATGAAGGAATCAAGGATGAATTACACGGTTCTCGGTATAATGAGGTCGAACTCATGAAGTTCTTTCCTTGTAGTACACTTCTCCTTTTTGGTGTTGTTTGTCAGTCATTTTTTCCCATCATTTCCTTCTCCTGTCCTGTGTCCCATTCTCTCCTTCTTTCCTTTCTTTCCTCACCCTCCCCTGTCTTTCTCCTTTCTTTTTTCTTTTTCATTTTTCTTCATAGACTTAGGCCCACTTTTTTCATGGACAGGTGGACAGGTGGGCCCAGTCCGGCAATGCCTCTATCTAATTTTTAAAATTTTTGTTTGCTTAATTGTAAGATCAATGAACATGTTTATACACGTGATAATCGATCTGAAGGTGCCCCAAATCACGTAATCAAATTGTACATCAAAGGAAAGGAATGTAGATGTATTTAAATCGTGTTTGATTTAAATATGATTTTAGTTCAAATATTTGCGATGACAGCGATGTTTCTACGTTGGATTGGATAATGCGATGGCAGCGACGTTTCGACATTGAACTGGTTAAGGTTATGACAACGACATGTCCACATCGAAATTGGTAATGCGACGACAACCGGGTAATACGATGACAACGGATTTTTCTACGTTTGACAGGGTAATGCGATGGTACCGACGTATCTACGTTGGACTGGGTAATGTGTTGGCAACGGCGTATCTACGTTGAGCTGGCTAATGCGATGACACCGGCGTGCCCACTCCGAACCGGGTTATGCGATTGCAACCGGGTAATGCGATGGCAACCGAGTAATGAGATGGCGACCGGGTAATGAGATGGCAACGACGTGTCAAAATCGAACCGGGTAATGCAATGGCAATGGCGTTTCTACGTTTGGCTGGATAATGCTAAGACAGCGACGTTCCAAATCGAACTGGGCAATCCGATGTTCGGCGACGTTTCCAAATCGAACTGGGCAATACGGCTTCGGCGACGTTTCTATACCGAACTGGGTGATCCGATGGCAGCGACGTTTTCACATTGAACTTGGTAAAGTGACGTCAACGATGTTTCCCCCATGGAGCTGGGGAAACTATAACTCATTGATATTTTCTTTTACTTTCAGTTTAATGATTTGTTCGCAGATAATCCTGCCGGGTTTAAGGTCCTACTGTTCTGCTCCGAACTGGGCTAATGAAGACGGGCATACGCCATACACTTCGCCCTGACAGCGGCGCTACGGCCTACTCTTATATCGAATACAACTGTCACGGGATCCTTTACGCCAATTTGCATACGGGGCCTCGGTAGGGGGGGGGGGTGCCCTAATTGAACGAATAGGCAATTGTCCTTATCTGGCCATCCGTCCTGCATAATTGACAAGAGGGAACCACGCCAGAAAATCTGGATAAACTTTCTCGGCCAATGTAGGGATCGAACACCCGACCTTCAGGCTAATGAGCCAGTCTGTTTGAAGAACTCATCTGATCTGAAACTGTAAAGATCTATAAATTCACATGCAAATACCCCCAATCTCGAACTGGTCAAATATGGATAAATATCATCATGAAGTCCGACTTTGCGATTTCATGGTATCATAACATCGTATATACAAATAGCCGAAATGCTCTCTATTTCCAGTACTGCAAACCCGTGACTGTTGCAGTTTGTATCGTCAAGTTCCTAGGTAATTTTTTAGGCGGGGTTGAGGATGGGTGGCGGTGGATGGCCAAAGGGATAGCGCGTGCGCGTTGTATCATAAGGTGTGTCATTGAGTCAGCTGGCGTGGTTTCGATTCCTCGGTTGTCCGTGACAAGGAGTAGGGTCGCCTCTCCCACCTCGTTGGTTTTCTCCGAGTCCTCCGGTTTCCTCTCACTGCTAAAGACCCCTACGCGAAAGCGAATTATTGAAATAAAATTGATTCTTATGTTAGTCCCAAAATTACCAAGTTGTGGCAGCTGGACGTTACCACCTCTCCCTCTCTCTCTGGTCATAGAAAGAATAACGAATGATCGGAACACACCCTTATGAAAACATTTTATTGAATACTGGTTTCAGTTGATGTGTACTTGCTAATGGACGGGTCGGGGTCTAATTCAATTATTCACTTACTAGAATAATAATATGTGTGTTGATATTTGATTTTTTGTCTAAGTTGTCCAGCTGTAGCATTATATTGTGAACACTTGTAGGAGGCGGTGCTGTGAATAAAAGTGGAGTTTATTACACAAGGGTGTAAAGCAGGGGGCGTAAGACAATATTATCCTAGAGATCAAGTCTATAAATCTATTTAATAATTTATATTTTTACTGTTACTGCCCGTCCAATTTATATCTCTAACATCAACATAGGAACAAATTGTCAACTTTCTGTGTTTGGGATATCACTAGTGTTAGAAAAAATAATTATACGCTAGCCTTCTCCATTGAATATAACAACCTAGGCGACATTTTTCAATATAATCATGTCTTTATTGAAGAATCTGGCCCACGCGTTTCTAAATTCATGCATAGCTGATTCTGGAATTAACTTTTTTTTATTCATCAAAATAGTAAATGCACAATTCAGGGGCGGATCAAGGAATTTGTGCAGGTAGGGGTGGAGGAGTGGGTGGTCGGACTCATGTTAAGGAAATGACTGATTCTGGAATTCAATTTTTTATTGATTAAAATAGTAAATGCACAATTCTGGGGAGGATCCAGGAATTTTTGCGCGGGGGGGGGGGCGTCAGGCTCATGTTAAGGAAATTTGACATCTGACATAATACCATTATCGTCTCTAAATTACGTAGGCATATATACACATTGAGCTTTTTAAAAGGGAAAAAGTCAACACCTTGTTTGATGTCAATTTTTATAATGAATTAATACGATGACATTGTGATTCAATTCCATTGATGCAAATCATTGGTTGTGATACCACACATATCTATATCATTATCTCGTTGTTTGAATGTCCATCCCATCCCAACATCTAATGATAAGGATAAAGCACACGACCGTTACACTTTTCTCATAATGTGTTGTTTTACAATTTTGTTTTATCTAGCTGAACAGTCCACCCATCCCTGATCCGCCCCTGCGATTATAGGGGTCTTTAAAGCGGGAATTTCAAATTTTCCAAGAAAGTCAAAACATATTTATTTCTATGTCTTTTGCTTAATAGGTTGTCAACTCACTATTATACAATCATAGGCATTATTTTCACACTTACAAATCCTTCACATCGGAAATAATAACATAATTACCTCCCTTGTTTTCCCATTCCCCCCATGCAATAGCTATCTTCAAACGTTTGGATTTAAAGTTGAAAATGATATTTTTGCCAATTTCTCAATTGGCAATGGTGAATTATAGGATTATTGGGATTATTCTTTAACAGGGTTGGACTGTTTATAGATACCACCTATTTTAAGGCTTTATTTTAATATGTTTTAAAAATATAACTTAAAAATATGAAATTGCAGCTTTAACAGTGGGTGGAAACCGGAGGACTCGGAAAAAGGCTGGACAGACGACCGTACTCATTGTCATGTACAACCGGGCAATCGAAACCACGCCAGTTGACTCAATGACAGACCTTATGATACAGACAGGAAGACAGAAAGGTACACACGTGCTCTTAAATGTAAACCCGCTCCCATCTCTCCAATGGCCCACCCTGAAAATGCCACTGATAAATTGTTGTCTCATGAATATTGGCATCCCCATTTAGCAGCCCCAAAAGAAAGCGCAAGGTCCTATAAAAATCCCGGTGCTTTTTATATTTAGAGAACCGTTTACCAGTGTATACAGGGTCGGATCAAATAAAATGTGAAATGGAGAATAAAAAAAATATTTCTCAATTTAAAGGTCTGAAGTAGCCGAAAACTTACCAAAATATAAAATAATCCAATTGCCAAACTTCATCCCGGTTTGTCCAAGTTCACAAAGTAAACAAAAAAAAAACCCAAAAAAACCAACAAAAAATCAAACCACAACACACATTTTTTCAATCCATTTTATTTAATATGTAACAGCTCAGAAAAATGATGGGAAGTATTGAAAAGAAAAGCCCTACTGGCCTGTTTTGGGGGATTTTCCCAGATGGTTCTTTCCACTGTAAAGTTATCTACGCAAGCGACTTTTGAAAAAAATTGTTATGATACGTTAGTCCCGAATTGGCATATAACTCAATTGAGTGGACGTTATCACACTATCTCTCTCCCTCCCTTTCTCTTTCGCTCTCTCACTCTCAACATACTTTGGCCAGACTTAAAGGACAATAATGGTGTCAGTCATTATCACATATGTGATAGAACTGGTTAAACACATTCCAAATATAATTTCAACACAGAGATCATTGCCACGATAGATGCGCAATACATGGTTTAATGAATCGGAAGTGACGCATGCGAAAGGAAAACGCGAGTTATCCCTCTATATAACTGACTGAAGTGGCGAGTGATAACAGATACACGGCCGAATTTCTACTCACTAATAATTCCTTCGAAGAACAAAAGTTGTTATATGGGACTGCAAGAGGATGTCTGACGATTAAATAAAGTAATTGAGAGAGTCATTAGATAGGAGAAAAATAGAAATGGTCTGTACATTCCCTGTTTTTATTCCTTCTATACCTTATATAAACATGGAAGTGCACGGACTTTTTCGGTTTTTCTTTCGTGTTCTCTTATCTAGTGGCGGGGGTTGGGATGGCCTAGTGGTCAAGAGTGCCGCGCTTCGACCTCTAGCTGACCGGTCACCTCTGGCTTGCGGCTGTGGTTTCGATCCCTGGTGTGAGCGTATGTGGCATGGAGATAAGGGCGCCTTCTCAACCTCGTGGGTTTCCTCCGGGCACTCCGGTTTCCTCCCACTGCTAAAGACCCCTACGCGCAAGCGAATTATTGAAATAAAATTGAAGCCATGTTAGTCCCAAAATGACCTAGTTTGTGTCGAGTGGACGTTAAACCCCATTTCTCTTTCTCTCTCTCTATCTAGTGGCAGTCAATTATTTTTATGAATTGTCAAACATCCTCTCACAGTCTCCTTTGGCGTTCGTCACTTCCGATTGTTGAAACCTTTATTACACATCTATCGCAGCAATGATCTCTGTGTTAAAATTATCTTTGGAAAGCGTTTAATCAGTTCTATCACACAGTGATAATGACTGAAATCAATATTGTCCTTTAAAGAAATCACATCAGATACTCAAAGAGAACAAGGCAATATAAACGGAAAAAAATAAACCTTTTATTCTCGCAAGGAATGCAGCTAGATCCTAATCATGTAATAACGTAACAATACGTGCCCTTTTATGACAAAATAATTGCTTGTGATGTGTTTCGTCAGCCCTTTAATTTCCACTGTATTCATACACTAAGTATATGGTATGTAACATCACTATGTTAGATATACAGATACGATTGATGCGGTGACTTTATCTAAAATTACATCAAGATTACCTACTGAATAATGACAGAATTATTTCACTCTAGAACTTACTATATATCTTCTTTTTAAATCATCTTTAAAATTTATATGGAGATACAAAGACACTTTTAGCAGTATGACAGTAAGACTGTCCGTTTATTGTAAGGTAATATTCTGTCCAATAGATTTTTCTAGCGATTAGTAATTCGATAATATATCGACCAATCAGAACAGCTGAAACATCTCGATTATAGTCGCACCCCAGCTGTTATCGGAACTGTCAAAAAAACACTCGATTGCAATTACGTCAATTAGGAACTTTCCGAAATCATGATCTAGCACGATTAGGTTTATTTTAAAACGTGATCACAAAAAAAGTAGCCCGCCCCTGTAATAAGATGGTAAATTATAGACCAGGAGAATGCAATTACGTCAATTCAGAAAGTTCATCATTTACAATCTATTTTAAAAGCGATCACAAAAAGTTGTCCGTCCCACCAACAAGGTGATAAATTACCGATTTAAAGAGATTGCAATTACGTCATTTCCTAATGAAATGAAGTGAGGTTTAACGTCCTACTGTTCTGCTCCGAGTTGGGCTCAAGAAGACGGCCATACGCCATACAGTGTGCTATGGGGAAATTTTGCTCTGACAGCGGCGCTATGGCGTACTCTTATATCGAATTCAAACTGCCAATGTGTACACGGGACCTCAGTTTTTCGTTCCATCCGAACGACTAGACAGCTGTCATGGTCAGGCCCTCAGCCATAATTCAAAATCTACCACAACCTAAGCACAACATCAAAATGTATTTAAAGACTGTTTTTAATTATGTCAGCATTCATCTGTAGGCCGCAACGCCGCGACCCGGACAAAATTTCGCTCATAGAATACTATACTGCATTAGCGTGTTAGTGCCGGTAATTCAGAGAGAGAGAGAGAGAGAGAGAGAGAGAGAGAGAGAGATGGGGTTTAACGTCCACTCGGAAACCGGAGGCCCCGGAGAAACTCCACCAGATTGGACAGGCGACCATATAAAACATAACGTTCTGCCGTATTACATACAACTTAGATATCTATGACATACAGTTCATAAGTCAGAATTTTACTGAAAGCGGAATACAATAATAAATCATTTCCACCGCGAGTTTCTAACAATTATCAACACTGCAGTTTGTTGAAATTTGTTTCTCGGGTCACACTTAAACCAATTGGCCGACTGGATCTGACCCACGAGCTGCATGTTTTAAAACCATCGCCATAATGGAGACCTAGTTTGTGTCGAGTGTGCACTAAACTCCATCTCTCTCTCTTTCTCCCCCCCTCTCTCTCTCCCTCAGAATTATCGACACGCCAGTTTGTTGAAATTTGTTCCATGGGGCACATTTAAACCCTTGGCCGACTGGATCTGACCCACGAGCCGCATGTTTGACACTCCTGTTAGCATCTCTCAAACTAATTTTAAAAACGATCTAAAAAATGGGAGACCGTCACTTTAACATGGTTGTAAAGTATAGATTTAAAGAGAGGAGGTATCTGTTTTTTGTCCAAACACTTCGGGGCTACTTGTGTCCCAATGCCTGGTATTGATTGCCTTCGATCGACCTTCATACAACGCCATCAAATGACTCCCACACTCTTTCAGGTTTTTAACAACCGGAAATGATATTTTACCAGAAAAAGCTCTATAATGGCGGTTTTAGATGGTTAATTTACGTAAAGCTTCCATACACGGAACCGGTGACCTTTCGTCTATACATCATCCTGTTTAAATCGGAATATACTGTCAAACTACCTGAATCCTGACACTTTACTGATCTAAACAGCAGCTGACACTGGTCAAATAATTATTATTCTGAAAGTTTTAATTAGCACATACTCAATAATTAATTACAAGTCGATTTTCTTTTTTAAAACAATCAAACTGCTACTAAAGAGAGTGGGTGGTGGGACGAATGCTTAGCGCGTACGGATTGTATCATAAGGCATATAATTGAGTCAACTGGCGCTGTTTCGATTCCCTGTTTTTACGTGACAAGGAGAAGGGTCGCATTTCCAACCTCGTGAGTTGTCTCCGGGTCCTCCGGTTCCTCCCACTGCTACAGACCCCTACGCGCAAGCGAAATATTGAGATAGAATTGAAGCATATGTTAGTCCCGAAATTACACGGTTTGTATCGAGCGAATGTTAAACCCCATCTCTCTCTCCCTCTCTCTCTCGCCCTTTACCGGACAATCCAGTTTTTAATTTAAATTTGTGACTACCTTTGCGAGATGAATATATTTTATGTTAAAAAGATACAAAGTAAGTTTCCTTTCATGTACCGCAATTTAAACCCAGTTATCATGCAGCTTATGCAAATATTGTTCTGTGTTCTACCGCTAACCTAGAGCTTACTCATTTATAAACATGACTCGGTATTTCTAATAATAAACTACTGTGATAAATTTATATAAAACGGCTACATTAATAACATTATATAATCTTCATAAAAAATTGGGTGATAATAAAATTTATCCGTGCATTGTTTCATGTCTGGGAAATCACCAATCTGATTAAAATACAGATCTATATTTCGTTTCGTTTTTTGTACTTTCGATGGCCCACACTACATGAGAATCTGGCAAGTTGTACACGGAGGTCGTGTCCGGGGTCGTACGAGCGGCTTTTGACCCTATGACGCTTTGACGTTTCTAGTAGTGGTTTACCCACAGACTGTTTCATTGGCTTATCCCTCACTTCAACCAAAACGCCGGTAATATAACAACTCATCCAGATCCTAGTGTAGTGTAGTAAAGGAAAGCAAAACGAAGTTGAACTATAACAAACGAAACGAAATAGGGTCTGTGTTTTTTTTTTTTATCAGATTGGGGGAATGACCATATAGGTCGAAGCGGGGGTTAACCTCAAGTCGGCGGCAGATCTATTTCATTAACATATGTTTCAGTATTTAACGAAACGGCCTGGTGTATAGTAGTGACAAGTGTCGTGTCTAAGACAGAGTGTGCTGTTTTTTCCCTCGAATCATCTAGTACCGCGATTTCATCAGGCTAACATCTAGCTACGCAGACGGGCTAAACACTTTGAACTTTTTGATGTGTTTGTTTTGCCACTATCAGACGCCTTCAATTTACACCCGCAAATTCCCCTTTCTCATTCTAGCGCGTCTCCTTGGAAATAAACATTTCCAATATAGAAACACTAACTTAACTTATCGCACTTAAACACTTATAAACCTTTGGCTTTTCAACTTTGATATTTACCCAAACATGCTGCGTCATTTACTGCAACTTCCGGTGTTGAAAAAAAAAGTTTCCCGGGATTGTCGTATGTGGTTTAATGTTTCCAGCTGTAAATGGCCTGGTGATCATGAGGAAGAACTCTTGTCGTTCGGACAGGCCGGCGAACTGATGTCCTGCGTACACGTTTGGGTGCAAATAAAAAAACATTGGCGAAAAGAATTGGCAAAGTAGCCGGAAACACTGCATGGAAGATGCAGGAGCTAAATGAGAGGGGCGCATTGACGAGTTTTGCGCACGGTTTTGAGTTTCTGCGCCCCCTCGCAAAAATGCGCGATTTCATAATGAAAAACTTATATCGTGGGTCAGATATGCATCAAATCGGTCGAGCACTTTCCACCTAGTCCAGTATTAACTGGTGGCACTGGAGGGGGGGGGATACCACCCGCCAGCCCCGCACACACATATAAATATTGCCTTTTGGGAGGCCAGGGTGTGATCTTGTTCCTAATGCAAAATCATAGTTTCTTTTAGGACTTTTTAAAGCAAACCCGTTTTTGTTTTGGTGCCAATCCCCGTGACTGACCCCATAACAGTACATTGAAGGCGTAAACGGCTTAGGTACGTCTTTGGATAAGGATTTTTAACAACGTCCCAAATTAATTGAACCTGTCCCTTACTAATCAAATACCAATTTCGATCATTCTGATAAATGTTGTTTTAAAAGTTTAAACGTTGTTCAAACTAATCTTTTTTACCACGAGCTGTATATTCTTCTCGTACGTACATAAGTGTGGGTGATGAAAGCCATACAGTGTCCTTGGGCCTCTTTACGCCAGAGTTGTGTTGTTTATAGCAATCAGTGCGCTGTGACCAGATGACTAAATACTTCAATTCAATGCATGAATTTGCATTGAACAAATCGTGCGATTGTGTATTTTGTCATCCATGTTGCGTCTCTTATGTGGAGAGAAAGAGAAAGAAATGGGTAACGTCCACTCGACACAAACTACGTCATTTCAGGACTAACATATCATGGTTCATTTCCATTTAAATAGATCTTTAACAGAAGGAGAAAATCTGAAGACCCGGAGAAAACAAAGGTTGCTCGGGCGACCCTACTCCTTGCCACGTACAAGTAGGGAATAGAACCCCGAGTACCCAGAGAAAACCCACAAGGACTGGTGCCCCTACTCCTTGACACGTACATCCGGGGAATCGAAACCATGCCAGTTGACTCAATGACAGACCGTAGACGCTAACCATTCACGCCTCCCCTGCCATGGGTTTTAAGGGTTGGTGATGATCATGCCGAGCTTCTATCCGACTCGGAAGGGGATACCAGTCCTTTTCGATGCTTGTTTGTCTCTACTCGTAGGTTGTTTAGTTCATGGTTGTTGCTATGTTCATGTCCTGATCTTCATGAGTTAATGATAATCCCCCAACCAAATTTTTGTTATGCCGCAGGAACCAATATCTCCAGGCCTGCCCAAACCGCCTAAAGTGCACTATGTTTGGTCTGTCTACCCTTTATCGGAGGCACCAGCACGCCTCCGCCAAGACGTAACGACCGTGCTCTGTCTTATCTCTTTTTCTGATTGATGTACCAGTTGACCTTTTGTTTCACAAATGTTATTAACAAGGCCATCAGTGTAGAAACAGATCTGTGAATGTTGGCTGTTTTAATATGCTGCTAAATATTTAATACCGTTTTTCAAGAATATTGCCATAAAACATAAATTATTCAACGTTTTCCGTAAAAATAAACAGACTAAATAAGATATTGATGGGAGAAAGAGCCAAAGATTGATCTTGATTATCAACTAGTCAATGACAAAACCCGGTAACCATCCCACCAGTACAGCCTTTCCATCCACAAAGGACATTTTGAATATGACATTGATATTGAAAATTGAAGATGCTTATGTAAACATGCATTATACAAGCGCTAAATCTGCCTAATGCGGGTTTTTCTTTAGACCTGAAATGTTATCTAAATTATTAATTAGATATTCATTAACTTATCCAGACCATAATCAACTCTTGATGTCATCGTTAGTCTGCGATGTTTACCGGATTAGAACGAAGTCTGCTGCTGCTGATTAAATTTAAAAAAATGGATAATCAAGCCTATATTTTGTTATCGTATCGACTTCAGTAATGATGATCGAGGCTAAGCCGAAAATTCAATTGCTAAATTCTCTGTTCAGAATTGATTAATTTGATTGAAATTTTCAGCAAATTCGATTTATATTATCTATTCTTTTTAAACTTTTATTGCGAGAACTATCAACTTTTTATCTAATCTCTCATAATGTATCTTTAATTAGTGGAGACACTTTAGAGAGAGAGAGAGAGAAATGGGGTTTAACGTCCACTCGACACAAACCAGGTCATTTAGGGACTAACCTATGGTTTCATTTTATTTCAATAATTCGCTTGCGCGTAGGGGTCTTTAGCAGTGGCAGGAAACCGGAGTGCCCGGAGGAAACCCACGAGGTTGAGAAGGCGCCCCTATCTCCATGCCACATACGCTCACACCAGGGTTTGAAATCACAGCCGCAAGCCAGAGGTGACCGGCCAGCTAGAGGTCGAAGCGCGGCACTCTAGACCACTAGGCCATCCCAACCCCCCAGATTAAACAGTCTTCACTATAATCGCCGTATCTGCATTGATAGATTTTCCGGCGTCGTTTCCCCTTGTTAGGACAGCCGTATAGTCGTTTGCATGGTCCGAAAAACCGAGGTCCCGTG
The DNA here is from genome assembly GCA_963678685.1 of Patella ulyssiponensis. Lineage (NCBI taxonomy): Eukaryota > Metazoa > Mollusca > Gastropoda > Patellidae > Patella > Patella ulyssiponensis. The sequence continues at coordinate 79,380,341 of OY783228.1, forward strand.
TACACATTGGCGTGCACGTAAAAGATCCCTTGGCCGGTGGAATTCGATAAGAGAGTAGGCCGTAGCGCCGCTGTCCGGGCAAAATTTCTCTCCTGGCACACTGTATGGCGTATGCCCGTCTTCATTAGCTCAGTTCGGAGCAGAACAGTAGGACACGAAACCCCTTTACTTCATTTCATTTCATTTATAACAGGTACGTTTCAAATGTTCAAATTTCCCTCATAGGACACTGTATGGAGTATGCCTGTTTCATTAGCCTATTTAGGAGCCGTACCGTAGGACGTTAAACTCCATTTCGAGAAAACCCCTTCAATGCAAGAATTTCAAGAATTCGGATATCACACGAAGCAAGACAATGGCGCCGGTAAAATAGGATAATGTAAATGTTTTTGTTGATTGTTGTCTTTATGTATATCACCTTCACCTGATCGTCGTTTAATGATTTGATTTATCGGGTGGCGCTTGGTTAAATGGTTTCCATATCGACTTTCTAATTGGATTATCATATATTGCATTCATTTACGACATTACTTTACGACATTATACACTTTATTTACGACAATAATAACACGAACCTGGATGACAAAGGGTTTGTGTGACCTAGTTTATGTTGAAAACACTATCTAATTTAATTAACAGGAATGTGATTGGTAAGATTAATTCTGTCCTGCTTTGAACATTTTAACGATGCCAGGAGTATCGGATGAACTCGATAATGGTTGTCTTTGGTTTCATATTTGTAAAGTGCAGGTCATCCATTATGGGGATCACGGTGGCTAAGTGGGTAAGACGCTGACTAGCTAGTCCGGAGGTCGGGTGTTCGATCCCTTCATTGGCCGAGAAAGTTCATCCAGATTTTCAGGCGTGGTTTACTCTTGTCTGTGATGCAGTGATGCAAAAGGGCGGGCCTAAAAAGGACTGCGTTCTAGTCCTTTCTAGTCCTGCGTGCACGAAAAAGATCCCTTGGCATTTGGAATTCGATATAAGAGTAGGCCGATTCGCTGCTGCCCAGGCAAATTTCCCTCTTCATTAGCCCAGTTTAGGAGCAGAACAGTGGGACATTAAACCCCATTTCATTTCGTCATCCGTTATACTTCCTTTTTACAGACGAAGTCATCTGATCGTTTCTGTTTGTCCTTTATAAACTGCAAGGTGAAAATACCACCCCTGTTCTAAGTCTAAGTCTAATTTGGAGTCCTCACCTTCTAATCATTGAGTCAACTGGCGTGGTTTCGATTCCCCGGTTGTACATGACAAGCGTAGGGTTGCCTGTCCAACCTCGTGGGTTTTTCTCTGGGTTGTCCGCTTTCCCTCCACTACTTAAGACCCCTACGCGCAAGCGAATTAGTGAAATAAAATTAAACCATATGTTAGTCCCGAAATGACCTTGTTTGTGTCGCCAGCATCTTGCTGTTACCCACAAATGTCGCCAGCATCTTGCTGTTACCCACAAATGTCGCATGCTAGCACCACTATTCTCAATGTACCAGTGCTTTCTTTTCTTCTCCAACAGGGATGACGAAGAAGGGGATGCGCCAACACTTCGTCGAACTCCAACTTTAAAGCATTATTTTACCCATTATGGGACTAAGATATGGTTTAATTTTATTTCAATAATTCGCTTGCGCGTAGGGGTCTTAAGTAGTGGGAGGAAAGCGGACGACCCGGAAAAAGCCCACGAGGTTTGAAAGGCAACCCTACGCCTTATCACGTACAACGGGGGAATCGAAACCACGCCACTTGACTCAATGACCGACCTTCTGATCTCTCTGTCTCCCTCTCCCCCACTCTCTCTCTCTGTCTCTGTCTCCCTCTCTCATTTGATCTATATCGCTCTCTCATTTGATCTATATCGTTCTAACGGCTAGATCTATTTCTTAAGGTCAACTCAAGTTTCGTCAAGGTCGCTGAGATGTAAATAAGGTTATAAGGCCCGTTATTAAATAGACGAACTGTCATATTTCGAATTAATTGTTTCAACTGAATGGCTAGCAATGGGTTTTCGGGCCCCTATGCTTGAGGAATATAGGATTTTAGGGAAGAACCCAGATTAAATCTACGGACTACCATGTTAGGTATTAATTGTTTCAACAAACTAAATAGAATTCAACAAAGACACACTCCGTCAAAAACCCAACTTTCAGCTCCACGTTCAGCAAAGACTAGAGAGGGGTTTCTTGGACCCCTATGCTTGAGGAATATGGGATTTTGTAGACTTTTCATAGGGGGTCTATAGCCTTCTGCCTGTTCTCCATTCCAGCTTCTGTGAATAAATATTGTTTAGAAAAAAAGAATTGCGACACAAAATTATTTTTTATTTATTCATTAATTTTTTTATAATTATTATTATTTATTTATTTATTTATGAAGCTATTTATTGTTTCAAAATTTGAAATTTCTTTATTTTCTTTTTTGTACCATAACTAAAATTATGTAATTAGTTTTTGTCTGTATCATCATATATAATTCGACATTGTAAATAATTGTATACCCAAACCAGTAGGAAGAAATTAATATAAGCCTACTTGGCTTGTTTTTGTATCCTATTATTTATGCTTTTTACATTGTATAATATTCTCGAAATAAATACTGTTTAAACCAAATTACAAGGACGCAATTACTATTTTAAAAATGGCCGGCTCATCTTCCATAATAACTGCTACCCTTTAAGTTCAGTAATTACATAAAGACGCTAAGTGTCTATTTTTGTCGTCATTAATCGGCCTTAAATCAAATACATTGTGGAAAAGGTATATTAATTTAACAAGCACGAGCCTTGAATTAGCCAGCAACCCGTGGGTATGATTTGACGATACATTTTACATAGATAAAGGTGCAGTTAATGAAAAGAGCGCATGGCTTTATTTTTTGGATCTTCAAATAGACGCAAATGGTTCTAAAAGCACATGATTATAAAAGATACATTATGAGAGATTAGATAAAGAGCTGGCAGTTCTCACTATAATAGTTAAAAACTAGATAATATAAAGGGAATTTGCTGAAAATTTGGAGTACCCCAAGGATCTGTATTGGGACCGGTACTGTTCACCCTATACTCTAAAGACTTGGGTTCACTTATTAGTGATCACGACCTTCTCAAAAATTTTTACGCTGACTACTCTCAACTTATGTCTATATTCAAGGCTACAGCAATGTCAGCTGCTTCAATCAAAATAAACTAAAACTTACAGATAAGAAAACTGAGGCTTTACTTCTCGGTCCTGAATTTAGACGTGATCTTTGCGGTATAAAGAATGCCCATGTTGGCAACCACTCTATTCGAATTTCAAATAGCATAAGAAATCTTGGAGTGATGTTTGATAGCAATCTCAATATGGAACCCCATCTCAACGGTATATCTAAAGTGTGCTATCTGATTGTATTGAATATTGGGTGCACCAGGAAGTACCGTAATGTTGATTCTACTAAGATACTGGTGTCCTCGTTGATGCTTTCCAGAATAAATTACTGCAACAGTTTACTGGTTAGTGTCCCCACTTCTCTTGTTTCGCAACTCAAAAAGATTTAGAACACAGCAGCAAGTATAATATCTCATGCTCCTCGTTAGTCACATATCATCAATTCTCAAAGAACTTCATTTTCTTCCAGTAAGTTGCAGAATCAAATTTAAAATTCTGTGTCATACATTTCGATGTTTAAATGGTCCTGCCCCAAAATACCTGAATGATCTCTTACAATCCTATATTCCTGCAAGGACCTTAAGATCAGTAGATAAGAAACTCACCGTAGTGGAATGATCTGCGCTGGAAATAAAGAACTCTTCAGATATTGATGTGTTTAGATCCAGACTTAAAACCGTTTTGTTTAAGAAAGCATTCACTTTATGACAGTCGTGATCATTTTGGACTGCGCTTTGAGCATGCTCATGCATAGATATTGCGCAATATGAATAGATTATTATTATTATTATTATCTATTTATTTTGGTATTGTGGCGGAGGACATCAGCCTCACTGTTGGCTCGTTAGGCATTGTATTTGGGAAATGTTTAAGTTCATTAAGTTTGAAGATAGTCAGAATAATATGTGCTTTATATAGACTGAGTGTGGTTTGTTTTTGATACTTCTGCTGAACCTTAGTTTATTACTGAAATTTATGTTAGTGGCCAATCTTTTGAAGGAATGTACCATTTGGTCTTCAACGATTTCCAATGTATATTTCCAAAGTTGTTCCTCTTTCTTACGAAATCTGGTCAGCATCTAAGGGTGTATAATTATGATTTGATCTATATGAAATAATTTTATATGTTGTTTAGTTAATAACTGCTCGTGATATTAAACTGGTGACGTCGTGTTTTGTTGCTTGGCAACCTATAATTAATGACCATATTAGTAATGTAAATAACATTAAATATGATCCTATGATGAAGATGTTTTGTTAAAATGAAGCAGAGTGTTGACCGCTTAGATGATTAGCTATACAAAACAAATTGTATAAATCCATTTAAGCTTGAATGTAAGGAATTTAGCTTCGTTGATGCATGTCATCTTCTTTTGGGTTATTACACAGAATCCGTTGATAATTGAAAAGTTATAATCCGTGTATTTATGTAAATAATTACTTAATCGTATGACTTATGTTATAAATTGTAAACCCTGATACAATATACTGAGAGGGAATGGCGGGAAAGCCACGGATGATGAGTTTCCCACCAAAACAGACGACTCAAGTCGTGTGACTTTATCTATCAAAAACATGCATTTAAAGGGGAAGTAGCAACCTAATCACATTCTCTCGTCAAAAGCCAAAACCTAGTCACTCACGTTTTTTTTTAGTTATTATTAGGCTATGTGCTTACAGTTGGTGTACAAGATATTCCACTCTTTTGAGTGGTCTAGAGTGCCGCGCCTCGACCTCTAGCTGGCCGGTCACCTCTGGCTTGCGGCTGTGGTTTCGATCCCTGGTGTGAGTGTATGAGGCATGGAGATAGGGGCGCCTTCTCATCCTCGTGGGTTTCCTCCGGACACTCCGGTTTCTTCCCACTGCTAAAGACCCCTACGCACAAGCGAATTATTGAAATAAAATTGAAATCATATGTTACTCCCAAAATGACCTAGGTTGTGTCGAGTGGACGTTAAAACCCATCTCTCTCTCTCTCTCTCTCTCTCTCTCTCTCTCTCTTTCAGTAGTCCCAAAATGACCTAGTAGTTTGTGTCGAGTGGACGTTAAACTCCATTTCTCTCTCTCTCTCTCTTTCAGAAAAGGCCATAACTCTGGTGAGCCGAATATCGTTAGGAGTCTTCCTCATGACCCCACTGCTTCACTCAAATCCTTTTAAATCTGTGGCATTGTCGCTCAGAGTAGGCCGTAGTGCCGCTGCCCGGACAAAATTTCCCTCATAGCACACTGTATGGCACACTGTCTTCATTAGCGTAGTTCGAAACAGAACAGTAGGACGTTAAACCCCATTTCATTTTAAATTATTCTACTTTTGTTTGCCTTGATATTTTTTGTTTTTATTATAAGCTCTTTATTTATTTTAGTTGTCATATTTATTATTGTATATATACAGATTTAAAGAAAGGGTTTTTATTCAGACGTCGTCTCTTTTCTTGCTAACTGTAAAAAATTATCTGAATGAAAATATTGTTTTTATAAACAGGCCTGCGAGGCATGATTGTCAAAGGTTTCGCATGTCTCGGTATAACAACTCATTTAAGATTATCGCCATTCATAAAGAAAAGTGTCTCTTAATAAATAGATAGCAATCGCTGCGACTACAGTATTTTATCATTCTGCACACAGAGACCCACGTACTCCATCCTTTGAGAATAGATCTCTGTTCTAAATGCCCGCCATATCCAAAAATTAGTATACCATTTTGTAATTTTGTTTTACTCTGTTTCGCATCTGTCATACAGACAGAGACTAAATAAACCTTTTCAATTTTATTAAATGGAAGCAGAATAAAAACTTAGTGTTTTCGACTAAAATCGTCGATTTACGACTTCAAAATGTCGGTTAAGTAGCTTAGTGTCTGTTCTCTAGTCGACAGACAGCCTAGGTTTAGTATGGTGTTTATGTGTATCGGCTGTATAATATGATATGAAGGTCAGAAGCGGGATTTATCAACTCGCGGATGAAGAATGGTTTTGTCATAGAATATGAATGATGGAGGGATTGGCACATGCTATACATATCCACCGTGTTGTCTTACTCAAAGAATTCCAAGCTTATTTCATTGTATTTTTGTCTCTTCGTTTTTCAACCCGAGTTTTGTTTTTGATTATTTGTGTGACATAGCTATAAACATTCCAGGCATAGTTTTATATGTAAAGGCCTTGTAACATGTTTTCGTGGATTGGTCTTGGCATGGGAGGTAACTCTCTATGAAATGAAATGAATGGAATTAAAAATTTAATGGAGGTTTAACGTCCTACGCCATAAAGTGTGCTATGAGGGAAATTTTGCCCGGGCAGCGGCACTATGGCCTATTCTTATATCGAATTCCAACTGTCAGGGGATCTTTTACGTGTATGCTAATGTTTACACTGGACCTCGGTTTTTTCGTATCATCCGAACGACTAGACAACTGTTCTTGTCAGGCCATCCATCCTGCACCACTGACAAGGGAAAAACACACCGTGGCTCCTAACTCTTTAGGAAATATGGCTTTGCTTATTACGGCTGTTTACATGAGCTTCAACGTTGTAACCGAGAAGTAGTACCAGATGCGTTTTTAAAACGAAAACAGGTCTACCACACCCTATAGCAAATTCCAATATGAGTCGATTGGGTGTGGATGGGTTTGGGCGTGGGGTGGGGGTGGGATAAAACACCTCTAAACCCATAACGCGTCATTGTGTCCTCTTCGCTTAATATTCCCCCGGTTGTACGTGGCAAGGCATGCGTGGATCCGGGGGGGGGGGCAGGGAGCCGTGCCCCCCCCCTCGTCATCCCCAGTGACATAGTTGATTTTCATTTCCGTTTCCTTTGTAGTTCACATATCTGCTCTTTAATAGATGATATAAACATGATTTTCGCATTGTCTCCGCCCAAGCAATCCAAAGTTGCAACGTATTACCCTTTGCTCCAATGACTCAAACTAGGTCATTTCGGGACTAATTTAATCTCAATAATTTGCTAACGCGGGGTCTTTAGCAGTGGGAGGAAACAGGAGAACACGGAGAAAACCCACGAGGCTGGACAGACCAGTCGACTCAATGATACAGTGGGCACATATTCGGTCACCCAATCCCCCTGCCCACTGTGTATGCGTTAGTCCCGAAATAACCTAGTTTGTGTGGTGTGTGATTGACTGTATTGTGTTGAAATGATTTATAGTGAAATTAGTGTGATAATAAAATATGAACTGATTACATAATTATATATTCGGTTGATGTATAAAAATGTATGTCGAGTTCTAGTTATTTGTGGAAGGGAATACAGTTACAGATTATTGCTACTCATTTGAGAGAGAGAGAGAGAGAAATGGGGTTTAACGTCCACTCGACACAACTAGGTCATTTCGGGACTTAGCTAGTCATTTGAACCCAAACCTGTAAAGATCAGAGACACACTACCTGTTAGAATGGTTACAACGTGCGTGCTGTGTCATAGGGTTTGTCATTGAGTCAGCTGGCGTGGTTTCGATTCCCCGGTTGTAGGGTTGCCTGTCCAACCTCGTGGGTTTTCTCCGGATCCTCCGGTTTCAACTCACTGCTAAAGACCCCTATGCGCAGGCGAATTATTGAAATCGAGTGGAACCATATGTTAGTTCCGAAATGACCTAGTTTGTGTCGAGTAGACGTTAATCCCCCCTCCCCGTCTCTCTCTCTCTCACTCTCTCTTTCTCTCTGTGCGCTGTATCATTAAGCCTGTCATTGAGACAAAAAGCGTGGTTTCGAATCCACGATAGTACGGTGGCAAGGAGTAGGGTCGCGTGTCCAATCGCGTGGGTTTTCTTCTGGTCCCCCGTTTTCCTCCCACTGCTAAAGACTCATGCGCGCTAGTAAATTATAGAAGTCGAACTGAACCATATATTAGTCCCGAAATGACTTAGTTTGTGTCGAGTGGACGTCACTCCTACCCCCACCCTCTCTCTTAAAACAGATGTACTACATAAACTATTGCCTAGATGAGCTTTCCACACGAACGAGAAGGGATATCGGGTATTTTTATATCCCGAAAAATTTCTTTGTAGTTGAAGACCTTATTTTAAAACATATTTTTTTACATTATGCAAGAGTAAAATCTGCTTATTGCAGGTCTTTCTTTAGGCCTGAAATGTTATAAAAACTAGCAATTAGACATTCATTAACTTATCCAGACCATAATCAACTCTGGATGTCAAGGCTAGCATGCGATATTTGCTGGGTTGGAATCCGATTTGCTGCTTAGTATAGTATGCTTATCCCGTGTAAATATCTTTTTAAATATCCGATCGATCTAGAATCAAAGACATTGTAATCTATTATCAACTGAAGATTTATTTAAAAGTTACAAGAAGGGTTGCATACAACAATCTTAACTTAATATTGGTTTGAAGTGTTTTAAGCTAGAACAGCTGGTCCGGTTGTCTTGTGATTATATATATATCTGTCTTATTTGGTTATACATTGTGGTGACCTTCCATCTCGAGAATGTGTGATGGTGTAGGAATTAATTATTTGTTTATCCGTCTACTAATTTTCACGAGCCGAAAATCATTCGTTATACACGAGATTATCATTTGGTAACGGTATACATCCATGATACTATTGTTGAAATTTATTCACGGCAGACCACCGTATCAGTTAAACGGCATACTTGGAAGGAAATATTTTAAGTACGACGGTAATGAGATATAAATTTATATAAACTGTCTAGAGTGGGTAATTGTCTTGGCGTTGGTGGATCACGTACATGTTAATATGCCGCCTGGTTGGTGAAGGGTGGGGTGGGGATTGAATGGTTCGGATTTTCGCGTTATATCTGCCATTGAGTCAAGTAACGTGGCTCTTGTACCTGTAAGTGATTACCGTCGCCTGCCTAACCTCGTGGGTTTCCCCCGTGCCCGATATGTATGGAGGATAGGTAGTGGAATGGACTAACGCGTGCGGTTTAGATACAATTAAGGTCTGTCATTGAGCCAAGTAACGTGGTTGTTGTACATGTAAACGAGTAACATCGCCTGCCTAACCTCGTGGGTTTTCTCCGTGCCTTTGATTGATATGTATGTGGAGGGTAGTTGGCAGTCTAGATCATAAGGTCTGCCATTGAGTCTTTAAGTAACGTGGTTGTTGTACATGGAAACGAGTAGCGTCGGCTGCCTAACCTCGTGGGTTTTCTCCGTGTCCGTGGTTGATTAAGGAAGGTAGGTGGCGAGATGGTCTAACGCGTGTGGTTTAGATCATAAGGTCTGTGATTTAGTCAAGTCTCGATACCACACTGGTGCTTGACAAGGTGTAAGATGGCCTGTCTAACCTCGTGGGTTCTCTCATATTACATTCATATTTCATGTACATTGGGGTGGATGACCGAATGGTTAGCACGTGCGCACTGTATCATAAGGGGTGGGGTCGCCTGTCGTGGGTTTTATTCGTGTCCTCAGGTTTCATTCTACTGCTGAAGACCCCTACCGTGAAGCGAATTATTGAAATAAATTGAACCATATTTTTCTCAAAATGGCCTATTTTATGTGGTGTGGGCTGTCTCTCTCTCTCTCTCTCTCTCTCTCTCTCTCTCTCTCTCTCTCTGACCTTAAATGTTCAGAATACTGCCGGTTTCTGTGATTTGACTTGACTTGCAAACACCCACGCCGCCATCTTATGTAACCCATTAAAATGAATGAAATGGAATAATAAACGGTGGAAAATTTAAACGGGTGCGATCTGTGTCATTTCACACGCCTTTCACAAAGACCGTTCTTTATCAGATTGCAACGCCTTTAAGAAATTAATAGAGTTTTAAAAAACGAAAACTCGGCGTGGGAAGCCCATCCTGCAAACTTTATACCACAGTGCACAATGTTTGAAAATATCTATTTAATCTGAAGAAAAATGCAAGCGACTGTTTCAGTAGCTCCTATGGATGAACGATTCTCGAGCCCGAAGATTTGTCGATAGTTAATTTTCAAATTTTCTCTGAGGTTCAAGTTTATTTCCATTATTCGCTTGTGCTTAGGGGTTTTTAGCAGTGGGCGGAAACCGGCGGAACCGGAGAAAACCCACGAGTTTGGACAGGCGACCCTACTCCTTGACGCGTAGAATGATAGACCTTATGATACAGCGCGCACATGCTAACACCATTCTGCCATCCAACCCCATTTCCCTGAGAACGTGTATATATAATCCAGATGTCTATACGGAACGTGATAGACGAACGACCGTGGGCCACATGTCTCGGGACTCTCTTTTAGATCGTTCAGATTCGAACCACCTCGTGGGCCCAGAAGAAACTTCGGAATTCTTGTCAAGTCACGGGTGACTGCCTGTGTTCGGTTGAGCAAGAAAACCTTGCAATATCATCAGTAATCAAAAGTGAATCTCAGCTTATCGATTATTGTATGTAGAAAGCAGGACGTTAAACCCGATTTCATTTCATTTCGTCTTGGTCTTATGAAAACCAAAACGAAATAAGGACTTTATTTTCAAATTTTTGCATTTAATAATCTCCGCCAAAATTCGATGCCTGTTATTCCGTTTTAATAAGGTGACACTTCTTTTAATATGGAATGTAACGACTTCCCTTTCTCATTGACACAAGGGGTAAATTGTTTTATAAAGCATAAATATGCTTCTCTTCTGCTGATATGTCGTAGCCGTGTATACAAAGAGTCGCCACTACAGGCTATTCTATTGTAAGAATATAATATAATACGAAAACGATTATAACACCTCCTCTCTGTAAAACCATCTTGCATTTCCCTGTATTAAACACGTGCTTTATTTAAACACGTCAAATTTCAATACACACACGTGTCACAGCAAGAATGTTGATATTAACTCCCCTATTTCTAATATTTTTGTAAGTATCAGGTCATTGTTTAAGTTAATAACATATCAACTTATATTGATAGGGCACTTAAGTGACGTTACTCACCAACTCAAACAGGGATATCTATCGTGTTTAATATAGGATTTCGTGAACGTTAAAACAGCAACGCCTAAACTGTCTACTTATTAGTGATATAGAGCCCAAAGGAATACAACTGATGAAGTAGTCGTTAAAAATGGGTGGAATTTGAAAATTCTCAATGTTTTTGAAAGTGTTTTAGACACCGGCTCCGGTATTCGTGCAAAGCTATATTTAAATCACCGCTGTCATCGACCGTGACTGCAACAAGCACGTGAAAAAACATGTTAAATTTACTTGTCATCTGGCTTTTCAATCAATCTTTTATAAAACCGTAAATACAATTATTATTCTGGGGACGGCCAGGAATTCTAAACGTTCTTAAACATTTGTTTAGAAATATGAATATATACTACTAATGTTTTTCTCCGTTGGTTTTAAAAATCCAAGGACGGGATTGACTTCAGGTCTGTTTTTTGTTTAAAAATGGGATTGACTGTAAATGCATAGGACAGATCGTTCATAAATATCTCAAAATAAAATAATATGTAAAGACTATTTCTATCATGTGATGAAATGAAATGGGGTTTAACGTCCTACTTTTCTGGGCTATGGAAGACGGGCATACGCCATACAGTGTGCCATGAGGAAAATTTTGCCCGGACAGCGGCACTACGGCCTACTCTTTAATCGAATTCCAACTGTCAAGGGATCCTTGACGTGCACACCAATGTGTACACGGGACATCAGTTTTTCGTCCCATCCAAACGACTAGACACCTAACTTTGTCAGGCTCTCCATCCTGCATCACTGAAAAGGGGGAACCACGCCGGAAAATCTGGATGAACTTTGTCGGCCAATGCATGGATAGAACACCGATTGTCGGAGAAAAGGGAATTGAAGGTCAGCCAACGGTGAATATCGATAGGGCTCGTCCTCTCACGACCTTAATGATGCACGCCATATTTGAAATAAATCAGATAAAAACTGCAGCCCCTTTTACGTTAACAAGGTTTTCGGACAAGGGGACGATTGCGGAATGAAAGGTTGCGGAGCGCTGGAAATCCATCACACCAAATTTTAGCTTAGGTTTCGGGAAAGGGGGGAGGGTAACTAATGTACACCGCATTTGAAAAAAAAAATCTATTAATAACTGTAGACTATCGTATTAACAAACCATTGTTGAACGACGTGGATGAGTTATGACATAATGTGCCCTCTCTTAAATGTGGGCGTATAAGAGTAATGGTCTAAAACACTGTTTTTAACACTCATTCTGACATGTGCAGTCTTCAATAGTTTTTTTTAAATCGTACATTCGCACCCTTTTGGTAGTTTTGTAAAAGTGCGTAGGAGAATGTATATTATGTAAAGGATTTGTTTAAGACGTGCTAAGTCCAAAGACTAATACAGCTAATCCCAAACAAACCTTTTTATTATACAAGAAGTTTTACTTTATGAACTCCTGTTGATATACTTGACAAAAAAGACGAGTATCCGTTTTTGTCTATTTCCCAATATCATTATTAAAATTACTTGACCAGTTTGATTTTGGTAAACATTAATCGTCGATTAATTTATCTTGCGACGTAAAAAGATGTCTAGATACGCAGTAGATACTGCCCACGAGTACATTATAACTGATCATCATTTTTAAATGCCAAGTTAAATTTTTGTACTATTAAAATAGTACAACAATTTAACTTGGCATGGTGCGAGGCTGAACTTGCGTAATGTTCGACGTTTTTCTGGATTCTAATGGTATATCAATAATAAAGGAACAACCCAATTAATTATTTTATATTTACATAATTTGAAAAAGATCTAGCACTTAAAGATGCATTCCCGTGTACAAACTGGGTGATTTGATGATAGATTTGACTAAAAACATATTCAAACTAATTAATTTATAATAATTGTGCTTCAAATCCTTTCTTAAAACATTGTAATTGCCAAAGAATATCCCTGCTATAAAAATCGACCAAAAGAAGTCATGTTAGTGTCACGTGACTTACCTCTCTCGGTACCTATAGCAACGGGTGCGAAATCGGACGAGAATTCATTGCATATACAAGACTATGTTGTCTGTAATCGCTGACTTTTTATTACAAATATCGAATCCTAATTAAATTCTCGGATTATGATCAAGTTTATCAAAATGTATACCACGCACTGAATGTCCGTGTGCAACCTTTGACGTCACGCGTGTAGATATTCCTAATCGTCGAGCTATCGATAAGGGGAACTCTTACAATTTTGTCTTGTTTTTGAGTGTTTTTCAGGGAATTCAGTATTGTTCCAGTAAGACTGCATATCTCTACTTTCCATATATACCAAAATTGCCATACTTTTAATGGAAATAACCACCCGATAAATATTTTTCTGGGAGCCTATCTTTAAAATGAAATTTTAAAAAACGTAATTTGCGCCAATACCCCTAGAAGATATTGCAGTAGATACAGTTAAATACCAAACAGGTGACAGCACCTGGGCGATAAACAATTAGAGGGCGAAGCTCACATCAACTTTTTTCTCAAATAAATACTGTTTTGGGTTTTTCCATCTTTGTATAATAATTTGGGTTATTTTGTAACAATGGGAGCTGTTTGACTTCAGAGATACAAATTATATCTAATGACAGAAACAGCTTGATTTTTGATAAAATAACATGTTTATGTTACAGATAGGTTTTTTTTAGTGTGAAAGTGAAATTATTCTGCACTTCGACGACTGGTGGTATAATTTGATGATTGGGCTCTATTTTGGACACCTTGAGAGTGTACCATGCAACGATATCATCATCGAATTATTTATTCTTAGAATAGGCCAGTTTTTATTTATTACTTTATTGTATCCACTTATAACCGCGTTTTTATATTAAAGGAGATAAAGCTGTGTTGTGCAGTGAAATTAGAAACAGATCAGTAGACGATGACTTGGCGAGATGTAATACTCGTTTTTTATCATTGGCTGTATACGATACAGGGGGGTTGGATGGCTGAATGCGCGCGGTATCATAAATCCTATCATTGAGTCAACTGGCATGGTTTCGAATCTCCAGTTGTACGTGACAAGGAGTAGGGTCGCCTGTCCAAACTCGTGGGTTTTCTCCGAGCGAATTATTGAAATAAAATCAAATCATGTTAGTCCCGAAATGACCTAGTTTGTGTCGAGTGGACGTTAAACCCTCTGTGTATACGATACAATGTGATCAAAATGCAGATCTATATTTCGTTTCGTTTATTATATTTTCGATGGTCTTCACTATACGGAGATCTGACTAGTTGTAATGGAAGGTCGCTTCAGAGGTCATACGAGTGACTTTTGACTCTATGACGTCGGCCGTTTAATTAACCAATCAGCATTGATATTTCTAGTGGATTTCCCGCAGTTCCTTGCACCACCCACCTAAAGCTCGCCGTAACAGACCGTTTCATTGACCAATCCCTCACATCATTCAGAACCTGTCAATGATAACAACTCTTCCAGATCCTAGTGTAGTAAAGACAAGTAATAAAAAACGAAACGAAATAAAGTCTGTGTTTTCATCAGATTGTATACGATACACGAGTAAGTACACGGCACAGTAATAACATTTGTGAAATGTTCAATAAAATATGAAATTCGCCATACCGAAGAAAAACAACGAAAGAAGAACATGTCTGATTTTAATAATACCATTAAGCTTTGGACGTCTTATAAGTTAATTGGAGCCTGTTATCCGGGCTTACCCACTTAAAGAACTATTATGTAAGAGTTGGTCATTCTTTCTATAATAGTTCAAAAATACATAATGGAGAATCAATAATTTTAAAATTTCATTCAAATTATTCTATTGCGAGCGAACATATTAGCCTTTGAAGGTTTGACAAGATGTGTGCATGAATTGCAACCAACGTACTTGTCGCTTATCCATTTTTAAATTAAATCAAAATATGGCTGAACTGTTCTAATCTACTTAATATCGAGGAATTCCGATGGCATCAAGAGTTGATTATGGTCTTGTCATATTAATAAATGTCCAATCTATAGTTCATGTAACATTTAAGGTCTAAAGAAAGACATTCAGTAGGCAGATATAGCTCTTACATAATGTCAATCTGATTCAATACTGATCTCTGTTTCGTTTCGCTTTTTTTTAATATACTTTTGATGGCCTACACTACAGGAAGATCTGACAAGTTATGGTGGGAGTTCACGCCAGGTTTCAAACGGTAGAGTTTTGACCCTATGACGTCAGACATTGGTATTAATCAGCGTGGGCGTTTCCAATGGTTTACCCACAGTTCCGTGCACTAAAAGGCCGAGAGCTCGCCATAACAGACCGTTTCATTGGCTAATCCCTCACATCCTCCAAGAACATGTCAATGATAACAACTCTTCCAGATCCCAGTGTTGTAGAGACAAATAAAACGAAATTTTGAACCATAAAAACGAAACGAAATAGGATCTGTGGTTTAATCAGATTGGCATGTGTTTAACGTTCACTCTACACAAACTAGGTTATTTCGGGACTAACACATGGTTCAATTTAATTTCAGTAATTCGCTTGTGCTTTGCGGTCTTTTTGCAGTGGAGGGACCCGGAAAAAACTCCCTAGATCAGACAGGCGACCCTACTCCTTGTCACGCACAACCGGAGAATCGAAACCACGCCAGTTGACTCAATGGCAGACCTTATGATACAGAGCGCACGTGCTAACTAGTCGGCACCCCCCCCCCCCCCCCCTTAATGTTTAAAACCCGACTTGTACGAAAACAAACTAAACTGCAACCAGGAAAGTGATCATATTTATATATAAATTAGCCTGCCTCACCAAACATTGTTTTTTTTGTAAAAATTAAAATTAATGCATGTGTACCGTTGTGAAACACGATATGGTTTTCTTGTATATAGACATATCTCTTTTAGTATACAGTCAATCATTTGAGATGGCAAAAACATCCAGAATTTACCAGAAAAAACGTTCACCTTCGCTTGTTTCATGTTGGCTGCAGGTGTAAAGCAATCGTCATTCATACCGTCTCTAAACCACTGAGGTTTGTTTGCATCGCCCATTAGTAGTGTCCTGTTTGTCAATTTTAAAATCCACTAACACTGCGGTTCACAGTTAGACTACATGCAAGGCAGTTGAAAGTATTTTAGCACGGTGGTGTTAAACACATATTGTATCATCCAGCTTAAGTCGCGGAAATCTTAGAATAACCCCACCCCGTACTCTTACCTAACAACACAGAGGTACGAGGTGGCGCTGGTGTCAAAGACTTTACAAACATTAAGTTAAAAGGATTAATTCAGGAATTCAAATGGTGACAAACCCTCGTCAGTCATGGTTTGAGTTCGACGTACACGAAGTTTACAAGGTACTCACAAGAGAGAGAGAGAGAGAGAGAGAGAGAGAGAGAGAGAGAGAGAGAGAGAGCGAGAGAGAGAGAAATGGAGTTAAACGTCCACGCGACACAAACTAGGTCATTTTGGTACTAACATATGGTTTTTCAATTTTATTTCAATAATTCGCTTGCGCGTAGTGGTCTTTAGCAGTGGCAGGAAATCGGAGTGCCCGGAGGAAACCCACGAGGTTGAGAAGGCTCATACCTGGGATCGAAACCACAGCCGCAAGCCAGAGAAGACCGACCAGCTAGAGGTCGAAGCGCGACACTCTAGACCACTAGGCCATCCTAACCCCCACTCACAAGTAAGCATTCGTTGTATTAAACAGGAAGCTGTTGCACAATCACGAGATTAAATAATACTCCGTCGTACTTCCCTTGGCCTTTAATGGTTTAAAATGAAATTGAACTTAACGTCCTAACCCGGTCAATTGAAGACGGGCATATGCCATACAGTGTGCTATGTGAGAAATTCCAACTGCCAAGGGACCTTTTACGTGCACGCCAATGTGTAAGTTCGGTGCAATATATAAGTACAAATTATAAGTGGAATTATATTTTTTTATAAGAAGTAGATACCAAGGTGCTTTTTGGTTTGGAGTTGATGTGTATCTTTATTGTAATTTATATTTTTTTTATAAGGGGTAGATATCTATGGCGGTACATTAGTGCCAAAATTCTAACATGCTATCGTCTAATTTCTTACTTCTGTTCATGTAATTTCTAACCTCCATTCATGTAACTTCTAACTTCCGTATATTAGTGTCAAAATTCTAACATGCTATCGTCTAATTTCTTACTTCTATTCATGTAATTTCTAACCTCCATTCATGTAACTTCTAACTTCCATTCATGTAATTTCTAAATTAAGACGATGTATAATTCAACTTCTTTATTTGTTCAGTGTAAATATCAATTCTGTTTCATCTTATTTCTATTATTGAGGCGAAAAATGTCTACTTCATTGTGGTATTACATGTTAAGCATGAACGGCAAACAAATTTAGAATTATGATACTTCTACCTGGCAACCATCATTATGATGTCGTTTGGTGTCGCCACCATGTACTCAGTTTGGCGATTGAGCACCTGATCGGGACCATTCTATTGATACAAACGACTCGCTCTTCGTCAGATTGAGTGGCTTGTCTGAGTGTTAAAATTGAAAACAACATCGGGAGAGAGAGATGGGGACGTGGGGTTTAACATCCACTCGACACCAACCAAGTCATTTCGGTATTAACAAAGTTCAATTGTATTTCAATAATTCGCTTGCGCGTAGGAGTAATTAGCAGTGGGAGGAAACCGGAGGACCCGGAGAAAACCCACGAGGTTGGAAAGGCGGCCCTACTCCATGTCACGTAAAAACGGGAAATCGAAACCACGCCAGTTTATTCAATGACAGACCTTATGTTACAGCGTGCACGTGCTAACCATTCGGCCATCCTACCCTCTAAACAACATTGAACGTGATATAAATGTATGGTTTGCAAATACTATTTCGAATACCGTGGGTAAGACGCAGGCTCGCTAGGCTGTGGGTCGGGAGTTCGATCCCTGCATTGGTCGAAAAAAGTTCATCCAGATTTTCTGGCGTGGTTCCCCCTTATTAGTGTCTTGTCGTTGCGATGGGATGAAAACCCGAGGTTCCATGTACATGTTGGCGTGCACGTACAAGATCCCGTGACCGTTAGACTTAGATATAAGTCCAGGTCGTAGATCCGCTCTCCGGGCAATATTTCCCTAAAGCACACTGTATGGCGTATGTCCGTCTCCATTAGCCCGGTTCGGACCAGAACAGTATTGCGTTAAACCCTCTTTCATTTCATTTCATTTTCAATTTCAAATATAAGGTAAACGGGATTTGGAGAATTTTATTTGATTTTTTTTTTACCGTTGAGCCAATAATTAATATTTATTATATGCAGTTGGTCTATATTAACACAGGGTATAAATGTTATGGATAGGCCTACACAGATACTGAGTTTAATACTAAGTGACCTCTCTCTCTCTCTCTCTCTCTCTCTCTCTCTCTCCAACCTTCAACCAAACGAAGAATGGGTCGTTTATACCAAATAATTGTCCCGATCAAGTGCGCAATCACCCAATTGAGCACGTAGTGGCGACACCAAACGTCTTCATAATGATGGTTGCTAGGCAGAAATGTATAAATTCTAAATTCGTTGATGTTGATGCTAAACATGTAAAGCATCTATTATTACGAAGACATTTTTCGTTTAAATAATAGAAACAAGTTGGAACAGAATTGAAATTTACACTGAACAAATAAAGAAGTTGGGTTATACATTGTCTTAAATTAGAAATTACATGAATGGAAGTTAGAAGTTACATGAATGGAGGTTAGAAATTACATGAATAGAAGTAAGAAATTAGACGATAGCATGTTAGAATTTTGACACTAATATACCGCCATAGATATCAAGGTAGCGGGTGGCCGAATGGTTAGTGTGCGCGATGTATCATAAGATCTGTCATTGAATAAACTGGCGTGGTTTCGATTCCCCGGGTGTCGTGACAAAGAGTAGGGTCGCCTGACTAACCTCGTGAGTTTTCTCCGGTGACTTATTGAAGTAAAATTAAACCATATAGTAAGGGCAGGAGGACCGCACTACACGCAAAACAAAAATCTACAAGATAAACCTGCGTACAAGACAGGAAACAGACATTGCAAAATAATACACAAATATAAAATCAAGTGAATGGATCGGGGGCCAGCCGTAAGCGTCCATTGCGCTGTACAGTCCCGGGCCTTTTATGGTACAGGCTTCACTAAAAATGATTCACAAAATGTAAGTGTCTAAAAATGACTTAGTTTGTTTCGAGTGAACGTTAAACCCCATCTCTCTCTCCACTGTTTGGGCGTTTTATTATATACACTGTCCTTATACCCACAGTTATAATTCTTGTGGTCTAATATATGTAAATATCGCCCCCCCCCTCTCTCGTTGACAAATAGAAACCACCAAAAGCGTTCTGTATACACAGCGGTACGGTGCAGCCATTCAATCGATTTCTTTCTTTGCAGTTACCCTTTTGATAGACTGGTGTGTGCTTTCATCCTCAGTTAAATTTAGTAATGTCGGTGTTCCTAAAATAATAAAGCGGTTTGTGTGTGCAATACGTTACTCATTAACCGTGCAATAGGGGCCAGGGTTACCTATTACATGTTGTTATGTTGATAGTAGGTGGAGGCACCAGTCTTATTCAGCTCTTACAATCAACTACCAAAAGCTTAAAATACCATATCTTGTCTTTGACTCCCTTTAGCTTGTGTATTACGTCGTCAACTTTTGTGTATCATAAGGAAATACGAGACAAATTACGTGAACTAACGCTGGATGATTTACACTATCAGTTTACCGTCGGTGCACCGACCACCGTCACCACATTCAAATCAAGCACGACTCGACTATTTTCAGTAGGCTCCCATCTCTTGTGTGCGACTTTTGTCGAACGTGCTAAAATTCTGACGTTTTTGAAAAGACAAGAGCCATGATGTCTAGTTAGAGGTAAACGGAAGCCGCGCGGGATGGGACGATTTCTAACACTTTATATTAGCGAGAGTACGATCTAGCTGACAGAAAACAACACCCAGCCTACCACCTAGCAATAGATATGCTAATTAGGGTTTCCAAAGAACGGGGGAAAACATCGAGGCAGGTAAAGGGAGATCATACAATCTTTCGAACATTTTTGTTTTGTACAAATCACGTCTTCAATGAGGGTATAATGTATCACAAATGTATCAATGGGAGTTTATTAGAGCTGTTTCTACACACTTCAACTTGTAAGAATGGGTTCTTAATAACGATGAAGCATGTCAAACATGTAGTCCTCTTCAATGGGTTCACAATTTTCGGTATTTTACACACACAAAAAAAGAAGAAATGTGGAAAGTACAAAGTGCTTGGATTGCGTAATTTGATTTTAAGAATGAACCATGACTAATCAGGTATAAATAAAAAAACAGTCTAGTGGGAGAGATTTAACGTCCACTATATTTCAATAGATCGCTTGTGCGTAGGAGGTCTTTAGCAGTGGGAGGAAACCGGAGGACCCGGAGAAAACCCATGAGGTTGGACAGGCGACTCTACTCCTTGTCACGTACAACCGGGGATTCGAAACCACGCCAGTTGACTCAATGACGGGCTTTATGATACAACACGCACGAGCTAACCATTCGACCATTCAACCCCCCAAATTTTGAGTGGAGCGATCGAGACATGGACCAATACAGCTGTGTTTTTGTGGACAATAAGAAGGTGGGCGATGTACTAAACGAATAATCCACTAAAACATCTGTTACTTTAATTCTGTAAACCAGTAACACGATACAGTCATTAATACTTAATACCAGACAAATACTATTCTCAAAGTTTTAAAAATACCAAAGTGTAATGTACTCCTCCTTGCTTCAGTGCGTAGGTTCAGTTGGTTAATCCGGGGGATTAAATGAAGATTGGGGGGTTTACATAAATCAGACGGATAGACTAAACACTTGACAGAACAAAACACAGTGTAACAGTACATTTACTCAGGACAGTAATCTGTACTTATGTCTTGTGAATGTATATTTTAAATTAAATCCATAAAAAGAATGGCATGCGGTTAACTAGTTAATTTTTTTTTAACTAGTTAATTTATAAATTTTCTTTAGCTAGTTAAATTTTCTTTAAGTTGTTAAATTTTCTTTTCGTTAAGTAGTTAAATTTTCTTTTCGTTAACTAGTTAAATTTTCTTTAAGTAGTTTCTTTAAGTAGTTAAATTTTCCTCAAGTAGTTAAATTTTCTTTAAGTAGTTAAATTTTCTTTAAGTAGTTAAATTTCCTTTAAGTAGTTAAATTTTCTTTAATTAGTTTAATTGGTCAAATAATTTTTTTTCCTTAACTAGTTCAATGAAAATTATTTTTCCTTAACTTGTTAAATTTTCTTTCTATATAACTAATTAACTAGTTTAATTTTTTCTTTCGGTAAAGCTTTAACACTATCTAATTAAAATATAGATCTATATTTCGTTTCGTTTTTTATACTTTCGATGGCCTACACTCATGTAGATCTAACAGGTTATAGTGGGAGCTCACGTTCTATGACGTCAGGAATTTTCCTGTGTCAATTGTAAAGGCAAGCACTTTGCATATTCGCGCGAGTGCCCAATATGGCAAAAGGAGAAACAAATTCAACAGGTAATGTCCGAACGGAAACTTTCGTATTTCGATGCAAGAAAACAAGTAGAGCTTACTTCGCTGTTTTCGACTTCCCAGACCGGGAGGTCGTTTTCTAGTGTAGTAAAAGTCTCCACAAGATCCATTTCCGTTCAGACTGAAGTAACCTGGCCTAGAAAAGAGGAAAATCCAAAATTTATAGATCAGCAACCCAGTAGAGAGATCACGAGCTCTTCGCAGACATCTGGGAGCTCGATGAATATAATTAAGGAGATGAGCAACTCAACTCCCTTCCCTTCATCCGCGGCATCTTCCGAGACTTCTGCAAAGGAGAAGTCTATGACTCCCACAGGGAAGAGTGGTCGCAGGACAAACTCTTTGCCATCATCGCAAAAAAGTGATGGAGGAAGCGACAGACGAAAGTCAAGTCCCTCACCTTCATCAAAAGGCGAAATTTTATCGAAAAAAGAAAAAAATAGATTGGCAAGGTTAAGGGGGAGGGAGAAGAAGGGTAGCAATGACCCTATTGCCCTCCACAATAGATATGGGGATGCTGATCCGATGGACGGTATTATCATAGCGGACGTCCATATGGACTCCGCCGGTAAGCCGTCAAAAATTAATTATCCCTGACAATGGTAAATTCCATTATTCAATGGAACTGTCGTGGTTTAAAACCAAATTTTAATGAAGTCCAACTGTTAATTCAAAAGTACAATCCTTTAGCTGTTTGTTTACAGGAAACTTTTTTGAGGAATTCTGACACTTTGTCTCTTAGACATTTTGTTAGTTACCATCATCATTCAGTTGTTGATGGTAGAGCTCATGGGGGTGTTTCTATTATTCTTAATGGCGATATCCCTCAGAATCAAGTCACTCTCAACTCGCCTTTACAGGCAGTTGCAGTTAGAGTGACTTTACATATTCCTATAACTCTCTGCTCTGTATATCTTCCACCAAGTTTACATCTTAATCCCAGCGATCTTGATGACCTTGTTGCACAACTTCCTCTTCCGTTTATTATTACGGGAGATTTCAATGGTCATCATTCACTCTGGGGTAGTCCAGATGATAACAACAGAGGTAAACAAATAGCGGACTTCATTAACCTTAATAATTTGTGTTTATTAAATGATGACTCGCCTACTTATCTACATCCTGCCACAGCTTCTTTTTCTTCCCTCGATCTGACCATTTGCTCTCCGGTCCTGTTTCAGGATTTTACATGGAGAGTAAATGAAGATCTGTGTGGTAGTGACCACTTTCCTATCTTGATTGATAATAATGGTCCCTCTCCGGTCGAAAGACCCCAGAGGTGGAAGTTACATAAGGCTGATTGGACTCTTTTCGAATCTTTGTGTCTCTTCTCTTTTGATTCAAAGGAGTTAGAAGATGCAGATGAGCCCATGGCCTTATTTACTTCAATTCTACAAGATGTAGCTGAGCAGGCGATTCCAAAAACCACGACTGAACCAAAACGTTTCAATAAACCATGGTTTAATGACGATTGCAAATCCGCTCTTAAAGAGCGTGATCGTATCCTGAGACGATTAAAAAAACATCCTTCCATGGAGAATATTGCTGCATACCAAATGGTCCGAGCGAAGGCCCGTAGAACCATACGCCAAGCAAAGAAATCTTCATGGCAAGGATATGTCTCTAGGATCAATTCCCGTACCACATCTAAGTCGGTATGGGACAGGATTCGTAGGATTAAAGGTAAAAGTAGTGCTTTATCAGTTAACCATCTCAATGTTGATAACACCACCTTAACAACTTTTCCTGATATTGCTAATTCTCTGGCCAGTACATTTTCATTCAATTCATCATCCAATTTCTCCTCTGATGCCTTTCGAGGCATTAGACAACAACAGGAGAAAAGGCGACTTAATTTCAAGTCCCGCAATGATGAATGCTACAATGATCGTTTTTCCATTGCAGAGCTCCGTGATTCGCTGAAGCGAGCTCGGGACACTGCAACTGGTCCAGATGAAATACATTACCAAATTTTAAAACATTTACCTTTTCCAACACTCCTTATCTTACTGGATCTTTTCAACCGGATTTGGGTTGATGGGAATTTCCCTCCTTCGTGGCATGAAGCCACAATAATTCCTGTCCCTAAACCGGGAAAAGATCATACGAATCCTACCAACTATCGTCCAATCGCTTTAACTAGCTGTATTTGCAAAACCATGGAGAGATTGATCAATCGAAGGCTTGTTTGGTACCTAGAGTCCAACAACCTTATTACTGACCTCCAATGTGGATTTCGGTCCCAAAGGAGCACTCTTGATCATCTCGTTAGATTTGAAACGTTCGTCAGGGACGCTTTCATCCAGAAGCAACATTTAGTTGCAATATTTTTTGATCTGGAGAAAGCTTATGATACTACATGGAAACATGGTATCATGCGCGACCTCCATAACCTCGGCCTACGAGGTCGCTTACCTATCTTCATTAAAAATTTCCTCGAAGATAGGTCATTTAAGGTACGACTGGGATCAATATTCTCTGACCCATTTCCTCAGGAAATGGGAGTTCCCCAGGGAAGCATATTATCTCCCACACTTTTTGCGATAAAAATTAATACAATCCCGGCGTGCCTTAAACCAGGTACAAATGGCGCTCTTTATGTTGATGACTTTCAGATGTGCTATGGTTCTACAGATATGCGGATAATCGAACGTAAGTTGCAGCTTTGTTTGAATTCACTTCAACAATGGGCAACCGAAAATGGATTTCGTTTTTCGAAATCCAAGACTGTCTGCATGCATTTCTGTCAGAAACGAGGTTTACATCCAGATCCAGAACTCTTCTTGGATGGCAATCGCCTACCAGTCGTGGATGAAACCAAATTTCTGGGGCTGATATTTGATAAGAAATTATCATTTATCCCCCACATTAAAAACCTTAAAAAGAAATGTCTGAAAGCCCTCAACATATTGAGAGTCCTATCAAATACTGACTGGGGAGCAGACCGTAAGGTCTTGCTCAGATTATATCGAGCTTTAATAAGATCAAAACTCGATTATGGGTGTATTGTGTATGGGTCTGCCCGCGAGTCTTATCTCAAAGAGCTCGACACCATACACAACCAAGGACTTAGAATCAGTTTAGGAGCATTTCGTACATCTCCAGTGGACAGTTTATACGTCGAGGCACATGAGCCCTCACTGCACAACAGACGTGATAAACTGGCCCTGCAGTATGCTACGAAAATAGCATCACTTCCAAATCACATCTCATTTAACACCATATTTAGACCTCGCCATGAGCATTTATATTTGGTGAAGACTAAAGTCATTCCACCATTCGGTATTCGCATACAACCCCTATTGTCTGAGGCTGGTATCAGTCACGACAGTATTGCGAATACCCCTTTCTTTGAAACACCACCATGGGTTATATCTCCTCCTAAGATCAATTTAGATCTTACACAACACAAAAAGAGAGATACTAGTTCCACGGTATTTCAATCTCGCTTTCAAGAGTTAAGGTCTAAATATGGTGATTATGCTCCAATTTATACAGATGGTTCCAAAGATGGTGATCGGGTAGCTTCGGCTACGGTCACGCCATCTGGGACCATTTCTGTTCGTCTTCCTCCTGCTGCTTCCATATTTACTGCTGAACTCCAGGCCATCATTCAAGCTTTGGAATTCATTAAAACCTCTTCATCTATAAAACACATTATATTTACTGATTCTCTGTCCTCTTTGCAAGCCATAAGCAATAAACATCTTGTTCACCCATTAGTTGCAGATATTTATAATCTGCTACTATCACACGAGTTTATCGGCAAGGACATAGTCCTTTGTTGGCTCCCCAGTCATGTTGATATTAAAGGGAACGATCAAGCAGACTTAGCTGCCAAGTCTGCTTTAGATCTTCCCATATCACCATTTCTTTTACCTTACACCGATTTTAAGTCGTCTATTAACTTTTATATATATGACCGCTGGCAACGGTCTTGGGATCTTGCAGACACAAACAAACTTCATCACATCAAGCCTCTCTTAGGAGACTGGCCAAGCTCCTATCGTACGAGCAGGAGAGATGAAGTTGTTTTGTGTCGCTCTCGCATAGGTCATACTTTTTTAACTCATATTTTCATTTTGAAGCGAGAGCCTCAACCAGAATGTGTTCACTGTCGTGTTCCTTTGACAGTAAAACACATCTTGATTGAGTGCAATCATCTCAAGAATATTAGATCTAAATATTACCGTTGCCAGTCAGCACGTCAGCTATTTGCTCAACCGGAGCTTTATGCTAAATTGTTAGCTTTTTTAAAAGAGACAAACTTTTATTTTAAATTTTAATTGTATATATTTATCATATATTGCGTTTTAAATATTTATATATGTAACGGAATTGATATTTATTTTTAATTATATTTTCTGTGATATTTGTTTTTATTTACATATATGAATAAACCCTTGTGATATTGCTTTAATTTGTCTCGTTGATTTCATAATGTTTGGCGCAATATGGCCCGGTTGGCGCTGACGTGCCATTAAACAACATTTCATTCATTCATTCAAGCACGGGACATTTGACCCGATAACGTCAGTCATTCGATTAACCAATTAGCGACTGCCATGCTTTTTAAAATCTACTTTTCTTTTGTTTTGATTTCCATCCGCTGGTGTTAGTATAGACGTCATTGGCTGATAATATCTACCCACAGTTCCACGCATGAAAAGGTCAAACGGTCGATTCGACAGACCATTTGATTGGCTGACCCCTCATTTCAGGCAGAACGCGAGTTAAATAACAAGTCCTCCGGATCCAAGAGTAGTAAAGACAAGTATAAACGAAATTTTGAACTATTAAAAACGAAACGAAATTGGATCTGTGTTTTAATCAGATTGGCTTTAACAAGGAAATCCATTTCTTTGTGAGCTCAGTACCAAGACCGGGCCCTAGTTTAGGAGGCACACTCAACACAATAGACTAGAAACTCGTTCACCTTGACCCCGCATGTAGGGCTCATTCTTCATGGCAACTGTCGACGCTCATAGACAAGAAAATTGACAGCATATTTTGTGTTTCTCTTTTTGATTTTTAATCTACTTTCTGATAATCTTGTGACGGGGAATGAGAACATGGCTCCTCCTAAATCTTGAGATACCCACAGTTCCGTACACTGCACACCAAGAACTCTCCGTAACAGATCATTGGCTAATCCCTCACATCAACCAGAACAACTCGTCCAGATCCTAGTGTAGACGTAAAGGCACGTAAAATGAAATTTAGAAATATAAACAAACGACACGACACTGTTTTAATCAGATTGGAACTAGGGGGGTTGGGATGACCTTGTGGTCTAGAGTGCCGCGCTTCGACCTCTAGCTGGCCGGTCACCTCTCGCTTGCGGCTGTGGTTTCGATCCCTGGTGTGAGCGTATGTGGCATGGAGATAGGGGCGCCTACTCAACTTCGTGGGTTTCCTCCGGGCACTCCGGTTTCCTCACACTGCTAAAGACCCCTACGCGCAAGCGAATTATTGAAATAAAATGAAACCATAAGTTGTTCCCAAAATGACCTAGTTTGTGTCGAGAGGACGTTAAAACCTATTTCTCTCTCTCTCTCAGATTGGAATTAATATACATGTTATAATTGTAAATGATTATTTTAAAAACATATAGATCGGTGGTCCCAACTATGACGCCATAAAAACTATGACGTCATATAGCTTTATTTAAACATGCATTATGCAAGAGCTAAATCTCCTATTGCCGGTCTTTTTTTAGGCCTGAAATGTTTTCAAAATTATTAATTAGATATTAATTAACTTATCCAGCTCATAATAAACTCTCAATGGCATCAGATTTCTCCGATATTAAATAGATTAGAACAGTTGTCATATTTTCATTTAAGCTAAAAATGGAGGTGCGAGACTTAGCTTCGGATAACCAGTACGATGGTTCAGTTGAACTTATTGCACACGTCTTGTCAAACCTTCAAACGCTATTATCTTGTTTCGAACTATTATAGCAAGAATGACTAGCTCTTTATCTAGATCTGGCATAATGTATCGTTAATAGTGTTCTATGACAGTCTTTGGGGTAGATTTACATAATAAAGCGCTGTGTCTTGTAACTGTGTCATTATAGTTAGATCTTGTGATCCCCCCTAATTGTCCGGACAATTACAAAAGGGCGAAAGACAATAGTTTAATGTCACAGACATCCTGAAATGCGGTCATATGAAGTGGCACCTAGCCTAGTGCAGGCTCTACAAGTTCAACTATGAGTGCTCGTCTACCCATAAAAGTTAAGCCTGGTATTATATCCCTGTGATTGCCGTTATGGTATGGTTATATCTTATGTCCAACCTCGTGGGTTTTCTCCGGGTCCTCCGGTTTCCCCCCACTGCTAAAGACCCCTACGCACAAGCGAATTAGTGAAATAAAAATAAACCATATGTTAGTCCCGAAATGACCTGGTTTGTGTCGAGTGGAATTAAACGCCATTTCTCTGTCTCTCTCTGTTTATGTCTTATGATTCCCCTAATTGTATGGAAAATTTCAAAAGGGGAATAACAGCTAAATGGCACAGCCATATAATATTGTCACCTCTGTTGGGCTATGGTTATTCGGCTATTCATTAAGAAATGAAATGGAATGGAGTGTAACGTCCGACTGTTCTACCCCGAACTGCAGGCTAATGAAGACGAGCATTCGCCAAACAGTGTGCTATGAGGGAATTTTTGCCCGGACATCGACACTACGGCCTACTCTTATATCGAATTCTAACTGTCAAGGGATCTTTTACGTACACACCGATGTGTACACAGGACCTCGGTTTTCCTTTTTCGTTCCACCCGAACGACTAGACAGCTATCCATTTAAAATAAACCTGGAAAAATCCAACCTCGTGCTATGGATAACCATTGAGTTGTGTCCCTAAATTATAAATTAATTTGTTTTGAATCTCATTGGGATTGATGGTGGTTCAGCGAACCGATAAGCATATGGCGAAGTAAACGCTATATTCAGACTAAAACTATTAAAACATTCTCCGAAATCGTTTGAAAATTAAAGAAGTGGTTGTCGAAAGTCAGGAACTTAACGGTCAAAGATTTCAAGATATTTCCGGAAACATTTTATTGCTTGGTTATCAAAGAAGTGATGGTTGTCAGGAACTTAACGGTCAAGGTAACCAACTTCCCAATTGCGTAACCTAACCATGTCAAAAACTCCATAGAAATGCTGTTTATGTTTTAATTGTAGTAATCGGCCACATTTCCATGCTGTGATTATATTGCACGAGTAGCAGGATGTTGCTCGAGCCACGTCAAAATACACATCTTATTGTCCCAAGGGTAGTTTTATAGAACTGTAATTATCCCCCCCAGGAATCGATACTACAGGTTTTTGTGGAATCAAAATGAAAAGTTGCACGCACACGTTTAGTTTCTTTAGGAACGGTCTCTGATCGGACTAGGTCCGCTGACAGATCCCTTTCGATTGCTTTATAACTGCAATATGAAAATAAGGTAAAATACCGTTCTTCCCCACGTCTGATCTCAGGCTATTTTCGAACCCTTACCTTCAATTTTTCACCGTGAATGTTTTTTTTTCGCACAAGGAGCCATTTCTCGTCATACCTGACACAAATTTATAATAATTCAACACTATGTTCAAGTAGAATTTAGCGATTTAATAAACATGTGATCGGCGCATGTTCGGGTCCCGTCATGGTTGTTCAGTTCAAACATATTATCGCAGAATTCTACTTGTAAATAGTATTGAATTATTATGACTGTGTATCAGCTGTGGCAAGCAATGATTTCTTTGGCAAACAAAGAAGAATCTGGGTGAAAAATAATCGGTAAGGATTCAAAAATAGCCGTAGACCAGAGGTGGGGATGAGCGGTATTTTCATAGTGCAGCTATATAGCAAGCAGTAGGAACGGTCAATGGACGTCGTCCGATCAGAGACAGCTCCTAAAGAAACTAGCCCACGTTATTCTGTTATGTAAATGATGATAGTCTGTGTTTTGTGAAAACAGCGATAATAGAAAGTTGACCAGAATTTTATTTTTCAAGTAAATAATCTTTACATACATATGAGAATATTCATTCTGAAGTATAGAGAGCCACTTCGCCTTGTGAAAAACAGTAAATTGGTAGAGATTGGAAGCTTAATTAGGTAAAAGTTATGAAGACTATTATTAGCTGGGGGTTAATGTACGCTTTCACCTTGTGTGATGTCGCAGATAATTGTTCCCAACCCCAAAACAATTGCCAAAAGAGGTGAGTCGTATTAGTGTTTCCAAAGAAACTTGCTAAATGAGGACGAAAATGAATTCGTTCTCCAGATTCAGTGGGGCCAATACAGATCTATCTGACGCCACCTGGTCATGGATGAAATGGAATAAATTGAAATGGAGTTTAACGTCCTACTTTTCTGCTAATATACTGGGCTAATGAAAACGGGTATATGCCATACAGTGTGCTATGATGGTAATTTTGCCCGGGCAGCGGCACTCTTATATCGAATTCCAACTGCCTAGGGATCTTTTACGCGATGCGGAATTTTGTTCTGTCAAAGTTAGCTTAGCCCCTGTATAACGGAAGATGTGTGCGTAGAATCATAGCGTAATGAAATAAAAAAAAACTTATTACTTCGTGCAAAAAATGGGCCATTTGTAGTGCCAAAAGGTCCCCGGGAAATGGCGAATGAACATAATTGCAATGTAGAGATGCGGAATTTAGCTCTGTGACTGGTCTCTTAGCCCCAGTATAACGGAAGAGGTATGCGCAAAATCATGGGGTAATGAAACACATTTCATCTGTAATGATTGGTTAGGATATTTGGCACATGCGCAGAGCCGAAAATCCCATGTTTACTCAATTTTCACTGGTTCTTTGAGACACACAAAATAGGCTGGCATACATTTTGTCGTTTGATTTGTCGTCATAACCCGACTGTGACTACTAATACTTTTGTCAAAATGGTCTCCGCCACTTTATCGCTTCTAATCACGAAATCTGACACTATAAATCAAACGTTGGCGTGGTTTTGATGATTTTTATAATCATAAGAATAAAGGACACTTCAAATAAAATAAGCGAGTATGATTGTTTCATGTAGTCGAATTTCCCAGAGAACATAACTTTTCTGACCTTTAGATTTGTCGCCGTTTAGACGCTGTCCACCTCAGAGTAGAGTCAATCTGGTTATAATTATTTAGAGACCGTAAATAAATTTCAGATAAAATTCGGCAACATTTATTTTGTAATAATTTAGATACGGTAAAATTACAGAACTTAAAAAGAGCTGTGGCGCCTTTAATGTCGTTAATGCGCGTATTAAATGAAATGAAATGGGGTTTAACTTCCTACTTTTCTGCACCTTAACTAGGCTAATTAAGGACGGGTGCGTATTAAACTTCAAAATGAGATGATATGAAATGGGGTTTAACGTCCTACTGTTCTGCTACGAAATGGGCTAATGAGGACTGGTATACGCCATAGAGTTTCCTATGGTCAAAATTGTACCCAGACAGCACCACGGCCTACTCTTATATCGGGACCTCGGCCTTTTCGTTCCATCCGAACGACTAGACAGCTGTCCTTCTCAGACCCTCTGTCCTGCATCACTGACGAGGGAACTTCGTCGGAAAATCTGGAGAACTTTCTCGGCCAATCCAGGGGTCGAACACCCGACCTCTAGGCTAGCAAGCACGATGTATGGCCGTCTTCATTAGCTCTGTTGGGGATCCGAACGACTAGACAGCTGTCCTTCTCAGACCCTCTGTCCTGCATCACTGACGAGGGAACTTCGTCGGAAAATCTGGAGAACTTTCTCGGCCAATCCAGGGGTCGAACACCCGACCTCTAGGCTAGCAAGCACGATGTATGGCCGTCTTCATTAGCTCTGTTGGGGTATAAAATGAAATGAAAGAGTCGCGCCTTTTTGATAACCAATTATGCTAATACGGACAGAATGAACAAACTAGTCACAGATTGCATTCTATTGTAACCTTTAACCGGACCATTTGTTCTCTTTACCCTGGACATGGGTTACTCTTTAGTTTTTATGTTTATTTAGAACCAGCTGCGAATCGAATTAAGACACATTGACTGCATTGTCGTGGTTTAATCAGCTTTAGGGACAAAGTGGGTGTATTTAGATAGACAGTGAAAAGACTGGTCTGATTGGGACATCAATCAGACCCACGACAATAGCCCAGTTTCTAATTAATACAGAAAAAATTATTTCTTTGTATTTTTCAGTCAGTTTAATTTTAAATAAACAGCAATCAAACATCATGTTGAGTTGATTTGTATTCATTTTACGTACCACTAACGTATATATGCTTCCGCGTTGTCAGTCTTGATTGTTTACGGCGGATTGATTTTGATATTTTTTAATACGCCATTCATACAATCATTTTAAGTGGTGTTGATTTTGACCTTAAGAGGGATTACAATAAAATCTTCAACGATCGACACTGATGGATAAGATCTGGGCTAAATGTTAAGATCGTTTACGGTTTATTGATATGTCAGTATATTCAAATAAACAAATCTACGTTTGACATTTGCAAGCAGACGCGGGGATAATCCGTCCGATAATGTAACATTTGTGCTTAATGTTTCTTGTCATGAAGTTAATTATTTGGGTTGCTGGTGGACATATAAACCTTTGTTGGGAATTATAGAAATTTAAATGGATCGATATCGGAAACGCCAACGTGTATTATTATTTTTTTATTTTTTTTTTTTTGTGTGAAATCTCTTATAACGTTAAAGTGCCATATTGCCAAAGTTATATAGGCCTCTTTTGATTAAAGAAAAAACAATGGAAAATCTGTACTTTTAGCATGATTCGCCCTTGTCAGTGGTGCAGGACGGAGGGCCTGACAAGGAACACTGTCTAGTCGATCAGAGGGGACCAAAAACCGAGGTCCCGTGTACAGTACACATTAGAGCAGATCACTTGATAGTTGGAATTCGATATAAGAGTAGGCCATAGTGCCACTGTCCGGGCAAATTTCCCTCATAGCACACCGTGTGGTGTATGCCCGTCTTCATTAGCCCAGTTGAAGAGCAGATCAGTAGGACGTTTAACCCCATTTCATTTCTGTACTTGTACGTGACAAGGACCAGGGTCGCCTGTCCAACCTCGTGGGTTTTATCCAGGTACTCCGGTTTCCTCCCATTGCTAAAGACACCTACGCGCAAGCGAATTATTGAAATAAAATTAAACCATATGTCGGTCCCGAAATGACCTAGTTTGTGTCGAGTGGACTTTAAACCCCATTTCTTTCTCCCTCTCATTTCTTTACTTTTAAGATGTTGCGCAAGTTGATCGATACTGGAAACACACACGTGTGTTATCGTGAACTTTATCATATGTTAAAGTGCCACGATACAATATTTGTTAAAAGAGTACGACCTCTTTGATCAGGGGGAAAAACTCGTCCAATAGTCACAGATTTAAATTAGTTCTTTTAATCAATTTGATCTTTGGATTGAATTGAGGTTAAATTCTACATTTTATGTATTGGGTATAACACACTTAACCTTTCTCTATATTTTAAGTGCAACTGAATGATTTTTGTTTCAAGAGAGAGGGGTTGGTTGAGGGGGGGGGGGGGGGGGTGAGAGAGAAATGGGGTTAACGTCCTACCGTTTCTCTCCGAAACTGGGCTAATGAAGATGTAGAAATGGTTCCACTACGGATGTCTTCCGTCTTAAGCCTGGATTCCATGTGTACGTACTGCGTAATGCGGAATGCGTAGTACGTAATGCGTATTTAACACTTTGCACTAAAATGGTAGGAGTTGATTCCATGTACACGTAATGCGTAAAGCGTGATGCGCAGCGCGTAGTACGTGTTTCTCGGGACGCTCACAAGAGTGTCCGAGTATAGGGAGACCGGAAACGGGGATTCCTCACGGGTTTTCCAAATGTGCTAGTTTTGGGATGGCAATATTCGGTTCTCATCCACATATAATACGCCACTCACGCACACATGGAAACTGACAATACGCGTTACGCAACACGCATCACGTAACACGCATTCCACACGCATTCCGCACGCACTGCGTACACATGGAATCCCGGCCTTACTCCAGGCACAGTAGTGGCTTTTCCTACAGAGTTCCTTTGCGCAAGTTTTTTAGTCAAATGACTACAAAAAGTTTACTGGCATATAGCTCCCTTAATTTACACATAAACTAACCCAAAACTGTACTGCACATAGCTTAACATATAATAAACCAATTGCCATCGAAATAAAGGTGAAGCCTTACCGCATAATTATATGATTTGATGAAACCCAACTGCTACGCGAAATTTCAACTGACCGGTGCCACGGCCGCTTGCGTAATACGTCAAACGTAGAACGCATTACCATAAAGAAAAACTGTTCGGTAACTATTTTAGTGGTCCAGTCTTCCCTATTTGTGATAGAATTACTTATTCCAATACAAACTGTAATGATATGTGTTGACAATTGTGCGTTTGAACCTATTTGAACTTGCGTAAGGGCTCTTATTCTTAGACTGTACCAATTGTAACCTTAAACACACGGTTTAAGGTTACAAGTATAGTAACTAATGAAGACGAGCATAGGCCATACAGTGTTATTAGGGAAGTTTGGCCCGGGCAGCGGCGCCACGGCCTACTCTGATGAAATTCAAATGTCAAGGGATCTTTAACGTGCACGCCAATGTGTACACGTAACCCCGGTTTTCTTCCCATCCGAACGACTACAATTTCTATTACACCTATAATGAATTTTTGTTAGTGGTAATTAGAATATTCGAAGGATAAAGTCAGTGTTTGATTTGACCCTCATTTTAACCCTGAATTCCCTATAAAATAAATAAAAACAATTTTAACCGATCTGATTAAAATACAGATCCTATTTCGTTTCGTTTTTTATAGTTCATAATTTCGTTTTATTTGTCTTTACTACACTACGATCTGGAAAAGTTGTTATATTACCCGTTGTGACATGGAGATAGGGGCGCCTTCTCAACCTCGT
Organism: Patella ulyssiponensis; assembly: GCA_963678685.1. Taxonomy (NCBI): domain Eukaryota; kingdom Metazoa; phylum Mollusca; class Gastropoda; family Patellidae; genus Patella; species Patella ulyssiponensis. The sequence continues at coordinate 79,414,936 of OY783228.1, forward strand.
GGGTTTCCTCCGGGCACTCCGGTTTCCTCCCACTGCTAAAGACCCTACGTGCAAGCGAATTATTGAAATAAAAATTAAACCATGTGTTAGTCCCGAGATGACCTAGTTTGTGTCGAGTGGACGTTAAACCCCATTACTCTCTCTATATATATATATTACCCGTGTTCTGGATGATGAGGGATTAGCTAATGAAACGGTCTGTTACGGCATGCACGGAACTGTGGGTAAATCACTAGAATCATCAACGCCGATTGATTAATCAGTATCTGACGTCAAAGGGTCAAAAGTCGCTTGTACGACCCCTGAACGACCTTCTAGTACCACTCATCAGATCTTCATGTAGTATAAGCCATCGAAAGTATAAAAAAACGAAACGAAATATAGATCTGTATTTTAATCAGATTTGATGTTAACAAGAGAATCTCTCGTAAATACCAAGATGTGTTCGCTGAATAGAACATCAATAGCTCTGGGTTTATTTTTGAACATTTTCGAAACTTCCTCCCCGTGTACGTCGATATGAAGTGTTTGTGTTCGTCTCGTGCTTATTTTATTCTTTCCGTATATTATATTCTCCACACTTGTCTCATAATGCCCGCTACTAGGACCAGAAACGTCATACATTCCAAATCTAAAACGATTTGGTTCTATTTTTTTTTCTGCGGAACTTTTCTTTTCAAGTAAGTGCTGCTCAAGATGGTATGGGTGGCAATTTTATAACAGATTCCTACTCGAGAGGACAAAAACAAGCTATTTTTACGTGAAGAACTCTGTGTGGTTAAGAGTTCCATTGAAGCTAATTATAGTCGTTTAACGATGAAAGCATTTTAAAGAGACCATTAAACATGGTTTCCATGATCCGATCGGCCGCGTGAGATATAAAGGGAGCTTAGGTTTTGTCGGTATGGCCTTGAATATCGCTGTGGCTATTTAGTAACTTTAATTTGATTACCAGGACATCTGTCTAGTCGTTCGGATCCCGTATACACATTTGCGTGAACGTAAAGATCCCTTGGCAGTTGGAATTCGATATAAGAGTAGGCCGTAGCGCCAGTGCCCGGGCAAAATTTCACTCATAGCACACTGTATGGCGTATGCCCGTCTACATTAGCCTAGGTTAGCAGCAGGACAGTAGGACTTTAAACCCCATTTCATTTAAAGAGACCATTAGACAATGGTTTCCCTGATCCGATTGGTCACGCGAGATATAAAAGAAGCTTAGGTTTTGTCGGTATGGGATTAAATATTGCTGCCGCTATTTAGAAACTTTAATTTGATTACCTAGAAAAGCTACAAAGATTACGACTTAATAAGTTTAAAGAGGTGTTTAATAAAGAAAGGTCGTTTATTTAGCTTTGGGTTTTCCCCGATTCTGATTAAAATATTTATTTCAGAAATACTGCCAGCCACGTAAGATTAACGTTAAATAGAAGTCGCTTTAAGGTGAATTGCACATCATTGAAATTAATCTTAGGTTTTGATTATCAGGAAAGGGTCAGGGACAACAAGATCGCGAATCCTAGATTAACGTCTTTAAACTTCTTGGGGTATGGATGGCTGAATGGTTAGCACGTGTGCGCTGTATCATAAAGCCAGTCATTGATTCAACTGGCGTGGTTTCGAGTCCCCGGTTGTATGTGACAAGGAGTTGGGTCGCCTGTCCCACCTCGTGGGTTTTCTCCGGGTTCTCCGGTTTCCTCTCACTGCTAAACACCCCTACGCGCAAGCGAATTATTGAAATAAAAATTAAAACCATATGTTAGTCCCGAAATGACCTAGTTTGTGTCGAGTGGACGTTAAACCCTATCTCTCCCCCCCTCTCTCTTTCTCTCTCTCTCCCTCTTACTCAAATATCACAAATGGAAAGATAACCACGCAGAACGTAGGTATAAACCCACACCACACAACCACGCCTCGACAGCAAAATGAGGTATAAATGAGGTTTAACGTTCACTCGACACATACTAGGTCATTTCAATAGCAGCGGGAAAAAAGGAGGAACCAGAGTGAAACAACGCGGTTGGACAGACGACCCTACTACTTGTCACGTACAACCGGGGAATCGAAACCACACGAGTTGACTCAATGACAGACCTTATGATACAACGAGTACGCGCTAACCATTAACTAGATCGATGTCTGATATCTGCCGTTTTTACAAGCTTGACAAAAACAAAACATCGACACTGTTTCATCTATCGCTTTCTGGAAAGACGGTTGTGATTGCGGGGAAAGTCACGAAGCGGAATGTTTCCTTTTGTCGTCTTATCCTCTTTCATGTTCAAAAACTTTTCAGAAAAGGCCAGGGGGTTGGGATGGCCTAGTGGTCTACAGTGCCGCGCTTAGTTAGCCGGTCACCTTTGGCTTGCGGCTGTGGTTTCGATCCCTGGTGTCAGAAAAGGCCATAACTCTGGTGAGCCGAATATCGTTAGGAGTCTTCCTCATGACCCCACTGCTTCACTCAAACCCTTTAAAAACTGCAACGTGGCATTGTCGCATTTACAACATTGTGATATCAAGGCTTCACACCAAAAATAATCTGTTAAAACTGTAGTCTCTATCGCGCTCACAAGTTTATCGAGAAAGGGAGCATAACTCTGGTACGCCGAAGATCGATAGGGTTTGTACTATCATGATTAGAGAGAGAGAGGGAGAGAGGGGCTTATTATGTAATATATATAAAATATACTTGTCGTCCGTCTAGCTCACTAACATTTTATTATCCTTACCCCCCAACTGTCAGATGATCCTTGATGCCGAGCCCCGGCTAAACGCTTTTCCTTTCCCAGTTCCCCATCTTGTAGCACTGACACGGGGAAATCGGGTTGGAAAATCAAGAGGAACTTTCTCGTCTAATAAACCATTTAAACGTTTATTTTTTAACCTGTTCAAAGTCACCGGGATGTTTAAGACTGGTCGTGTTGCGTTCACACGTACTATAAGCCAAACTAGTTTAACTATTCTGACCTCTTCGATCGCAGGTTAGAGGTAACTATAATGGGTAGTAGCTTCTTATTCTCTATTCGGTTCTTGAACGCTTGCGATAGCACTGGCACGGAAAGACGCTGCCATTTTCCCAGCAATGTAACTTACTGCGCATGTCCATAGCATGCTGAAACCGGATTTATTTAAGCCAACCCGTTCAGACGACCAGTTTAGAATAATAAGCATTGTCGAAGACAGGTCGCGAGCTGATATTCTTAAACTGGTTTATTTGCCCCACATTTGCGTTAAGACGACAACTTTAAACTGATTTAACGATCCCTGTTTTTTTTAAAAACCAATTCAACTTAAGCGCCTGAATGGACTATAATCTCCTCGTTTATGGGTCGGCGCCATACCCGGCGAGTCACTGTGGCGAAATTCCCAACATCTGTGCGATGGCCTTTAGTGATCCTAAACAAATGTATCCGTAAGTCACAGTAATCGACAATAATTGGCGACACACTTATGATAGTTGAGTGCCACTTAAAGTCATCTGGTCTAAGTATGTCTACTAGAAGTTATCCAATCCGCATGACATGTGAATATTAACTCAGGCCACAATTACCGTCACAAGGCGATCCAATATTGGGTATATTCATTGGAATCGTATTAAATTGAATCGTAACAGCTCACTCTGTGATTATCTCTAACCAGCTAGTTTAATGTTTCCAGTCGCACTCGTACTGGCGACCACATTCTTTAAAGAAAAGGGTTATAGGTTAAAGTAGCTGTATTGTTTATAATAACACAACTTTATGGATTTACTTCTACTTGGTTTATCACATACAACGTTTCAATACTCTTACAGGTATCTTTATCAAGGGTACTAGCAAAATCGTTCGTTAATATTAAGTGAGAGAGAGAGAACTGGGGTTTAACGTTCACACGACACAAACTGGGTCATTTCCGGACTAACGTATGGGTCAATATTATTTCAATAAATCGTTTGCGTAAGGCAGTGGGAGGAACCGGAGAAACCCCAAGACGTTGGACAGGCGACCATACTTTTTGTCACATACAAGTCGAGAATCGAAACTGCGCCAGTTGACACAATGACCAGTCCTCTCCGCCTAAACCTTTTGTTTTTTGGATGTTTTTTTGGGGGGAGGGGGGGGGTATTATAATAATGTAAACTGATTTACATTCAATCGTATCTGTTTTACTGTAATGTCTAATCAGGTATGTTCGGAATGGCAGTCTTTGGCATCTGGTTATTCCAGTCTACAGCGGTAGTCGTTTTGTTACAAATGGCACTCCAAAGCATTCTGGTACGCGATTTATGTGCCAATATTAAAGTTTTCATTTTGTCTTAAATATTAGATATCAGAAGCCCACCTTTTCCCGGTAAGTTTACAACATTAATATCGATTTAAATTGAACAATAATTTGTGTTTTCAAAAAAAAGCCTTCTCGAAGACAGTTCGCGAGCTGGGGTTTTTAAACTGGTTTATTTGCCCCACATGTGCGTTCAGACGCTTAAGTTAAACTGGTTTAACGATCCCCGGGGTATTTAAACCAGTTCAAAATAAGCGTCTGAATGGGGTATGAGTAAAAGACATAGCTTCTTTCAACTGTTATCATTTCTAAATTAATAATAAATGAAATGAAATGGGGTTTAACGTCCTACTGTTCTGCTCCTAACCTGGGCTAATGAAGACGAGCGTCCGCCATACAGGGTGCTGTGAGGGAAATTTTGCCCGGGCGGCAGTGCTAACACCTACTCTTATATCGAATTCCAACTGCCAGACGATCTTTTACGAGCACGTCAATGCGTACACGGGGCCGCGGTTTTCCGTACCATCCGAACGATAAGAAAGTTGTCTAGGGGAAACCACGTCGGAAAACCCCGATGAACTTTCGCCTCCGATACCGGGAGCGAAATCGCGACCTCCAGACTAGCGAGCTAGCGTCTTACAAACTTAGCCATCGTGGCTCCCTAAATTAATAAGAATATCTAACTATATGATTAACGACTGATTAAAATGGTTAAATGATTCTGACTTGGATAGTCCCATTGTCGCTTTAACATCTGACACAATGCCGTGCCATTACACTTGACTCGACTAAAGATATTCTATGTCAGGAACGTTATTGGAGCTATTAACCTCGGGTTTCTGTATTGCCTCTTGTCATTCGGGCAACCTAGTGCAAAAACATAATACTTGAAACAATCGGATATTGCCAAGAAGTATGTGTTGACTAGTAGGATAATGAAACAAACGAAATAACATCTAAACTTCTTAAGTGAGTGTCGTTTCTGGATACGCCCAATTCAATTATCTTTTGATTCAGAAAACAACAAAAACTAATTTAAAACATCTTATATAAGCAGAAAAGGGCGCAAAAGCTTTGATATTTTCTTGAGTTTTGTCTGGATTTGAACCATTTTTTAATGTGTTTCTTGGTGTAGAAAGTAAAAAAACGTTTATTTTTGTTGTTTATGTATTTGATTTTACAAGCGTACTTTTTACATGGACCAGAAACCGAGCATAACGGCATCGCAGCCATCTTGGAATTTTAAAGTCCATTGAAAGACGATCGATGCGCAATTGTTCAAGCAACAAATACAGCGAATCCAAGATCGTCAGCAAAATGAGTAGCTCGTGGGTCTTTGAATAAAGCACTGGTTTGCTGAGGTAGAGAGAGAGAGAGAGAGGGAGAGAGAGAGAGAGAGAGAGACAAAGACGGAGAGAGAATTTAGAGAGAGAGAGGGACTAGAGAAAGATAAAATGTGGTTTAAAATCCACTCGACACAAACTATGTCATTTCGGGCCTAACGCTGAGGTAGCGATTCCGTGGGCAATCTTAGTTTTGGCCAAGATCGTAACTCGGGATTCTTCCGGCGTGGTTTATCTTGTTTTAGACCCCATTTACAGGTTGTCGTACATTTAAAATAAACTTTCACAGTTGGAATTGACATAAGAGTAGGTCGTAATGCCACTGTTCGGGCAACATTTTCCTCACCCTCCATACACACACAAACACAATATAATGCATTGCGTAGTCTATTAGCCAGGTTGAGGAAGAAAACTTCAGAAAATTAGGGCGTTAAACCTCATTTCATTTAATGTTGAATCCAATTTGACAATTATCATCAGGCCTTCTACATTCTTTGGCATTAAAGTGTTTAAATAATTATTTGGACAAAAATAGATTAATTTAGAAGAATTCCATTAGTTCTAGTTTTTTCTTGCCTTGAAATGAAATGAAATGGCGTTTAACGTCCGACTTTCGTGGTTTTTCTCTCCTTATATTGGTTATGCTTTTATTCTAAAAGTTTCGATTACCCGATTGAACGTGAAAAGGAGTAGGGGCTGTCCAATCTCGTGGGTTTTCTTCGGGTCCTCCAACTTCTTCTCACTGCAAGTGCAAGTGATTCATTGAAATAAAGTTGAACCATATGTTAGTCCCGAAATGACCTACTTTGTCTCGAGTGGACGTCACCCCTATCCTCCCATCTCTCTCTCTCGCTCTTACTCTCTCTCAATCTCTCTCCCGTCAGGTCCTTCAATGATTCAAATAGTTTCCATACGAAACATGTACGTGACAAGAAGTAGAGAGCCAACAACATAGTGCCCCCACCCCATACTTTTTTTGCGTAATCGAATTTATGAAAGAAAGATTAATATATTAGATATTGAGTTTCGTATAACACTACCCGATTAGTCATGGTTCATTCTTAAAACCAAATTACGCAATCCATGCACCTTTGTACTTTCCACATTTCTTCTTTTTTTGTGTGTGTAAAATACCGAAAATTGTGAACCCATTGAAGAGGACTACATGTTTGACATGCTTCATCGTTATTAAGAACCCATTCTTACAAGTTGAAGTGTGTAGAAACAGCTCTAATAAACTTCCATTGATACATTTGTGATACATTATACCCTCATTGAAAACGTGATTTGTACAAAACAAAAATGTTCGAAGGGTTGTATGATCTCCCTTTACCTGCCTCGATGTTTGCCCCCGTTCTTTGGAAACCCTAATTAGCATATCTATTGCTAGGTGGTAGACTGGGTGTTGTTTTCTGTCAGCAAGATCGTACTCTCGCTAATATAAAGTGTTAGAAATCGTCCCATCCCGCGCGGCTTCCGTTTACCTCTAACTAGACATCATGGCTCTTGTCTTTTCAAAAACGTCAGAATTTTAGCACGTTCAACAAAAGTCGCACACAAGAGATGGGAGCCTACTGAAAATAGTCGAGTCGTGCTTGATTTGAATGTGGTGACGGTGGTCGGTGCACCGACGGTAAACTGATAGTGTAAATCATCCAGCGTTAGTTCACGTAATTTGTCTCGTATTTCCTTATGATACACAAAAATTGACGACGTAATACACAAGCTAAAGGGAGTCAAAGACAAGATATGGTATTTTAAGCTTTTGGTTGTTGATTGTAAGAGTTGAATAAGACTGGTGCCTCCACCTACTATTAACATAACAACATGTAATAGGTAACCCTGGCCCCTATTGCACGGTTAATGAGTAACGTATTGCACACACAACCCGCTCTATTATTTTACGAACACCGACACTACTAAATTTAACTGAGGATGAAAGCACATACCAGTCTATCAAAAAGGGTAGCTGCATAGCATGAAATCGATTGAATAGGTGCACTGCACCGCTGTGTATACAGAACATTTTACGCTTGGAGAGGGAGAGAGAGAGATAGAGAGAGAAAATCCCGATGAACTTTCTCGGCACGGATCGAACATTGGACCTTATACAAGGTACTGGGTTTTAATTTATAATTTTCGATTTTAAACGTCCTACCTTTCTGGGCTAATGAAGACAGGGAGCCACGGTGGCTCAGCACGTAAGACGCTGGCTCCCTAACCTGGAAGTCCAATTTTCGATCCGTGCGTTGGCCGAGAAAGTTCATCGGGATTTTCTGTCGTACGTGATTCCTCTTTGTCAGTAATACAGGACGCAGGGTCTGGCAAAGTATGAGGACGTGGATGTTAAAGAGAAAGAGTAGGGATATTATAACATGTAAGCGATTACTTATATTCAAAAAGTAATAGTAATTTAATAATAAATAATTGTAATTTAATCAAAGAAAATGTAATGTGATCATAATGAAATAAGTATTCAATTAATTGCATTCATAACAAAATTAGGAAATTGTCATTTAATCAAAGAAAGTAATCGTAATTGAATCAATTGAGTCAGCTGATGTGGTTTCCATTCCTCGTGTCGGTTGTGCGTGACAAGATAGGGTCGTCTGGCTCTCCCCCACACTGCAAAAGACCCCAACGGGCAAGCGAATTAAAATAAAATTACATCATGTGTTAGTCCCGAAATGACCTTGTTTGTGTCGAGTGGAAATTAACCCTATTTCTCTCTGTCCTTCCCCACCTAACCCGACGCATGCCGTTCATCGGCTATCTTCGAATCCGGTTTGTTATTGTTTTTGACCGTCATGTGTGGATGATATACGTTGTTATTATTCGCCATTTGTATCATTGTGTCAAATCAGATGTTTACGCATGTTTACATCCGGGTGGTTCAACGCATATTCAGCTCTTTTCTTTACCACATATCTAACATTCTTTTTTATTCTTCTCTGGTCCAAACATACTTACTAGACCTGAAAACACCCAGTTGTTCTTTTGTTACAGTGTTTAGAAAATATTTGTCTAATAATGTAATAGGTTTTTATTGTGAAGCTGGGGCTCAAGTTTCGTGGATGATCTCTGGTTTCAAAATATGTGAGATTTAGCTGGTTGAGTTATCAAATATGACTGATTGAAGGTTTTTTTTTTAAATCTGACATGGCTATATAACCTTCTGTCTGTAATCTGGGAAAGCGGTGGCTGTGTTGGTGGTTGTTGCACAGGCTTTACAATGAGGTTATTCCAGTTTAGGGAGGTTGGATAGCTGAAAGGTTAGCTCGTGCGCGCGGTATCATAAGGACTGTCATTGAGTCGAATGGCGTGGTTTCGATTCCCTGGTTGTACGTGACAAGGTGTAGGATCGCCTGTCCATCCTCGTGGGTTTACTCCGGGTCCTCTGGTTTCTTCCCACGACTAATGAGCCCTACGCGCAAGCGCATTATTGAAATGAAATTGAACCATGTGTTAGTCTCGAAATGACCTTGTTTGTTTGTTTGTGTCCAGTGGACGTTAAATCCTATCCCCTCTCTCTCTCTCTCTCTCTCTCTCTCTCTCTCTCTCTCTCTCTCTCTCTCTCTCTCTCGGGATTTTCCGACGTGGTCTTTCCTTGTCAATGGTGTAGGACGAAGGGCCTGACAAGGACAACAGCCTATTCGTTCGAATGGGACGAAAACCCGCGGTTCTGTGTACACATTGGCGTACACGTAAAAGATCCTTGCCAGTTGAAATTCATAGTGCCACTGTTCAGGTAAAGTTCCCCTCATAGCACTCTGTATGGCGTATGTCCGTCTTCATTAGCTCAGTTTAGGAGCAGAACACTAGGTCGCTTGGTAGTTGGGATTCGAGTCAGCAGCAGGAGCAAGATAGTAGGACGTTAAACCCCATTTCATTTCATTAGCCCAGTCAGTGCAGAAAGGAAAGACGCTAAAACCCGTTCCATTTAATCGTTGTATTCTGTACCCTTTCACTCCAAACATTTGTTACATATTCGCCATTTTTCCTTAATGGTTGTTGGATATTATTTAATAATCAACATCATTTAATCCAATCTATCCAACGATTGAGAATTAACCGAAACGAATTGATTAATGTAGTAGATATAATCGATATATAATACCACAGAAGGCTGCGTATTACCCGTTATAAAATTAGTTTAAACAGCGAAAATACCGTTACACATAATTAACCAGCTTAGGTTATGATAGATTTTTTTAAAAAAAGAAGCCAAATTGGTATCAGTTAAGTAGCAAACAATCAATAAAATACTTTTTGAACTCGACAAACAAGATGGTTAATCGTAGAACATTTCACCAGAGTTAGAGAAATTCGATGCTCGTCGTCTTCGATTCATCAACGGTAATTGATCGAGCGATGAAGACGACGTGTTTTCTTTCCGCTATTCGGGTAAGACGCCACCTGACTAAGAATTAGGATGTGTAATAGTACTATTAGGCCTTCTGGGACAAGGAACTGCATTCATCCCCCGGATTCTGTCTGGAGCGTTGGGTGATATATTAAGTTCCAAAAATAAACTAAAGCCAACAAAACAAAAACACAATTAATTTGCGGTGCTTTGATTGTTTATTTAAGACACCGGCTTGTGACCCTGCTAGGGGACTTACCTTCTAAGAAACAGTTCCTTCTTCCGGTCGCGTCACTCCTTATTTCTCCTTGTATAACACCTGATGCGACTCCTCATTTGACAATTGCCCACACATAACTGTACTTTTGTGGGTTCCCGGTGTTGGCTGGAAGGTCGAATGTGTAGCACGTGCACACTGTATCAGAAGGTCTGTCATTGAATCAACTGGCATGGTTTCGATTCCACGGTTATAAGTGATAAGACGCTCGACTGTCCAACCTCGTGGGTTTACTCCGGGACCTCCGGTTTCCTCTCACTGCTAAAGATCCCAATGCGCAAGCGAATTATGGAATTAAAATTCAACCATGACGTAGTTTGTGTCGAATGGACGTGAAACCTCACTTCTCTCTCTTTCTCCCTGATGTTGTCTGAGTAGAGCTCTTCGAGATTTTTCAACGTGGTTATCAGTGGTGCAGGGCGCAAGGGTTTGATGGGACAAAAACCACCCCGCTATCTTGTGTAAAAGTTGGCGTGCATGTAAACGAACCCACTGTCCTGACAAAATTTCACTCTTGCGTGTCTTACTTAGCCCGGATGGTGCAGAGCAGTAGGACGTTCAACTCCATTTCATGTACTTTGTATTCAAACCACATGCCCTGATGACTCTGGTCGGAGCCCCATGGTTATCTTACACCCAATGGCTTCAATTTCTCAAATAATTATGACTGAATACATAGCTGAATTACCGAATAGATTTGTTCGTGCTGACGTGTCACTAAACTCTGTCAATAAACTTTTTTTATCAACGAATTTCAGAAGGCGGTGGAAGACCAGTAGTTTCGGTTTCTGAAATAATGGCGACTGTACCCATAGCTGAATTACCAAATGGCTTGGTTCGTGCTGACGTGTCATTAGCTCTCTGTCAATAAACTTTTTTTTATCAATGAATTTTTGAGGGAGACGGAAGACCAGTTTCCAAGTCTCATACCCTGATAGTTTAATATTTATTCTTAATAATACCTTACATAACTTGTAAAAATGTCGAATAAGAAATTGAAAGATAGTGTTTAGATAAGCTTTCTTTCAGGTTCTTTGCTTGGAAAGGGTCGCCATTGAATCATCAGTGCTTGTGTTTCATCCTGCCAAAGAAAACGTCACCCAGTGAAGCAGACGTGGTCAATAAAAGCATCGATTAAAATAACAAGAAGAGAAATATCTGGCTAACTCCGAGACGCGGTGCTAACTAAATATTTGTAATAAGAGGCAACATATGATTATGATAACTTATTTAGTAGGCTAATATTTGTGTACCAGATTATCCAGTAGACACGCGTCTTGTCCCAATGTTTAGTCTGTGGAATTGTTATAAATTCTTATTACTCTAGTCGCATTTTACAGCCGCGACAAATTTTATTAGTCATATCTTCACTTGGTCAGGCTTATTTTAGGACTTTGTTTGGGTCTACCGATGGCTTATCCCAACATTGATGCGGTGCTTATTATTAATGGCGGCGAGTTGAAAGAGTAGAAACTATAATGATACAATAACTACAGTGCCGTGAAGTTATTATCATTGAGTTAATAAGGGTTGATGGCCAGTCTTCGAGCCGTAAATAACGGAAGGGTTTCTGGGTTTAAAACAATTTCTAGAAATATTTTTATGTCTGGCAGAGAAATAGAACGCTCTGATAAAATGTCGAATACTATGGAAGCCAATGGGTACCCCTTCGATCCTTCCTGCTATGTGTTAACCGCGCTAATGCATGAAAGAAAAAAAATAATCATAGAGAACACAAGAAGACGAGTCATTTTCGCGTTGTTCATATATTGCCTTCTTACTTTCTCTTCCCAATAAGCCTATAACCGGAAGGCAGCACAACTATTGCAAAGGGGCAAATGAATTTCACTTCCCTTTCCGGTCTGCATATGTCATGCGCATTCGTGTTGTCCAAGATTCCACTTTTGGATTCTCTAAAACACACGACATATAGAAGCCGGAAGGAGAAGTAAAATCATTTTTTGAGTGTTATTCCTTTGTTAAAATGATATGGGTAGAAAGGAGCAATCCAAAACAGAACGAGGGAACAACAATTGGAAAGGGCAAATGGATTCCACTTACCTTCCCGGTTTGCATATGTCTTACGAACTCGTATTGTCCAAGCTTCCACTTTTGGATTCTCTAGAACGCATGACATATATAAACCGGGAGGGAGAGGCGTGTTTAACGACCACTCGACACAAACTTGGTCATTTCAGGACTAACATACGCGTCAATTTTAATTTAATAATTCGCTTGCGCGTAGGGTCTTTAACAATGGGGGGAAACCGGAGGACCCGGAGAAAAACCACGAGATTGGACTGGTAACGCTATTCCTTGTCACGTACAACCGGTGAATCAAAACCAGGCCAGTTGACTCAATGATAGACCTTAAGATACAGCGCGCCACGCTAACCATTCAGCCATCCACAACCCCCCCCCCACCCCAACTGGATAGGAAGGGCCAATTCAAAAAGGATAACTTGACGCCGAGCAGAGCGAGGGACAACTATTTTGCATCCTTGGAGACACTTCGTTCCGTTCAAGAACGTTGTAGAACATTCTTTGATTTAGGGGGGATCACGGTGGCTAAGTGGATAAGGCGCTGGTTCGCTAGCCTGGTGGTCGGGTGTTCGATCCCTGCATTGGCCGAGAAAGTTCATCTCGATTTTCCGGCGTGATTTCCCCTTGTCAGTGATGCAGAAGGAGGGCCTGACAAGGACAGGTGCCTAGTCGTTCGGATGGGACGAAAAACCGAGGTCCCGTGTACACATTGGAGTGCACGTAAAAGATCCCTTGGCAGTTGGAATTCGATATAAGAGTAGGCTGTAGCGCCGCTGCCCGGGCAAAATTTTCCTCATAACACACTGTATGGCGTATGCCCGTCTTCCATTAGCCCAGGTTAGGTGCAAAAGAGTAGGACGTTAAACCCCATTTCATTTCATTTCATTTCTTTGATTTAGAAAGTTGTATGTTTGAATCATACATCAATTAGGCGTTCATTCAGTTAGTCAATACAATGGAACCAAGACTATCTCATTAACAATTAGATCCATATTTTATTCCAATTAAATTACTTTGTCAATTCGCGGTGCTTCCTTATTTATTTACTTATTTAATTGAAGTCTAACGATGATTGGTTAGAACCGTGTTTGCCCTACAAAAAACCTTTCTTTGAAACAGTTCACTAAGAAGTAAGGAAAAAGACATGACACAGTTTTAATTGGGCTAATAATTGTTTATCGGGCGTTTCCAGTGTAATCGTGTTGGCCGAGAAAGTTCTTCTGGCTCCTACTTGCCAGTGGCGCAATGCGGAGGGTCCTGGAAATGCAAGCCTCTAGTCGTTTGGATGGTATGAAAAACCGAGGGCCATGTGTGAACTCTTGAGCGTGCACGTAAAAGAAACCCCGGCAGCTAGAAATCGGTGTCCATGTTCATTATTCTAATCGAAAGAGACATTACCACACCACTCCTACATGTCAATGATACTTTCTGACCAGGAGAGTACGGCGGTTGTTCAATTCAGCTCTGAAACGAGAGCATCTGATACCATGATAACAACTACCCTATCTAAGTCCCGGAATGCGTTTTTCCTTTCATTGTGGCTAGGAATTCTGGTTTGTCAACATTCTTAGCTATGTTAGTCCCAAAATGACATTGTTTGTGTCGAGTGGGGTTAAACCCCATCCCCCCTCCCTCTGCCGCCCCGTTAAATGTCATTAATTTAGAACAATCAGCTAGTCGAACAACAATGTAAAGTTTAATAACCCATCAAGAATAAAACGACGTAGTTATTCACGCTGTTTGTGTATTGATTCAAATCAAAATTAGTGAATCATTCTTTTAATAAATAGAAAGAATAACAAACCACAAAACGAAAACTTTCTTATACTTTTCTGCTTAAATAATTTTGCTTTACGTTTTCTTGACTTTGTTTACGATTACCATAATATTCTTTTTGCTTGAAAGAACATTGGAAAGTCATTGAGCAGGATGAATTATTCATAACCCGGGAAGAGACGGTTATTGATTGTCTAAAGTTATCAATATAAACATACTTATCAATTTAAATTTCAATACTTTATGATAGCTAAGGGCAATTTTATTTACTTTCATTAAAAACCAGCCTGTCTTCATTAGTCCAGTCGAAACAGAACAGTAGGACGTTAAACAGCAGCGTTTATAGCCCTGTGCTATAGAGTCACCCCTTAGTAATGAATGCGAAGCTTATCGGCTAGTTTTTAGCGACACGTTATATATAGGATAACTTAAAGACAGCGTAGAATACACTGAGACACAATTTAAGAAATTTTAACAGAGAGAGACATACGGCTTTCTAAATGCTCCTGTGTTATGATTAATTAACGTATTGATATTCAAGTTTAGCAACATTCTGTGCAATTTTTTGACTGGTTTAGAATTCTGAAAAGTGTTGTTTTTCTTTAAGTCCGATATTGTAATGGTTAAAGTGACACAAGACGAGATTGCGATATTGCACTTCTAGCACCCTTTTTCTTCTAGTGTTATTCCTCTGGTATTGTAGTTCCAGGAACCGGCTTATAACGGATAAATATTCTTATAGAAGGTAAGCCGTTTCTGTTTTTATTCACCCCCTTCGTATTCGTAATAGATGTATATATATATGATGTCTTAAGTTTAAGTTTACAACACGACTATATTTTTTCGCTAATTTTTTTAAAATTACCTGTAACTATTTTTGACGGACTAAAATGTCTTACAAATGAACTTCAGATGAAGAAATGTCAGATATTTTAATGACAACGTTAACATTTTACCAATTTTTTTAAATATTTCTATTTTTCATCGTATATTTCTAAAAGCGTAATCATTTCAAAAATGTTTATTTTATAATACTATTCAAGATTGTTGTTAAGAAAGTGAGAAAACGTTAATGAAGACAAATGATAATGTTTACATTTGAAAAAAACGTCTTCTCTTAAGTTCAATTATACTTTTTACGTTTTAATTTATGTGGTACTGCCTACTTGAATTCCATACATTTCTATAATAAAAGCTAATAACCGGATCATATGCAATTCGTTAAGTATATTGCAACACGTGTTTTTTGGTGTGGTTGGAACATTTTACCGGACTTTCTCTAGTCCAGAATACACATTATTAGTAGCATTGTACAAGTTGAATAAATATACGTATAATACGAATTGCTGGTATACAAACATTACTTATATACGTTGATGGGGCGACCAGAGTACATATGGTTACCGTAAGCATATCGCAATTTGTTGAACGTTAACATATGACACGAAGGGCTCTCGCTATGTTATCTAGGGGGAGGCACCTTTAATTCAAAATAGATGATATGCAATTTCTTCCCGTCTCCATGTCCCATTTTCGTTGATATTATTATTAAACCAATTAAAGAATTATCTCTTCTTAAACACACAGTAAACATTAAACAATTAGGATCATAGAGGGCTAATGTCTTGCAGGTTCGTTAGAAAAGGTTAAACTGTTATCTTGATGTTTGGGTATTTACCTACGTTGATAACAGTCTAGGGTGTACATACGTACGTATGTATATATGTATATTATATGTATACTGGTGAATAATACCTTGACAAGGGAGTCGTATTCAACAATTTATAAAATGAAATGAAATGGGGTTTAGCGTCATATATTCTGCCGCGACTGGGAAAATGAAGACGGACATACACCATACAATGTGCTATGCGGGAAATTTGGCCTGGGCAGTAGCATTATGGCCTACTCTTATATCGAATTCCAACTTCCAAACGGATCTTTTACGTGCACGCCAATGTGTACACGGGGCCACTTACAAAGAGAAACCAAGTCGGGAAATCCGATGAACTTTCTCGGCCAATGCAGGGATCGAACAATCCAGGCTAGCGAGCAAGCGTCTTACCCCACTTAGCCACCACTGACTGCTCCCTTACAATGTATAAAACATATATATACTACACGGTTATTACTATAAGTATAGACTATCTTTAACTCACATTTTCAGTATGTATTAAATACTTTCGATACAAAAGAACAACAAGCATTTTTAGTCGCTATGAGATGCGGTATCCAGTCTTCCAAAAGGGGTAATGTTGCCCTTGCGTATGACACTAGAAGGTTAATGGAACTATAACTATACTGGTCAATGTTTCCAAACAATATGCAAGTTAAAATTGAAAATATTCTTTTCGTAGCGCACTGAATGGCGTTTGCCCGTTTTCATTAGCTTAGTCGGAGCAGAAGATAGGACGTTAAACTCTACTTATTTGGAATTCGAAGAAGATAAACGAAGAGCACCCAAAACTATATATAAGATATAAAATTATGACAGAATTATCGTGCTTTCAATATAATGTTGTCACGCATGTATGGTATTTTGTTTTGTAATTTGAATTGAAGAAATACTTTTATGATTTGATGAAACTTTGATAAAAACTATCAACAATAAGAACGATTTATTCAAGAGATGTTCGTAGGTTTTTCTTAGTAACAAATGTTGTTGAACTTTTTTAAACCTTAATCGCTTCATCTTGATTAAAATCTTTCGGGTGATTGTGCTTATTGAAGGCGTGGATAATGTGCGTGGATTGAGTTGACGTCAAACACTCCTTATTATAGAGAATTGTATAATTTTGAGACACCATGCTTAAATAACTCAAACCCTTAAAATAGCCCGTATTACGAAGCCTCCCATACTTCCGAAAACCTTAAATTTATCTCTCAATCTTTAATGAAATAGTCAATCCTTAGAGTTCTTTAGGGGCTGTTTTATAGCTATGCATATTCAATAAAATATGTTAAAGTTTCATTTCTGCGATCTGATTTAAAATACAGATCTATATTTTGTTTCGTTTATTTATACACTACATAAATATCTGACAGGCTGTAGCAATGGGTCACGTCAGAGGTCATACGAGCGGTTTTTGACCCTTTGAGGTCAGACATTTGATTGACGTTACTGGATTATCCACAGTTTCGTGCAAAACACAACTATTCCCGATCCTAGTGTAGTAAAGACGAAATTTTGAACTTTAAAAAACGAAACGAAATAGGATCTGTTCAGATTGGGAGACATCTTGGTATAACCATAGTCCGCATTATAATAGCTCTATTACTGTTCATGGTCCCAAAGCATTAAAATAGTGTCGGGTTCCTGGGCGATGGCAATGACAATACTATTGGACGTCCAAGTTCTGGCTTGTTGACCTACGGAGCCAATCAAACCAGAGCTTCTACTATATTGCGCAGTTGATCACTGGCAGTGTTTCCAGTATCCTTAATTGCTCTAGCCCAGAGTTTCCCCAAGACTCTCTCACTGATAAAGTTGTTTAAATACTAAATACTATTTATCTTTAAATGATGACGATTTCTTTAATGCCATGCGCACTCAATATAAACACCAGTCGTATAAATACACCCAATGTACGAATAAATATACCTCGCACAAATTGCCCATTTTTCTAACCAGTTTTTGTGCGGATCTGATACTTCATATGGTTAATACGAAACAGGTGATCTTTAAACATAGGGCAAGTAGCTTCATATTATTTCCAAATGGTGCACAGATTCGGTGTTACACGATCTCATTATAACATCAATACGAAACTAAGAAGCCTTTTTTATTTATTCTTTTTTTCTGTAAGGGGATATACAGTTACATGTTCGGGTCAATAATCTAAACCAGTGCAAGGGTTCCAAGTTACCGGATCTTAATTTAAAAACAGAGAGAAGAGAGGGAGAGAAGAGAGAGAGAGGAGCGAGAAATAGAGAGGTTAACGTCCACTCGACACAAACTAGGTCATTTTGGGACTAACACATGGTTCAATTTAATTCAATAATTCGCTTGCGCGTCTTTAACAGTGGGGGGAAACCGGATAATTGGACAATTTTGTAGTATTTTGTTGGATAAACGCGCAGAATTTTTTTTAAACACGAGTATCTTTGATCTGTAGACGAATTCGTTATGTGTTTTTCTTCTATTGTAATCTTGATTTTCTAAAACTTTTTTTCAACTAGTTAATTCGTTATTTTTAACTAGTTAACAGTTAACTTGTTATTTTTTTTAACTAGTTAACCCGTTGTTTTTTTAACTAGTCAACTCGTTAATTTTTTAACGAGTTTAGCCAAAATTTTAATTCCGCCCAAGAAAACAGCTTTTCTGATTTAACGTTTTTTTAGCTCTATAAATAATCCCTTCAATGCTTGTGTGTGACGTTTTTTAACAATTTCAAAAGGATTTGTTTATAGGAACTAAAAGGATTTGTTTATAGGAACTAAAAGGATTTGTTTATAGGAACTAAAAGGATTTGTTTATAGGAACTAAAAGGATTTGTTTATAGGAACTAAAAGGATATGAGAATCTCAACTAAGTCCTTTTTGTTTTATAATATTTGCCTGAACAAATCGGGTGCATAATTTTTGTAAGCGTTCCCGAAGAACATAGTAATCAAATTGGTGAGGCCTAATTATGGGTTACTGCTGTAGAGCTATTTCGAAATTAAAATATTCATGAATCTAGTGCATTCCTCAATAATTATGTTGTTTTTAAAACATTTCCAAGTATGAAATTTAATCTTCTATAAGTCACATTATCCTTAATTGCATAATATAATATTTTAATTCCATATTAATGCACTTTATGTATTATTTAATAAATCATTTAAAAAAGAACCAAGGTTAAAAATTGTTCTAAATTGCATATAAATATTATATCTCATAAATTATGCGAAATACCTTTGCGGAACGTATCGCTTTCATCAATGGGGTAGAATTACACATCTTAATGCAATCTTCCACAAATAAATATCGGTAAAAAATTAAGAAATTTAACTTCTGGTAGGTAAGATAAGATTGATATGGATATCTTTAAACACATGCCAAATAGAATTCGTTTCATTAGTATTTAGAAATTGAACTTAAAATACACAGGACACACTTCTATGGAGTACGATTACATTTTATTTCTGAGCGACTTAAAATACACAGGACACACTTAAAATACACAGGACATACTTAATGTACACAGGGGACACACTTTTATGGAGTACGGTTACATTTTATTACTGAGCGAATTAAAATACACAGGACACACTTAAAATACACAGGACACACTTAATATACACAGGGGACACACTTCTATGGAGTACGATCACATTTTATTACTGAGCGACTTAAAATACACAGGACACACTTAAAATACACAGGACACACTTAATATACACAGGGGACACACTTCTATGGAGTACGATTACATTTTTTACTGAGCGACTTAAAATACACAGGACACACTTAATATACACAGGGGACACACTTCTATGGAGTACGATTACATTTTATTACTGAGCGACTGAAAATACACAAGGGACACACTTCTATGGAGTACGATTACGCTTTATTACTGTGCGACGGTTCGACTAGGTAAGGCTGATGTACAGAAGAGTAGTCGAGACGTCGCTCAGAAATACAATTATAAACTTGCATTCCATAGAATGGTGTCCTGTGTATAACATAAAATTGTTCATGTATATAGCATATATTAGTGTCCTGTGTATAATATAAAATTATTGCTGTGCATGACATAGAGAATAAATTGTGTCCCATTTATAACATATGACAGTTTCTTATTTATAACATAGAACAGTGTCCTGTGTATAACATGGAATTGTGCTTGGTGTCCTGTGTATAAAATATAATTGTTCCTGCGTATAACATAGAATGGTGTCCTGTGAATTACATAGAAGTACATAGAATGGTGTCATGTGTATAACATGGAATGGTGTCATGTGAATTACATAGAATGGTGTCTTGTGTATAACATAAAATTGTGTCATGTGTTTATCATAGAATGGTGTCTTGTGTATAACATAACAATGTATAACATAGAATGGTGTCCCATGTATAACATCAAATCCATATCTAATATTTATTTTAGTCGGCCCTTTGAAATTTTTGTCAAGAAAAACAGTTATGAATTTTCATAATGGAGATTTCCTCGTGTGGCAAGTTAACATTCAGCTCCATAGTTTTGCCGACTTCGTCAACTGGACTTTGTAACTATTCGGTAACGATTACGATATATGATTATCTGTGAATTATTATCACTGTTACATTCATCGTTACATATTACCATTGATAAGCGTAACATTTTTTATACGGGTATAAATTAACACCTTACGTCCATCACATGACAGCCACAAGTTGCTGACATCATGTAAACAAGTTAGGAGGGGGTTCGCCCACACGATTGAAATGGGATTGTTGATGATACTGATGATTTTTCTAGATTTTTAATACAATTACTTGCAAATTTTGCCTTCAAACAAGTGACTTTAGCTTCCGAATCCAAGCCCTGGGATTAGCATGAATAATCGTATGGATAAGAAGTGTCGTGAAAGAGGCGAACAATGCTTATTCTATAGATGAAATTATATCGCGATCTTTATAATGTATTCAGGTATGGTGATGACACTTTAGTACCGAAATATAATGAGGGTTAAGGTGTAGTATGGGGTTATTTGGCCCGGGCAGCGGCAAATCTTTAAATCGAATTCCTACTGTCAAGGGTTCTTTAACGTGCACACCAACGATTACACTGATTCACCGTGCACTTCCATTTACCAGTCCACTTAACCAAAAATTTATGTTGTGATTTGTTTTATTTTTGTCTGCGGTTGGCTTGGTTAGCTTTCAAGTCCAATCACCAAGTTCTGTCTGAGATAATTTTAGTGTTTATTTGTTAACTCACGTGCTAAAAACTGAACGAAGGTGAAAGACTGTTCACAAAATAGTGTGTCTAAACGAGCAGACACAAAAATTGAATTCTTGTGGTTCATACCTGGATACATTCTTTCAAAGGTAAATACACAACTTCAGCTTACCCAAGTGCGACATGTACGTATTGTGTCGACACTATCCACTATTTGGTTCAAGGTACTGAATATAACGTATATATATATAGTATACACCGGTGTACAAAAATGCGATTAATTGCATTCGATTATTCTTCTGTGTTCCACAAATCAGGGGAGCCTCGTTGGCTCAGTGGGTAACTTTAAACAAAAACAAAATAGATATTTTTTTTAATGATATATCAACCGAAAAATATGTTTTTATTTAAGTGGATGTGTACGGGTGGGTGTGTATATATAATGTTATTGTTGATAAATAAATAAACAAATATTTCTACTTCCAAATTCCCGAATTTGAAAATAAACACAATATTTGTTATAACGGAATTCTAATAAGATAACAAAATTTTTGATTGGATAAATGAATGATAGTGAACTTGAAGAATACATATACAAAATTTGAAACAATTCATCTCATATAGTAATCTGCAAATATTACAAATATTTGTTAAAACAAAAATGTTCTCTTGAGGTGATGGGACGGAGAACCGAGGTCCCGCGTACACATTGGCGTGCACGTAAAAGATCCCTTGGTAGTTGGAATTCGATATAAGAGTAGGTCGTAATGCCGCTGTTCGGGCAAAAGGTTTATCACAGGGCAATGTATGGCGTATGCCCGTCTTTATTAGCCCAGTTCGAAGCAGAACAGCAGGCCGTTTAACACCATTTCATTTCACGAATCAAGTTCGGGTTTTACACAAAACGATCAATTTTTGAACCTTAAAAGAATTTTAATTACACGTAAAAAGAAAAAAAGCAACACCAACACAAATAACATTTATTGTCGATAATACAGACTATTATTTTGAGAATTTTTTTTTTAATTTAATATTGTACTTATACTAGTTTTGTAATAGTTGATATTTGCTATGTCACTGGTGTGGTTTTTTCCCCTTAAAACCATGAAGCATGCGGACTAAATAATACATTATATTATATTAAAATATGTTACAGATGAACACACAAAAGAAAAAAAACAACATATGGGATATAAATAATAACATAGAACAATGCAAAAATTCCTGCCAATTTTTTTTTGTTCAGTTCAAGATGCAATTACTTTACTACTGCTTTGTTGTCGACAACAACAGACACGCTATGCTCTAGATGCGCATGTTCAAAATACGAACGTATACAGACGTCAAGCTACGGAATTCAATGAAAAACATTTTATATTTCGTGTATATGTTTCTATATTAGCCATCTTTGTCCTCCCCGTGAAGATTAGCCATAAAATCTCCATGTTGCTCCACGAGTGTAATAGAGCTGTTCACGGAAACTTGATATATTAGAAATAAAACTGACAAAATAGTATTGAAAATGGGGTCCTTTCTTTCCTGTGTTCTTCTATCTCCGGTTAATATAACCCCATATCACGAGAGGTTACGAATGATTCTTCACAGACATAAACATGGTGCAATCAGAAACCAAAAGAGTCTATGTACGTTTCACTGATATACCCCCTCTTCAACAATGATCTATGCATAATTAAATTTCCCAGAGATTCCACAAGTTATCTACAAATGGAATAATACGATGATAGAAGCTACTTGGTTAAAGCCCCTTTCATCAAGGCATAATGAGGTATGGAAATAAGAGTTTATTATCGTTTTTCTTTCTTGGTGATAACATTGATAGCTGTCAGTTTTAAAATAAGAACAAATGATCTATTATTCCTTATTACATGAGGCGGTTATGTTCCACATCAAATGTAAGTTAGCTTGGGAGAAGAATTTCAAGTATTCAGAAGGTGTCCTTTCATGCAAATCCACACACGACTATATGGGTCGTATTCTCCACTTTATCTTTATCAGCTAAAATTATAAATAATACTTTAAAGTACATGTAGCGGTATTGTTATTAAAACTACCGAAGTGCTGTATTCTGGTGGGTTGTAGCTTATTACTACACTAACGACGAAAACTCAGATAAATAGTTAAAATGTACGTTTAATAACGAGTGTCCAAAACTGGTTAAAGGTCACGAAAACGAGAAATAGATTTAGCCGTATCACTGTGGGCCGTTTGACTAATCTTGTGTAGAAATCAGAACTATTAATAAATAAAACGAAATAAAGATCTATGTTCAGCTACACTGACTAAAGAAGAAACTAATCATTTATCCATAGACGATTCGCTTGACTGACAAGGTCCAGTTCAATGTGACATGACGGAAAATGCTTATTTGCTTTATTCCGCCAGGGAAGTAAAATAAAAATTTATTCTTGCAATATTGTTCTGGGAAATAAATGGGTTCTGCGTTGGATGTTCGGGTAAAATTTCAGTGCAACCGACTTGAGAACAAATCCCAGTGATGCCAGTGAGACTCCATCGAATTTGTAAACATAATTCAAGTCCGTTCATTCAGAATTCGAACTTATTCATGAAATTAAGATCAGGGAAAATTGCTACATCTCATTACAGTATCTGAAGTTATATTTTGAACTTTGAATTTCTCTATTGCAACGGTTTTCTGTGAGTAAATCGTGATTTTAGAATGGAAATGTTTTACTCTCGGTATTTATTTTAAGAATACCTCTAAACTTGATACTTTTATAATAAAGTTAAAGCTGAAATAAGTCTTTGCAAGTTGGAATTAATTGCCATTATTAATCGTACTAAATTTTGAGAGGGAGAGGGAGGGGGGAGAGAGAGAGACAGAAAGGGATAAACAGATAAACCTCTTTCAATTTGGTGAAAATGATATGTAGAAATGAGAGAGAGATAAGAAAGAGGGTGAGAAATGGGTTTAACGTCCACTCGATAAAACTCGTTCATTTTAGGACTAACAAATGGTTCGATTATATTTTAATATATTTAAAGATCTATATTGGAAGTTATTTTAGACCCATATTGTCATAAAGTACGATTTAGGCAAAAGCAACGTTAAATTATTATTACCGATCGGTTCTTAAGTTTCCAATATTTTCAAGGTTAATTTCAAATATTTCCAAGATCCAGCAAGATTCAAATGAACGGAAGGACGCAGAACATTGAAGTTCGATACAGTTGGTCCTCTCATGATCACAATGCTTTAAACCAAATCTGAATAAAAGAGACAGAGGCCCTAACGTATAATTCTTTTTAAGGATTGTCCTAGTTTTAAATGTTTTAACGATTCAACTTTAAGTTTTAGATATTTATAACAATATTTCACAAGTCGACATGGGGTCTCGTCATCTTACACGACGTAATCAGACAAAGAAGCGGACTAATAATAAAATATGAACAGCATAGCTCGCCTCAGCGATTTCTGTGTATTTTCGGGGTCAATTTCTTCCAAGAGTTTAAAATATAAAACCCTTCACATACTTGAGTGCTTATCATTCATTCTATTGTGTGCTTATTTTTCGCCCAACTCGAAACTTGACGTCTGGCAATTATCCTAACTCTAGCATAAATAATATTATTTATTATTAATATGGATGGACTAAAGGGGTGTCAGAATTTCCCTAGGAGTCCAAGACATAATTCTAATTTACGTTAGGGACATTTGCATTCATGGATACGAGACCCGCCATGGTTATAGATCGAGACACAAAGCATAGGCGTGTCCCGTTCGCGATTCATGATAAAGATCTCGGTTATTAAAATTCCGGGTTTGCATTTTGGTATAACAAATGCCCCAGATATATTCGAAGATAACAAATGTATAACTATGAATATTTTTCAAAAGCATTATGAAGCGTTCGTGAGTTGAGCTTGATTGTAACTAGTACAGGGATACTTACATGATAAAATACTGAGTTAGCCTAGTAATCCAAACGATGCAGCGCTGTTACGTGGACTTTTGAGTGTTTTGAGGGAGGGTGGGGATAGGGCGATCTATCATTGAGTCATGTGGCGTGGTTTCGATCTCCGCTTGAACGTGACAAGGAGTAAGATCACCTACCCAACCTCGTGGGTTTTCTCCGAGTTCTCAGGTTTCCTACCACCACTAAACACCCCAACGCGAAAGCAAATAATTTAAATAAAATTGAACCATATGTTAGTCTCAAAATAACTCGACCTTTTTTTCGAGTGGACATCAAACCCCATATCTCTCTATCCCTCTCAAAAACCACACATGTGCATATGTGAGTAGATTTAGGGCGAGATTAAGCGTGTATTATGTGGTTATAGTTTAATAATGTTATTTGAAAGGCGAACTAGATCTTGTTACGGGTATGAATTACTAGGAACAATCACCTCGTGTGATTTATGGGATTTGGAATGACGTAAATTACAAATATCACAGGTCTTCTGTAGTGTTCTCGTCTAATTTTTCAATCAAACCTCAAATGAAACAGATTAAAGCTACCAAAATTTGAATACTACTTCTAGAAAACTTGACGGCAACAAAAAGCGAGGGTCAAATATTTTAAATTTTTTAGGGTACTTAAGATGGTTTATCTTTTTGAGGGTTTCATGTAATTGAAATCTGGATGGATAGACTGGTGTTATTTAAGTACAATTGTTCGTAAATCTTTTTTTATTCGCTTAAATGTTTTCGCTCGGTTAAGCTCTTGCGTTCAACGAAGGTGACTGAAGAAGGTTTAGGTGTTTTTACGGCGAGAGCGTCATAAAGTGTTTCTTACGGCAAAATAGACCGAAAGGATTGAACAGGGCGTCGAATTTCAACAACTTCTGTGAATTTCTTCCAGGGCCAAAGCCCTTGTTTCAGTTTCTAGAACCTTGTAAACCCTCAAACGACGAAAATTATAATCTAATCTGTTTAAAATTGTCTTGCAAATGCCCCCAATAACCTACAAAAAAAAAAAATGCGACAACCATAAAGTGTTTCTTACAGCCAAATAGACGGAGAGAATTTATTGACATGTAAGTTTACAGTCTCCGCTTTAAAGTGTCCTTTACGGTAATTCGTGTTTAATTCGTTTTTTCGTTACTGGGGTTTAACGTCCACTTCCACCTAGGGTGATATCGTAGACAAGTTCGTGTTTAATTATAGAATATGACTATATAGCAATCCCTTCCCCTTGCCGCCTCTTTCATCTTTAAAATGTTCGTGATTTTGTAAAAAAAGATATGATTGTTTGAAACGATATTATTAATCCATATTCTCCTCCCTAATCTTTAGATTAAAATACATAAGTAGCCAATAATAGATCTATATAAACATTAATTACTATTTGACACGGTCGCTATAATTTTTGCTCCCAAGAATAACAAAATTTGATGCATTTATAGATAAGATAGGGTTTTGGGTTTAAAAAAAATAAATATTGCATAGCTGAGCATAAAAGCATTCTTGTTATTCAAAAAAGCAATTGAACACCTGCGCCAAGGATCGTTTCTGAGACGTTACCTATTCATAGTAATTAGTAACGTTATGGTCTATATTTACAATTTTGATTAATCGTTAACAACGTCTACACCCCTTAAACTGAATTATTTAGGCCTAATATTGTGTAGGGAGCATGTAGTGTTATAAATTTAAATACCGTGTGAAGGAATGCGTAAATAAATGAAATTATTTATACCAATAGACACGCGAATTGTGTGTGCGTTTGTACATGTTTATTGAAGAAATTTTTCAGCCTTCGGCAAAGAAACAATTATTAACAAAAGTTAATGGTTTTTCAATTCACAAAAGATCATCGAAAGGCGACATTGACAATATATCTATAGGCAAATAGTGAGTGGACTTAAATTTTACACGAAAAAAAATATTTATTTAATTCATTTTCGCGTTACAGTTTGGTTCATGTGTGTAAAGCGAAAGGTAAATAGAAGATATAGGAAAAGCTTCACAGGTGTCAAAATGGCGAGCGTAGGTTTTAAGTAGGATTATGGTTTTGTGTTTTTAACAGTCCATCCCTTTCATAATGATGTTACACAAAGGGATTATAAATTAAAAACAATCAAAGTTAATTATTTACAAGGTAGGACGGGATTTCTTTTATTTCTTTTTTTATTGTGGGAAAAATGTATCATTCGAACTTGAAGAAAGTTGTTAGGTATTTGAACATGTTTTATAAACAATAGTTGGTACCAAGTGTTTGAAATGAAATGGGGTTTAACGTCCTACTCTTCTGCTCCGACGAGGCTAATGAATACGAACATACGCCATACAGTGTGCTATGAGGCCAATTTTGCTCGGGCAGCGGCGCTATGGCATACTCTTATATCGAATGAGGGGTAGTATTAGATGTTATAGAAAAGTATCCCCTCAAAAATAACTCAGAGGTCGTATTCGATATTATAGAAAATTTCTTCTCAAATAACTGAGAGGTATTATATATTATAGAACAATAATTTTAAGATAAATGAGAGATGGCATAATGTACTCTTGAAAAGTTCCCTTTAAGTAACTGAGAGGTGGTATCAGATGCTCTAAAACATTGATCTCTTTGTTGCTATATGGAGTGGTATTATAGTTCGAGCACTTGGTTGAAGCTGATATAAACTCGTATCTTAATAAGGAAGAGATATTCTGAACTAGGATTTCAGACGCCGACGACACTTCATAACCATTAACCCCGGGTCATTTCTTTTTGATTTTATTATTTATATATTATATATTATTTTAAAATGTTTTATCAAATATTTCAATAAAATTGCATATCTTCAGGGTAAATGATCAATGAAAAAAAAACACTCAGCTCTGTTTTGTAACTAAACTTCAAGTTGACAAGCACCCAAATTATTTAGATTGCGATATAATCATTACAATTCGACGGATAACATTGTACTCGCGTTATACTATTGTTTACTTATTAATGTAGCGGCCACAGTGACTCAGTGGGTAAGACGCTGGCTCGCTAGCCTGGAGGTCGCGTGCTCGGTCCCTGCATCCAGATTTTCCAGCGTGGTTTCCCCTTATCAGTGATGCAAGACAGAAGGCCTGATATGGACAACTGTCTAGTCGTTCGGATGGGACGAAAAACCGAGGTCCCGCGTACACATTGACATACAGGTAAAAGATCCTTTGGCAGTTGGAATTCGATATAAGAGTAGGCCGTAACGCCACTGCCTGGGCAAAATATTCCTCATAGCACACTGTATAGCGTATGCCCGTCTTCATTCGCCTAGTTCGGAGCAGAGCAGTAGGACGTTAAACCCAATTTCAATTCCTTTCACTTATTAATGTATAGCAATGTCGTAGTTGTCATAAATATTATTGTCAAATTTACGCATCTATTCTGCTACATCATGTGTTATCTGCATCGTGTAGTGTTAGGTTGCCCCCCAGGTTATCAATGCAATGCATGTTGTTTTCGCCTATACGCTCTTTCAGAACTTCAAAGAGAGCAGGCCACATTCCTCGTACATGTAACATATTTTTAATAACGCACGGCTTTTAAAAATGTCTGAAATGGATACATATTGAGGACAATAACTGAAGTGAATAGTTTGTAATTTTATAATTGAAACTTGTAGTAAATCTTATCGCCCTAGTAAACTTTTATATATTATACATTATCTACATGTATGTCAATCAAATAGTCATTGTAGGCCGACTATCACACTGGTAAGCAAGCCCGCATATGGGTTGGCTTTATTGTGTATATTATCTGTTATACCGTGTACACGTATTACTAGTTTTCTTCTGTAAGGATATATACACCAATGTACGGTAAGTTGAACATATAGAGGGCCTGACAAGGACAGCTGTCTAGTCGTTCGGATGGGACGAAAACCGAGGTCCCATGTACACATTGGCGTGCATGTAACAGATCCCTTGGCAGTTGGAATTCGATATATGAGTAGGCCGTAGCGCCGCTGTTCAGGCAAAATTTCCCTCATAGCCCACTGTGTAGTGTATGTCCGTCTTCATTAGCCCAGGTTAGGAGCAGAACAGTAGGACGTTAAACCCCATTTCATTTCGTTTCATTTTGAACATATAGTCCGTACACCTGTCGACACAGTCGAACATACCTTGAGTCAATATTGACTAATCTGTATATATACATATACCGTGAGGATAAAGATGTATATATACATATATTTATATACTGACGTAGTCACTTTAATGGTACGTATATGTTCGTGTAGATTATCCGACTAAGGATTCGTATTCGGAGAACTCGGAACCCGGAACCCGAAAACCCCAGCACCTGATGTTTATTCGGTACATTCCACGTAGTAATTTGTTATTTTGTGTACATCCGGACATTAAGTGCACTTCCGGATAAATGGCATTATATTTTACTACTTATATTATTAGTCATTTATTTATAGTACTGTTACACGATCAAATCAAACCGAGAGGCTCCGAATGCCTCATAGATCAGCTGATACCGTTTATCCCTTTGTTAACAAAATCACACATACGTTACAATTGTATATACTTTTGTTCTGGCGTACTTAAAGCAGATAAACCACTTTCAATTTGGTGAAAATGAATTGTAGGAATGAGATAATGGGAGAGAGAAAGGGTTAAACGTCTACTCGACACAAACTAGGTCATTTTTGGACTAACACTTGTTTTGATTTTTATTTCTGCAATTCGCTTGCGCAAGGGGGTCCTTAGCAGTGGGAGGAAACCGGAGGACCCGGAGATAACCCACGAGGTTGGACAGGGGACCCTACTCTTTGTTGCGTACAACCGAGGAATTGAAACCACGCCAGTTGACTCAATGACAGACCTTATGATACAGCGCACACGTGCTAAACATTCGGCTATCACCCACCCCTTTTGTAAAGACATCTAGTGTAATTGTGTTTAATAATGAGATATAATCGGTTCTAACATTAAAAGGGCGATGACTTAATTAATTAGCTGATTCTCTTGTATCATAACGTTGGCTATATCTTTGGATCTCACTTGATACTGTAATAAACCAGAAAGCATACGCATTCTGGCCCTGGGTTCACAAAGCATTCTCAGACTTAAGTGGAGAATTTACTCAACTTTCAATCACTGTTTATAAGAAATATCGTTCACCTAGAAACACAAAACTTTACATATGGTTTCTTATTATTGTATTTGATACATTAAAACAACAAAAGTTTTATAAGGCGAACAATTTTGAGTAAATTCTTGACTTAAGTCTGAACTCGGGGCCAGAAGTCCAATCGGTGATTTACCTTGAAAACCCCCTTTAGAACGTTTATCTGGACAATATACGCCGTTATACAATAATTATTCTACCATGCAACAAACAAGTGGGGTGTGGGGGTAACATCATTATTTTTACGTTGATTTTACGTGGACATGGGAGGTATCAAAATGCCACACGTGTTGCAAAATAACGCAGAGGGTATTTTGAGAAGAAAAAAAGGATTTGATTTATCATTTGGAAGATCAAAGTGGAATGTCATACCATTGAAACCCGCAATTTCACTGTTTTTACTAACTGGTTTTAATTTGAAATTCTAAGTATAGGTATGAATAGGTAGTTAGACTTGTTATTACAATAATTTATAACACCTGTTAGAAATTATATTAATAATGCTAATATGCTACAACTAATGTGACTCGACAGACACTTGTTTGAAGAGAGAGTGTTGCCACAAATAAAATTTTTAAAAAGGGGAAATATTTTTTTTTAATTTCCGATCCCCATCCCCTCCCCCGTCAACTTTTTTTGAGTTTGTTTTTTCTTTTTAATTTTTGCTTCGTTTCGTTTCATATTCCATAATTTCGGGTGGAGTAATTTTTTTTACCTTACATCTGACAAGTCTTGTCATTTCCCTCCGGGCAATTTAATTAAAATCACTTGGTTTTTTTTTTTGCAATTCGCATTTCTGTTTTTTAGTTACATATTCCGTAATTTGTACTTAACTAGGTTCAATTTTACTTAACGTCTGACACGTCATATCATTGTGTCTTATTCCTGGTTAGGTTGTTTACTAAGAAAACGCTGTTCTTCCAATACTATGTCCACCCATCTGAAAAAGTCCCGTGCACTACACAGTCGATCGAGCAGCAACCGTTCTGCGTTGTGGACAATCGTAATCATGATGACGAAACCAAACAAAGATATATCGGTCGAATGAGTGCATTGATTATAAATAGAAAAGAACGCGCCATCAAATTTACAAGTTTGATTTGCTAATGATTCGTTTACGTACAACAATTATCTTTATGATTTGCAGCGGACGTCTACCATTTACTTTATGCCCTGTGGGGTGTTTACCTGGTCCCCAGGTCCCCTCCACAGTTTAAGGATGATAATGGATGTTTGTCCCGAAATAGCCTTCTTTGAGCCGAGTGAACGTCAAACCCATCATTCTCTTATTTCAATAATTTGATGCGCGTAAGAATCTTTAGCAGGAAACTGGAGGACCCGGATAAACCCCCCTCTCTCTCTCTCTCTCTCTCTCTGGTAAGTGCAGAAGGATCGTAAGGCACACAAACAAAAACATATTTTGCTATTGTAAGTAGATGACAATAAAGCCACAAAGAACTAAATGTAAACACAGCATGGAGAGACTTTCACTTTAACCGCAATACACAATTCGCCTAGGTCGGTCGACATGTTTACATGGTTTTATTGAACGCGATCTGTGGTTAACGAGATCAATATATTCCTGTGGTTTATATTTTTATGTAGCGATTGATCTATTAATACTAGCAGGAAAACAAACGCATATCTTACACACTGTAGTCTAATATATCCATGATCTATTCATGACAGTTGGAATTCGATATAAGAGTAGGCCGTAGCGCTGCTGCCCGGACAAAATTTCGCTCATAGCACACTGTATGGCGTATACCCGTCTTCTATTCGCCCATGTTAGGTGCAGAAGAGTAGGACGTTATACCCCATTTCAATCAATTTCATTTCTTCATGTACATGTACATATCGAGAGCGATAGAAATGGGGTTTAACGTCCACTTCTCATTGCCACGTACAACCAGGAATTCGAAACCACACCAGTTGACTCGATTGACCGACTTTATGATACAACGCGCACGTGCTAATCATTCAGTCATCCGACCCCCAATTCGTGGTTACGACAACTGGCCAGCCTCGTGGGGTTTCTCCGGGTCCTCCGGTATCCTCCCACTGCTAAAGACCCCTACGCGCAAGCGAATTATTGAAATAAAATTGAACCATATGTTAATCCCGCATTGACATAGTTTGTGTCGAGCGGATGTTAAACTCTCTCTCCCCGAGGCACAAACCAGCGTCTTGACTGGGGTATGAGATTTGAAATGAAATGGGGGATTTAACGTCCTACTGTTCTACTCCTAAACTGGGCTAATGAACATGGGCATATACCATACAGTGTCATATGGGGGAATCTCTTTTCTGGACAGCGGCACTATGTTGTACTCTGATATCGAAATCCAACTGCCAAGGGATCTTTTACGTGCGAGCCAATGTGTACACGGCACCTCGGTTTTTCGTCCCATATAAGAGTGGGCCGTAGCACCACTGTCTGGAGAAAATTCCCCGTACAGCACACTGTATGGCGTATGCCCGTCTTCATTAGCCAGGTCTAACCCCATTTCAAATCACATTCCCGTTCCATCCCACTCTACCCCTGTGTGTCCTTGGTTGTTTGGGTGGAAGACGAAAGATCTGTGCACACATTAACCAGTGCACATAAAAACCGCATTTTGCCGTTTGAATTTTGGAAAAGATTTTTTTCCGACAAAAATTCTTCTCAAAAATAAAATGCCTTATATAACTAAATCTCAAAATGACTTTCAGCCTTACGACGGTTCACCACAAGGGTGTGTTCTATTGGCATGCCTTTTCTATTTAATTATAAAAGAATTCTTGTATATGATTTGTGCTTGAAATAAAACATGAAAACACATTAATCTTTTTTTGTTAAAGAACTTTGGTTTAGGTTAAAACAATTTAAAATAATTCAAAAAGTGTTATTATTTAACAAGAAGCGCGAGAACTCAGCGTGAGCGCGACTGGTAAATTTTAAACGCATGTCAGAAATGTATTTGATCGCTAGTTTTCTTTGCCCTGCCCTCCCTTCTTATTTAATATTGTAAATATTTTTTAACGGCATAAAGGAATTTTAATAGAATTTTCTCAGTGATATTTTTTCCCCTTCACTTTCTGTGTCGACATTGGATACCCCGTCATCCTTTCATTACGATTATTGGGGTTTGCCAAGGGGTGAAAAGACGCATGAATGAGAATCTGAACCGAATCAGCAATAAAAGACATTGTTGCGGTAAAGCTGGTTCTTTTCAGATAGAGTGTTCCTTTCGTGGTATGTATGTGTTTCTTAAGCCTTAGTCAAACTACTCAATAACCCGTAGTTCTTCCTTGTCTCATGTTCGCTGTTTGAACAGGGATTGTAATTCGCCCGATCCACACTTTCACCTGTGTGTCGGAATGCGAGGAGATTCAATACGTGATATGTGATTCTAGTTTTTATTCTATTGCAGGTTATTAAGTGTATTCAGATAAATCAGAAAGACAAACAGAGATGGTTGTATACAGGCATCTGTACATCTGTCATCTGTAACAAACCAACCAAAAACTAATGAACTATCACCACCAATCTCCACCAACGAACAGTTAAAATAAAGGAGAACAAATCCGGCAATAGATACGATCACGAGCCACAAATACTCATATCAAATTCAAGAGAACAAAAAAAAAGAACCGACATATGTCTTTAATGTACGTTAAGTTTCCGTCAACGAAAAGTTAAAGTGGGGAAAAATCTGCCAATGGTCACAAACCCGAGAAACAAATACTCATATCAACATTCATAAAAGAAGCGAATTATCCACGAATGTTGCCATTGTGGTTATAACAACGATATCTTACACACGATTGTCACCTGGGTGTTTACATACATTTCAAGAGGAAAGCACTACAATTGCCCCTACTACAATCAAAGTTTAGGTTTTACTTTCATACGAATCTTACTGATTTCATAGTTCTCGGTTTAATGTGTCGTGTGGATGTTTACTCAAGGCACTTGAAGTCTGAAAGCGATCATAAACTCGTAATAATCATATACAAGTCCTTTGTTCTCTTCGGATGTACTCAATACTGTATAACCACATCACAGAGTACAGATGTTTATACTCGCAGCGTTAGAGAAGGATTGAGTGTCCAAGTCGTTTTTGATAAACAAATGAGCCAAGGAAAAACGGCGACTTGTTACTTAGGGTCTAGTGTGTCGCTTGATCGTACTCTATCTACAGTGTGAAGCATGATAAGCTGAAATCAGCTGGTTTCGACTTCGCGCTTCAGCTACACGAAATTTGATCTGAAGACGGGAATAAAAATGTGCTGCATAAGAAAATCTTAGTGGAATGAGGACCATCGATACAAGTGCCACGCGTAATGTTTAATTACTAATAGAATCGGGTTTAACGTCCGCTTGGACGTTTTAACGATACCAATATTATAGAATACGAATCCAACGCTGGATTATAGTAACCAATAGGAATACAGTGTTGTCAAGACTTGAAGACGTATATCGCTAGCTCCAAATAAACAAAACAAAGCAAAAAAAACTTTTAGTGTAACCATATACGGACGGATTAAAACCTGTATGATATTATCAGTCAATAACGGTAAGTTATTTTATGTATTACATGTGTAAAATGATAAAGCAAATAATGTATTAACTTGAATCAAGTTGATGACGTTTGTTATCTCGGGATTTTAAGATTACACTTGAAAGGTGTGATCTATGGCGAGATTTTGGATTAAATTATCTCAGTCTCTAGTATTCTGGGCCCCGAGTTCACGAAGCTTTCTCAGACTTTAGTTATAAATTTACTCAAAATTATTCGCTGTTTTTATTGTATAAAATACATCATTAAGAAATGAAGTGCAACGTTTTGTGTTTCTGGATGAAAGATATTTCTTATAAGCCATGATTAAAGTTTGAGTAAATTCTCAACTTAAGTCTGAGAATGTTTTGTGAACTAAGGGCAAGACAAAGCCCTTAAATTTTTATTAAACACCAAGGATGAATTTATTTGGCTTAACAATAGAAAAAAAAAGGATTTGAATTAGATGATCTTGCGTTGGACTGGGACTTGGTGACAATAAGGACATCCACTAAATGTAGTTCTGGATTAAATTATCTTACAGTCCATAGTGTTATAATCAAGTATTTTTTTTTTGTATAAGCCCTAAAATTTTTATTAAACACCAGGGATGAATTTGTTTGACTAATCAATAGAAGAACAAAAAGATTTGAATATTTAGATTATCTTAAATATTTTATAGTTGGACTTGGGCTTACGGAATACACTAAATGTAGTTTCGTTGATTGTTAAGTTTCAGTGCTTATTGTGTATGATTTTTGTCTTATGTGGTGTTGTTTTTAATGTGTTTGATTTTGGAATACCATAGTAGTTGGTGTTCCAGTCTAGTTCTTGGTGAGAAAGGTTTTGGTTCACTAACCCGGGCCCGGCTTCGCTGAGAAAATTCATCGTTGATTATTCAGACTTGTCAGGTACAGTATCTAGTCGTTCGGATGGGACGTAAAACTAAGAACCAGTGTATACGTTGGTATGCATATAAAAGAACCTTTGACAATTGGCGGAAACGTCGCTATCCTGCCAATTTTTCCCTGGGCAAATTATCCCCACATAGCTCGTCCTTATTTGCAGAAACTCAAGACGTTAAACCACATTTCTTGCATTCATTCATTTGCAGACTCACATTGTTAGTTTAATTGAATATTCAATAGTCATGCTCTACATTTGTGTTATATCGGTTATTAACATGAAAGACAAGGGGGCTGGATAGCCGATTGGTTAGTGTGTGCGCTGTATCATAAGGTCTGTCATTGAGTCAACTGGGGTAGTTTTGATTCCCCGGTTATACGTTACAAGGAATTGGATCGCATGTCCACCCTCGTGAGTTTTCTCCGGGTCCTCCGATGTCTTCCCACTGCCTAAAACTACTTGGAAACAAATTACTGAAAATAAAATTGAACCATATGTTAGTCCCGAAATGACCAAGTTTTGTTGTGTCGAGTGGACGTTACACAGTTACACCTATCACTCTCCCTCTCTATCTCCCCCCCCTCTCTCTCTCTCTCTCTCTCTCAAAGAATATTTAAGTGGACGTTAAACCCCATCTCTCTCCCCCTTCTCCCTCTCTCCGTTTCGCTCGTATGCAAGGCAGTCGTTTAGGCCGTAAGAAAGATTAAAAGGATACACCATAGTTTACACGTGTATAAAGAAAACTAAAAAGCTAAACGCCACAGTTGTCGATAAACAACGCGGAACGAAATCGAAGACTTTACAACTTAAGAAGGTCACATCAAAAGAAATCCCTCTCAGAAGTATGTCAATGAATTATAAGTTGCCGATAAAGTAAATATTGAATGTTCATTGGGTAAGAAAAGCGATTCTGCGACATGTTTAGATTGGTTATACTTAGACGTCATTATCGCACACCCGTCGTAGCACGTGCTGAATTTCGGTACCTGTTTATATATTCAATTAAGATTTCGGGGATAAACACTTAAAAGTTCATATTTAGGTATTCTTTATTCTGTATTTATTTTTTCAACATTCTAGGGAATGTAATGTAAATAAAGCTGTAAAGGAGCCCTAAAAGGAAACGTTTAATGGGTTTTGTTAAGTAGAAGGGAGGGTTATGCGCAGGGCCGTATTTATGATTTTAAAAGTGGGGGGTGCAGCAGAGTGGTGAGGCGCCATAGCCTTCAAGTAAGTGATATAAGAAAGATTGGATCAGGGCATACGAACCCATTGGCGTGTGGGCGTCCTTAAAATCGACCGAAGGATCAGTGCCTACAGAGCATCACTGTGTGATCGTGATTAAATGTATTATTTTATAATTGAAAGATTGTCAATTTTTGGGGTTTGGATGGGTGGTGGGGCGCCATTTTTCGGGGCGCCTTATTTTTCTTGGGGTGCAATGTACCCCCTGCACCTCCGCTAGGTACGGCCCTGGTTATGCGTATTATGATTGGTAATATGGTTTTACGTGTTTTTAACTAATTGCTATTCTTGTGACACCATTAAGGGTAATTTTGAGTAAAAGCCACAGTATGTATATATTATGTCAATAAACAAGAAAGGTTCTTTGATCGTTCTCAATAACCTTGTCTAGGTATTAATATATAAATACACATATCAGCAGGTAATATTTAAAGGAGCCATTGATGAATAAATGTAATGCAATGAGAGAGAGAGAGAGAGAGAGAGAGAGAGAGACAGACAGACAGACAGACAGAGACAGAGAGGGGATCTTTAATGTTATACTTAGATTAACCAAGAGGTAGATGAAACTTTAGAGACCGAAATGGGTTTAACGTACACTCGACACAAACTAGGACATTTCGGGTTGTGGTCTTCAGCAGTGGGAGGGAACCAGAGGAAATGGGGGGAAACCCACGAAGTCGGACAGGCGACCCTATTCCTTGTTGTGTACAACCGAAGAATCAATGACAGACCTTATGATACAGCGCGTACGTGCTAACAATGCGGCTACCCCCCCCCCCTCGGGATGATGAAGGTGGGGAAGTACATTAGGCAGTGTATTATACGAGAAATTGTGTCCGTACTGTTGGGCTACGGCCCGCTTTTGTACAAATGACCTCCGTATTCCGTTCCACCTGAACGACTAGCCGCGATTCCGGAGAATTTTCTCAACAGCGGGATTGGGCGTAGGGTCTCCTGTATAGTTATCCAGCGCCGTCTTTCCTGTCCCACTGCGCCCCCCCCCCCCCGAGGAGAATCGAGTTTTTTCTGTGTGATCTGTGGGTAAAATAGTAACCCGGGTTTAAAGTACTGGGACTAATAAGACATTGTAATTAGACCATTTCTTTCTGTGTGTTTAATTCAATAAAACCCTGTGAAAATCAGGAACTGTGCCTTTAACAAATCACATAATGTACATCCACGCTGTCCCCAGACGCGATAGGAAAGAAACCTCTAACCAAATAGTTTAATTACACAAGAACCTTGTGAAAATCAGGGACTGTGCCTTTAACAAACTACGTAATGTATATCCACGCTGTCCCCAGATGCCACTGGACAGAACCCTCTAAACAAATGGTTTAACTAAAGAGATGGTTGACGTCAAGTTTACGTTATAAACTTATAAACAATTAACAGCCTATTAGCGTTTTCTTTGCTTAATGTTTGTGGTTCACTATGACTACATATTCACATAGAATCATTGTTTACGTATATCATACATAACAATTAC
This sequence comes from Patella ulyssiponensis, assembly GCA_963678685.1. NCBI lineage: Eukaryota > Metazoa > Mollusca > Gastropoda > Patellidae > Patella > Patella ulyssiponensis. The sequence continues at coordinate 79,453,145 of OY783228.1, forward strand.
GCCCCTTAGATCATGTAATACGAAACCAAGGCTCCTTATGACATTATAGCTTTATCATATTTGATGTATGGAATGTTTAGTGATTTTAATCGCGGTTTATGCAAACTTAGCCAATAATTAACACATAACTTTGTTCTGGGATCTGTATGGGATGTTGCAACATTCAGCATGATTAAAGTAGCTAAGTCTCTAACTCAGTATCATCCAGAGTCTTGGACATTGATAACACAAATTATTTGTCGCTTTAAATCAACATTGATTTTATGATTTGGCCTGGAAATGGTGGGCTTCTGATATCCAATATTGAAGACAAAAGAAAGAATTGACCATTGGTTCACGAATAGTGTACCATAATGCGTTTCAGGATCATTTGTAACAAGCGACTCGAAGAGCGAGGCTCGACATATTCCACAAGTCATGTCAAACGATGGCGCCTTATTCTTATCAGGGGAGCATGCGCAATAAATACTATATATGTAGACTAGAATAGCCAGACGTTAGAGATTGCCATTCGATTGAGACATTTGGCGTATTTCGCCCAACATAACTGATATGAAATTAGAGTAAAACGGAAAGGATTGAATGTAAATCAGTTTTCATATTACATTATTATATGCGTTGCGCCCCATTTGTGTCGATCTCAAGATCCCAAATATCAGCGATTTAGGCCCTTTAACCACAAAAATCCCCATATGTGTGTTACACTGCATAGTGTGTTTTACTGTTTATAGTTCAAAGCGTGTGAAATACGGAGTTCACAAAAAACTGGGATTTCAGTGATTATGATCTTTAAAAAGCCAACTTGTATGACTGCGTACTTGATTGTTCTCTGATGTATTGACGACAATCTGGCCAAAATATCTTATTGATCTTAATCATAACCTTGAAACGACATTGGTCGATTGACTTGACGCTCGGTTATCAAGACCCTTTCATCCACAGCCGCGACTTTCTGTTATCAATTCTCTTTCGTCTCGATGTCAACGCTAGCCTGTGATATTTATTGGATTAGGATCTGATTTGGGCATCACGGTGCCTAAGTAGTTAAGACGTTGGCTCGTTAGCCTGGAGGCCGAGTGTTCGATCCCTGCAATGGCCGAGAAAGATCATCCAGACATTCTGGTGTGGTTTCCCCCTTCCAGTGATGCAAGGTGGAGGGCCTGACAAGGACAGCTGCCTAGTCGTTCGGGTGTTCCCGTGTACACATTAGCGTGCACGTAAGGATCCCTTGACAGTAGAAATTCGATATAAGAGTAGACCGTATGGCCGCTGTCAGGGCAAAAAGTCCCCCGTAGCACACTGTATGGCATATGCCCGTCTTCATTAACCAACTCGTCACACTGGAAACTTTCCCGAACAATACCGAGATCGGGCAGTGCCTTATTCCCAAAGCCACAAATTAGGGAAGTGTCCTTGCTGCAAGAGAACATTGCCGTGGTTGTCGGGGACCATGGGGATTGGAGTCTTCGGGACAGACAACCTGACTTATTTGCTGTTATGTGTGAGTGGATGTATGGGGGCGGGGGGATTAACCTGCCAAGAGTCGTTGATGTTTAAAAGTAACGAAGCTTTATACATATAATAGACTGTGTATGTAATGGAAGCATTAATCTCACGTAATCCAATAGAAACATATAATAGGGATAGCTTTTAACAACAATTTAAATATCTTTGGTACGAATCAACTAAAGAGATAAAAGATACGTCATTTTGTTTCTGTGTGACTCTTTTTCATTATTCCTGTTGGTGCAACAAACCAGGAAGTTAAATTCCATTCACTCATTCATTAATTCACTTTATTTTTTTATTTATTTAATTATTCATTCTTTCTTCTGTGTGACTCGTTTTCATTAGCACAGTTGGCGCAGGAAATAGATTGTTAAACTCCACTGCATTCACTCATTCATTCATTCCTCTGAGAGAGAGAAATGGGTTTTAACGTCCACTCGACACAAACTAGGTCATTTTGGGACTAACATAATAATATGGTTTAATTTTATTTCAATAATTCGCTTGCGCGTAGAGGTCTTTAGCAATAGGGGGAACCTGGGGACCCGGAGAAAACCCACGAGGTTGGACAGGTGACCCGACTCCTTGCCACGTACAACCAAGGATTCGAAACAGCGCCAGTGTACTCAAACACAGGCTTTATGATACAGCACGCACGTGCTAACCATTCGGCCATCCAACCTTCCCTAAAGTCGAAAGCCATGTACAAGTTGCTAGCAGACGCGTATAATAACAACAAAGCAGATTTTCAGGAAATCATTGACCATTCTTGTGAAGGTTGCAGGCTGGAACCAGACAGCTCATTTACTGACACAATACTAAGCCAGATCCTACTTTCGATTATTATGTTAACGTCGATCTGTTGTGTAACTAAGACCTTTAACTATACAATCAGTGATCGGTCTCAATCCTTTTCCTTCATCCATGAAATGAAAGTAGACTGATTGCGTTAGCTCCGTCAAAGTTGACACTAACTGCACCGTTTCCGTGATTTGTGGTTTTGTTGTAACGCGTATCGATCAGACAGACTCCTGTCTCTAATCTTATCAAGTCGTGTGTTTCATCTCAATTAGCATAATATCGTATTAATATCGCACGCTTTCTTATATAATCTAGCGCTTAATGGGCAACTGGTATTTGAGATTTAGTCAAATTTCCCCGAGGAAATGCAAGTCTAGTCAATCGAATCAAACCAGGAAAGCAGAGATAAACATATGACATCCACTTATATGCTAGTCAAGATATGATTTAAATTAATGAACGTTTATAACACAGGGGATAGCGTTTAGTTTACATGGCGTCATTAAATTGATCTTTTATCAAAACTACGTATTTTTTTTTATATTGACATGAGTAGGATTAATAAGATATTAATGACCAGTTACTCGCCTTCCTGTAAACCAGACCAGTCATTAAACATACATTATGCAAGAGCTAAATATGCATGTTGCAGGTCTTTCTTTAGGCTTGAAATGTTATCTAGATTGTTAATTAGACATTAATTAACTTATCCAAACCATAATCAACTCTCGATGTCAACACTAGCCTGCGGTAATTACTGGATTAGGATCTGATTCCCTGCTCAGCTTCCATTTTAGATTTAATCGAGAATAAGCCGAAAATTCAATCGCTAAAACCTCAGTTCAGAGTGGATCAATGGGACTGAAATTTTCAGCCAATTCCCTTTACATTATTTAGTTTTTAACTATTGTAGTGAGAACTGCCAACACTTTATCTAATCTCCAAAAATGTATCTTTATAATATTTTGTGTTCCGCTTGTATTTTAGCAAGGGCTTGGGTTAGGCTACCGAGTGGTCTAACGGAGGTATTGTAGATCAAGAAGTCTATTATATAGGGTTAGATCTAGTAAGGAACGTTGGATGGCCGAATGATTGGCACGTGTGCGTTACATCATAAGGTCTGTCTTTGAGTAAACTGGCGTCGTTTCGAATCCCCGATTGTACGTGACAAGGAGTAGGGTCGCTTGTCCAACCGCGTGGGTTTTCTTTGCGGTTTCCTTCCACTACTAAAGACCCCTACACGCGATCAAATTGAACCATATGTTAGTCCTGAAATGACCCTTTTGTTGTGTGTGTCGAGTGGACGATAAACCCGATTTCTCTCTCCCCCGCTCTCTAGTAAGCAGCAAGTAATGTACTCTAATAATTTGCTTTATTACTCTTTGTGGGCTATTCGCCAATGTGACGCTATCACATTTCTGAGTACTAGGTCCTGTACTTGGGCATTCAAACAAGGAGTTAGCCCCTGGCATGGACATTCCATCAAGGAGTTAGCCCCAGGCATGGACATTCCATCAAGGAGTTTGCCCCTGGCATGGACATTCCACCAAGGAGTTTGCCCCTGGCATGGCCAAACCCATGCACATCACTGTATATGTTGTAATCGTCGTGAAGGATGTGCAACTTTAGTTTTGCTTGGACCACCCATGTTTTACAAATGGATTAAAAGAAGAGTTGAAAAAATATAAAAATAACAGCGAAGAATGTTTATTTGAGTTTATTTAATAAGACCTCGCTCTCTTAAAATTAATAGCCCAGTTGTCAAATCAATTTACACAAAACTTAAACTGTATTTTTTTATCATATGTTGTGAAAGTTGATGCCGGGTGAATGCAGCTGAACACGCAGCCTAACCTGTCTCCTACCCCCATCAGACCAGAGTTGCAACCTTACTGCGGTGCTACGACGACGGAAATGGTCTCCTAGTGCGTCAAGATGGTCACAGGCGTGGTAAAAGCATGTTTATTTTGAGCATGTTCCAAACAAACGCACGAGTTCTGCGATTTGGCCAGGAAAACTGTAACAACGCGGCTTTTTTCAAGTTTGTAATTTTTGGGACATTTTCGCGCGTTGCATACACGCTTGTTGGTGACCGTGTGCATTTTGTGGTCGCCATACGATTGCAATAGCGCAGTAAGGACGCCACCCCGGTCTGACGTGGCATAACTGTGTATTGAGGGTTTGTAACGGGTCTCGTGCACAAATCTTGTTATGTTTACTCGTCGAATACCTGATATATCGAGAGAGAGAGAGAGAGAGAGGGAGAAGGAGAGAGTTTTGCATAGTAGCTTGATCTCGAAACCACAGCACGTGACCGAAGGACAGAACTTATGATTTAAAGCGCCTAACTCCGCATAACCCCATGTTAAACGTCACACGAGAGTCTGTTGTCTTTCCAATTTCCAACCACCACATTTCTTCGTTTAATCTGTTAACGTCCACGCCCACCTCGGTGATATCGCAGACTTTTTTTTTATAAATGTATACATGTATATGTAAATGTTAATGACCCTAGTCTAACCTCCTGATGGAGAGAGAGAAACAGAGAGATATATATTTGCATATGTATATATATATATAAATGTCAATGTCCCTAGTCTTACCTCTGATTATTAATCGTAGTCCAGGTAAAAATATAACCATTGACGTATGTCGGGTTGTACCTTAATCTTAAAATGACCAGGTAGTGATATTTTTATGTTTACAGGGAGATTATTGTTAATCTATTAACAGGATATTTGTCAAGTCAAAACATAGATATTTTTGTCACAGATATTCAAGTCATAATAGAGATTTTCTAGCAACTATATGTTAATTAAAGTAATTGTGGATGGTTTGCATTTTCGGAAAGTATTAAATTTATAACGAGGGAGAGAGTGAGAGGGGAGAGAGAGAGGGAGGGGGTAACGTCCACTCGACACAAACTAGGTCACTTCGGGACTAACACATGGTTTAGTTTTATTTCAATAATTCGGTTGTGCGTAGGGGTCTTTGGCAGTCGAAGAATGGCCTTGAGTCTATTCATCCCACTGAACAAGTAAATCATTTTCTTTGTCAGCTTCGAAAGTCGTTACCCCTAGCAGGTGTAAACCGGGACATTCCAGGCGTCGTAAAACCAGCCCTATTGTGTGGGCGAAATACATGTATCTTTATTTAATGTCCGCGTCCACCGAAAAGATATCGCCTCACGGACACCTTATATAGTAAGGAAGTTGGGGATCGCCATATATGACAGATGCTCTCTGCATCTCTAAATTTTAAGATAAAAATCAAAATATTTCATAAAATTGCCTCTTCACACCTGCCTTGTTGTATTCGGGGAATTGTTATGCAGTGGTGGTTTTGAAACTTATCTACACCATCGATATTTGATTTTATTTGTGGAGATAACATCTACAACAAAAATTACTGAGGATACAAAAGTGTCATCCACTTTTTTTCGCGTACATATTTCGGTATTTGATGTTTTTTTAGAGTTTATGCGGGGGTGTTGGAACGAAGAAAAAAGTTAGTTGTTATGGATGAAAGGTATAACATCTGTGGACTGCTAAATGTCTCCGGGTCGTCCAATTTACTACTGGTTTCAAGAACCTTGCTCAACTGACCGAATGTTAGCGCATGGGCCTTGTATCATAAGGTCTGTGACTGAGTCAAGGAGTAGAGTCGCCTATCCATCCTCGTGTAGCTAAAGGCGCCTACGCGCAAGTGAACTATAGTGAAATAAAATTGAACTATATGTTTATCCCGAAATAACCTTGTTAGTCTCTCTCTCCCTCTCTCTCTCTCTCTCTCTCCCTCTCTCTCTCTCTCTCTCTCTCTCTCTCTCTCGTGTTAAAATGCGACTACAGTTTGTACTTTTACTACATCCCAGTATATATAATGATCGAGTAATATGGTAGAGAAAGTCTGTCTCTCTGCCTCTCTGTCTCTCTCTCTCTCTCTCTCTCTCGTGGTAAAATTTGTACTTTTACTAGATCCCAGTATATATAATGATCGAGTAATATGGTAGAGAAACTCTGTCTCTCTCTGTCTCTCTGCCTCTCTGTCTCTCTATCTCTCTCTCGTGGTAAAATTTGTACTTTTACTATATCCCTTGTAATATGGTAAAGAAACTCTCTGTCTCTCTCTCTGTCCCTCTCTCTCTTTCTCGTGGTAAAATTTGTACTTTTACTAGATCCCTGTATATATAATGATCGAGTAATACGGTAGAGAAAGTCTGTATATCTGTTATGATGAATAATCATTGTAAATCAATAGCGTGTGTAGATCGACCTATATTCAAGTCATTTAAAAACATTGTATATATAATTGGTAAGAAAGCCTACAGGGAAAACAGCTGTAGCTGCTGATGGCCTATCAATATAAACCCTGGCCACGGTTGTTGAGAAACAACGATAACAGTAGACAACGAAGACGTAATATTATTGCAAGTAAACAAGACACATGTCATGATAAATCTCCCGAGGTTTTCTACGACAACGGGTTTCGGGTTTGTTAGGCAAACTGGTTTCCGGAACGGTTACGTCTAATCGGTCACTATAAAGCAATTGGGTCAGGAAGTTCTGACTTGTTGGCGCACGGGGAGGGATAAGGCCATGTACTTTTGGCTGGTTGTTGGTCGAACAAACTTGTTAGATTTGAAATATTGTTCGGCCACCAAATGTTCGTCGCGTAGGTCTCGTTTGCGTTGAATGGGATATCCAATCAGTATCTTGCTAATGCTCACGTGATACCGAAATGACTGAGGCCGCCATTTTGTGACGACGTGATGTTTGGGTCAACCATCCTTCGTTTCCGGGGAAATTGAAATATTATTTTAGTTAGAAAACATTTGTTCGGTCTGCGGTGGACTTTAGATATTAATATCTAATATGAAATTTTATATTCTAATTTCGCTAGATCAGTTATTAATTTATAATACGAATCGGTAGGGAGAGGTGATGTAAGGTAGTCTTTTTTAAATAGGAATATCAGCTGTGAAAAATCTGATTAAAATACAGATCTATATTTCGTTTCGGTTTTTATACTTTAGATGGCCTACACTACATGAAAATCAGATCGGCAGTGTGCGGTAGGTCAAACGAGCGATTTTTGACCCTATGACGTCAAAATTTGGATTAACCAATAAGCATTGATGTCACTAGTGGATTACTCATAGTTCCGTGCAAAACACGCCTTAAGCTCACCTTAACAGACCATTTCATTGGCTAATCGCACACATTATTAAGAAAACACCAAAAAATGATAACAACTATTCCAGGAACTAGTGTAGTAAAAACAATTAAAACAAAATTTTGAACTATAAAAAACGAATCGAAATAGGATCTGTGTTTTAATCAGATTGCGTAGTGAAGACACTTTTTTTATTATCACCAGCAAAAAAGCTTCACCAGATGATATTCATAGATCATGATAAATACTTTTTTCTAGTACATGTATTTAAAATTTGATATATTTATTTTTAAAATGACATTGCTTGTAATTTTAGAAAATTAAAATATCATAAATACGCAAACTGCTATGATAAAGTTTGTATTTTATCATAAATAGATACGACCCATATAGGTAAATATCAAAGTGACGATTTCTTTCTCACGAAAAAGGTACGTGTTTATCAAAACCGTTACGTCAAAAGACAGAGCTAATCTTAAGTTATTACTGATTTTGTGTACAACAGTCGAACGTATAGGCCAAAAACGAAACTGAAACTAGTGAACAAATTGACTTCCGCTAAAATGTTTGGAAACGAAATTTTAGTCGTATAATTGAAATAAAACAAACGATCCACCCAATGCTACACTTTGAGACAACCAACTCTGCATCGCGCTTTCAATATTTCCATATAAAGTCATATATCTATGGACGCTTCAGAGGCGGAGTGATGGTCCTTGAAACCATTTTGATTTGAAATGATTGCCAATCCTTGACCGCATATAGTTTGTTTATGCCTGGAATGGAAAGAAATAGCATCCGGTCTTGTAAATTGCCCCAACCCTCCATTATGTAACAATAGAAATGTAACAAAACCTTACATGGACGACTTATCTACCTTAGGTGTGTGTTTCGTTATCTGGCAACCTATCTTTGACATTATAAATTCATTACACTTTTTAAAAAAATTGAAAACAATGTAGTTTTAATGTCAACTGGTGTTTAGTTTTCTGTTATAAGAGATTAGGTGAATAACATGCTATGTTGATATTTACAATGTTTGAAATCCTAGAAAAATACATTCTTATCTTATCATGTGACGTACATTCGCAGGTTTTTGCATTTTGCATGAATGTGCATGTTACATAAGTAGTTAAAGAGACCGGCAGGCAGAAGGAGAGAGAAAGTTTTGAAAATTGACATCCGCAAACCCAATTTCCAAGCATTTCAGACCCAAGCTTCCTATCTTTTCTTTCTCCTGTCCTGTGCCCATTCCTCCTTTCTTTGCTCCCGCTCTCCTTTCTTTCTCTTTTTTCTTTATTTTTTCTTTATTAGCTTAGGCCCACTTTTTTAATGAGCTTAGGCCCATCTGTCAGGGACAGGTGGACACGTGGGCCCAGCCCGGCACTGGGGAGAGAGAGGGACAGAGAGGGGGGGGGGGGGTGACGTTCATTCGAGACTAATATCCATTATGATCCTTGAGCTGAGGTTAATGTCCTCATCTGGTCAGGTAATGTGTTTCTCCTGTTTCTTGGCATGACTCTAGGTTTCTATCTATTATAACATTTGTTACAGATCTAGATTCAGGTGTTTGATATTATAACAGTTATGAACTTTATTGACCAGACTACAAACCTGTTTATAGTAAAGTAGTGTGTAGTCTACGTGTACTGGATCGACTACTACAAAGAGAGCATGGCCTTAAGCAGCCGATTCGACTTGGCTCGTAACATTGTGAATTGAACTCATGACTGTGATGGGAAAAGGTCGCAAATCAACTGTTCCATATTTATTGGCCCGATTTACTTGATTGTCCTGACAAAAATTCGCTACTGCCTACTCTTATATTGAATCCTAACTGCCAAAGTATCTTTTACGCGCACCCAAATCGTTGCCTAGATGTTTTCTTTCCCTCCTAACGACTAGACAGCTGTCCTTGTCATACCCTCCGTCCTGTGCCACCGACAAGAGGAAACGGCGCCGGAAAGTCCCAATGAACTTTCGCGGTCACCACAGCGAGCTAACCCGCGACCTCAAGGCTAGCGAGCTTGCGACTCACCTAGCCCCCGTGGCTCCACCAGAGCTCCAAACCAAGGCTTTAAATTAAACTTCTTAAAGGTGTCCAGGGGACAAGGAGTATGGTCACCTGTCCAACCTCGTGGGTTTTCTTCAGATTCTCCGGTTTTCTCTTACTGGTAAAGCCCTCTACGCGCAAGCGAATTATTGAAATAAAATTGAACCATATGTTAATCCCGAAATTACCTAGTTTGTGTCGAGTGGACCTTAAACTTTCGTAAGTGCTACTAGAAAAAATCGCGTAAGTGGTGCATAACGTAGAAAAGCACATAAGTTTGGTCAAATTGCATCATTGAAGAGTTGTTAAGAAGGGTGATATAAAATAGAGATTAATAACACGCCTATATAAATTCGACCATGGTATTATGACGTGAAGTAGGGAATATTATGATATATTGAATTATCTAATAACAGTAGTTATTTATATTGTTAGATTTTATAGATAAGGAGGACATGATTAATATAAACTGCTTGACCCGTTACAAAAATTAAATATTTGTGTCTCTCTCCTTCCATCTAGTGGTTTATCTTCAAATTCATTCGTGATCTTGGGGTGGGTGGGGCGAATGGTTAGCGATTGCGCACTGTATCATAAGGCCTGCTTTTGAGTCAAGTGGCGCGGTTTCGATTCGTAATCTGGGGGGTTGGGGGCGAATGGTTAGCGGATGCGCACTATATCATAAGGCCTTTCATTGAGTCAGCTGGCGCGGTTTCGATTTCCCGGTTGTACGTGACAAGGAGTAGGGTCGCATGTCTAACCTCGTGGGTAACACTCGCTACAGCATACACAATCTACTTTTATTGTCGTCCAACGAAACAAATCAACATAGAAAACGACAATGTGAAATGAAATGCGGTTTAATGTTCTACTGTTCTACACTGACTTGACTAATGGCGACGGGAATACGCCATACAGTGTGCTATGGGGGAACTTTTACCCTGCTAGCAGCACAATGGCCTATACTCTTGTACGGGAACAATGTTCAACAATACAGCATTACCAGATTAGCTGTATACACTTCTTAAATAAAATATGATAGTTAAAATACCAAATCTCGGGCACGATACCCGTCATCACTGTGGGTCAATAAGAGACTTGATCATCCTAAACTGAATCCCCGAACTTCGCTGATCCACGAACTTTACTCTATAGCGCTCTACGGAGGGCAGGGGAGTTTTTAGGTCAACATAATTTGCTATTTAAAGCCATTCGTTTTTCACTTAATAAGTTCATAGACAGATAAGTGTACTAAAAATATCACCGATTTAACCTTGTCTGAAAAGGGTTATTTAATACTTTTTTAAAACTTTGATACATAAACAAATCTATCAATGATTCAAGTATCTTCTTTTAACAACGGAGTGGCGGTGACGTGGTCTGTCATTGAGTGGTTAGACTCCGACTTTAAGCTTGTGTGTAGCAAGGAGGAGGGTCGCCTGGTCTACCTTCGTGGGTTTTCTCCCACTACTAAAGACCTTTGCGTGAAATCGTGTTATTAAAACAAAATGGTACCGTGTACTAGTCCCGAAATCATCTGGTGTGTGTCTTGTGGATATTAATCTCTATTTCTCAGTCTGAGAGTTCGGTTGGGATGAAATACAGTGTTCCGATGTATAACATTGGAAGTACGCTAAAGACCCCTTGATTTCCCTCAGACCTAATTCTACGTCGTAACACCATCTTCATCGATTGGTGCAGCAGAAAGGCAAGACGTTCTCCTCTCTTTCTCTGGGTTCTCTGGTTTCCTCTCACTGCTAATGACCCCTTAGCTCAAGCGAAATAAAATTGGAACATGTTAGTCCCCAATACTCCCCAAATGACCTCCTAGCTAGTTTGTGCCAAATGGACGTTAAAGCTCTCTCTCTCTCTCTCTCTCTCTCTCTCTCTCTCTCTTTTAAGTGATTTCAGAGTTCATTTCACGTGATGTATGTTCATTTATTATCTTATACGCATTGTCCATATTTCATTTGGAAGCGAATTAATGAAATAAAATTGAAACATATGTTAAACCCGAAATGACCTAGTTTGTGTCTAGTGGACGTTAAACCCCATTTCGTTAAAGTCTCTCTCTCTCTCTCTCTCTCTCTCTCCCCCTCTCTCTCTCTCTCTCTCTCTCTCTCTCTCTCGTGACTTAATCTTGATACTGGATAGGATTTAAAGTAATCAAATAAATCCATTTTTTTGAGATTCTTGTCAAATTGTAATACATGTCTTGACAGATTCGCCCACACACTTAATCCCTTGACATCGATATACGGTAAGTATAAAGCAAGAAAAAAAAGTATTAAGAAAAATGACATTCGATTTTTAAGAGAAGATTAAATCGTTCTGTTATTGCCCGTAGCCTGCTACAAGATCGACATTTATATCAGTTGCACGATAAACAGAGGGCAACTATCCCCGATAGACTACCGTAGCGTAGGAAAAAACGGTTTCTGATTCATAGTTGACTGGAGACGTATCCAAGCGTGTAATCGACACGACTGATATTGAATATCTCCTACTGACAGAGATTAATCAACGTCTTACAGGAATTATTGATTTCCTTTTTATTTTAAAATTTCCCCTGAAAAGAGACAAGATTGTGTGGAGCTTTTTTTTTATTATTTCTAATTTTAAAATGTCGCCCATTGATCTTGGTTTATAATGTATGGAACACAATTGGCCTAATTAAGACGGACATAAGAAATTGTGTGAGCAGTCAGCGGCGGATGGTCGGATGGTTAGCGCGTGTGTATCATAAGGTCTGCCATTGACTCAACTGGCGTGGTTTCGATTCCGCGATTGTACATGGCAAGAAGTAGGGTCGCCTTAAATCACAGGGTCCTCCGGTTTCCTGTCACTGCTAAAGACCCTTACGCGCAAGCGAATTGTTGAAATAAAATAATAAAATTGAACCATGTGTTAGTCCCGAAATGACCTAGTTTGTGTCGATTGGACGTTACCCCCCCCCACACACACACACACCTCTCTCTCTCTCCCCCTCTCTCTTTATAATCTAAAATATTATTGATTTTAAAGTAACATTTAGAACAAATAAAATCGTGTTTAAGTAATCCTCTATAAGTTGCGATCTGCAGCGATGTGTGTAAGCCTACGTCCTTGCAAAATCCTTGTCGAGGTTGGGAATTATCGATAATTGACAATTATAAATCTACATGCAACACGCTGTAGTTACGATTGTAGTGGGGAATGAGAACCACGATCGTGTGTTCCGAATGCGAATGACGAATAGTTCGGATGTGTAAGTTAGTATAGTAGTGTCGAATGAGAGCCGCAACCGCGTGTTCCGAATCCGACTAACGAATAGATGTGTAAATTTGTATTAACAGGGCCTGTGCTCTGTGGATCTGCAAAGGAAGTGTTCGTCCGGTCCAATTAATCATCTGCATGTTTAAAGAATGTTTGCTCATTGTTTATTTATTGGGGTGTGTATTATCTATGGTCTATCATATCGTTTTGTAACCGTGGTGTCTCAAGAACGATCAGCGCGGTTTATTAGTGTTGAACTGATTTAAGCAATTAATCATGAGAATTTACCAAAAGTGTGCCTATTGTTCATGTATGGTGTTCTACGTGTTAAGAATAACGTATCACATGTAGGAATCAACCTTTAACTAGTGTTTAACGAATTTAAATCATCCATCATTTATGCAGAAAGTGTGTACATTGTTCTCAAATTGAAGAACGTTATATTTGTTGTGCTCATTTGTCTTTTCGGTGACAATGACCAGCAACTGTTATAACCCCTTAATATTTTCTTGTAGACGTCCACCTGTGACGTCGTACAGCCGACAAGAGGTTGACAGTTGTCAAAGTCAATGGTATAACTAATATAGATTACTACCAATACGTAAAGGTGTGGGTGTTCAAGGATGAACTTGTTATAGGTATAGATATAAAAATTAATTCACAATCATACGGAAGCTTTTTATAAAGATAATCTTTGAGGGGTATTTTCCCTAAGTATGTGTTATAGTTTATTGCTGTTATATAGAGTGTTTAGCATATATGAACATTGAAATGCATAGTGAAAATAATTCGCCGCATTGTTCGTTTACGAAAATCGTGATTACGAAAGTATCAAATGTGCGTGTTAAATTAATATAATTTCTAAATATGGACTTTTTGTGAGGATGTTGAAATAGGAAGTGAAACTGCACGTTCAAAAAAATCGTGATCATAATAATATTTCAATCTTTGCATAGTGCTTTGTTTACATCGATTTGTCCGCAACGTCACTTCGAAAGCGGGCGTTAAATAGCCCAATTTTTCCTTGAAATTCGGCAACAATTACACCGTGTCGATTGTATTTAACCGGAATCACAATCAGGGAAATTATAATTGTAGCAAAGACTTCCTTGAAGAGGTATGTGCTATATATATGGAGTGTAAGAGCGTTGGTGTATGTTTAATTTTGTTATTTACGTGTTAAGACTTTTATCCACAATGACATCGACTTACAGCCGAATGATGACTGGAAGATAATGTCCACCCCGTCACCTACCGTGATTGTATATTTGTGGCCAGGGCGAGTAAACATTTATTGCATATCAGTCCCATTGTAAACACTATTTATAGGCTACTTCTGACATTTTTTGCCCAATTTGGATATGTGACACTTTTTTTAGGAGCCCAATTTAGATCTGAAACAGAACCCACCTTAACAGTTGTAATGAATGAATTGTAGCAGTGGTCTTGACTTTAAAACCTACCAATTTATCAGATAATAGGACGTAATAGAATGCTGGGACTTGACGAGTGTGATAAGACGAAATCGGATATAAAAATGGCGTATTTTTTATAAATGCCATCCGACGAAGGTAATTATTTTCTTTATTTAGAACTCTACATGGAATTTTTACTATGAATTCTTTGTAGAATTACAATGATCACGTGACTATTATTACTTGTCGAATTTAATCATGCTTATCACTTAATTAGCAGCCAATCAATGTGTTTCAGTGCTGATATTTCTTTTTTAAAATCTAAGTTGCGCTACGATGTTAAAGATGCAATACCACGGGGAGAATGTAATTAATATGTTTTTGAAGTACTGTAGTGTATTGTACCACCACCACCTGTTTGGCGCAATATAGCCCGGTTGGAGCTGACGTGTCATGAAACCACATTTCATTTCGGTTTCCTCGCACTACTAAAGACCCCTACGCGCAAGCGAAGTATTGAAATAAAATAGAACTATGTGTTAGTCTCAAAATGACCTAAATTTGCGTCTCTATATTTCATTACACATTACGTGTCTTAAATAAAATAGAGAGATAAAAATTGTGTTATATTTTACGTACAGGCCAGTCCATTATTTCACGTGATGTCTTTTCACGTTAAACCCTATTTCATTTCATAATAATAACGAAACAGAAAAAAAAACTCCCACGAAATTCAATTTCTTTGATAGAGACATAGAGACAGATATAAAATTTTGTCACACGTTTTTTGGGGGGTCAGTGATAGGACCTCCCGGGTGTCAGACACCGATAGTTGATTTTATGGATTAGTTGTAATACCTTGTAGTCGTCGTTATGAAACTTGAATCATGTCTATCTGATCCGCCCGTATTGTGTAGTTCTAATAACTAAGGTGGAGTTAACTTGTATATCAGAAATAAGTGGAAAGAGCGAAGGTAGACCGAATATGTCAAGTACTACATGTTACCTATTGTAACTATAATAGATATGTATTTACGTACCATTAGATCATGGGTGTTTGAATGTTATTTTACGATTGGGACGAACATGGGTAGTTGAGTGCTATGCTACGAATGGTGTGTGTGTGTGTGTGTGTGAGAGAGAGAGAGAGAGAGAGAGAGAGTTTAACGTCCACTCGACACAAACTAGGTCATTTCGGGACTAACACATGATTCAATTCTATTTCATTAATTCGCTTGCGCGTAGGGGTCTTCAGCAGTGGGAGAAAACCGGAAACCAGGAGAAAACCCACGATGTTAGACATGCGACCCCACTCCTTGTCACGTTTAAGCGGGGACTCGAAACCACGCCATTTGACTCAATGACAGGCCTTATGATGCGACACAAACACGTTAGCAATTCGCCGATCCCCTCCTCGTACGGTTAGAACTCGTGTACTATGTATCAATTGAGACTGGATTTGTCTCTACCGATAGGTGTATTTGTATGCACAGTACATTGGACGAGGGCGGAATCACTTGCCGAAACATTTATGGCCACCCTGGTGGCTCTTACGAAAAGTGTAAAACCTAGAGCTTCTGATTCCAATGACCATCCTGATGTACCAAGAGCAAGTCTGAGAATCTTCCAGAAAGCCCTTCCAAATAAAACTAGTAAACTTATCTAGTTACCATCATGTCTCTTATTAGCGATTTAAAAAAGTTCATGGAGTAACAATTGAGAACGGAAGTTTTACTACTGTATCCACTATTCATGGTGCACTTAAAATATGTGGTTACCAGTGGCTAGTTAGTTCTTTTCGTGTTTGTCATCGATGCAATTTCACTCCTTGAAAAAAAAAAACCGACATTGTAAATACTTAATGACCTTTAGTCCAAGATGAATACCGTTTAAATGTCGCAAAGTGTACGCCCGTCGTTACGCTGGGTAACAATTTCGGGGTCTCCGAATTCACAGTGCGGCAATTATTTTTAGCACCTTCGACATTTTCTAACACTTATTAAGTCTCGGGAATGTTGATGTCAGAAAGGTTGTGAAAAGGTCTGGTATATAGTTCAAACATACTAAACTTATGCTGTCTGTCTACTACAAATAGCTCCCCGCTTGAGAACAGACACTAAGCTACTTGGCCGACATTTTCAGTCCTAAGTATATTTCGCGAATTTAGAAAAGCATATTATATATATTCTGCTTTCATTTGATAAAATTGAAAAGAGGTTTAATTAGTCTTTTTGTGTATAACAGATGTGAAACGTAGTAGAACCGCATTTCAAAACGGTGTACAAAACAGTATACTAGTCTTGGGATATGGCGGCCATTTAGAACAGAGATCTATTCTCGAAGTAGAGTAGAGAATTCTCTGTATGCAAAATGTAGTTCAAGGTTATATTTTAGATCATCAGGTGCAACGTCATACAGTTAATACGTACTAATGGGTGCGTTGCATGCGACGGGGTATGCGTTCAATTTATAAAACACCCGATACCCGCAATCTGATCAAAACACACATCACTTTTCGTATCGTTTTTATAGTTCAACATTTCGTTTTACTTGTTTTTACTATACAAGGATCTGGCGTGAGATGCGCGGAACTGTGGGTAGCCAACTAGAAGCATCAACTATTTCATTAGCCCAGTTTAGGAGCAGAACAGCAGGACGTTAGACTCCATTTCATTTGATTTCTGTGATGATCATCATCTTTTCAGTTAACAATCAACTTCTAATTTATGCCAATGTTTCCTGACAATATTTAGCATGTGAACTAAACTGTAGAATAGGTTGCATAGTTACAGCCGATTCATCAGAAAATTTCAAGTGATAAATTAGACGCCCATTGACTAATTTTTTTCTAAATCATCTTGCTTTGTGAAAGAAAGTATATGCTTAAAGTAGCTAAGTCTCTAACTCCAATATCAACCAAAATCTTCAACATTGAAAACCCGAATTATTTCTTAATTTAAATCAATATTGATGCTGTGATCTTACCGGAAAAAGATGGGCTTCTGATATCCAATATTTAAGACAAAATAAATACGTTACAATTGGTACACAAATTGTGTACCATAATGCGTTTCAGCCCCAGTTCTAGCAAGAGACTCGAGGAATGAGGCTAGACACGTTGAACCAAATCAAACGGCGTATGTAGACTGGAATAACCAGACGCTAGAAATTTGTTTTCGAGTGAAACTAATGGCTTATTTCATTGAAATTTCATTGATTTGAAATTAAAGTAAAAACGGTAACGATTGAATGTAGATCAGTTTATATACATTCATATTACAATATCATATACGTTGCGACCTACATGTACTTGTGTCAATTTCTAATCCCAAATATTAGCGGTTTAGCTCCTTTAAATATTTTTTGATCATCTGAAACAAGGTATCAGTTTTCAACAGCAATATGTTTCGTCTTGTTGCAGTGTGTAGTTTTCTAAAGGTTTATTACATGGACACGATAACATGTGAAATTGCATACCAGTATATTAATGGTTGAGAACAGAAGCATATTATATATAAACAACGCTTTATGATGTAAACCATGTATGGCTATAGTGAAGAAAGGCAGACCCAATATATATCCCTGTATAACCACATGTTGTACGTTATGTTCGATAACAGACGAGTTTGTCGCTTCTTAGAATTTGAACAAGACACTAATTTATTCTTGCACAATAATATTTCGACCCCGTTGTTAGCCGAGGGGTTTCTCGAGATTTTCCGGTGTGGTGTCCCCTTTGTTAGTGGTGTGTTTTCTCGTGATTCCGTGTACGCAAAAGATCCCTTGGCAGTTGGAATTCAATAGCTTTATACATGTTGTGTATTGTATTGTATCTATCTAGGTCTCAAGTCTGTTCATTGTTTGGGGTCACGGTGATAAGTGTGTCGCCTGGAGGTCGTGTGCTCGATTGTTGCATTGGCCGCGGAAGTTCATCCAGATGTCTAGTCATTCGGATGTGACAAAAAACCGAGATCCCTTGGCAGTTTGAATTCGATATAAGAGTAGGCCTCAGTGCCGCTGTCTTGGCAGAATTTCCCTCGTAGCACACTGTATGGCATATGCCAGTGTTCATTAGCCCAGTTCAGAGTGGAGCAGTAGGACGTTAAACCCCATTTCATTTCATTTTATTTATGCTCCATCCGTTTACTAAATGTCCATAATGCATTAATATAATCTTATGTAAATGTTTCGAAAGGATTAATATAAGAGATATTTTGTAGCAGTTATCAATATAGGCTGTACTCTTAAGAGTCAACAAAACCCTCGATTTTGACACATTGAACAACCCTATTTGAATTATTTCAAGAGTCTTAAAATGTATATGACGAAAATCTTTGACGTTATAGACCTACTAATAATATTACTTATTTTATAAAATTAGGATTTAAAACACGTGTCGGTAAATACAAACAGACTTAATATGACGTCATATCTCATAATTTTCCGATTTGTCGCCGTGAAGCTCCCATAAAAACGAAAGTGATCGTTATGTTTTTATAACGATAGCAGGCCAATACAAATAGATAATGATCCCATGTGGATGTGAGCGGTATAACGAATTACGTTACTAACGATGTAGTAATTGATCAAGACCTTTGATGCTTATACGCGTAATCAATTATAAATGATGATTTTTCAAAACCCCAGATTTTATCGTCTATTTATAGCTTTGTTTAAGTTATTCATATAAGAATCACATGTGAAATATTAGCATAGATTCCTCCACGTGTTAATGACTTTATGTGTTTTTTTGCAATAAAAGAGCTGGTAGATTATATATAGGTCAGTAGTGATGAAAAGGTTATGTAATTAAATCAGGAATATGCTAAATTTGTTAACACTTCCCCGTATGTTTCAAGTTAAAGATAAAGCAGCTATTTGGGTTTGTTACAAAACTATAGGATATCTACATGTATTGCATTAGAAAGCATTGCATAAAGAGAGAGAAAGCGAGAGAGAGAGAGAGAGAGAGAGGGAGAGAGAGAGAGAGGGAGAGAGAGAGAGAGAGTAGGTCATTTCGTGACTAACATATGGTTCAATTTAATTTCATTAGGTCGCTTGCGCGTAGGGTCCTAATTGTCACGTACAACCGGCGAATCGTTACAACGCCACTTGACCCAATGGCTGGTCTCTTTCCCCTCTCCCTCTCTTTCTGTCTCTGGGGGGTTGGGATGGCTTAGTGGTCTAGAGTGCCGCGCTTCGACCTCTAGCTGGCCGGTCACCTCTGGCTTGCGGCTGTGGTTTCGATCCCTGGTGTGAGCGTATGTGGCATGGAGATAGCGGCGTCTTCTCAACCTCGTGGGTTTCCTCCGGGTACCCCGGTTTCCTCCCACTGCTAAAGACGAATTAATGAAATAAAAGTGAAACCATATGTTAGTCCCAAAATGACCTAGTTTGTGTCGAGTGGACGTTAAACTCCATTTCTCTCTCTCTCTTTCTGTATCTCTCTCTCTGTCCAGCCACATACCAGGACATCTGCATGTACTGTATTAGAAAGCATAACATAAGAGAGAGGGAGAGAGAGAGGGAGAGAGAGGGGGGGGGCTCTTAACGCCCACTGGATACAAACTAGGTCATTTAGGGGCTAGCATATGCTTCAATTTTATTTCATTAATTGTCTTGCGCGTAGGAGTCTTTAGCAATGGGAGGAAACCGGAGGACGCGGCGACAAACCTACTCCTACTCGAACCATGGCGGGGGGGTTGGGATGGCCTAGTGGTCTAGAGTGCCGCGCTTCGACCTCTAGCTGGCCGGTCACCTCTGGCTTGCGGCTGTGGTTTCGAGCCCTGGTGTGAGCGTATGTGGCATGGAGATAGGGGCGCCTTCTCAACCTCGTGGGTTTCCTCCGGGAACTCCGGTTTCCTCCCACTGCTAAAGACCCCTACGCGCAAGCGAATTATTGAAATAAAATTAAAAACCATATATTAGTCCCGAAATGACCTAGTTGTGTCGAGTGGACGTTAAACCCCATTTCTCCCTCTCTCTCTCTCTCTCTCTCTCTCTCTCTCGAAACCATGGCAGACCTTACGATACAACTCTATCTATCTCCCTCTCTCCTTTTATCAATTCTATATACTCTCTCCCTCTCTTCCGCTCTCTCCCATCTATCTCTCTCTCTCGTTCTCTCTCTCTCTCCAGCCCCATACACGCCCAGCAATCATGCAGGTAACATTTCTATGTCAAGTCCAAAATAAACCAGATAATGTTATGTCAACAGACAATATGTGTCTATTATAAATAAAATCGAACATATGAAGTATATCTTCTGAAAAGTGTTTTTTGCACTATTGTTTATCGAGGTTTTAATTTATTGCCCCGTTGAGCTGCGTAAGAGACCTGACAATTTATTTGTTGACGCATCGAAAATCAAAGTTTATGATAAGTGTATTAGCTTACTGCGGTGTTAACGGAAACACTTAGCTAAAGGACAGATTTATTAACAATTTATGTCAATACCCGAGATCTGAGGTACATTAATAACTACTAAAACATAATGCTCTTAAACATGCAGTATGCAAGAGCTAAACCCGCCTATTGCAGTTCTTTATTTAGGCCTGAATGTTATCTAAATTATTAATTAGACATTAATTAACTTATACGGGCCATAAACAACTCTCGATGTCAACGCTAGCCTGTGTTTTTACTGGATTGTGATCCGATGTGCTGCAAACTGTGCATTCAAGATTTAATCAAGAAACGGATAATCGAGGCTCGGCCCAAAATTTCAATCGCTTAACTCTCGGTTCATAGTGGATCAATTTGACTGATATTGTCAGCAAATTGCCTTTACATAATCAAGTTTTTAACTATGACAGTGGGAACTGCCAGCTCTTTATCTAATCTCCCATAATTTATCTTTGATATTTTGTGTTGCTAACTTATATCTAGAACTCTGCTACGACTTCTGTTTGGACGGTGTATGATGAATGCTTCATAGCTGAAAAATCAAATACCAAAGTTAGTAAAATATCCAGATTGCCTAAAAAGTACTAGGAAGAGTAAGCCAAAATGTCTAGCTAATTGGATCAATAAGTTTTGTTTTAATATGCCACCACAACCAAATTAAAAGACTACATGTATGTGAACTTTCCAAATGTGTCACCAGAGGTTCAATATTAAGAGTAAGCCTTTCATGTTTTTCTATACAGATCTATATTTCATTTTTTTGTACTTTCGATGGCCTACACTACATGAAGATCTGACGAGTTATAGTGGGAGTTCACGTCAGGCTTTTGACCCTATTACGCCTGACATTGATTAATCAATCAGCGTTGTCGTTTCTGGTGGTTTACCCGCAGTTCTGTGCATCAAAAGACCAAGAATTCGCCGAAACAGACCGTTTCATTGGCTAATTCCTCACATCATCCAGAACACGTCAATGATATAACAACTCTTCCAGATTCTAGTAAAGACAATAAAAACGAAATTTTGGACTATAAAAACGAAACGAAATAGGACCTGTGTTTAAATCAGAGTGTCTAATCAGCTGACCAAGTGTATGGTTTTTGTAAAATTTGTCACTGGCAATTATTATCCATAAACCACATGGCGTACAATTAAAATATCTCTTGGCAATTGGAATTTTATATAAGAGGAGACCGTAGCGCCACTGTCTGGTCAAAATTTCCCTCATAGCACACTGTATGGCTTATGCCCGTCTTCATTAGGGCAGTCGGGACAGAAAAGTAGGATTTCAAACACCATGTTTCATATCATTTTCGTTTTAATATGTACTGACTGACTTGGTTGTTACAAATATAAAAACTTCTACTATGGTTGAACGTTTTTCTTTAACCGCATGCTTTCTATGTAGTTGTTATGTATTCACTGTTTTTAAATCCTTTATATCCAAGTCATATGTTTTCCTGAATTACCATAGTCGTCCGTGAATAGCATCTATATCCCCTCTTCAAATCTTTTATTCGAATCCGTTTCAAATACCTCGAATGTGTAACTTGCCATAACACGCGAATGTCAATACACAAACGTATTCAAAGAGATGTTATCACTTTCTTCAAAAAATAAAAAGGGTCAATTTTAAAGTTTGAGATGGTCGATTGGTTAGCACATGTACACTGTATCATAAGGTCTGTCCTTGAGATAACTGGCGTGGTTTCGATTCCCCGGTTGTACGTGACAGGGAGTAGGGTTGCCTGTCCAATCTTGTAGGTTTTCTCCAGGTCCTCCACTGCTAAAGACCCCTAAGCGCAAGCGAATTATTGGAATAAGATTGAGCCATATGTTAGTTCCAAAATGACCTAGTTTGTGTCGAGTGGACGTTAAACCCATCTCTAACTTTTTAAAAGTTAGTTACAATGATTTCGCAAAAACCAGAAAGTGACGTTGCATTTTACTGTATTTTTTTTTAAAGAGAGAGATCAATAAATAGACCAACTATAAATTATCAGATTATTCTGGTAACCACAATAAATTACACCTCTTATCGGGGGTTTTCACTTTACAAAACTGAACTGTAAAGTGCTGGAACCAACCAGTGTGGTGATGTCCACGTCTTATCGGGTGTTTCAACTTTACAATATGTAAAGCGTTGGAACCAACCAGTGAGGTACTTTACACATTGTGGTGCGTGTTCAGTTACTTTTGGTAAATGGAACCGCCGCAGTTCTGGTAGTATTCCTGTCTCATTGAATACATAACGGTGTGTTTGCGGCGTCATGAAAAGTAAAGTGTGTCAGCTGAACTGAAAAGTAAAGTGTTGGAACCAAACTGTGGGGTACTTTATACATTGTGGCGCATGTTCAGCTACTTTTGGTAAACGGAACCGCCGTCGTTCTGGAAGTATTCTCCATTCATTGAATATATAACGGTTTGTTAGCTGTGGAAGCCGACAAGTACCTCTTTCCGTCTTGAATTAGTGCTGAATCTAAAGGCGAAACGCCACCGCAACGGGACCAGATTAGAACCCTTTGTGACACTTAGTTAACGCGAAGGCAATGAACGACATTATTGTGTCCACGAGATTTCAAATTTCCTGAAATTCCTTCCTCAATCGACGACAAGAAAGTGATAACAGCCCTTTATACTATTAAAATTTTAGACGGGGAGCGACTAACCAGAAGGAAATATGTAATAGGTATTAATACCGTATTATAGATCTACAATAGAAACCACATAGATGCTACTTCACTTTGAGAAAGGTATGACATGTATTATAATAGAGTATAGAAACTGATTTGTATAATGTGGTTGGTTGTATGAGGTTATGGCCATGTTATTATCATAAGCCGATTGTTTATACGAACATGTGTATACCGCAGGTGGGGACAATACAAAAACGCATAGCATAATATTTTCATAATGTAAAATTTCAATGGAAATATCAACGTTCAAGTTTCTAGCCGGCTTATCTCACAGGGATCACCGAGTTCTTCTGGTCCGGCTTTACATTCCTGTGTGAACAAGCAATGGATTATCTAATAAATCCTGGCGTAATATTTTCATAAATTAAATCTGGCTAAGCCTGTAAGTTCGACGATGTCGAGCTGTATCGGGGCTAACCTCCGTGTGAAGGCTTTGGTTGGTGCATTGAGTCAAGGATTCGAGAGAGAGAGAGAGAAATGGGGTTTAACGTCCACTCGACACAAACTAGGTCATTTCGGAACTAACATGGTTTAATTTTATTTCGCGTAGGGGTCTTTAGCAGAGGGAGGAAACCGGAGTGCCCGGAGGAAACTCACGGGGTTGAGAAGGCGCCCCTATCTCCATGTCACATACGATCACACGCAGGGATCGAAACCACAGCCGCAAGCCAGAGGTGACCGGCCAGCTAGAAGTCGAAGCGCGGCACTCTAGACCACTAGGCCATCCCAACCCCCCGTCAAGGATTTGAGGTCACTTGTCTTCAGTCTAAAGTGAAATATCCTCTTTCGCTTGCACTTGTATGCATTTTTGGACCACGAACTGATCCGAGGGGCTATCCATCCTATTGTTCTTCTTCTTGTTCTTGGGGGCGACGCTCCTTAAAAAAAGTATCAAGTCCCGTTTATCCGACAAACACAGGAACACGTGTAAGCCAAGCGCACGAACGTATGTTATACCAACACGCGAACGTATGCAAGACAAACTCACGGACACGTATAGGACAAACACGGGGTTACACTATCCGTGACCTCTTGTAACTTGGCGTTACTACCTATTCATCTAGGAATCTTTCAAGGTCTTGTCAATACAGATATAATAAACGCAACACATTGTATAAACCGTGCTGAAACATTTATCAGACACTAACCAGTCTACTTTGTTTAAGGTGGGGTTGTCACAGAAGATAAAATAATTTAAATTAAGTATGTATTTAAAACCCTGTCCTACTAACTTATATCTTCTTCACCACAGCTGTTAAAAAATGCGGGACAATCGGACGACTCGACAAGAATGCTCCAAATTGGGCCAAAAAAGAACTTGTGAGAGATAAACTCATTTCCGGAATATTTTTTACTCTGATTAACCAAATTTACTGGTGTAGGAATCTGAGCATAGCACAGAAGAGCGTCCGTTGTTTAGATGGGACGAACAATTGAGGTCCCGTGTATATATTGGCGTGCACGCAAAAGACCCCTCGGCTGTAATTCCACTGTAATTTCCAATCAGTTATGTTTGATGAAATACGCTAAGAGACCAAATTTAATGACAATCTTTTGTGTCTGGTTGTTCCAGTCTACACATGTAGTATTCTCCTGTGGGATATGTTTAGCCTCGTTCATCGAGTCGCTTCATTATAAATGGCACTCGAAAACATTCAGGAACGCGATTCGTGTGCCAATTTTAAGATTTCAATTGGTCTTAAATATTGGGTACCAGAAACCGATCTTCTGACGGTAAAATAACATCAATGTTGATTTAAATTGACCAATAAGTTTTGTTTTCAATGTCTAAGACTGTGGATGATAATTTGAAGATTTCAATTGGTGTTAAATATTGGGTGCCAGAAGCCGATCTTCTGACGGTAAAACATCGATGTTGATTTAAATAGACCAATAAGTTTTGTCTTCAATGTCTAAGACTGTGGATGATATTCAGTTAGGGACTTGCTTACTTTAAATGATGGTTCGTTCGAAACTGAACCCCGATTTCCATGTAGTTCGGGGGTGGATGGCCGAATATTTAACACGTGCGCGCTGTATCATAAGGCCTTTCATTTCTCTCCCTCCCTCTATCTCTCTCTCTCTCTCCATGCAGTTATAATTGAAGGACTCGAGGGTTATGTAATATATAGGACCGTATTTAATTTACACTAACCATGAACATGTAAAAACATATTGGTCGCTTTACAGTCGTTGACTGTGAAAAGCCTGTTATTTGTTGAATGTATTTACTTATTTGGGTTGTGTGCGGATGACTTGGGAAACTTTATTATCCCTGAGATATTAGCATTTGAATAGAATTCATACTTGATTTTACCCGAAGAATGTGCATAATTGCGTGAAATGCTTTCACGGGATAGAATGCGTTATCGTATGAATCGGTGTTCTGAGGAATTTGTCACAACCACATTACGAAATGACATTACGACACAGACGAGAACCTTTTTCATATAGAAGTATAACTATAAATCGCTTGAAAAGTACATAGCAAATGAGAGAGAGAAATGGAGTTTAACGTCCACTCGACACAAACTAGGTTATTTCGGGACTAATATATGGACACGATATGGTTTATTTTTATTTCAATAATTCGATTGCGCGTAGGGGTCTTTAGCAGTAGGAGGAAACCGGAGTACCCGGAGAAAACCCAGGAGGTTGGACAGGCGACCCTACCCCTTGCCAC
This sequence comes from Patella ulyssiponensis, assembly GCA_963678685.1. NCBI lineage: Eukaryota > Metazoa > Mollusca > Gastropoda > Patellidae > Patella > Patella ulyssiponensis. The sequence continues at coordinate 79,479,134 of OY783228.1, forward strand.
GCACACATAGTCAAGCATAGAAACTTCAAAGATTTCAATTGAAAATATGAGAAAGAGTTTTATCGTTAGTCGCGAGTTGTAGATAAGAATTGTGCTATAAATGTATTCGCCCCACTGAATAAAACATTTTAAAATATATAATAGGGTCATCTAGTATGGTCCTACGTCTAAAAGCGCATCGTTTCGGATTTATTTGGTCCAACATAATGTTTCAGTTGTCTTTTCAGTGAAAACAACAGCAGGGATGAGTAGTTTACAAGGCACAGTATGTCTAGTCTTTCGTGAAAACCTACATGAAGTATCATTTTTCATTATCGAATAATAGTGTCAATTTATTATTTGCTGTCTCAGGATTAAGTAAGATCGGATATACCCGGTACACAAGACACAAAATCCCATGTAACCGGGTAGACAATGGCCTTATGTGGTAACTATCTAGCTAGCGATAAGCTGTGTTAATAAATTTGAGTTTTAATGAAAACTAGAATATTTTAAAAAATTGTCCCGTGTTTGTATGTATAAATGTATTATACAAATCTGCATATTACCACATTACAATACACGAACCTACTTTACTACATTTTAAAAGTATACTACGTCAATGCGTACGTACAACGACCGACCGCAGGAATTCCAACAAACTTGTCCTTTACAATATAACATGAATGTGTACTGCGTCAATTCTTACGTCCAACCACGGGAATTCCGCCAACATTGAGGTTTACCACATTACAAAATGAAATGTGGTTAAATGTTCTAGTTTTCTGATTTACCTCATTACAATATCGGAATCATCTTTATTACATTTTAAAAGGACGGAGGGCCTGACAAGGACAGCTGTTTAGTCGTTCGGATGGGACGAAAAACCGAGATCCCGTGTACACATTGTCGTGCACGTAAAAGATCCCTTGTCACTCGATATAAAAGTAGGCCGTCGTCCGGGCAACATTTCCCTCAGAGCACACTGTATGGCGTATGCCCGTCTTCATTAACCCAGTTTAGGAGCAGAGCAGTAGGACGTTAAACCCCATTTCATTTCATTTCACATTTTAAACGTGTTCTGCGTCAATTCCTACGTACAACGCCCAACCGCTGGAATTCGAACAACATTGTGTTTTAGCACTAAAGGTATTTTGACTGATATATTGAATTGTGTAATCGAGATTTAATAAAATACCCAAACAATGACATACGTTGGAAATTGAGCTAAGCTCGGTGGAAGGTCGACGGTATACCAGGCACGCCGCTGAACTTGCTTTCTGTATTCGACAATGGCAAAACACCTGGCTACTTACTAGGCAATGGACTTTAATCCTTAATATGACACTGACGACAGAAATATAAACAATTTTAATATGAAGAAAAAAACGTGTCAATTTCTTTAATACATTTATACATACAAACATAAACACGGCCATACATTCGATTGCTAAGCAGTGTTTAAGATAGCCAACAACACGAGAAGCTTGAGAGATTTTCGGGTCGACAGGTTTGAATTGTAAGCAGACAAAAGTCCACAATCTTTGGCATGAGGACTATGTTTACCGTGACCTAAACGAACAAATCCCGTCGACAATAAACGGTGGTTAATAATTTCTAGTGTGGTTTATTCTTATGCAAATTACCAGTAATTTATATGACAGGCCTATGATAGGTTTTAGAAGTACATTGTTCGCCGAGATCAAAAAGACTAGCTATATATGATTTATATATGGTGATTTATCTGTTAAAGAGGATAGTGATCTCTGGTCGAATATTGATAACGTAAATAATGTTGGGTTTTCTTACACACCACAACAGTCAATACTATAATCGTACGCTAATCACCCTGTGGTAGACTGTCTCGACTAACCTTTTGAGGAACAAGTAGTTCAAAGGTGTAGTAATTACTGATCGGACATTAATAAATGATCTGTGAAAATACTACAATCACACTCTAATCACTAGTAGAAAGGTACAATCACAGAAAATACTAAATCACAGACACTGCTACAATCAGGGAAAATGCTACAGCCATAGAAACTAAAACTATCAGGAAAACTACTAGAGTCAAAGAAACTACTACAATGGTCACAGACACTATACAATCACAGTAAATACTATAGTTAAAGATAAGAATACAGTCACAGAAACTAATATAATTACAAACACTACTACAATCACAGACACCGCTGCAGTCACTGAAAAAACTAAATCATAGACACTACTACAATCAGAGAAAATACTACAGTCACAAACACTACTACAATCAGTGCTGGATTAACCATAAGGCAAATAAGGCACGTGCCTTAGGGCCAGCCAAAAATCCAGGCCACAAAATAATCAAGTAAATAAAAATGGCCTGCAGTGTCATATTGGGTTGCATTCCACTCACATTGGGTCAAAAACGTCTTGGTATACTGGCACTTCTCTGCATTGAAAGTGATTTACTTCATAAAATTTACTTTAAATAACTGACAAATTTGTAGTCACAAAAGCACGCAAAGTCGTAATCTAACTAGGCAGTGAATGGGAATATGTAGGCTACTTATAGTAAATACAGTACTGTCAATGTTCTGAATTTGTAATACATTTTCTGTTGCTAAATTTAACTTAATTCCTTTTGTCAATTAGCCCAACATATCTGTATTTTCAGGCCACCTATCAAAATGTGCCTTAGGGCCAGCAGAGCCTTAATCCGGCACTGACTACAATCATAGAAAATACTACAGTCACAAATGACTACCACAATCAGTGAAAATACTACAATCATGAGATACTAATACAATCATCTTCGAACCGCCAGTATTAAAAATACTACAATCACAAAAATTATCTCAAGCCAATAATGAAATAGAAAAAGCGCACGAGTCTGGTGATTTACCTAGATGTGCTGACTGAACATAAAATGCCATTTATATCTGTGTATATTATAACCACACAGTAAACCAAGTCACTGTTACAATTCTTCCTCCATTTTGATTGAGGAGATTTTCAAGACATTTATTCGATATATTTTTTTGTTTTATCTGAAAGTAACTATTGAGACGATGAAAGGCTTTCATTATGGTTTTAAATCGATTTGACGGTTCATTTAACTTTTTATGTGCAAGTACTGCTGTAATAATGGGGATTGGAATGGCGTGGAATGAGGCGTAACGTCTCTTCAATACAGTCAATTTTCATTTTTACGTTCACGTGTGAATTACGAAGAGGGGGGGGGGGTTCTTGTCAGAAGCCATTCGGCGAACCTCGACAGATTCCTGTACTCTACATCTCGCCTCGTTTGTATGGCGATGTGGCACCAGTTAGAAAAGAATATATTTCCCGTAATATCCTTGGGATTGGGTGACCGAATATTTAACGCGTGTGCGTTGTAGCATAAGGTCTGTCATTGATGACCGCTTTTACGTGACAAGGATTAGGGTCGCCTGTCCAGCGTCATCGATTGCCCCCCAGGTTCACCGACCGCCTCCCTCGACTAAAGACCCCTACGTGTTAGCGAATTAATGAAATAGAATTGAAGGTAGTCCCGAAATGACCCCGTTTGTGTGTAGTGGGCGTTAAACCCATCTCTCTCCCTCTCTCTCTCTCTCTCCCTCTCTCTGTCTGTCTCTCTCTCTTACTATTTATTCAAAGCCCGAAGAATGTACTGCTCCAAATGCCGGATTGTACACATCGTTATTGAAAGAACGAGCGTAGCCCACTAACCCACAGACCTTCTGATAAATAGGAATCGACCGAAACCCTAACACAATTATTGAGTCTTTGACAAAGTCATTTTATAAAGTTTTAAATCGTGATTATGTATTTTTTGTAAGTGCTTTAAAAATAGAGCCGTGTAGAAGGTTTAACATGGACGACCTTGATCAAAAAGCTGTTAAGCAGTGCATGGCGTTTTATTTATAGTGCATTATGTTGAAGTACTTGAAAGACACTGTGGTTTGGGCAGAGACTGAAACCGATTTGCTGTTCGATTTCGCTTTCCTATTCAAATGTTAAATAATAAATTTTAGTACATTTTATCGTGGATTAGACAATGAAAAAGTAGGAAATTGCAAGCGATGTTCAGCGGCTTAAATAGTAAAATAGTCAGATTTTGGTCCTAAATCGACAATTAGCGCCTTTAAAGAGTGCGAATACCACTTGACACCCTACAAATTGTAGCAAAAAGGAATTTTAAACCAATATCCGTTGCAGGGTACCAATACATTCCGGAAGTAATCGTAACAACTAGGTCATTGACCCTTTACCTTGTCTTGTTTTCAATTAAACAAAGTCACAGTCAACCTGTTGAGGCCGTAGTTTCTTATAATATAAAACATAGTAATTCTACTCTTTGATTCGTTCCGGGTACCAATTAATTCCGGAAGTAGTCTAGTTTTCAATTAATCAAAGCCACAGTTGAGGCTGTTGTTCTTATAAATATAAAACATTGTAATTCTACTCTTTGATCTTACGGCACTGTTTGTTTACATATCGATTAGATATACTTCGTTTAATTGCCCCGTTAAAACTTCTTATTTAATTTTTCTTTTAGCAAATTAAAGGAGGCGATCAATTGTATATCGGATTTTTCGTTGCATTCAAAATTAGGGGCCTGTTTCACGAAGTCTTAACTAAAGATAAAATACAAATTGTAGTAGATACTGCTTTTTTGATTGACAAAGCACTAACCCCAATCTATTACTAAAATTTGGATTTCATCTTATATCTTAGTTGAAATTTCATTTCTAGAAATATGGCCCAGAACCCTAACTTTTCTGTAATTTTATAAATAATGGAATTCTTAACCCTATTACAATATAGAGATTAAAGTGTGTGTATTATTCCTCCTCTCTCTTATTTTCTAACTAAGTTAGTGCCTGTCCATCGCATCGCTTTAGGATGCTGTCAAATTTCTTTATCCAAATGTTTCGTTGTATCATAAGGTCTGTCATTGAGCCAACTTGCGTGGTTTCGATTTCAGGTTGTACGTGACAACCTCGTGGGTTTTCGCTGGGTGCCCTGGTTTCCCCCCACTGCAAAAGACCTCTACGCGCAAGCAATTATTGAAATAAAATTGAACCACGTGTTACTCCCGAAATGACCTAGCTTGTGTCGAGTGGACGTTAAACTCTCTCTCTCTCCCTCTCCCTTTAAACATCAGAGGGAAGCGGACCGAACGCCATTGATTTTGATATAGAGAGAAACACCACTAAATTCCTCAGAAAAAGAGACGAGAAATTTTAATTGCCTATAAATAACATTAACGCGATTGTGAAGAAGCCTTTCATGCAAAGCTATCTGCTAGAAAAATCTTCAAAGGAATTCAAACATCAACAATGTAACATTTTTAAGGATTGAATAGTAAGTTTAGTTAAAGCTACATTATGTAAGAATTTGATAAAGAGCTTTCCCGGAGTTTCTCAAAGCATTAAGTTATGAATTTACTCAAAATTGTTCGCCTTATTTTAACTAAAATATAGCCCTTAATAAATTTTGTTGTTTTAATGTATCAACCACATCAATAAGAAACTATGTGTATAGTTTTGTGTTTCTGGATCAAGGATATTTCTCATCAACAGTGATTGAAAGTTGGGTAAATTCTGAACTCACGTCTGAGAATGCTTTGTGAACACAGGACCAGGTCCTTCTTGTTATAGTGGTCCAAAAGAAATAATAGATATGTTAACCGATAACATTCCTGGAGATTTTTCAGTCTGGTTTCTCCTACAATAACCTGGCGGTTGGGTGGTCGAGTGGTTTAACTCGTGCGCATTAATTCATAAGATCTGCCATTTTGTCAAGTGGCAGGGTTTCGATTCCTCGCTTGTGTGTGACGAGGGGTAGATCGCCTGTCCAACCATAGGTTAATCGCGAAATGACCTAGTTTGTGTCGAGTGAATGTTAAACCCAATTTCTCCCTCTTTCTCTCCCTATATTGACAACGGTGCAGAACTGGGGGTCAGACAAGGGAAAAGCATCTGGACCTTGTTTCTCGAAATCTTAACTAAAGATAAAATCCAATTTTAGTAGATACTTCAATTTTGATTGGCTAAGCACTAAAATCTGTCTAATATTATCCAATCAAATTACTAAAATTTGGATTTTATCTTAGTTAAAACTTTGTGAAACAGGCCCCTGGTTGTTACGTTGGATCCAAATACCGACGTCGCGTGTATACCATTGAGAGAGCACGTTAAAGATCCACCAGCAGGTGGAAATCGAAATAAGAGTAGGCCGTAGTGCACTGCATGGCGTATATACATACCCGTCCCCAGTATTTCCGTCGGTGTAAAGACGTAAAACATTAAATGACAATTCATTCCAAACCTTGGATAAATACTTCTTTATCGGGTGCATAGGATAAATCATAATGTCAATTTACATTTGAATATATCTAACCGATATAGTTTTTATGTCATACTTTTAAAGGACTTTAGAATCATACAACGATTAATAAGCTTTGTTCAAACAGAGGATTATGTCAAGGATTACATTTGAACTGCATAATCGTAACAAATACAAAGGTGACAAACCCATCGCCACATTTCTTAAACTCATAGTAACAGAGTTACCTAATCTTGCCGTATGATCTTCATTTCCGCTCCTCGTGAATACATCGAATGGCCGGATTAAAGAGAGGGTGACTGGGCTCCACTAGAGGCCGTAAAATTAGTTCTAGATTATTTTACCAAAATAAAGATACGCTATTTATTATATTGTATTTGGTTTGGGACACATCTATCCGCAATACTGACATACAAATTGCATTTGTGTGAATGGGACGAACAGTGACTAGAACCCCTTGTTCGGTTGAGGAGGGGGAGGGAATGGCCAAATGGTTAGCTTGTGGACGCTGTAAGGTCTGTCATTGAGTCAATTGGGTGGTTGAGGTTCCTCGGTTGTACGTAGGGTCGCCTGTTTCACTTCGTGGGGTTTTTGTCCGGGTCCTCCGGTTTCTTCCCACTGCTAAAGACCCCTACGCGCAAGCGAATTATTGAAATAAAATTGAACCATATGTTAGTTCCAAAATGACCTAGTTTGTGTCAAGTGGACGTTAAACCCCATTTCTCTCGCGCGCGCTTTCTCGCTCACTCTCTATTTAACCGGTACATTTCTCCTGCCCCAAAAATGTTCATTTTCGAATGTAAGTACACTTAATAATAAAAGTACAAGGTGGGAAGTGGTTCTAGGTGTTCTAGATACAGCAAACATACCTTTACACAGTCGTATAAAGTAGTAATCTATCTGTTCGCGGGACTTTAAGATAACCAACCGGCCGTAGATCTCAGTCGTCGCTTATATCTTCACCTTTCATAAACCCATATTAAGTGCGAGATTGGGGAATGTTATATATGTATCGCCGTAGATTAATGTTTGAAATACGTAACCCTATCATTATTTATCCTATAGGTATATATTAGCTAAAAAAACAACTATGTAAATAATATGTTTTCGGTTTGAAGGTGACATGGAGTTTTTAATGATAATATATCTAGTGTACTGCAAAACAGTGTATTAAAGAGAGAGGAGAAATGGGGTTTAACGTCCACTCGACACAAACTGGGTCATTTCGGGACTAACATATAGACCTTATGACAAACCTCATGATACAACGCGCACGCGCTAACCATTCGGCCATCCACCTTTACCCCATTAGATTTGAATCCGTTCAGCGGTTCATCCGCCGTGTTATATATATCCGTAAAAATGGATGATCGAGACTTTGTTGATTATCGTAACAACGGTAACAATAAAAATCAAGGCTACAATCTTATTAAAATGAGTATTTCTTAGCTCAGAGTTCAGTAAAATGACTGAAATTTTCAACATGTTCCCGTTACATTATCTATATTTCAACTATTATATTGAGAACAGTCAGCTCTTTATCGTATCTTCCATAATGTATCTTTAAATTATGATGCTGTTTATCAAACGTTCAAGGCCTACAGGAAAATTAAATCGATTCACAATTGATTTGCGCCAGGTAATGCTTATATTTTATCAGTAAAACTGTCTCATTAATTAGTCAGTGTATATTTTAAAAATCGGTTGATGATATATTACTTATTACAACCGTAAATTCATTGACGCGAAAACAACCAGTGTTATAATGATAAAATAAAACCAAGTATGAACGATCCAAACCTTTAGACAAAATTCGAAGTCCTAAAAAAAACGTATAAGCAAAATAGTGTAATCAACGAATGGACTGTTCATCGTGTACAAAATACACGACATACAGTGGTAACAGGTGTCCGGAAGAGTAAGCTATTTGTGTGAGCAATAAAACTAAATATAGTCGAACATTTTTTTTTTAAATTTGTTTAAAACAAATAAAGCTAGATTCATTTATTCCGTGTTTTTATATATAAATCTTAATTAGGTATTGCAAGGAACCGTGTTTAGTCGTTCGGATGGGACAAAAAACCGAGGTCCCGTGAGCACCTTCGTGCGCACGGAAAATAAGCCCTGACAAATTTTATTCAATTGCTTTTCGGGCAATATTTCACTAATACCACACTTTATGTCGTATATCCGTCTTGATTTGGACGTTAAGCCAAACCCATTCATTCATTGATTAGAATGTGTTAATTGCTCATTTTTCAAATTTCATTTTTAAAAAAAAAAGAAGAAAAAGACACCCTGTTGATATGGATTGACACCACTGACTGAGAACTAGTTTAACTTCATTACAAGGGTATAAAGAATCGCCTTTGTGTGGCTTAATATGTTTATTTATTTATAATTTGGTCGTTTGTCCAAAAATTGCTTCTTTTCTATTGAATGGGCATTTCAATACCAAATACCCGCAAATTATGATAATTTGATTCGAATATAGAAATAAATTTGTCAACGCCTCAATCGTCCGTCCTGGGGCGATCCGTGCGTTTGTTTTCATCCACCTCCTGTTGGTTGAAATGTAACATCATCCCTCTACAGCCCTGACCAGTGGTTAAAGGGTTGCCTCAGGGGTCTTTACTTTGTCCTATCTTAATGTCCCTTATTATAGAAAAGATCGGGGTCATTGTCTGATTGAAAACATACATTACTAGATATGAATAAATTTCACAATTTTCCGTCAAGAGTAGGGTATTTGTATACTAGTTGTCTTCACAACAATGCTAGCGTATTTTACACAATGTAGGAAAAAAATTTGCGAGGAATGTCATTGTGGTGACTGAATATCGAAATGCTTTTTATTGGTCGTTGATAATTTGTGAATCTATGAAAAAAAATAATAACATAGAAGAGCTTTTGTTGATGTGCTGGGAATATTGCCATCATTTAGTAGTCAGGTTATAGTAAAATTTGTGAACGTGTGTAGAGCTAGGAAAGTTGGCTTTTATTCTGGGATTATCTTCTGGTCTTGTTTTGGATTATCGATAACGCGGTTCTAATTGTAAGTTACGTGTCTTTTTTATTAGCACATTACATTTGATGGATACTTAATGGACTAGTTTTTTAAAGTGCCTATTCTTTGCGATTTGGGGGGTTGGGATGGCCTAGTGGTCTAGAGTGCCGCGCTTCGAGCTCTGGCTGGCCGGTCACCTCTGGCTTGCGGCTGTGGTTTCGATCCCTGGTTTGAGCGTATGTGGCATGGAGATAGGGGCGCCTTCTCAACCTCGTGGGTTTCCTCCGGGCACTCCGGTTTCCTCCCACTGCTAAAGACCCCTGCGCTCATGCGAATTATTGAAATAAAATTGAAACCATATGTCAGTCCCAAAATTACCTAGTTTGTGTCGAGTGGACGTTAAATCCCATCTCTCTCTCTCTCTCTCTCTCTCTCTCTCTCTTCTCTCTCTCTCTCTCTCTCTCTCTCTCTCTCTCTCTCTCTCTCTCTCTCTCTCTCTGCGATTTCTTGGATATTTGAACCTTAACAGAGAAGAAATGAAATGAAATGGGGTTTAACGTCCTACTGTTCTGCTCCTACTGGGCTAATAAAGACGGGAACAGAGAAGAGATAGAAAGGCCTTTTATCGTTAAGTTTTTATAAAAGTATAACTGGTTTCAGAAATTATTGATGAATTAAAACACAAACCGAATTTTTAAAAAGGCGACAAATCGGGATAAAGATTTTCGAAAGTTTGTAAAAATATTTTGGAGCCAAGGTGGCTGAATGAGTAAAGCACTGGCTCGCTAATCTCGATCTTGGTGTTTTCTGTGTGCACATTGGCGTGCACGTAAAAGAACCTTTGACAGTTAAATTCAATATCAAAGTAGGTCGTTGGGCCGCTGTGTGGGTAAAATTTTCCTCATATCACAACACTGCGTGGCGTCTTCCCGACTTCATTGCCCCGGTCGGAGCAGAACTGTAGGTCGTCAGATTTCATGTCATTTTGAAATAATATCTTCATGTTTCCCAAAATAGATTCACCTTGAACTTGATGATGTAAACCATATTAAAATATGTCTCACAAACAGGTGATTTAAATATTAACACCTTTTTACAAATTGAGGTTTGGGCCAAACTGAGAAGTTGCCGTAACAGGGATCCAAGAATTACAAAATCGGAATTGATTATTCAATTTACAGATTCTAATATATCATATTAGGCTACAGACGGACCTGGTCTCATTGGAATCTTATCAATGACATATTCAAAGTTCAAGATAAAGAAAACGGGGCTATTGATTTAAGGACCCGAGCCTCTTTTATTTATTTTAAGATTCGAATTGATCTAGCGTGTATTTTTGATGAGTAATGGTTCCAGTCCAACGCGATTAAAGTTATTTTTGTTCGGCCGTTGTGAAACACAATATCATTTTTATCCCATCTCTAGACATAAAATTATCATCTGAGACAAATTGTTGTCTTACAAGGGGGGGGGGGAGAGAAATGGGGTTTAATGTTCGCTCTACACAAACAAGATAATTTCGGGACTAACATATTATTCAATTTTATTTCAATTATTCGCTTCCGCATAGGGGTCTTTAACTCTGTGTGTGTGGGGGGGGCAGAGGACCCAGAGAAAACCCACGAGATTGGACAGGCGACCCTACTCCTTGTTACGTACAAGCGGGGAATTGACACCACGGCAGTTGACTCAATGATAGACCTTATGATACAGCGCGCACGTGTTAACCATTCGGCCATCTACCCCCCGCCATCTTACAAACAAATCAACAGATGCAATCAACAAGTTTATTTTTGACCACAGACCCCTATCAAAGAGCCGTTTAATGTATATGATCGCAATTGAATATGTTTGGTTACAGTTTGATCGCCGTGTATCATAATGGTCAAAGGGATTCGTTACAGCTTTATCACCCCTTAAGAAGTCATTAAAGTGAAACATTTGAAATTGAATACAGACCTATCTATTCAGATTCCGTGTCATTAGGTCAGACATTGTTCAGAGTTAAAGCCAATTGACTTCATAGAAATTTGATTAACCTAATGAGAATAGGTTATATTTAATTGAACTATTGAAGTAGATCATATTCGATTGAACTATTCAAATTGATTACAAATCGATTTATTCAAACGCCATGCCATTAGACTTGGCATTGTTGAATGTGATTCTGATTGGTGGACCGTCTATTCAAATGTACTCAAGATCGATCAAGCCCAGTTATCTGTCGAATGTAATTCTAATCAGTGGACCATCTATTCAAAGTTCTATGTCATTAGGATAGGCATTGTTTAATTATGTTCCCAGTTGATCTATAAATTCAAAGTTCTATGTCACAGTTCTAGTGTTTAATTATGCGATCAGTTGATCATCTATGTCAAAGTTCTATTATTTAATTATGTGATCCCATTTTGCGAAATGTCTTTCATTGTGGTTTAATCACTCTGTTAAGAAGTCATTAAGGAGTAACATTTGAATTTTAATTAAAACCGATTTATTCAATACAGTACCAATTAAAGTGTCGACTGAAAGTGTTCTTTTCAGTTTGATCACCCTAATGAGAGAGAGGGGTTGGGGTGGGGTTATCGTCCCTCCACAAATCACCCTATTGAAAATTCATTAAAGTCCTATGCTTTAATTAAGGAATCGATCTGTACATATTCAGTGTGATCACCCTAATGAGAATTCATTAAAATTCTATGCTTGAAATTTAATTGGGGAATCGATCGGTTCACATTCAGAAAGGGTCGATATATTCACAGTATTTGTCATTAAGACACGCATGGTTAACTTGTTGTATGACCTCATTAAGGGCCACTTTCGATTTAATTGACCTAAATTAAAAGTTCATTTAAACTAACTAGTTATAGTTAATTCGCTTTTGATGCTGTGATATTTCATTAAAATATTTACCATTTACTAACGTCATACCGTTGGGGATAATCAGTTTTGTGCTTTGTCATTGTGTCCACCATTTATATTTCATTTAAGAAATTGAATTGAGACATTTGATCTTGGGATTTTTGTTCAGAATTCCTGTGAACAGATTTGACCTTTTTCATCCGGGTTGTTCGGCTTTTAACGCCTTCTAATCATTGATATATTAATGTCATCGAAACCGTTGAAATTAATATTCTATATTTAAAAATAAACGGATCATTTTATTTAAGATAGATTTTTTATATATAAATAGATAAACTCTATTTTGGGCGGCTAATTATCCTGTAGCTTAACATTGTAAATAAACCTCGACCCTAAAAACACGAATTAAAATTCAATATCCATTTCAGTTAGATAGTCTAATGGTTAGCGCGTGTGCGTTGTATCATAGGATTTGTCATGGATTCAACTGGCGTGGTTTCGATTCCCCGGTGGTACGTGAAAATTAGTAGGGTCGCGAAAGCGAATATTCGAAATAACATTGAACCATATGTTAGTCCCGAAATGACCTAGTTTGTCCCTCTCTAGAAGAGGGTTGGGTGGCTTAATGGTTAGCACGTGCGTGTTGTATCATAAAGCATGTCATTGAGTCAACTGGCGTGGCTTCGAATCCCCGATAGTACGTGGCAAGGAGAAGGGTCGCATGTCCAACCTCGTGGGTTTTCTCCGGGTCCTCCGGATTTTTCCCACTGCTAAAGATTCCCACGCGCAAGCAAATTATTGAAATAAAATTAAAATCATATAATAGTTCCGAAATGACCTCGTTTGTGTCAAGTGGACGTTAAACCCCATTTCTCTCTCTCCCTCCCTCTCTATCGCCCTCTTTCTCTCTCTCTACCTCTTTCCGTCTCTCCATTTCGAAAATATGGAGATTAATGTGTGAGTATGTCTGTGTTTATCTGTTCAGTAATATTTTCCGATTTTCTGAACCCAACAATGGGTTTCATATCCACCGCTTTGTTATGACTCAAACAGAAATATTTCGTTTAATAGCACAACCGCCACGTGAAACCTGAAAGAGGTTGGTCGTCTATTCGAGTTTCTTGACATGAAATGATGGATAGTGTTGTTGTAGAGGGCGGTACTATATAGGTATTTGGTGACAAAAGATAACAAATATAAAGCAGATTTTGTGTGGGTGGGTGGGTGCTGCGACGGATTCCCAATTTAAATGCTTTAACATATTATTGCACTCTTTATTTGGTTCGTGTGTTATTAAGGTCCAATATTTTAGACAAAAGGCAAATATAGGGTTTTTTCAGAAAATATAGTAGATTTGGCAGAATGCATTTGGTCTAGTATAGCCGTCGCGACCAAAAGTTCCCTTTATTTTCGTCGGTCTTGAAATTGTCAACCAGCGCCTTTAGCAGAAGTCATTGATTGCTCTCTTTATTTTGGTCGTGTGTTAAGTCCCCATATTTCAGACAAAGGGCAAAAATATAGTTTGGGTTTTCAGAAAATAAATACAGTAGCCTTGTATACCAGAATGAATTTGGTCTAGAATTAATCAACTAGGTCAGTCGTAACAAAGTCATCGCGACTAAAAGTTTCCCTTTATTTTCTTCGGCTTGGAATTGTCAACCAACGACTATCCATCGTTTGGGGTTTTTATTTTTGTTTTTAAGCACCTGACTCTCTAGCCAGGAGTTTTGTTCTTTTTTATTTTTCTATTATATACTCCTTTTTTTTCAATTTTGGTTTCGATCCCTGGTGTGAGCGTATGAGGCGTGGAAATAGGGGCACCTTCTCAACCTCGTGGGTTTCCTCTGGGCACTCGGGTTTCCTCCCACTGCTAAAGATCCCTACGCGCAAGCGAATTATTGAAATAAAATTTAAACCATATGTTAGTCCCAAACTGACCTAGTTTGTGTCGAGTGGACGTTAAACCCCATCTCTCTCTCTCTCTCTCTCTCTCTCTCTCTCTCTCTCTCACATCTTACCTAATGTCCCTTTAAAATGGCTAATTTTACGTCATGCTTTCGTCATTATTTGATGACACCTATATAAGTGCCTTCTGTGTTATAGCCTTACTCGTCTGTGTAACTTTCTTCTTGAATAATTGATGTTAACTCTGTTAAAGGTGCCGACATTTTATGCCTCTAAAATTTTTGCGTCACATTTAATAACCGTGAAATGATTACACAAGCAAAACAAACAGATTTTTTTTTACGTAAACCATTAGAAATAATTGACAATGGGTCAGTTGAATTTAGACACATCATTATTTTCCTTCTTTCATATGTTTTACAACTTGATGTAATTGGTGTTGTCTGAAGACTAAGATTTGCTAGATTTGTAGGTGCGAAAGCGATTGTATGACAATTCAAAAAAGACGTATAAAGTATACATTTCTTTACAGTCAACCACGTAAAGCATAAAAAAAACATTGAAACGGATTAGCTTACTCGAATAGAAAATATTTCAGAGGGGTGTGAATAGAAATCGGTGAGGTGGGAATAGAAATCAGAGAGGTGGGAATAGGAATTAGGCAGATGATAATATGAATTAGACACATAACAGTAGGAATGAGACAGATGACAATAGGAATGAGACAGATGACAATAGGAATCAGACAGATGACAATAGGAATTAGACAGATGACAGATGACAGTAGGAATTAGACAGATGACAGTAGGAATTAGACAGATGACAAAAGGAATCAGACAGATGACAGGAGGAATTAGACAGATGACAATAGGAATCATTTAGTATCAGTAGAGACATGCTAATAGAAATCAGAGACATGTCAATAGAAATCAGGGACATGTCAAATAGAAATCAGAGACATGTCAATTGAAATCAGAGACATGCTAATAGAAATCAGAGACATGCCAATAAAAATCAGAGATATGTCAATATAAATCAGACAGATATGTCAGTGACAATCAACAAAAGTCAGAGACATGTCAAGTTTTGTCAATAGAAACAAGAAACATGACAATGGAAATTATGGGGTATCAGAGGGATGTCAGGGTTAGGCGTGTCATAGAAATGGAGGAGACATGAATAGAAATCAGAGGGGCGATTAAATATAAATCATTAGAATGTTACTTATACGTGTAGATTATAGAATTGATTGATTTGAATAATATTGGATTGAATAGGTATTAAGTAAGGGTATATTGGGTTAATTCTGGTTCTGGATATCTATATAAATATGTATTTCCTTATCGGTCATTTACAATACTTTGGACGATATCAGGGGCGGATCCAGGAATTTTCCCAGGAGGGGGTTTGCCGACCTCTCGTTGAGAAAATGCCAGTATCGTCTTTAAATTACACAGGCATACATACAAATTGAGCTTTTTAAGTGAAAATCCAACACACCGTTTGACGTCAATTTTTACAATGATGTAGGATCACATTGTGATTTAATTTCATTGATGCAAGGCATTAAATTGTTTTATGTAGCTGAACAGAGTGGGGTTTGACCACAACCCCCTCCCCCAACCACTGTGGATCAGCCCCTGGATATTGACCAAAAACCACCCTTGACGTTCCTTTTCGGTAATTAGAAGGACCCGACTAATTATGGCTCAGAACTCTGAATTTGATTTTTTATCATAGTATTTGGATTCTTTTACAGAAATAATGCTAATAACCCTTTAACTATTTCTTTGGTTACCATAGTAACATGTATGTCATTATATGCATCGTATGCATATTCTTTTTTTTTAAATATTCGTCATTTGCATACTGTTGACATTTAAAATAAATGACAATAAGATGTTAATACATGATGTCTGTTTTGTTTTTAATCGGAAATCAGAATGTTTGATCCGTGACTTCCCTCTTAAATTTTTTTTTGTTTAAAATCCCGTTCGTTTGTAAAAATCATTTATATTTCTTTCGGTGTAAACTTGTTATAAATAGTGGCTCAAATCATTGATCTAGTTGAGATATCCCTGAGGGTCTCCATGGTAGGACATTGTCTCTTAAAGGAAGGAGGGTCGTGGAGGTAAGATACGTAGATATATAAGTATTCATTTTTAAACATACATTATGTAAGAGCTAAATCTGCCTATTGCAGACCCTTCTTTAGGCCTGAAATGTTATCTAAATTAGTAATTGGGTATTAATTAACATATCCAGACAATAATCAACTCTCGATGTAATTATTAAGTGGATAATCGAGACTATGCTCTTTAGCCTACCGACTCTATTTATGATGATCGAGGCAAGGTGGAAATTTCACTTGCTTAATTTTGGGTCCATAGTGGATCAGTTCGACTGAAATTATCTAGTTTTTAACTATTACAGTGAGAACTACCAACTCGTTATCTAATCTACCATAATGTATCTTTAAGCTTATTTTAGTGGATTCTAAAAACCTTACAAGAATTGCGTGATTTGGGAAACGGTCGTCCATCCAAACTCGAGCTTGCAATTTTCTTCCATTACGAAATGAACATTTTTGCGGGCTATCATCCCCGCGTTGTTCAAGTTGCAAGTTTGTGAAATTAAACTTGTGAAATAGCGATCCCAGAGGCATAGAACCAACTGGACATATTAATAATGTTCTTTTAGAGGCATTTAGTTACTGGATACAGCAATAAACTATAACACATACTTATGGAAGAACAATTACTGATTTATTTAGGCGACGTTTCGAATAGTATTTTCTCAATGTTTCAAGCTTGAAAACGCTGAGAGAATACTCGCCCAAATCAATCAGTAATTGATCTTCCATAAGTATGTGTTATAGTTTATTAAATCATTTATTCATGCAAATATTAAAGGAGCTAAATCGCTAATATTTTGGACCTTAAAGTTGCTAAGTCTCCAACTCGATATCATCAAAAGTCTTCGGCAATGAAAACACGAATTATTTGTCAATTTAAATCAACATTGATGTTGTGATCTTACCGGGAAATATGGGCTTCTCATATGTAATATTTAAGACAACATAGACATTTTACCAGTGGTACACGAATCGCGTACCATAAAACGTTTCAGTGCCGTTTTAAAAAGGGGAGCAAAGAACGAGGTTAGTCATATGAAACGGTGATGTCCCATTTTTATCTAGAGAACATGCAAAAGGAATACTATTGATGTAGACTGGAATTACAGACGCTAGAGATTGCCATTCGATTGAGACGATTCGTATTACATTCATATTACATTATGATATGCGTTGTGACCCCATTTGTGTCTATTTCTAGGTCCCAAACATTACAGATTTAGCTCCTTTAAGTTAACAGATGTAGCTGAAGAGATGCGCCATTTCCATTCAACGCTAATTGCTTTTAAATTGCTGATTCCAAGATGTTTATTTCTATACCTTAATTACTGTCGACTTACTTAGCGATGTAATTGTCCCCCACCCCACCAGTAATTGCCATCTTAATTAGCAAGGTTTTAGCGTGATCTGAAATAGCATCGCATATATTAACAATAAGCATCAATTATTGTAAACAAATTAAACTATTCTATTCTATTCTTTATTCCCTTGGGTCAAGAGCCCATCGGGTAAAACACGCACATACAACAATACATACAAAACATACAAAAGGAAATATATACAGAATGGACAAGGAGAGTATGTTTATGAGATGTACAAAAAGGTTTATAGAAGTGATTATATTTTAATGATAAGTTCAGATCTTCTCTTATTGGCTTGAAATAGAAACCTACCTAGATTCTCTAATTCCGTGGTGTTCTTAGTGGCAAGAAGTTGTATTAGTTTATAAACACTTGGGTTTTTACTGTAATATTGTTTTATAAATTTATTTCGCAGGTCTTTGTATCTGGGACAAATAAGGATAAAATGGTACTCGTCCTCGACATCTAGTTCATTGCACAAAGTACATAATCTATCTTTCCTAGCTGTCTTAAGATACCTGCCTTTCTCGATATTTAAATTGTGGCAGGAAAGTCTTATTCGTGTTATTTCACGTATATATTTTGTATTTATCGATTTAGTTAGGTAAAACTGGATTGTAAACGTATCAACAATATATTTGTATATGTGACATTTTGACGATTCAATGATCTTTTCATGGCATTCTTGTTTAAAAATATCAAAAAGGCGAAGTTTTATAACAGACAGTGTGCGTTTAGAATTTGCAAGACCATTTTTTTCCCAAATACTTCCTAATCCAAGCCTAAATAATTCTTTTTTAACATTATCTATCCAGTTATCATTGTTTATGCACATATCGTTGTAACACCGTCTAAGAATTATATTGTCTGCGTTAATTAACTTTAACCAGTATTTAAATATTCGAATTTTTCTTCTTATTGAAAGTGGATATCGACCCAATTCATAGTATATCATAACAATGGAAGTATTATTACGTGTTTGAAGAAGTTTTTTACAAAAATTCAGATGCACCTTTTCCACATCCTCAGCTTTATGAAAGCCCCAGACTTCGGATCCGTAGCATAAAATACTACTCACGTAGGTGTCGAAAACTGACAATTTTGTTACGGTGTTAAAATAATTATCATTACATACTTTTAAGACGGAAAATAGTGCTTTTCTGGCCTGGTCTGAAACGTTCTTTTGCGTTTTCATAAATTTACCGTTAAAATTCAGCAAAACTCCTAGGTAGTTAAATGAATCAACAATTTCCAGATTTTTATTACACAATGACCAGTTTTCTTTTTCACCAATTTTTCCACCATTTCTAAAAATCACAATTTTAGTTTTTGGAATATTTACAGATAAATCCCATTTTTGTGTATAAGTATACAGAGAGTTTAATAAATTTTGGAGCCCTTCTGGGGTTTCCGAGAACAAAACCTTGTCATCAGCATACATGATCATAAACAAATTTAACGTTTCTATATCTACAGTCGGACATTCGTCTGCTAGTAGATGAGACTCGCAATCATGCAAATACATTGAAAATAGGACAGGGGAGAGAACCTCGCCCTGGAAGAGTCCATTTTGACACTGAAATATATCTGATACGCCATTTTCGAATTTCACACAACACCTAACCTTTTCATATAGAGATCTGACTACCTTAAGAAAGTTACCCCCTATTCCCTGTTGAATAAGCTTATGCCATAAATTGTATCTATTAACCAAATCAAATGCCTTACTGTAATCCACGAAACAGCAGTATAGACGTTTTTTCTGTTTTAGGGTTCGATTAATAAGTGCCTGGAGAACAAAAATTGCATCTACCGTACTTACATTTTTTCTGAATCCAAACTGACTTGGTGGTATTATGTTATATTTTTTATCAAATTTTAGCAACCTATTATTCAGGATAGAAGTAAACAGTTTTCCTAGACACGAAACAATAGATATTCCCCTGTAGTTATTTGGGTCATTAGCGTCCCCTTTCTTGTAGACTGGCACCAGGTTTCCTATGGCCCACGTTGAAGGAAAGGCTCCCGAATTGAGAACATTATTAAAGATTTCAATTAGGCAGGGCATCAGAACGTCTTTACAGTGTATTAGGAGTTCATTTTGGATATTATCGCCAGACGACGCTTTATTCAGCTTTAGTTTTTGTATACATTCTCGTATTTCAGTCTCCGTTATAACAGTGTCTAATTCGCTTTTACAAAATTGTGGATTTAAGTCATACGTTTTAATATAATTTATAATACTTTCGTCTACAGTAGGGCAAGTGGATGCTAAATTCTTAAAATGTCTATGAAAATCATCAATCTCTAATGTTGTAGTAACCGATTTTTGTTTTTTAAACAGCTTATAAAATAGCTTCGGGTTTGTTTTTTTAACGAGTTGTACTAAGTTTCCCTGATGGCTTTTATAATCCTGTTTTAACCGTCGTTCCAATTTTTTGTAATATCCCTTTGTTCGATTAAGGAGTGAACGGTTTTCATTATTTTTGTCAACATTAAACGCGTGTAGCGCGGATTTGTAGTCTCTGTTAAAAACTATCGGGGTAAAAATATATTTGAGATGGATTATAAGAGATGACAGGTGTTGTTCTACTGTAATTTTAATTAAGATATTATATTTACTTTATAGATTGGGGGGGGGGGGGTAGATGGCCGAATGGTTAGCGCGTACACGCTGTCTCATAAGGTTCTTTTTTCCCGGTTGTACGTGACAAGTAGTAGGGTCGCCTATCCAACCTCGTTGGTTTTCTCCTTTCGATCCCTGGTGTGGAGCGTATGCGGCATGGAGATAGGGCGCCTTCTCAACCTAGTGGGTTTACTCCGGGCACTCCGGTTTCCCCCACTGCTAAAGACCCCTAATAAATAAAATTAAACCATATGTTAGTCCCGAAATGACCTAGTTTGTGTCGAGTGGACGTTAAACCACATTTCTCTCTCTATCTCTCTGGTTTTCTCCGGTTTCCTTCCGCTTCCAAAGACCCCTACGCGCAAGCGAACTATTGAAATAAAATTGAATCATATGTTAGTCCCGAAATGAACAAGTTTGTGTCGAGGGTGTTAAACCCCATTACCCTCTCTTTCACCTTCTAGATTATCCACTGCTGATTCTTGCTCTTGAATAATTAAAAACAATATGACTGTGTAATTTGGTCGCTGTAACATGGAAGGGGGAATAACTCTTTTTGTTTTATGTCTATTTTATCGGTTTGATAAGACTTAGGAGAGAGAGAAAACGAGAGATAGAGACGGGGCGGGGGGTAACGTCCACTTGACACAAACTAGGTCATTTCGGGAATAACATATGGTTCAATTTTATTTCAATAATTCGCTAGCGCGTAGGAGTCTTTACCAGTAGTTGGGAACCAGAGGACCCTGACAAAACCTACGACGTGGAACAGGCGAACTTATTCCTTGTCACGTACAACCGGGGAATTAGTCGGTCGCCCCCCCCCCCTCCCGTGCGAATTAAGATTTTTTTTCTATAAATAATATAAATAAAAATGATATTTATTAAAATTCTAAAACCCCGAATATCAATATTGAAAGCTGTTCGGTGGTGCTACTTATATTTTTTAAAAGATAGAGCAAAGCGACTAGGGAATAAAGAAAAAAAAATGTTTTATTTGTGAAAGTTAAGTCGGCCATTCCACACTGAGAATGTTATTATATCAACTGACCCTGAACAGTACCCGGAATTCTCCAAATCATATGGGGCGTCAAGAACAGGTATTAAAGCTATATGTTTAGGTATAGTATAAGCTCTCTTTATTGTCGAAGTATTGTATGAAAAAAAGGACGAATTGAGCCGAAGATCGGCGACGCGCAGTTGGATAACGTTTTACACTTTATGGGGGATATAATACATTTTACACGGGATATTAATGAAATTTAGACGCTAAGACTTACAGTCTCGGTCGACAGTTAAAATTAATTACCCGTAAAAGTATTGGATTATGGACAACTGCGATATTATATATAGCGATGCATGGCACGTTATTCAGTGGTGGATGGTCTTTTAGGGGGGTACATTTGACTTAATGAGAGCCTGCTGATATTCGGGCTAAAATAGAGGGAAATCGTCAAAATACCCCCCGCCCCCATACCCCACTCGTCCTAAATCAAAAAGGCCCGTATGCTTATGCTTATGCGAGAGAGAGAGAGAGAGAGAGAGAGAGAGAGAGAGGTCTTTAGGGGTCGTGCGCGTAGGGGTCTTTAGCAGTGGGAGGAAACCGGAGAACCCGGAGAAAACCCTCGAGGTTGGGCAGGCGAACCTACTCCTTGCCACGTAGAAAGCAAGAAATATTTGTTCTATCAACTGATTTTCTATCCTTACACGAAGCCCCTTCGGCCCTAATCGAGCGCGATGTACATTATGCAGTTCAAACTAGTGCTCCTTGCTTTCCTTCGGATAAAGTTTCTCATCCTGGTAGAAAATGCATAGTTCAAAGAAAGGAAAACTTGGCAAGATTTTCCAACCCAATTTCCCTTTTTTTACTGTTGACCGTTGTAATTCTATGGAGAGTACATTAGACGGAAAATTCACTATCCCGGAAAAGAATCTCCTCCGCGTCCCGCTGCCTAGCGTATATCCGTAGTCATTATTACAATCGGAGCAGAACAGTAGGACATCAAACGTCATTTTATTTTGTTAAGAAACACAAGGATCAATTGAGAAAAGTTAACAAGTGGACAAATGTAAAATATATTGTTGTATGATGTAGTTTTTGATACTTCTTTTAAAAACAAGAATAAGTGTATCACGGTTTTCGCCAACATGCATAAAAAACGAACAATTAATAAAAAAACAATTCTTTTTATTTTAAATAAAAACATAAAAAAAACCTGGAACATTGTTTAAAAATATTGAATCGATTTGACCTGTTTTATAACAACACGTAGTTAATTAATTAGCGACTAATTAAACAAACAATTCAATCAGTAATTAGTTCTATCACCTGACTGACCAATTATTGGCATCTGACGCAATGTGACGGCCGAACATCCAAGCTTATTATCTGACGTGTGCGTAGCTTAGCGTTTATTTATCAAGTTCAAGATCAGTGTGGAATCTATATATTGATCCGCGAACATCTTCTTAAGCTTGTCTGCGATATCACCGGGGGAAGAGGACGTTAAATCATTGTTGGATATATTGACAATATTTAGCTAACAGTGACTAACTTATTGATGTTATAGTGTCCTGTAGTTTAGAGTTCGTTCTATTATATAATCGGAGTGAATCAGTGTTTTTTAAGGTAAATATACGACAATATTTAATGTTTTATACGTGTACTTTATGAAGTTGTATTATTACATTTATATCCTACTTCAAACGTGTTGGGCACATTTGTTGTTATTCGATATTTTGCAATTTCGTCTTTTTAACATTTTTCTTTGCATACTAATTATGTTCGACATTTATTAGGCATAATTCTACAACTTTTGGAATTTTTTCATATCATACCATAGAAAACTTTCATGCAAACGTATGGTATTTTCTCAGAATTTTATATATTTTTTTGGTACTCACGTTCTTCTGGAGGTGTTGTTGAAAGATTTAAACATACATTATGCAAGAGCTAAATCTGTCTATTTGTTATTTATTAGACATTAATTAGTTTTTAACTATTATAGTGAGAACTGCCAGCCCTTTTCTAACCTCCCATAATGTATTGTTAAATTTGTATGAAGTTTTCAGTTCAAACTTCCACGATTGCCATTTTGATAGTATTGTCATTATAGCGTAGAATAATGGATATGTTTCCTCGACTGTCTTACACATTTTATTTGTCTCCAATTTTCGAACGCCATGACAGACTTGGATAGCCGTCGCATGTTAAAGTCAACCTAGCGATTTGATGGCTAATAGCTTACCATCACTGGCGATAATTCAATTTTTATCACTCGTGATTTTAAGGCAAATGAAATTATTTTATAGTGAGAGACTATGTTTAAAACTGAAGAGACTATGTGTGCTATGTGAGCTGTATTGTGGAAGTTTTGGGGACGAGTAGAGACTGAATCGTCACACTATAAACTTTTATGATATAGAACTTTTATGTTATAGAACTTTTATGTTATAGAACTTTTATGTTATAGACTGTTCATAACATAGGGTGATACGACTTTATTGAATAGCCATATATGCACGAATAGCTTCTGTAAAGAGAGAAATGTTTCTTAACGTCAACTCCTTCAAACTAGAACATTTTGGGACTAAAATGTGTACAATTTTAGCTCAATCGGTTTTAAGCAATCGGGGAATCCCGAGAAAACCCACGAGGTTAGTCATGCAATCCTTCTCATTGCCACGTACAAGATTGGGTTCGAAACCACACCACCCGACTAAATGACAGACCTTATGTTTTAAAGCACGAACACGCGACAAATAGCTTATATATCGCTGCATCGTAAGTCAGCGATTCATTTTTAATCAATGGAATCATTTGATAAATGCTGAGAAGTAAATATATCCTTGGATCCGCGTTGTTAAATGGCCGTGAACAGAACACATACAGGATGTTAGAGTATCATCTAGGATGTATTAAGACTTACTCCATAAAACATTTAAATAGCGGTTAGTCAAAGCGTTATATCAGGCATCAGCAAATTATATTTAAGGTCTCTGTTTATTAAAATATGCAAAACACAGCCCTTAAGTATGATTTCTCCATAATACCTCACAGTGAAGGTGTCGTGCACGAAGCAGATATGCTTTCTATATCTAAAACGCCGATACAACGTTTCGTTCGTTGGAGTAGTTCAGATAGGTAACAAATTTGGTTTTGCTCTTTTTGTTTCTTCTCATTCATCTATTTTTTTGGACAATCAGAGTAAAACGTAGTTTATTGTCGTGTGTGAGAGAGCGAGAGAAATGGGTTTAACGTCCACTCAACACAAACTAGGTCGTTTCGGGACTAACATATGGTTTAATTTTATTTCAATAATTCGCTTAACAGTGGGAGGAAACCGAAGGACCCAGAGAAAACCCACGGCGTTGGAAAGGCAACCCTACTCATTGTCACGTACAACTTGGCTATCGTTGTGTTAAAAGTGCTGTTTTATCATTCATCTAAGAAATTAATCATTCAATATGATTCGAGGACTAAACTATATTTAGGACCACTGAAGTCGATAACAATCTTTCATTATTTATAGTAGCTAGTCTTAGACGATCGAGTCGTATCTATGGAATGTTTCGAGTGTAGGACGCGTGGATAAAATATTATGTGGGCCTGATATACATGTACGTAGGGGTACAGGAACAATCGGGTTTCGATTCTGGTAGGCAGATCGAAGTAGGTTTAAAAACAAAAACTTGCAAGTTTGAACATTGACACACCGTTTGTCCGATTCGTTGGTGATCTTCGATTTTTACTTATCGTATTCACATGATTTCTCTCTGTTCGGTGATTTTACGATGATTTTGTTTATTATTTGGTGAAAGTTATAGAGTCGATGTTGGATATTTTCTTTTCAGCAATAAATATACTGTGGGCGATGTTTGTAATGGTTAAATATTGGAAATAACTTAGAGAGACAACTTTAACATTTGTATTTCATTCATAACACTTATCACATTCGGTGTCTATTGGGAGTATGGCGGTATGGCGTTGCACTTAACGTATACGATTAACGGGTTAATAACTTAATTAGTACTTTGTTAATTTATCGAAATGTAGATTATTTGATGATAAATGTAAATGGTATTTGAATGGGCTTGGGGATTTATAGCGGGATTTAGTTCCGACCCACCCACGCTCTCACCCTGTGTAATAGCCAACTTTTTTTATCCTTTCAGATAAAGCCGTCTCTTCAGACCGTTAGCACCGGTACTCAGGACTGTTTTCATTTAGAAGAATAATTTATCTGGAATTAAAAAGAGAAAAGAGAGAAAACTTTGTTTTAGTGTCGAGTACAAACCAAAGAACGATTATATTCCCGGTTTTGAATTTTACATCAGTGAGTTTCAATGATGAATTCCTTAATCTTCTACAATTTGTAATGGATTTTACTCCAGTACTTTTCCAGGCAGTTCACAGCACTTGTGTAGTGTCATGACACCGTCCTCTGGATTGACGTGTTTTGGTGCACTGTCTCGCTCCTTCCGCCCAGGGCCTTATGTGGGGCGACATAAAACGTCTACTGTTCAGGTAAGTAACTTTATTTTTATTTTCCAAGCAAATTTTTTTATAAAGTTTCTTTAAGTGTCATTTTAGTAACTGCCTGGTCATAACACACAAGACGTATATTGGTAACTATTAATGTTTCTTACCGAGCCACATTTCGATTTATATAGCAAGGGATCTTTCGTATTTATGAAGCAATTGATATTTCGTATTTATCAACCAAGCGTTGTCACGTCTTTATCAACCAAGTGTTGTCACGTCTTTATCAAGCAATTGTTGTCACGTCTTTATCAACCGATCGTTGTCTATTTTTTATCAAGCAAAAGTTATCTGTCTTTATCAAGCAAATGTTATGTAGTCTGTATCAACCATGTGTTGTCACGTCTTTATCAACCAAGCGTTGTCACGTCTTTATCAAAATGTCGGAGGTACAATAAACCAGTAACTATTATCTATATAAGTATGTTGTGTTATGACGTTTGCCATTTGAAATGGATAAAACACTTTATAAGTAATTGAATAGCATACAAAACGTGTAGTCAAATATATCGAGCTCCGACACCACAAAGAATTCTCAGACTATTCTTGTTAAGTAAACGAGGTATTTTACGTATTTCTTTTGAGAAATTGAATTTGGACACTAAAACGGCAAGCAGTATTTGGCGCGATCTCTTTTGGTTTGAAATTTTGAAAAGAACATCTTGCCGCTGCAACTATTATTGGTATTATGACAACGACTTTATGCCAATAATAGTCCGGGATCTCAATCATACGGGGAGACCCCAGAGATACAGTTGTTATATCAGTTGTGAATTCGGAATCGAAGGCCTCTAAATTATATAATAGTAGACAACTTTATGAATAACATTCACTAGGTTTATTAACTGCAACGTTTCTTCGAGGATACGCTCATCGTTAATGCGTCATCAAGCAATGATACAATCAACATGTTACAGAAGGTCATATACAAACGTTGCAGTGCATAAACCTAGTGAATGTTATCCATAAAGCTGTCTTTTATTATCGCTTTCAATAAATGCCCTTTAAAGACTCTAAATTTTATGTTTAAAAAAGGGGACAGCAACATTTTATTCTGGCCTTTGCATATTTACGAAAGAAGAATCCAAGAATTTATTCTTGTATGCATTTATTTAATTAGATGTGACAAAACTACAACAAATTGATACTTCTAATTTGATTATTTGAAGTCAACCACAAACAAAAATCGATTATCGAATTTGTTATTACAGAATTTGAATAAGATTTATATATAATTTATTTTATATCAGATCTAGAGGACATTCTCGTCAAGATCTCTATGTGTATATATATATATTTATAAGCCCGGCTTAATGACAATCTGGTAATAATTAATTATGCTGTTTACTGGACCTGTTGATAAGCGACTCGCTGTTTGGTCGCGAGACGCGCATGCATAATGAGATATAATTAACATTCCTTTCTATATTGGGCACTGGTAATGAAGTTATCTCTTAATGACACATTGTTCGGCTATTTCCGTTACATAAAACCAGCGTGGATATCTCTAAACAGATTAAACTGGCTCAATGAAACTGTCATCTTTCATTCTCTGCTGAGATATTTCTTAGACAAGAGACCGTTTCCGCTAAGGATGCTAACTCTTGACGGACTTTTATTAATCGGGTGCCGAGCCACTGGTTAACCTACACACATGTATACACACCCTGGAAAAGCCTCGAATACCACACCACGCATTTTAACACAAACCTTATTGTATCGGCTCGAATGATTTTTGTTTTGATTTTGTTGTTTTGCCTGTACCCTGTTTTTTGTTTTTGTTTTTGATTTGTGTTTTGTTTTTTTTTGTTTTGCTTATGATTTTTTTATTTTTATACTTCAGGTGAATAATATTACAAGGATAACCTACGTCGTATTTCTCCTCATAATGTTGGCAGGTTCGTGTATTGCCTCGCCAAGGATAGAACCGACAGAAGAGGGCTCAGCCGTGTATTTTAAAAGTAGATTCTGCCAGCCCCTCTCCGAAAGCGAGCTTAAGCGTAGAATGGGTGCGTCGTTTGACCGAAGTCGAATGTCGCCGAATGAGGACGCTAATAATAAGCGCAGTGCGAGTGATAGTGACACTGATGAGTTCGGGGATGAGGGTGAGGAGGATGGGGAAGTGAGTGAATATTTTGATACGGAGGACCAAGAAGTGGGTGAGGGTGATATTATAGACTATTCAGAAGGAGACGGGCATCCGCATCCAGCGGATCCTACGACGACACACACACCTATTTATAATTTTATGCGGAAAAAACGGGAAATAAAAGATGACGATAATACTCTACAGTTACTGCTTAACAAAGACAAAAAGGCGGACGATGAAGTCGATCTTCATCTACAGCTCTTACTCAGTGGTAAAAACAAAAAAGCTAGAAGACAATTGAAAAAGAAACTGAGAGCGAAAGCCCGAAAAAATAATTTGTTTAAGAAACCGCCCCCGTGGGAGTGTAAAATGGATTCAAAGTGGCAGAGAATGAAAGTAGGCTTCTTTCCCACGTACGTTCAGACAGGACGTTGTCTAACAAATAAGTGTTTTTATCGGTTATATGACTGTATTCCAAAGAAATACGCTATTAAACTGTTAAAAAGAGACCCCGATCAGTGTAACCCGCTTCCCACTATTGGACTAAATGCCACATATGAAGAACGGTGGTTTTTCGTCAGACATTACGTGACGGTGGGTTGTGACTGCTCTAAGAAACAGAGGAGACGAAAGGGGAGGTACTAGGTTACCATGTGCTATAGCTGACTCACAGTGTTTTTAAACTTAGATTTTATTACCCCTTTATCAGATGGTGCAATGGGCATGCCGCACACAAGTGGTGTGCATGTGGTGTGCAAGTGGTGTGCTAACAACATACGAACAGGACGTTATTAAACTTTACAATAATATGGGTATTTCGTGATTTCTTTTTTTTCAATAACGTCGCCGCCATTCTTGTGTTCACCCCAGGCGACACGATGACCAGCTCTCTCTGTGCCATGTATCTCTTTCCTCTTATAGCGCGCTGTATTCTGTGGCCGTAGCTTCTGAGGTTCGGAAATGAGATATACGGTTTTAAATCGGAGTCGTAAGCGAGCTGTCGTATACGTGTACTACTACTGAATATCCTCAGTTTTTAGTACCTAATCGACTATACAGGGGGAGGTGTAGATTTCTTGAAAATGAAGAACATAGCATTTTGACACTATTGTTGACTTTTTATGTGTACGTTATGCTTTCTATGTTATAGTATACGTGTACGTGTACGTGCGGACGCTCTTCTTCGTATGTTAACTTGTACGAGAAGGGCCCTTCATTATTTATGATACCATATTTAAAGCTATTAATTTTAACATCGTTACAAAATATAAATCTAAAAAAGCTGAATTAAATCTTGTTGTGGTTTTGTTAGACATGTTGGGAACTTTTCCTCCAGTTGGTGACTGGTTTAATAAACAAAGGCCTTCATTGACAATGGATTACCGAGATGAGATAATATATATATGTATATTATATTATATACCCCCTGTGCAGATATTCAAGATATTCAATTGCATTATATATCCAATCTCACCTGGTATTTCAAAATCTTGTCAGCTAATAAAGTGTGTCAGTGTTACGATTCTCAGCAAACGCTAGGTGAGGGAAGAGGGCATAGGCAATCACTCATCAGGAGATCCTACAGTCAGATCTAAATATTAAGGTCACTTGCAGATTTCGTCAAGGTCACTAGATGTAAAAAGGTTAGGACATAGGCAATCGCTAATCAGGAGGCCCCGGGGTCAGATCTAAATATTAAGACCCACTGCGGGATTCTTCAAGGGCACGAGATGTACACAGGGTTAGGAAAGGTGATTATTGCAGAGGCTAGCCCCGACCTTTACGAAATGTACAGGTGGCCTTAAAATTTAGATCGAACCTGGTTCCGGGTTCGGGACAAACTCCAGACTAACTCCGGCACTACGTGGCTGATAAAGTATATCAATGGTATTACGTACTTGAACACAGGACATGAGTCAAAGACTAGGTAGGGATGATTGGGCGTGGTTGATGAGTAAGGCGCTGAGTCACTAAATAGTCAGTACCGATTCTATCACGCTGTTGGCTGCGAACGTGCCTTGGGATTATTGTGCCTGGTTTCCCCTCGTTAGTCTTGTCGGGAAATCTTCTAATGGTTTGGATGGGATGGACGACTGAGGATCCGTATAGAGATGGAGACAGAGTAATGGGATTAACGTCCACTCGACACAAACTAGGCCATTTCGGGACTAACATATGGGTCAATTTTATGTCATTAATTCGTTTAGCAGCGGGAGGAAACCGGAGGTCCCGGGAGAATACCAACGAGGTTGGATAGGGGATCCTACTCTTTGTCACGTACAAGCAGAGAATCGAAACCACGCCACTCGACTCAATGATGCAACGCACACTCGTTAACCATTCCCCCTTACGCACCCCAGGTCCCGTATACAAAGATCCCCTGGCAGAATGAATTTAATCTAATAATGATAGACATTAATACCCCCCCCCCCCCATCCCGAGCGTCACAACACACAGAGGTGCAGAACAGTAGGACGTTAAACCACACTTCATTTCCGACGCCTTTCTGTTCTGTATAATTGTCAGAGTGTTGAAAATTACGAGGAACTTTCTCGGCCCTACACCGGAACCCCTTATCAGTGAGCAAGCACTATACTCATCGAGATAGCTGTACTTGTCAGGCCCTCCGTCCTGCAAATAAAGTATATTACGTGTGAAGAACAGTAAGACGCTAAGTCCCATTTCATTTCAGTTTTTGCAAGACAATAGGATTCTAATATAAGCTTCGCACAGTCATGAACAGTAATAACCATGTTCCTTTGACGCTTTGTATGATCCCTGCATATTGGCCGAGAAAGTATATCTAGATTTTCCGGTATGGTCGCCACTAGTCATTGATGCAGGACGGAGGGCCTGACATGTACAGCTATCTCGTCATTGGGATGGGACGAAACACCGGGTTCCGTGTACACATTGGCGTGCACGTAAAAGGTCCCTTGAATGTTGGCATTCGATATAAGAGTAGGCTGTAGTGCCGCTGTCTGGGCGAAATTTCCGTCATAGCACACTGTATGGTGTATGCCCGTCTCCATCAGCCCAGTTCGGAGCATAACAATAGGACGTTAAACTCATTTCAGTTCCTTTGACGATTATTATCAAATTTCTATAATTCTATGAAAAATGATCTTAGTCCAGTTTTGTTCAAATGACAATCCACTGTAGCTAGCTTTCATGGCGAGATCTATAAAACTAAAAAGTACCACTCGAAGCATTAAAAACGCAATGCCAAATTCAAAGTTTATTTACTGCAAAAACTTTTAACAAATGTACATAACAACTGACAAAATCGAGATAACAAGCATCTGGGGATGATTTCATGAGCGAATTCACTACAAATGCACAAAACCGAAACTTCAGAGAACCATGAAACAAAGCAGGGGTTAGCTGAAGTCAATATCGGTTATGTCCACCCTGAGCTCTTACACATGCCTTGGCATGGACTGGGACAGATGTCTCACTACACGCTGTGGGATTGTTAGCCAATGATGTTGGTGTGTCCGGCTTGACTTCGAACCCGTCGTCCAAGGTGTTCGATCGGGTTACGAGCAAATCGTTCATGTCGACGTCGGTAGATACGGCTACGTCCATCAGAAAAAATGAGGTTGAATCGGGATTCACCCAAGAAGATGACATTTCACCATAGTGTGTTGTGCAGATACCCCTGATTTGCGGCCCATGGGTGTCTGGCAAGTCGATGCGAGCAATGGTCGATGGGTGGACATTAAAGTGTCTGGCGACAGCTACCAGCATGCCAATAGCTCCTTTTTCTTGTGTAAGGCGTGACATTTTACGAAGCGATGGATGTTGAAATTTTGATTTGTATTTAAAGGACCAGAGTACAGGGAATGCACGTGCAAAACGAGTGACATTGGACCGAATAAAATCGTGAAACAAGACAAGTGTTGTCAACACAGTTCATTACCGAGAACCGATATTGGGTTCAAACCCAGACCTCCACAGAAAGAGACACATCCTAGTTTCACCCACGTGCTATAAAATAGGAAAGACCAAGAAAACTGTGCGTTTTTAATGGCTTTGTGTATATTTATGAATAATGCACAACCTCATATGTGTGATGCGTTTAGCAACATAACTATTAATGTTTGCTACCAAATACTACATCGATCTTACAACCGGTGAAGATTATACTTCCGGTATTTGAAGGGACAACAATACTTCCGGTATTTGAAAGGAAAACAATACTTCCGGTTTTGAATATTCCGTCATGCTGTGTAATCCGGAAGCAACAGACTCAACTGTATTCTCAATTTAGAAAATGAAATGGGGTCCAGATCAGATGCAAGAAACCGGGCGAATATTTTGTATGTGCAGGACAAAAAGTCCTCTACGGTGCTGAACACACGCTAGTGACATATAAGTCTCACGCACGGGTTAACTAAAATGTCCCCGGTGGACTGTTATATACTCAGCCAAATTAAAAACTTGACACTGATGAATTTCAACAAATTTTTTTTTCTGGTAAGTCAAATAAATTTTAAAGTGTTTCTAACGATAGTAAGTAGTAAGAAGCCTTTAATTTCATAAAATTGTAAAGTCACGTGGATCACGTGACTTTTGAGCATATAAAGATGAAAAACCTGAAAAAAACACGTGCAAACACAAACTCGTGAGGTCAATCGATGCAAGTTTGCTTAAACTGAACACGCACACGTAACTTGAACTGGGAAAACAAATTAAAATTGTTATTTTCATCTTTGTTAGAAAACGCCGCGCCTTTCAAATGTAGAACGTCTACGTGCTATAGGTGGGCTCTATGCTGGTCAGTCTGTGGTCACTGTTGCAAGAGCCTTTCATTGTTCACGCCAGACAATAATTAATCTTAGAATGAGAGTGCTTCAAACTGGAACTATTGCCGACCGCCCAAGGGCGGGAGCGCCACGTGTGACGTCACTCCAGGAAGATCAAGCAATACGATTACGTCATCTTAGAAACAGATTTGTCTGCAACCTCCACAAGTAGAGAGATGTTTGGTGGAAGGGTAACTGCACAAACTGTTCGAAATCGCTTGCAGGCTGCTGGTCTTCGAGCTCGGAGGCCCTGTAATGGACCAATATTGACACTTCTTCATCGCCGTAACCGACTTGTGTGGGCCACAAGACACATAAGATTTACTCAAAGACAGTGGAATTCGGTTGTCTTTAGTGACGAATCTCGATTCACTTTGAGATTTGCCGATGGCAGGGTCCGAGTGTACCGCAGACGAGGCGAACGTTACGCTCAAGTATGCGTCAGAGAAGTTGACCGATTTGGTGGCGGCAGCGTCATGGTTTGGGGTTCTTTTTGTGCACATGGACGTTCTCCTCTTGTTGTTGTCCAAGGGAACTTAAATGCTGTCCAGTACATGGATCAGATTTTGCAACCTGTTCTTCTTCCGTTTATGCAGAGACATGGGCCTGGATTAACGTTTCAACAAGACAATGCTCGACCCCATACGGCAATTGCTACCCAGAATTTTTAAGAAATGCCGGTGTCCAAGTCCTGGATTGGCCGTCGCTTAGCCCCGACCTTAATCCTATTGAACACATCTGGGACGAACTGGGTCGACGTGTTCGTCAGCAAGTGAATCCACCACTGACGTTATAGGACCTTCAACATGCTCTTGCTGAGCAGTGGCGACGTCTTACTCGGGTAGTGTTTACTAATGTTCTGAGATCCACGAGAAGAGGAGGCCACAACCGTTACTAAACACATTATTCCGATTGTTCTCCAAGTCTGTGAATTTCATTTTGGGGGGTGCTGTGACATCACGAACGTTATCAATGTCAAGGACTTTCGGTGAGACGTAGTCTTGCTTTCTGTTGATGTCAAGGTCGTCTGTGCACAACATAACACTAAAATAGTTGCCTTAAACCAAATATTAAAAATCTAGTCCCAAAAATCCCGAGTGTCAAGTTTTTAATTTGGCTGAGTATATAGATGATGAATTCTGCAGATTACGTCATGTCCGACCATTAACATCGTTTCATGTATTTTGGCCGTTGATAATGTTTCTGATATTTTGACCGCTAACGCTTCTGGTATTTTGACAGTTGATAACTATGTTATTTTTACCGTTAAACATACATTATGCAAGAGCTAAATCTGCCACTTGCGGGTCTTACTTTAGGCCTGAAATTTTATATAAACTATTAATTAGACATTAATTATCTTATCCAGACCGTAATCAGTTTTCGATGCCATCGCTTGCCTTTTATCGTAACGACTTTAGTAATGGTGGTATTTTGACCGTTAATAACGTTGTGTCAGTTTTATGGACATCTCGCTGCTTGAATTAAAAACAGAAATTATGATGTAAAGCATGTGCGTTAACTTTAGACAAATTAAATCCCCTCTTAATTAAACTAATTTGACTTAAGTTGAGAAGTGATATTCAAATTTTTACGTACTAATAAGTATGGCGTAAATATATTTGACAATTTGTTATGCATCAAAAACATAGTAATATAAAGACATGCCCAAAATTTAATTTAAAATTGTAAACCAGCAACCTTCCTCTTCGTTTTTGGAAATTAAAATTGAATAGTAAAGTACTTATCCTAGCACTCAGCAGATTAACTGAAAGAGGTTTAGTGTTTTGAAGTAAATGAAAGAGGTTTAGCTCCTTTAATATTGCGAAACAGACATTTAAATCTTTATTTTGACCTTAATCCAAAAGATAATCGACTTCAAACTAAAAAATTAAAAGAGCAGTCCCGATTTTAACAGAGTCTCAGAAATGAAAGTCCGTAAAGGTATAAAATTTAAAAGTATAGAGGAATGGTGTATTTACGTTGTCTGAAAATTGCAGCTCAAAATATTGAGTCGTTTGGAAGTGAACTTCAAAACCGCGTATCTGGATACGTAAACCTTTTAAGATATCGGGTCAATTGTTTCATTGGGTGACCTAAAAAAATATTGCCGTTCCATTAGAGGTATATACAGTGCATGACCCACGTGTTGTAGTTGATAATGAAAGCAAAGTTTCACCTACACCTTATGTTTTATCCAGACACCGCATAATACAGCTTAAGACACCGGTCTCAATGTCCAGATGAAGACAGGCGGGTTTAAGTTGTTTGAAAACGTAGTGGTCCGGATAGAACGAAACGCGGGGGTCCCGTGTACACATTGACATTCACGTAAAAAAATCTACTGACAGCTGGAATTCGATATCAGAGTAGTCCGTAGTGCCGCTGTGCGGGCAAAACTCCCCTCATAGCACACCGTATGGCACAAGCCCGTCTTCATTAGCCCAGGTCGGATATAGACAATATTATTTGAGATACACTATGGGATATTAGATAACGAGTTGGAAGTTCTCACTCTAATAGTTAAAAACTAGATAATGTAAAGGTAATTTGCTGAAAGATTCAGTCAAATTGATCCCCTATGAACCGAGAATTAAGCGAATGGAAGTTCCCCTTAGCCTCGGTCATCATTACTAAAGTCGGTAAGACAAAACTAGTAGTGTCGATTATCCATTTAATCATTAAATCGTGAGGAAAAGTTATGCAGCAAATCGGATCATAATCCAACAAATATCGCAGGCCAGCGTTCACATCTGGAGTTGATTATGACCTGGATATGTTAATTAATGTCTACTTAATAATATAGATAACATTTCAGGCCCAAAGAAAGACCCGAAATAGGCAGATTTAGCTCTTGCATAAAATGTGTTTGATTTAAACTAAAACTGGAGGATCGAGATTTAGCTTCGAACAACCAGTACCGTGGTTGAAATTAACGGACACGTCTTGTCAAACCTTCAAAGGCTGATATTAATATCTTTGTTCGCAAGAGAGTAATTTGAATGAAATTTTCAAATTATTCATGGCATGCACGTAAAAGATCCCTTGACTGCCCGTATGGCGTATGCCCAGAACAGTAGGACGTCAAACCCCATTTCATTTCATTTAGGAACCTTATAGAACTAAATATATGAAATAAATGAAATGACATGGGTTTTAACATCCAATTGTTCTTCTCCTAAGCTTGGATAACGAAGAGAGACTAAATATATAACCAGCGATCCCGGAGAGAACCCACAAAGTTGGACAGGCGACGCTATTTCTTGACTCAATGTCAGACCTTATGATACAGGCGCTAACCATTCGACCATCCAACCCCGAATTTCAGGCCAAAAGAAAGACCTGCAATAATCAGATTTAGCTCTTGCATAATGTATGTTGAAGTTAAGAACTTGCTCAACTTTTAATCACTGCTTATGATCCAGAAACACAAAACTTTGCACATAGTTTCTGGTGCGCATGTTAAAACACCTTAGACAGTTGGAACTCGCTATAAGATTGGGCTGAAGAGTTGCTATCCAGGGAATATTTATTTCATAGCACACTGTATGGTGTATGCCCGTCTTCATTGGCCGAGTCGGAGCAGAACAGTAGGACGTTGAACCCCATCATAAAACCTGTCATTGATTCAACTGGCGTGGTTTCAAATCCCCGGTTGTACGTGACAAGGAGTAGGTTGCCTGTGCAATCTCGTGGGTTTTCTCCGGTTTCCTTCCACTGCTAAAGACCCGTACGCACAAGCGAATTATTGAAATAAAATTGAAACCGTACGTTAGTCCCGAAATGACTTAGTTTGTGTCGAGTGGACGTTAAACCCCATTTCTCTCTCTCTCCCTTTAAGATTTATGTAAATGTAACACAGTAGTCAGGTTCTAAAATGTGAAATTACGTAAAAATTGGTCTTATAACAAACAAAAACCAGCATACAAAACGAAAACAGCAAACCGACTCGACAATTAACAAAAATAACATAAGGAAATGATCCTTACATAAAATGGTGCTAAAGAGTGAAAATACGAAAATACGGCGTGAATTAAAAAAGACATAGCAATGAATATAACATGATGTTTATAACTTTGTTCTTCATATTTATACGAAAATACGGCGTGAATTACAAAAAAAGATAGCAAGGAATAGAACACGTTTTCCTGCTAACAAACCGCACGGATATAGATCTATCGATCTATATATAGTAGTTAAATTAATATCGGGAATTGTTCAGGTTCAGTACATCGTATCGTATCGTAATATAATTGTATAACATAACTCATTGGATATCTTTTCTCGATATTTTATAGATTTGGTCTAAAAATATCAGCTGCCATTTGCCTTGTAACAATGATCGCGTAAATTAATCATCCGTGCTTCCCATTTCGTGTGTTTGACTTGTTCAGAAACCCAAATAAAACAAAGTAAATGAGATGGAGTTTAATGCCTCGTCAGCACGATTGAGAGAGAGACACAGAGAGAGAGAGAGAGAGAGAGAGAGAGAGAGAGAGAGAGAGGGGGGGGCGTCCACTCGACACAAATTAGGTCATTTGAGAACTGATATACGGTTTGATTTTAATTCGACAATTCTCATGCGAGAGAAAGAGAATGGGGTTTAACTTCCACTCGACACAAACAAGGTCAATTTATTTCAATAACTCTGTTCCTGCGTAGGAATCTCTTTGTCAGTAGGCTGAAGCCATGGGATCCAAAGAAAACCCACGAGGTTGGGAAGGCGACGCTACTCATTGTCTCGTACACGCGGGGAATCCAAACCACGTCACTTGACTCAATGACAGACCTTATGATACAGCGCGTAGTTGGCAACCATTCGGCCATCCAGCCCCCCTCCCCCCCGATCAAGGTTGATACTGAAAACTAGGGTGTTAAGACTGTTTTCATATCTCGTTTAGAACCCCTACGGCTCCCCCACCTCTATTTCGAAACAGAAATATTTTATTTCTGTGGGGCAGCAGAATTTACCAAATGTCCTAAACATTCGTTCTTTTACGCGAGAGACCGCGGTTTTTGTCCCTTCCGAAGAACGCCAATCCACACTTTCCTGGTCAACCCTTAAGGTGCAACCCCTTTCTGCACACAGAGATCCGTCTGTTTCATTCTTTGAGAACATATCTCTGCCCAAAATGGCCGCCATATTAAAAAAATTAGTATACAATTTTAGAATATGATTCTACTTGGTTTCATCTGTCATACACGCACAGGCTAAAAAAAAAATTTTCAATTTTATTAAATGTAAGCACAATAAATACTTAACAGCATTTTCGTAGTATACTTAGTAAATAAAGGCATAATAAATAATTAACAACATTTTCGAAGTATACTTAGTGTTTTCCTCGATTTATGTCGGTCAATTAGCGGCTAGATCTCTATTTGTCAAGGCTAACTCAATTTTCGTCAAGGTCGCTAACATGTAAATAAGGTTAGAGCGCGTCATTGTTGGTGAGATTGTAGGTTAGAGTTAGGGTTAGGGTAGGGGTTAGGGCTAGGTCCAGGATTGGGAAGGGATTAGCGGAAGCCCCTGTTTGCATCTCGTGACCTTTGACTAACCTTGAACTTAGTTTTATCAAATAGGTCTTACCATCTACTAGCTTACCGTCTGTACTCAAAAGGGTTGGGGGGTTCCGATGGCCTAGTGGTCTAGAGTGCCGCGCTTCGACCTCCAGCTGGCTGGTCACCTCTGGCTTGCGGCTGTGGTTTCGATCCCTGGTGTGAGCGGCGTATGTGGCATGGAGATAGGGGCGCCTTCTCAACCTCCTGGGTTTCCTCCGGGCACTCCGGTTCCCTCCCACTGCTAAAGACCCCTACGCGCAAGCGAATTATGGAAATAAATCCTGGCTCAACCCCTGACAAGTGACGACGGCCTGGTTCTTCTCGAACGAAACCGGGATTCCAACCCGGCGATATTCTAGCAAACAGCCCCGTTCCCCAATGGCGCGTGCATTGTTTACATAAGACGAGTGGAATGATGCCTTTTACTCATTTTAATACCCATTTACACTAAAAAGGAAATATTTTTTAACTACAAATACTTCAAACGTCTTTATTTATTATTTTTCTAATACATAAAAACTGTTTTAGAATCTAATTTAATATTGGGAACTCATTAGTCGCATCGATGCAATCCTTATCAGTGATTGTAGAGGCCTAGCGAATATTCACTGCTGATCAGTGTGCCTCGTTCCCAGATCGCATCTCTATGGCCACCGAGACAAAATGACTGTTCTGCTCCTAACCTGGGCTAATGGAAGACGGGCATACGCTGTACAGTGTGTTATGAGGGAAATTTTGGACGGGCAGCAGCACTGTGGCCTATCCTTATATCGAATTCTTACTGCCAAGGGCTCCTTTACGTGCACGCTAATGTGTACACGGGACCTCGGTTTTTCGTCCCATCCAAACGACTAGACAGCTGTCGGCCAATGCAGGGATCGAACTCCAGACCTCCAGCCTAGCATATAGATTTGAAAGCATCATAATAATCGTGGGCGGTATATATATATATCTATCTATATATATCTGAATCGAACGCGGATCATTTTTTTGGCAAAGCACTCTCCTCGAGGACCACGAATGTATCAAATTATTGAAAAACGTTTCCTTAAAACTCCCACGTCGAATTTAATCTGGTCTTTCAAGAATATAACCGTTGCAACTTGTGTGAATGATTTCTTCATTGATTATGACGGAAAGGCTGTCGTAACATGCTATTAATAAAATTAGGGTGATAGGGCATTTTAAACACTCTTCCCACGAGTGAAATTAGGCTCTATATATCTCCGTCGACAGATATCTGGAACAACTTTCCAACCGCCTATGGACTGCATCCAATGTCAGGGATGAGTGGGCCTACATTTTTTGGCTCAAATCTTCAAAGAGCACGTCCAAATTGAACAGAACAATTAGTCTAAATTGAAGAATTTCAATTGGCAAAGAGCTCTGTCGAAGTTAATGTATATAATTCGTTATCAACAGAGAGTCGAGACTTCAGTCGTGTGGATAACTTCTGCGATTCCTTTTACCCCCCTACCGCCCACGCAAGTATCAGAGATTGTTGTTGAATCGCTGGTAAGAGATGAAGTATATGGTTGCAATGTCGGGAAATTAAACATTATACTCTCTGAAAATGTAATCACTTATCGTAAAGATCGATGCCAATAGATAGTTTGCTTCTTATTTCTAGCGATGACTAATAGCTCCAGACAAACCATAAACTCTCTAATAATCACTTATTTATACCGAGGAGGAAACCGCGGTGGGTAAGTGAGTAAGACTTATGCTCGCTAGCCTGGAGGTCCTGTGTTCGATCCTTCTGTTGGCTGACGAACGCCATCGGGTTTTTCTGGTGGGGTTTCCCCTTCTCATTGGCGCAGGACCGACGGATTCCAATTGTCAAGGGTTCCTTTACGTGCACGCTAATGTAAATAGTTTATTATCCTTGCCACGGTAGAGCCACGGTGGCTAAGTGAGTAAGACGTTGGCTCGCTAACCTTGAAGTCGTGTGTTCGATTCTGCTGTTGGCTGAGGAACGCCATCGGGTTTTTCTAGAGGGGTTACCCACGTCTCAGTGGTGCAGGACCGAGGGGCTAGCAAAGGACAACGAATTCTAATTGTCAAGGGTTCGGATGCGTGCACGCCTATGTGGATAGTTTATTATTGTTGCCACGGTAGAGCCACCGGGGATAAATGAATAAGATGTTGTTTCGCTACCCTGGGGTCCTGTGTTCGATCATGCTGTTGGCCGAGGAACGCCAGCGGAAATTTCCCGGTGTGTTTTACTTTTCTCAGTGGTGCAGGACCGTAGGGCTGGCAAGGGACACCGAATTCTAATTGTAGATTATAGTTTATTATCGTTGTAACGGTAGAGCCAAGGTGGCTAAGTGAGTAAGATTCTGTGTTCGACCCTGCTGTAGACCGAGGAACGCCGTCAGAATTTACAACCGTGGTTTCCACTTTACAGTGGCGTAGGATGTAGAAGAATCCTTGACAATTGAAATTTGACATAAGAGTAAGGTGAAGTCCCGCTGCCCGGGCAAAATTTCACCCATAGCTCACTGTTTTCATTATCCCACTCGATGCAGAACAGTAGGACCTTAAACACCATTTCATTTCTGACAAGCATTATTTGTACAGAGCGAAAAACATCGTTGTCAAGGTGTTCTGTTAGTTCTATCTTTTTATCAATAAAGATTAAATCACAAAAATAAAATGTGCGTGTTGCCTTTCTAGTTTGCAGAATGAATGAATAACACTGTTTTGTTAAACGACCTTTCAAACATATAAAACTTTGAAATGTTCTGATATTCTTTTTAGCATCCCACTGGTTTGTGTGACTATGTTGAAACTGAGATTGTGGGTTGCTGATAAAACAGAAAAGAAAAGGTTTACTCTTTCCGGGATGTGGGAGGCACAGTTGTTCAGTAAGACAGAGAGACACAGAGAGACAGAGAGAGAGAGAGAGAGAGAGAGAGAGAGAGAGAGAGAGAGATGCTTTAACGACTTCTCGACATAA
The DNA here is from genome assembly GCA_963678685.1 of Patella ulyssiponensis. Classification (NCBI taxonomy): domain Eukaryota; kingdom Metazoa; phylum Mollusca; class Gastropoda; family Patellidae; genus Patella; species Patella ulyssiponensis. The sequence continues at coordinate 79,520,298 of OY783228.1, forward strand.
ACTAGTTTATTTCGGGACTAACATATAGTTTAGTTTCATTTCAATAATTTGCGCGTAGGTGTCTTTAGTTGTGGGGGGAAAGCCCACGAGGTTGGACAGGCGACTCTACCGCTGGTCACGTACAAGCGGAGAATAGAAACCACACCACTTAACTCAATGACAGACCTTGTGATTTCATGCGCACGCGTTACCATTCGGACACCCAGCCGCTTGGCTCATTGAGTAAGGCGTTAGCTCAATAACCAGGAGTCATGGGTTCGACCCCAGTGTTGACTGAGAACGTGATGCGGGGGTGGAGAGCCAAGCAAGCAAGGGACATGGTCTAGTCCTTCGGATGGGACGTTTGTATTTAATGACGTTATCTTCCTATATATTATAAATAATTGTTTTGTTTGTAGTTTGTTCGCTACAGGAAAGCCGAACGGTTAAAACTGATGTATTTTTAAATATTTTCATAGTAGTCACTGTTTTTTCACACATTATTTAATAGTGTTAATTATTTTGTATTTTGTGCAATCTGATTATAATACAGATCTATATTCGATGTCCTACACTGCATGAAAATCTGACAAGTTATAGTGAGAGTTTACATCAGAGGTCAAACGAGCGGCTTTTGATCTAATGGCGATAGCTATTTATCAATCAATCAGCGTAGTTTACCAACGTAACAGACTCTTTCATTGGCTGCTCTCTCATATCACCCAGAACGCGGATTATAAAGCAACCCTTCCAGTCTTAGTGTAGTAAAGACAAGTAAAATAAAATTTTGAACTATAAAAAACGAAACGAAATAGGATCTGTGTTTTAGTCAGGTTGTACTTTGTGCTATATTCAATGATGAAATTGACAATCACGTTACTATAGATGTTACAAAAATGATGACTTGGATCTTAACACAAACAAAATCTTATTCTACGCCACTTTTTATAATATCTATTTTGGCCTAGACCTTATTCTAGGACACTTTTTTATAATGCCTATTTTGACCTAGACCTTGACCATGGATAAGTGTTGTTGCTAATTATGTAATGCAAACTGTTAATTATAAGATAGTGCGATTTGATTATGTATATAAATAAATGTTCTGCGATGATTTAATTGAAAAAACGTTTGACCATGCAAATTATAAATTAAATAAAATGGGGTTTAATGTCCTACTCTTCTGTTCCGACTTGGTTAATGAAGACGGGCATACGCCATACAGTGTACAATGACGGAAATTTTTTTGTACTATGGCCTATTCTTATATCGAATTCCAACTACCAAGGGATCTCCCTCCGTCTTTCTCTCTCCCTCTTTCTCGCTCCCATCTAAATTACTAATAACAGATTAATTAAACTTATCGAGACCATAATCAACTCTTGGTGCCATCGTTAGATTATGATATTTAGTGGATTTGAATTCATTTTGTGATTCATAATTTAACGTAAAAATGGATAATCGAAACTTTGTTTATTATAGTACCAAAGTTAGTAATGGTGATCGAGGCTAACCTAAACTCCAATAGCTAATAGCTTGATTCAGAGTAAAACAATGCGATTACAATTTTTATCATATTTTGTTTTCAACATCTATTGTTAGAATTGTCGGCCCTTTATTTAATGCCCCTTTAGGTCTGAGAATGCTTCAGTTCTATAACCATTCTATAAATGAAATGAAATGGGGTTTAACGTCCGACTCTTTTGCTTCGACTGGGCTAATGAAGACTGGCATACGCCATACCGGTATACGGGAAGCCAAGGGATCACTCTCTCTCTCTCTCTGTCTCTCTCTCTGTCTCTCTCTCTCTCTCTCTCTCAGTGACTACCTTCTCCGCTGATTAACACATTGGCGTAACAGTAGATCGTTACCTAGGATTATATCTGGGATATGGAGTCAGACAACCAATTATTGGGATCTACGTGTTATGAAAATGAAATGAAATGGGATTTAATTTCCTACTGTTCTCTTCCGACTGGGCTAATGAAGACGGACGCTTTGGTGGAACCTTTGTTCAGACAGCAGCGATACTGCCTACTCTTATATCGAATTCAAACTGCCAAGGAATCGTTTACGTGAACACCATTGTGTATATGGGATCCGGTTTTTCGTAACATTCGAACGACTGTACGTTGCCCCTTACAAAGCTCTCTGCCCACCGAGAAGGGTGAGGGACACGCCAAAAAATCCCGATAAATAAAATAATAAAAATATTTGTAAATAAATTATAGAATAATATAAAATTTAAATCATATAAATGTTTGTATATGTAATACAACATCCAATCTGATAAAATACAGATCTATATTTCGTTTCGGTTTTTTATACTTTTAATAGCCTACAGTGTAGTGGTTTACCCACAGTTCTGTGAAACAAAAGATTAAGACCTCGTCGTAACAGACCTTTTCATTGGCTAATCCCCCACGTCACCCAGAACACGTCAATGATAACAACTCTTCTAGATCCTGGTGTAGTAGAGACAAGTAAAACGATTTGTGTTTTAATCAGTTTAATGCTGTATCGTGAGAGAGAGAGAGAAATGGGGTTTAACGTCCAATCAACACAACCAGGTCATTTCGGGACTAACATACGGTTTTAATTTTATTTCAATAGTTCGCTTGCGCGTAGGGGTCTTTAGCCGTGGGAGGAAACCGGAGTTCCCGGGGGAACGAGGTTGAGAAGGCGCCCCTATCTCCATGCCACATACGCTCACACCAGGGCTCGAAACCACAGCCGCAAACCAGAGGTGACCGGCCAGCTAGAGGTCGAAGCGCGGCACTCTAGACCACTAGGCCATCCCAACCCCCCAATGCTGTATCGTAAAAATTTGTGAATAAATCATAGAGTAATATGAATACTAGTCTATAAGGATGATGTTATCTTGCCGCGAAATCCATGAAGACGACCATTTTCTTCCATAATAATGGCGACTTAGAGTTCAAATCGAGAGAGGAAATTTATGGCTGTTAATATGACTTTCAACACAAAGCCAGCAGGAAGACATATATATAATCTTGAATTCTCTACTAATAAAAATTTAAAATCGTATGGTTAAACACATTGGTTTTGTCTGCTAATCGTCGTACTTCTATGGATATAGGCGGCTAGGAATTCTATCGAATGTTAGAATGTAATTTGACCTAGCATCCTATGTTCATAATATTCCAATTCGACTATTAACAAACATCCTAACTAGTGAAACAATGAGTAAAATAACGAAAACGCAATCATCTATTTATCTTTTTAAGATTAGTTCAGTTGAGTATTTCAAATACATCTTTAACTATCTCTGCAACTTGAAATATGTCGTAGATGAACCAAATCGTTTGTCGTTTAGACGGTGAACAGTCCATTTGCTGATTACACTATTTTGCCTATAACGTTTTTTTAGGACTTCGAATTTTGTCTAATGTTTTGGATTGTTCGTACTTGGTTTTATTTTATTAGAACCATTTTTGTCTATTCCAAGGTTCCAAAAAATAGAGCTATACACTCTTTGAGCCCTTTCGTATCATTTACAAGTATTCGTGGATTTCCATTTAAAATCCGGAACTGTAAGAACTGTAAGATATACCGAAAGATTGGATTCCCGGGAATATTTAGGTCCATTCTATATTTGATCACTGGTTAATTGGTTTAGGGGAGTCTGAGTGCTTAAAGTCATAAAATGTGTTTATAACACGCGATCTGCCTGCTAATAAATTGCCGTTACTGTGTGTTGACATCGTGTATGCCAGATTTCACTCGGACAGCAGAGCATATAATAACAAATGAACGAAAATATACAGTCAGTTGCTATTTATAGAATCATTGAATATTTGATATTTGGACAAATTTTCTTATAATGAACCATATTATATACCGATTATGGAAACGAGTTTCTTTTAAAGTAGTAGACGCTCGCTTTGTTCTATTTGTGTTTCGTCGGACATTGGATAAATGCAAATCGTAATGTTAAAATCCCACATCACAGATGGCTGCATATGATTGAGAGGTAAACGATGAGGGAAGAAATAAAGAACATTTCTATTTCTGGAAATATTTGATTCCGTTTAACATCTTGTTAAATGCATAAAAAACCAACCTTAATGGATACTGGGACAATAAATTCCCAGGGAAGATGAACTACGAATTGTTCGATTGCGTAATATCATCGCGATTTGATGAATCGTCCGAGGATGTGAATTAACACATACGATGGGAAACCAATCGCAATTAGTTGTCTTTTTTTATCTAAAATATGACTGGCATTGCGTCAACTGTAGTGGTTTCGATTCCCCTGTAGTACGTGACAAGCGAATTATTGAAATGAAATAGAACCATATGTTAGTTTCGAAATGACCTAGTTTGTGTTGAGTGGACGTTAAACCACACCCATCTCTCTCTCCTTCTCTCTCTACCTCTCTCTCTCTCTCTCTCTCTCTCTCTCTCTCTCTCTCTCTCTCTCTCTCGTCCGACGGGAACCAATCACAATAAGTTGATTGGGTTTTCTTTTTTATCTAGACCCGTTGTTCGTCTTTTAACAGTTATAGACTTAAATCCTTTGTGTTTCGACGATTTACCCACATTGTGGCAAACTATTGAACTATCCACCTTTGCTCAAAACTTCACAATTTTTGACAACTTTCAAATCCAAAATAAAATCTTATCTGGATGAATGGTCATTTATCGTATGTTGGACCCGAAATACTGAGTGGTCGTTTAATCAATCTCTCGGAAAATCCCGTGAAACTTTCTGGGCAAACTCCTGGAGAGAACCCACGATATCCAGGCTAGTGAGTAAGCGTCTTAATTACTTAGCTTCAGCGGCTCCCTTTTAATTTTAAATTAAGAATTTGTAAAAAAATTAATGAGTTTTGTAGAAAGTAGGATTTATTGTAGAATGTTTTTCCAGCCGTACTAATGCGATAATTATTAATTATCATCTCTAGAGCCCTTTTAAAATATTTGCAGTTATTAATCGAGTTATTTTCAAAACAAAACTTAATACGTTTAGCCTTTTGTTTTTTCTGTAGCGAAAACATAAACAAACAAACGCTCCATTTTATAAAAATAATTTAAATGGTATTATGAAATATGAAATTAAATGGGTTTGGCGTCCTACTGTTCTGCTCTGGAGTCACGGTGGCTAAGTGGGTAAGACGCTGACTCGCTAGCCTGAAGGTCGCGCGTTCGATCTTTGCATTGGCCAAGAAAATCCATCGGAATCTTCCGCCGTGTTCAACCTTGTCAGTGGTACAGGACGAAGGGCCTGACAAGGACAGCAGCTGTCTAGTCGTTCGGATAAGACGAAAAACCAAGGTCCCGTGTACACATTGGCGCGTATGTAAAAGATCCCTTGGCAGTTGCAATTAGATATAAGGAGTAGGCCGTAGCGCCGCTATGCGGCCAAAATTTCCTTCATAGCTCACTGTATGGCGTATGCCCGTCTTTATTAGGTTCAGAGAAGAACAGTAGGTTGTTAAACCCAATTTCATTTCATTTCATTTTTTTCATTTTCTTGTTCTTGGGTGCCACTTCGAAAAAAGACTAAAGCTCCACCATTTCAACTAAAATCGGCCAGAAACTGGATATGCTTGTTCCTTGGACAATTGCGCATCGATTGCCAACGCTTTCGATATTTTATATGACGTCATAATTCCAAGATGTCGGCGATGACGTCATGCTCGATTCTTGGCTCATAGTAGGCCAGTATTTGTTTTGTTCCACCGGTCTTGAATAAGACGTAAAGAAAAGCTTGTAAAATATGAAATTATTATATCATCAATAATATTGAAGTTATAATTAACTAATATTTTTTAAAGAATTTAATGGGCTTTTCGTGAATTTGACCAATGAGAATAGCTTCTCTTTAAGAATGCATGACTTTAGAGTGGTCTGAACCGGTTTTTAGGCTCAGAAGTTCGGATATTTTCTTTAGTTTAACTTTTGAAGTTTTAAATATCTCCCTCTATTACGAGAAAATGTCGGGATCGTGTTTTTGTGGATTTGTCAATAATTAGACATCGTCATAAATTTATTAGTTAATGAATAAGATTGAAAAATCTAGCTCCTAATGGCGATTACACTGAAAAAAAACTTGTGTTGAAACAACACAAACTTGTGTTGTTTTCAACACAAGTTGGGTGTTACTATTTAACAACACAAACTTGTGTTGAAACAACACAAACTTGTGTTAAATGTCGAAACAACACAAGACTTGTGTTAAAATTGATCAAACAACACAAGACTTGTGTTAAAATTGATCAAACAACACAAACTTGTGTTGAAACTTGTGTGAAAATCTACACAATACTTGTGTTAAAATTTCTAAAACTTGTGTTGGAATTTCTGAAACTTGTGTTGAAATTTTTGAAACTTGTGTTGAAATTTTTGAAACTTGTGTTGAAATTTCTGAAACTTGTGTTGTTTCATACAAACTTGTGTATAACCACCAACAGACCCTCCTTTTATTCTGTTTTAAATGTAATGTTTGATAAATGACATGACACCAATTTAGTTCATAGAATTTATATTTATTCATAAAATTATTATTTATTTATAAAATTACACCAATTTTATTCATAAAATTACACAAATTATTATTTATTCATAAAATTACACAAATTATTATTTATTCATAAAATTACACAAATTATTATTTATTCATAAAATTACACAAATTATTATTTATTCATAAAATTACACAAATTATTATTTATTCATAAAATTACTATTTATTTATTCATAAATTACTATTTATTCATAAAATTACTATTTATTCATAAAATTACTATTTATTCATAAAATTACTATTTTTTCATAAAATTACTATTTATTCATAGAATTACTATTTATTCATAAAATTACTATTTATTCATAAAATTACTATTTATTCATAAAATTATCATTTTTATGAATTATCATTTATTCATAAAATTATATGAACAATTAAATTAATGCCAAATCAAAACTAGACAGACATTTTGATGGATAATGAAAAAAAAGAAAATCCAATACTAATAAAATTGTGGTATATAATGACCCCCCCCCCCCCCACTCCACAGAAAATAAAAAAAAAAGAAACCATAAAATAAGCATAGTTATTTAAATTAAAAAAAACCCCTCAAAACAAGTACAGAGACATTTGGAATACAAATAAACAAAGTTAATTCCAATGCTAATAAAATTGTGTTATAAAATAACAATTTTTCTTCCCCCCATCCCCACCAAATTTTTTTTTTTCAAAGTTACCTTCTGAAAAAAGAAATAATAATTTAAACGCTATGTGCAATTCCTACACCATGCCCCTAAAATAGGATTTACATACATTGTATATCTAAATTACAAGCATTAAAGACATACTAGTAAATTATGCACAAAAACTGAAAAACTACATACAAATGAAATATAAGAGGCATGTACAAAATATTTCTATACAAGTCATAAACAAGGGGGAGCCATGTTGGCCTACATAATGGTGTTAAATGACCACTTGACACAAACTAGGTCATTTCGGGACTAACATATGGTTTAATTTTATTTCAATAATTCGCTTGCACGTAGGGGTCTTTAGCAGTGGGAGGAAGCTGGGGTACCCGGAGAAAACCCACGAGGTTGGACGTACAACCTTGCTACGTACAACCGGTGATTCGAAACCACGCCAGAATGGCAGGCCGTATGATACAGCGCGAACACTAACCTTTCGGCCATGCCCCCCCCCCCTTAAAGAAAAGTAGGATGTTAAACCCCTTTTCACCTTTTAAAGAGAGAGAGCAAAAAAAATGGGGTATAATGTCCACTCGACACCTAGTTATTTCAGGACTAACATATGGTTCAATTATATTTCAATAATTAGCTTCCAAGTAGGGGTCTTTAGCAGTGAGTAGTGAGAGGAAACCGGATGACCCGGAGAAAACTGACAAGGTTGGTCACGCGACCCTACTCATTATCATGAACACAGAGGGAATCGAAACTACGTTATTTGACTTAATGACGGACCTTATGATACAGCATGCACGTCCTACCCCCCCCACCTTCATTTAATAAGCAAGGGAAAGTCACCCTAATGTACCAGAGTGCCCTATATAATATAATACTTCATGATTGACAACCAAATCTGAGTGATTTAAAAGTCACTTTACATTCTATATTTTACACAAATTTCTGGAGAGAATTACAACATAATTGTTTTTTCCAAAGGATATTTAACATTAAAAACAAAAATAAAATCAGATCAAATGCAACGGATGACCTATTAGCTTTTATAATCACTACATTCTTTTTCAAAATTATAAAACAATTTGATGGCTTAATATTCAAGGGGTATATGGTTGAGTTCTCTTGTTGCTGGAATCATACATCAAATGCTCCCCAGTCTGAAAAAAAATATTATACATTATTATAGTAGGCAATAAATATACTTTCTATGGTTCAGAATGTTTAAATAAACAACTCATTCTACCACATGTGGGGTCTCTATTTTGTTTCAACTTTGCATAATACTTATTGTGCCTTTTTTAGTTACAGACCTAGGCAGATGATTAAGCCTCAATGGGTAAGAAGCCAGAACAAAACTCTTGAAAAAATGACAATATAAATGGGTTTATTGTCTTACTGTTTTGCTCCTAAACTCGGCTTATGAAGACGGGCATACGCCATACAGTGTGCTATGAGGGAAATTTTGCTGTGCATGCCAATGTGTACACGGGACCTCGGTTTTTTGTCCCATCCGAACGTCTTGACAGCTATCCTTGTCAGACCCTCCTAGCCACATGATCCCCTGGTCCACTAAGACAAGTGTGAATACAGTATTGTATACAGTAATATAATATGATATTATTTATATTTTACAAATTCGTGCATTTACTAATATACTAGAATTGAATAGTTACCCACCAAGAACAAGCTGCTCTATCTTCATTTATTCAGTCATTTATTCCATTTTTTTTCTTTTTTTAATTTCTTTTATTGTATGATCTTTTTCTGGGTGATTTTCATATGCATCCATTATTGAAACTGAAAAAATAAATAGATGACATGTACTTAACTATTAAAGATACTTTACCATATACAAACTGTGTGAGGGATCATGTGGCTAAGATGCTGGCTCGCTAGCCTGGAGGTCAGGTGTTTGATCCCTGCATTGGCCGAGAGAGTTCATCCACTGATGCAGGACGGAAGGCCTGACAAGGACAGTTGTCTAGCCGTTTAGATGGGAAGGAAAACTGAGGCCTCGTGTACACGTAAAAGACCCTTTGGCAGTTGGAATTCAATATAAGACTAGGCCTTAGAGTCGCTTCATGGGCAAAATTTCCCTCACAGCACACTGTATGGCATATGCCCGTCTTCATTAGCCCAGGTTAGGAGCAGAACAGTAGGACGTTGTACCCGGTTTCGTTTCATTTCACAAACTCTGTGATATGAAATTGAAACTAATGTATCTATACGTATCAAAAGTTGTAATCTCAAGGAACTACCTAAGTCGTAAAAAGCTATTTTAATAATCTTTGTTTGTCACATGAGTTAACTGTCGCAGTAATTAGAAGATGGCCATGGTGACTGAGTGAGTTAAGTGCTTGCACACTAGTCTGGGGAAAGCAGGTTACCTCCTGGTTTTGAACGAGAAAGCTCATTCGTATTTTGTAGCATGGTTTCCCCGGACGTCCAATCTACACATTAGCGTACAAATAAAAGTTCCATTGGCAGTTGGAATCTAATATGAGAGTAGGCCATAGTGCCATTGTATAATGTCCAGGCAAAATGTTTACTTTAGTCGGAGCTAAACTGTAGGACTAACACCCCTTTCCTTACAGGTAATCCAGTATTTTTTTCCTAGTAAGACTAGCAAATATCTTCATAAGCCATGTTTTTTTTCGATATAGGGTGGGGTGAATGGTCTACTAGTGGTTTAATACATGAACATGGCATGGTTTCGATGCCAAGGAGTCGTGTCGTCGGTCCAATTGCATGACATTATTTCGGACTACAGCCTCAATGTTTCGGACTCCGGTAGGTGACATTTCGAACTTGGGTGGGTTACATTTCGGACTCGGGAATAAGTTGAAAGGAAAGATTGAACACGACTGCCAAATCAATTTATAATAAGCCAAAAACGATTTTTTTATAAAAAATGCAGGTAAAATTTACCGCTCACCATCAATATACAGCACCTTGATCTCGCACGTACATTTTGAATGTTTACGAAAAGAATGTTTTCTTTATTTTTATATATTATGCACTATGTATATAAAAAAAAGTTGCTGATGAATTTATCAGAAATAGAGCAATTCAAAACAGTTTTCAGGAGTCCGAAAAAGTCGCCATACCGAGTCCAACAGATCGGCTGTGTTTAGTCCGAAATGATGTTGGACCAAAATGTTGTGCTATCGGCTGTCCAACTTCTTGAATTTTCTGTGGGTTCTACGGTTTCCTCTGTTTGCTAAATACCCAAACACGCCAGCGAATTATTCATATTCAATCTAACCATACCTTAGTCCCAAAACGACATAGAGCAAGTAGTAAAGGACCCGTCTACAACAATTCTGGGTTCATAAAGAATTAATATTGCACAATAAACCAATTTTGAATACATGTAGTTGAATGAGGCAATAAAACGGAAGTCGGCTAATCGTTGTAGTTGATTACCGGTAGCCTATGCATGTGGGAACTCGAGTAGGATATAGGATAACTTGGACTACTTGATTCGGCAAAAACAAGTACATATAGGCCTTGTTTATGTCAACCCCCCTCTCTCTCTCTGTTGCATATAAGTGCCATATAAAATACTTAATGTGGGATTGTGTCTTCACATACACTTATAATTGTAGGACATTGGTAAACAAAAAAAAAAGAAGAAGAAAATAATATAAATTATAAAGATTGAATGAAATTCAAATTGTTACCAGTTTTTTTCTTTTTGGAGTACTTGGTAAATTCTCAATTATGGCGTAAAAGCTGGTAGGTGGAAAGAGTCACATAGCAGCATTGACTGAAAAATAAAATGAAACTAAATAGAAACTTCCAAAGACTCATTCTATCCTTTTTATTGACTGAATCAGTGAAATAATTACAGTACACGGATTTGTGTGTGCAAAATATTTGATTAGAGAGGATCTTTTTTTTTAACATAAATTAAATTACATTTCAACAAACACAACAGTGTAAAAAGTTATTTTCTAGTCCGTGCCCGGGTTTATGTCTACTCTTGCCAAAATGTTTTTTATAAAAAAAACAACAAAAAAACATAAGAATCAAGTTATCAAGCAAGATGGCCGTCAATCCAAATACCAATCCAACCGCCCAAGGTATTATTTTATAACAGATTCTTACCTACTGGCTCAACTCGAGCCGTTTCTGGTTTAATAAGATTCTGTAACATATCGTGGCACCGAACAACTAAGCAAGATATCAGAAAAATGAGACAGATTCAACAATAATATCATGCCAAAATATTTGTCTCACGGTCCCCGCCATTGTAAATGACAAATTATCATCGCGCATGCGCGAATCTCCGTCCTAATTTCCGATGAGTAATCTGCGCGCGCGAAGTGAATTACTGCGATGATAATCCGCTTAATCTTAATCGGTATTCACCATGGATCACTGCCTTAGTATTATAAGTCATTTTAATGAATTTTGCGACGGTCAGTTTTTTGCTACAAGTACGAGCAAGGCGATACGGAAAGAAAGGTATGACCGTATATAATTCCGGGGGAATGGTTGGATTTTTTTTTAAAGGAAACGAAATACTAATATATACAAGGAAACAATATCGATGCTAAAGAAATAAATACATGGTATTTTTTTTTTATAAATATTTACCAACCTGCGGTCTTGTATTCTCTGTGGTGACCAATATATCACTGCTCAAAAATCATTTCAGCACGCTGTTAATGGTAAATGTTTGTGTGTGAAATCGGTTTATTTAACGTCCGCTTCAACCGAGGAAAATGTAGCTTAGATTACGTTGATTTTATTAACAAATTACATTACAAAAGAGTTTTACCCATTTTCTTGTCAACGCGTTTGGAGTCAATTGTTAAAACCACACCGGAATGCTCACCAGGTGTATTAGGTATTCCTTTAATCTACCAGTTTATTGGGCCAATAAAAAAATCAACAACTTTATTTTAACTACAGACATCTAAACACCAATTAACATTCAAGTCTGTCTGGCTATATTGTCTGTGTAATAAAAATACCCTTTTTATAACTTGTGGACCCCACAATTAAGACTTTCTACGGAGTTTAATTTTTAAAATTAAAAACACAAAATATTTATTGACGATAGTATACACATTACTTGTGTTAATTTTATGACAAAAACACAAGATTTTATAAATCAACACAAGTTTGTGTTCAAGCACTAAGAAGAACACAAGTTTGTGTTGATGCAATGCAAAACAACACAAGTTTGTGTTGAATACTTTTAACACAAGTACTTGTGTTGTGACCCAACACAAGTTTTTTTTCAGTGTAGAATATTTTGCATCATTTCAAACTGCTTTCATGTAACTCTCACTATAAAAATATTAAGAATGCTGTAATCCTTTAGTCCTCGTGGCTCATTTATCAAATCCTATTACAGCTTAAAAACAAATCTTAATCTGGTGAATTTAAATATAGCTTAATGCTTTTTACACGTCCTAGGTGCATGTTAATTTTAAGATAAGCCTATAATTGCTCGTTAATCTGATGCTCAGGTTACTCGGACGTTAAACCCCATTTTGATCCTCTAGTTAATATGCTTATGTTTATTTTAAAACATATTTACCGCCTGTATCTCATAAGAAGCAAAACGTTCCTCCGTTTTTTTCCGGCGGGGTTCTCCTTGTCCGTGACGTAGGACACACGGCCTGGCAAGGTAGGGGTCGTTCATGTTTATAAAATAAAAGTCTGGTTTTATCCAAACACCGCATAATACCGCTTAGGACACCGGCGGGGTTCTCCTTGTCCGTGACGTAGGACACACGGCCTGGCAAGGTAGGGGTCGTTCATGTTTATAAAATAAAAGTCTGGTTTTATCCAAACACCGCATAATACCGCTTAGGACACCGGTCTCTATTCCAGATGAAAACTGATGGGTTTAAGTTCTTTGAAACCGTATCATGTATATTGAGTTGCTCGACCCTAAGAATTTCCCCACTTGACAGTGATGCAAGAGGAGGGCCTGACGGACGAAACACCGAGGCTGCGTATACAAATTGGTGTGCGCCAAAAATAACCCTTGACGGTTGAAATTCGATATAACAGTAGGCCGTACTGTCGCTGTCTGGGCGAAATTCCCTCATAGCACACTTCGTGACATATGCCAGTCTTCTTTAGAACAGTCAGAGCAGAAAAGTAGGGCGTTAAACCCCATTTTATTTCATTTCATATAAAAAGCATGTTCATTTATAAGGTTATTAATAATCTTTGAAAATACATTATGCAAAATCTGTAAAGGCATATTTTACGTGCACGCCATTGTGTACACGGAGCCTATGTTTTTCGTACCATCCGAACGACTAGCCCGTGTATATATTGACTTGTACGTAAAAGATCCATTGCAATTGGAATTCGATATAAGAGTTGGCCATAGTGCCGCTGCCCGAGTAAAATTACCCTCATAGCACATAGCTGTCCGGCCCCATTAGCTCAACAGACGGGGGATTGGGATGGCCTAGTGGTCTAGAGTGCCGCGCTTCGACCTCTAGCTGGCCGGTCTCCTCTGGCTCGCGGCTGTGGTTTCGATCCCTGGTGTGAGCGTATGTGGCATGGAGATAGGGGCGCCTTCTCAACCTCGTGGGTTTCCTCCGGGCACTCCGATTTCCTCCCACTGCTAAAGACCCCTACGCGCAATCGAATTATTGAAATAAAATTGAAACCATATGTTAGTCCCAAAATGACCTAGTTTGTGTCAAGTGGACATTAAACCCCATTTCTCTCTCTCTCTAGCCCAGCAGACGAGTAGGACGTTAAATCCCATTCCATTTCATTTTATGCTTTTCGTACAAGCCAGTCCATTCCTTACAAATGTTTTCTGAATAACAATAGCCATGGTATTAAACACACGGTATGCAGGAGCTAAATTGCAGGTCTTTCTATAGGCCTTAAATGTTATCTAAAACTAGACATTAATTAACTTATCCAGGCCATAATCAACTCTCGAATGCATCGCTGGCCTTCGTTATTTACTGGATTGGAACCCGGTCTGCTGCTTCTGATTAAATCAAAAAATAGATAATCGAGACTATGTTTTTTATGGTTCCGACTTTAGTAATGATGATCGAAGCTAGGTCGAAAATTCAATCGCTAAAATCTCAGTTCAGAGTGGATCAATTTGACTGAAATTTTCAGCAAATTCCCTTTACACTATTTAGTTTTTAACTATTATAGTGAGAACTGTCATCTCTTTATCTTATCTCCCATAATGTAACTTTAAACTAATAGTAGCCTATTTTATATTTCAGATATATGTGAACGATTTGTTCACGTGCCTTTAAGTTCTCAGGGGGCCCCTTCCCTTTAATAAACGGTCCTCAATAGAATTGTTTATTGGATAATAATTTATTGTTATTGGGGTATAAATTCTATGAAATATCCCCCAATAAAGGTATTGGTTAATCGAATCACTTCTATTAATATAGCATATTTCTAATCCTTGGTGAATCGCATCAAGTCAGACGTTCTGCCTCAGACGATGTCAAATGACTCATACACGAGTTTAGGATAAGTAATAATGATTACTTCAAATTAGATATTGACCCGCGACCCCCTTTTACTTACAATGTCTTATGAGTCATTTTTGGGCCGTATCTAGCGGTGGTGCAAGGGGAACATTGCACCCCCAGAAAAATAAGGCGCCCTGAGAAATGGCGCCTCTCCCAATTCAAATTAATTAGGCAGTGGATATTTTACCGAATTTGGCACTTTACTAATTTACTATTTTGCCGTACCTTCCGTTTGACATGCGCAATTCTCTGATTCCTGGACTTAGCCGTTTTCGCTAAGAATGATGCCGGCTATTTTACCGTCTGACATTGACCTATAACACAAACCCTAACCCTAAATCTAAATCTAAACCTAACCCTAACCCTAACCCAACAGTTCTATTCGTCCTGTGTCTTAACATTGCTTCTTTCTCCGTTTCTTATAAAGGGACGAAATAGCCTACTTGAATTTCTATGGTAGAATTATTTTTAAAAGAAAATAAGATAATAAATGTAAATTGTAGAAAAACATTTAGAATATTACTCTATTTTGGTCGAGGGCGCATTTCTGCGGATTTTGGTTTTTAATTTAAGTACTAAGACTGTCAGTGGTGTTTATGTTTTTCCAGTAAAATCGTGCTTTGCGCCAAACTTGAAATACAGAGTAATCAAAATGGTGGAATATATCAAGAATCGCACAACTGCGCATGTCGAACGGAAGTGGATATTAAACCAATCAGAAACGATGTACGGTAAAACAGCGAAAGTAGATACTTTGCCGAATTCGGTAAAATTTCCACTACGAATTAATTATTTGACAATTATAAAATAATACACTAGATTATGATCATATAGTAATGCTCTTACGGCACTGATCAGTCGGTCGGTTTTAAGGTCGCCCACACGCCAATGGGTTCGTTTGCCCTGAACCTGAACCAAACTTTCTTATATCACTTACGAGGAGGCTATGGCGCTCCATCACTCTACTGCTCCCCCATTTTTAAAATCCCACATACGGCCCTGCAGTGTCTTATGAGTCATTTTCAGACCGAAAGTTATACTTGGTCAATGTTTTATACCCACAAATAAAGTCTTAATGATTTTGGTTGCGTTTAGTAACGTCAATAGTTCGTTCATGTAGTTATGGTAAATTGGCTGTGTAAACATTTGCTAATTTCGTAACGTGGCCTTTGTGATATTACTGAAGATAAATAAAAGTTATTTATTCGATTTTGAACTACCAATGTCGGTCTATTGTTAGTTTTCAAGTGCAGTGAACCCTGTCAAATCAAATGGGTATCGATTTTCGCACATAGATCATATTATTATTATTATTTATTATTTCATAATTTATATAGCGCAGATACCAGTTTAAAGTGTTCGAATGCGCTTAACAATAATGGTATAAAATCATACAAAATGAAATAAAATCATATAAATAAAAACTATAGTGGATACAATTATTCCAAAATAAATTGTTTATAACAAATATGGAAAGTGTGACACCTGCGTATATTAATCGGAAGTCCATTCCAGAGCAATTGGGCTTGGTACGAGAATGATCTTTCTCCATATATTGTTCCGTCATGGTTTCGGCAGCCGCGGTAGTTCAGTAAGTTAGACGTTGACTCTCTAATGCAATGAAATGAAATGGTGTTTAACGTCCTACTGTTCTGCTCCTAACCTGGGCTAATGAAGACGGGCATACACCATACAGTGTGTTATGATGGAAATTTTGAACGGACAGCGGCACTACGCTCTACTCTTATATCGAATTCCAACTGTCAAGGGATCTTTTACGTTCACACCAACGTGTACATGAGGCTTCGGGTTTTCGTACCATCAATGAAGACGTCATTAATCTTTCCACGAAAAAAAGTGATTTCCGAAAATTCGAAGATGCCCACATGTGTTCTCAACATTACGAATTGAGCAACTTTATAAAAAGCATTGCAACGTCTGCCCAAACAACTTTACGAATATATATGACATCATTCGGACTGGTTTTTAAGTGGGTGGTGGGCGAGTGTGGGGGGGGGGGTCTTTATCCGAAAATTTCACAAGTTGCAAACTGTAAATATATACGAATTTCATTCTGACTGTTTCGGGGAAAAATGAAAAATTCACAAGATGCAACAAACGGTAAATAGGGGCCACATTCGTTTGATCTGAAAATTTATATAGGGCTTTTGTTAACAGTTCGTCACGATCGCGTATTTCCATTTAAACTTCCCACATTAATAATTCAGGACCGTAAGCAAAGCCGCCATTTGCAAACCAGCTGATAAAGTCATAGGTTTGATTCACTGTTATCACCTTAAAGATTTAACACGAGCCATTAAATATACATTATGGGAGATTAGATAAAGAACTGACAGTTCTCACTATAATAGTTAAAAACTAAATAATGTGAAGGGAATTTGCTGAAAATTTCAGTCATGAATGACTGATTAAGTCATGAATGAAAGTTGAGCAGGAAATCGGATCTTAATCCAATAAATATCGCTGGATAACGTTGACATCGAGAGTTGATTATGGTCTGGATACGTTAATTAATGTCAAATAAATAAATTAGATAACATTTCAGGCCTTAAGAAAGACCCGAAATTGGCAGACTTAGCTCTTGTATAATGTATGAATAAAATTGTTTTTAAAGTTTTTTTATACGGTTAGTATTGGCAGTTTTTTGTCAAGGTTATATTATTCAACAATTTATAGGTTTTACAATGCCGTACAATGATGGCAAAATGCAGTGAATAACTATAGTTCAAAAATTATTATTTCAAGTGATTAAAAATAGAATTAACTCTACGAAACGGGAGATAAAATCGTATTAATTCAAAAGTCGTGCGTGCGCAATTGCCATCTACGTGTACAAATACAACCGTGTTGAGTGAGCGCGTGTACAGGTCATGATAATGGTACAGAGAGGGGGGGGGAGACAGAGAGGGACAGAGAGAGAGAGAGAGATAGAGAGAGAGACAGAGAGAGGGGGAGAGCGAGAGAGATCAGGCGCGGATCCAGGATTTTTTGCAGGAGCGGAAGTCGCTCAACCAATTAACGGGGGGCATGGGGGCCCTCCCCCAGAACAATTTGGTAAATTAGATTCAATTTGGTGCATTCTGACGTATATCCGGAAGGTAAATTCCAAAATTACAGGTCTAAAAATCGCCAATAAAATCGCATAAAATGTCCTTAAAATGTTGATGGGGAATGCTCCCTTCACAGGTGAGGAACAAAATATCTTCAGATACCATATTAGGGTTGTTCTTAACAAGCTTTATTGGCAGTTTTAATTTACTATTAGAGTAACCAGTCCATTTAAGTATAGGAAAGTTGGTCGGGGTTTTCCAGAGCACAAACTTTCACAGTTTACTGTTTATTTTCACCGCATAAAAATAAATAATATAGCTTGCAATAGTTGGCACAGGCTTAATCATAAATGTAGAGGTTTACAAGGAATTTTCACACAAAATTAAACAGATTTATCTTCCAAAATGTATGTGGGACCTGAGCAGGGAGGGGGTCCGGACCCCCTGGATCCCCCTCTGGATCCGCGCCTGAAGATGTGGTTTAACGTTCACTCCACACAAACTAGATCATTACGGGACTAACATATGGTTCTATTTTATTTCAATACTTTATTTCATGACAGCTGAAACATATTCGCCACGATTCTACTCACACCACCCCCGAGGTCGGCACTGACAGAACTGTGGCAGGGCTGAATGTCGTGTCACTCAACTGTAATCCTGTCCATTCGGAATGTTCCGGGATTTAAATCGAGTACCCCAATGCATAATTTATTCGTAAGGAATAGATTTATTTATTAACAAGCAATATATTATTTAGATGTTTGGGGTGGGCGAGTAGTTGACATTATTACTTTCTAGTTACTTATAAAACCGCCAGCAAACAGACAGTTAATTGATCAATTGTTCGTTTGTATTCCTTGCTCCGAGAGAATGCTGCGCTAGTTATTTTTTTTTTTTTTTTATTTATAGAAAAAATGCATAAATGTTTCATTAAAAATAAACTAGAATACTATCGAACACCTCTAACCACCAGAATGAGAAATGGCAAGAAATGAGGTTTAATGTCCTACTGCATCGACTCGGCTAATGAAGCCGTAGACCATACATAGTACTATGAGGATTATTCGGCCTTGACAGCGGCGCTACGGCCTACTCTTATAACTAATTCCTTGAACGATTCTCAATCTCATTATATTGATGGCCAACTCCCTTTGCCACCGTGGCCCTCTACCCGTCCAATTCAGATAGCAAATTACCAATCATTAACATGAAAAGACTATAATTAATTCTCGATGTCATCTTTGTGTCGGATTTTCACTACATTTGAATCCGATATGCGGCTGAACTCCTTTTGGGGATGATTTTTTTTTATCGTACATACTTTAGTAATGATGGTCGAGGTTAGGTTTTAAATTCAAACGTTAATATATCGGTTCAGAGTGTAAGAATTTCACTGAAACACTGTCAACTCGTTATCTTATCTCCCACAATGTATCTTTAAAATAGACAGTACATAATAAAATTGATTTTCACAGTGGAAATAGCAGCTGAACCAACTGCGATAAAAAAAAATCGACTTTTTGAAAAGGAAAGTTATTAGTGTTATTACTTAACAGTTACAAAATATCACTATTCACTAAGATTATTAAAAACCAACGTCCACGTGTCAAGGATGGTCCACGCGGGGGCGAACCAGGAAAGTGTGCTTAGTTTTTCGAATGGGACCAAAATCCGAGGTTCGTCATCTTCTCATCTGAAAAAAACTCAAACATTAAAAATTTATTTTTGTCAATCTGATTAAAACACAGATCCTATTTAGTTTCGTTTTTATTATTCAAAATTTCGTTTTACTTGTCTTTACTACACAAGAATGCCTAAGAGTTGTTCTCTAACCTGTGTTCTGGATGATGTAAGGGATTAGCCAATGAAACGGTCTGTTACGGCGAGTTCTTGGCCCTTTGATGCACTAAACCACTAAAAACGTCAACGCTGATTGATTGAACAATATTTGACGTCATAGGATCAAAAGCCTCTCGTTTTATCCATGACGTGAACTCCCACTATAGCTTGACAGATTTTCATGTAGTGCAGGCCATCGGCATCGAAAGAAAAAAAAAACGAAACGAAATATAGATGGGTATTTTAATTAGATTGTATTATTGCGAGGCTGAAACAAAAGAGAGCCGCGATAGCTCACTGAGTAAGACGCTGGCGGACAAGCCTGGGGTCTCGGATTCGCACCCGGTGTTAGCCGAAAAACGTTCTCGAGGTTTCCCGGCGTATTCACCTCGTTGTTCAGGTGGGATGAAAACCGAGGGCTCGTGGTGTCCACGTAAAAGAAAAACACTTAATTCATTGGAATTCGATATAAATGTAGGCCGTAGCACTGCGGTCCTGGAGATATTTCCCTCATAGCTCATTTCGCGCAAAATAGTTCAACGTTAATGTCATTTTATTTCATTTCATTTCATTGCTGAATCAATCAAAATTTTATGACAAACTTGACAAAAACGACAGGAAATTTTCCCAGCCGAAATATAAAAAAAAAACCTCCGTGACCAGACACGTGCATGAAATAAAAGCAATAAAGTTGATCATATATTGTCTATTACTGGTTGTTAAAGAACGACTTAATGCACTTATAATGAATTCTTACTTCAAATACGGTGTTTTATTAGTCATGGTTTGGTTCCGATCAGCTATGACTCACCGGGAAAACTTATCTATAAATGTCTGGGTATATATGGATACATACACAAACACCACGAGTTTTATCGTCTACAGCCAATAACATTTATGAATGAAACAAATTACTATTGACGCATTCAATTCGACCTACAAGACCGAGTCATTTGGCTAGTTTACTGTATGTATGTTTTACAGTCCTCGATTCAGCATCAGAGCTAATCAAATTTACCGCTTTCAAATCAGAGGAATGACGGCCCACCCACGCATCAATAATCCCCACTGGAAAATAGCCCGAAAAGTGAGCTGAACAAATTATATCATTTTTCTATAGAATAGTCAATAATCCTGAATGCCGATCTATCACATAAGAAAATAGGGAAAAGGTCCATCGATAGAGTTTGATAGACCACTTGTAACGTCATTGGCGATCTTAGTCGACAGTGTTTTGACGTTTTGGTGGATGATTTCAGGCAGTGAGCGTGTATGATGAACGACTCTTCGACAGGCAGCTTCATTGACGGGTTCAAGAATCGATCCGCGGGATAAAAATAGCCCAATCTCTTTACTTACGACAATTCCAAGTCAAGTATAAGTTTAACCTCGGTGTGTAATCAAAGAAACTGTTTGATTTTAAACCCTCGGTACTCCCACTACAATCTAAATTATATCAACATTAATTCTTGAGCACTTTTCATCGAATAACGGACAAATACCCGAATTGGTTGTCTAATAGTTTCAATCCGATGATTGGCTTGTTATAGGATGTTGCTCTTCGATTTTATCTGGCGGGGCAGAGTGGTCTGAACTGAGAGGGATAACCAGGCCAGAAAGTCCAGCAATGCGTCTACGTTCTCACGGGACTAACATCTGGTATATGTCTAATTCATTATCTATATTGTTCTTAGTGCTTAACGTCCAGTGCAACCAAAGGTGGTATCGCAGACAAGTTCAATTTTATTATCGTAGCCCACGCGCAGGGGTCTTTCCTGTGGGAGGAAACCGGAGTACCCGGAGTAAACCCACGAGGTCTCCAAACCACATACGCTCACATCAGGTATCAAAACTACAACCGCAAGCCAGAAGTGCTAGACCAACTAGAGGTCGAAGAGCGGCACTCTAGAACACTAGGTCATCTCAACCCTCTCGATTCCTTATCTATCAAGTGCGCAATACTTCATAACGAGGGGGGGGGGGGGCAGCTCTTCAAATTCCATCTGTCAATGTTTCTTTTACGTGTATACGAAGTGGGCCGATAGGATAGACACTTTTCATATGGCAAAACACCGTTTGCTCGGCCAGGGGTAATGTGTTGTGTTTTTGTTTTTAGTGCGAAGAAGAAGAAATTGACTCACAAGAAAACTCGGTGAAAAAACGGGAAGGCCTTTCTACTCGTATAAGCATAGATGCCATTTACTTCGATATCCATTGGATCATTTGGTCACCAAAGTCAGTCATCTAACCGATCACTGTGCATGCTCCAACTGTAGGGAAGTGCTTGTCAATGAAGGATTACCCATGGTCCACCGGCGCCATTTCTCCAAGATTTTGGGGCCCCTTAGGAAGTGACTGAACAATTGGCATTGTGAACATTGAATGTTGATTTTCTTGGGATTAGGACTTTCCGGATATCATAGATTCCGAAAAGTGCAGTGAAGGCACGTACACAACTTATTTTATTGACGTTTACTGAACCACTATTTAAAAGAGTTAAATCGCTCTTGTTTGGGACCCAGAAATTGACACAAATAAGTCGCATGGCATACAATGATGTAATATGAATGTATATATACTAATTTACATTCAATCGTTTCCGTTTTGACTCTAATTTCAAATCAGTTATGTTCGGCGAAATAGCCAGAAGCCTCAATCTAATGGCAATCTCTAGCGTCTGGTTATTCGAGTTTACACCAGTTACATTTATTGCGGATGCTCTCCAGATAAGAATATGTGGTCATCGTTTGACATGACTTGTGGAGTATGCCTAGTCTCGTTTTTCGAGTCCTTTATTACAAATGACACTGAAATGCATTCTAATACACGATTCGCGTACCAGTGGTACAATGTTTATTTAGTCATAACTATAGGATATCAGAAGCCCGTATTTCCCGGCGCCTTCTCAACCTCGTGGGTTTCCTGTGGGCACTCCGGTTTCCTCCCACTGCTAAAGACCCCTACGCGCAAGCGAATTATTGAAATAAAAATTGAAACCATATGTTAGTCCCTAGATGACCTAGTTTGTGTCGAGTGGACGTTAAACCCCATTTCCCTCTCTCTCTCTCTTCCGTATTTTCCCGGTAAGATAACAACATCAATGTTGATTTAAATTTACCAATACATGTAATTCGTGTTTTCAATATCGAAGAATGTGGATAATGTTGGGTTAAAGACTTAGCTACTTTGACATGCATTACTAACTATTGATTTCCGGTGCAGGTCGGAGGGTCCGACAAGGACAGCTGTCTAGTCGTTCGGCTGGGACGAAAAACCGAGGTCCCATGTACACATTGGCAGTTGGAATTCGATATATTAGCAGGCCGTAAAGCCTCTGTCCGGACTAAAGTTCCCTGGTATGCCCTCTACATTAGTCAAGTGGTAGCAGAACAGTAAGATGTTGAACCCCAACCAATTCATTTTACTGATCATTGAATATTCATTATTTTGAAATTGTGTTTCGCTGTTTAATATACTTAAACGTTAAAACGGCGATGATGAAACTGCCCCGATTTACTTAATGCATCAGCGTCCCTATATCCGACACTGATCCTTGTGGAAGCTATATAAGCTCTGTGACATTCACGATCTTAAATGCCTCTCTCAGCTGTTTCCTGTTTCAACTCAGACACAATCGTTGCGAAAGCATAAAAGTATATGTCTCTGACACCTATTATAATAGACACCTCTCGCAAAGATAGACTAATTATCGCCAAATAGCATACCTTTAAAAATAAAGAGTTGACAGTTTTCGTTATAATAGTTAAAATAAATAATTGATAACATAATATAAATAGAATGTGTTTAATTATTTTTCAAAAAATGTATTCCAATGAGCTTAATATCGCGGGCTAGCGATATTAATAAATGTCTAATCTTAAAATAGTTTATAAAACAATTCTGGCCTAAAGAAAGACCTGCCTAATGTATGTTTTAAGTATAAAGTACATTAAATCAAATCCAAAGCGTTTACAGATTATAATAACTGAAGCAATCGTAAAACATTCGTTAACATTATCCAGGAGAAAAAATTTGATTAGTGCAGGTCTTTCGTTGGACCTTAAATGAGACATAAATTATCAATTAGACACTTATTGACATGGCGAGACCATAATCAGCTCTCGGTGCAATCGGATACGCGAAATTAGAACTTGATTAGTACGGATCGGACATTTAGTGATTCAATTTAAAAATGTAGGAGCGAGTCTAATTCTCGAATATACCAGTACTGTGGTTACGATAATGAATAATCCAATCAATGCACACATCTTGTCAAAACTACAAACAGAGATAACAAGGCCCAGAATAAAGTAATTTTAATGAAAGTTTCAATATTTTCATTTTATTATTGAACTATTACAGCAAAAAAAGGCCGGCTTTTTATCTAAATCTTACATAATGTATCATGCATATGGGGGTGTGGGGCATCAACACGAAATAAATGGCCCGACCTCAAAACAATCGTTAAGCACGAATCAACACGAATTAATAATAGGAGCGTCGTTTCATCAAATGTTAAGGGAGAGCGAACGAGAAATAATTGTAGCGTCGTTATGAGAGACTGAACGAGAAATAATAGGAACGTCGTTATAAGAGACTGATTGAGAAATAACAGGAGCGTCGTTATAAGAGACTGATTGAGAAATAACAGGAGCGTCGTTATGAGAGACTGAATGAGAAATAACAGAAGCGACGTTATAAGAGAATGGACGAAAAATAATCGTTAAGGGAAAATAAACTAGAAATAATAGGAGCGTCGTTTCAACAATCGTTAAATAATTTGCTACACGAGAAGTGGGTTCAGGTGTTCTAGGAAGAGTAATATCATCAAAGGGAATCGTTGTCAGTGTGACCAATTAATAAAACAATTTTATAGACACATATCCTTTCCCGCCAAGGTTTAAAAAACACCGTTTCCGCTGTACCCAATTCATATTATAACTATCCTATTGAAGGCCATAACACTAGAACAACCCCAGTAAAAATAATAATTATTTAATCTTATTTGCAAAAATAGACAACGATCAAACAAAAAGCCATCTTCGTCTAGCATAAAAACTAAATCGTTTAGTGTATAAATCACAGCCATAAACTGATAATACTCAATCCACTTCTGTAAAAGCGACATTGCTGAATTAGGAATGGCCTGGGGAAACGACAGTCTGACATTAATGAACAATTACAAGACATTTATCTGCCTATAATTGCTTTGATTAGAACCTAATGTTTTGATCACTCCTACACTGTTCACGAGCTCCAGGCCAAGTGACAGCTTTCGTGACATCGTGGCGATAAGAGTGGTATTATGTCTAAACATGTATGTCCATTATTGGTTGACCGATCTTCTGAGTCGACAGGATTAGCCGCCGTCTGAATACCTAATGTACGACCAACAATACAAGCCCAACATACGACATAAATATAGCGATTGCAATAGATAAATCCGTGGTTACTGAATAGGGATAGGTTGCCTAGTAATGAAACATACGCCCACCAACACAGTTCCCTCTAAAGTATGTGCGCGTATAGTTCCTTTAGGAATGATCTCTGATCGGATGATGTCCGCTGACAGTTCCTATCGCTTGTTATATAGCTGCTATATGAAAATGCCGCCCATCCCCACCTCTGGTCTGAGGCTATTTTTGAATCCTAACCGTTTTGCAACGAGCGAACAGAACACATTGATATGCGATCATATTTTAGGCGATGAAAAATAAGAATTTATGCGAAGATCGTTTTATGAGGCCTGAGAGATTGACCGTTTCAAAATTATCTTAAAGTTTACATTTGTACAACAACCTTAAAATGAAATAAAAAAAAGGGGTTTAACGTCAAACTTTTCTGCTCCGAATTCGACTAATGAAGACGAGCAGGAGCCATATAGAGTGCTCATAGCTCGAGCAGTGGCGCTATGGCCTACTCATATACCGAATTCCAACTGCCAATCGATCTATTACGCGCACGCCAATGTGTACACGGTACCTAGGTACACGTCGGAAAATCCAATGAACGTTCTAGGTCAATGTAGGAATCAAACACCCGACCTCCAGGCTAGCGAGCCAGCGTCTTACCCACTTAGCCACCGTGGCTCCAAATACTTTACGCGCATACCATTGTAACAGGAATAAAGTTTGCAAATCATAAGAATTTTGAGCATACTGACTACCAGTACTACAAATCAGAAATTACAGTCGCCAGCATGTCAAAATCATCCGTGGTGTTCAAGCTGCTAGACTGTCATTCTTTGGATATTTTGAACTTTTCCAAGCAATGTCTGCAGTATTAAAACAAATCACGATCTGTAGAATGTCTACAGGGTTATCTTTAAAACTTTAGTTAACAGTCGCAATCAGAAACACACCTACTTATACACTATACCGAGAGACAGATACAGAGACAGAGGGAGATCCCTTGGTAGTTGGAATTCGATATAAGAATAGACTATAGTACACAATTTTTGTTATCGTACACTGTATGGCGTATGTCCGTTTTCCCTAACCAAGTCGGGAAAGAAGAGTAGGGCGATTTTCCAATGAAATCATCACAGAACATTTATTTATGTACATAAACAAATTGCACTATCTTATAATTAGCAGTTTGCATTAAATATACATAATTAACAACAACACTTATTCATGGTCTAGGTCAGAATAGGGATTATAAAATATTGGCCTAGAATAAGGTCTAGGTCAAAATAGATATTATTAAGAAGTGGCGTAGAATAAGATTTTGTTTGTGTTAAGACCCAAGTCAACATTTTTGTAACATCTATAGTAACGTGATTGTCAATTTCATCATTGAATACAGCACAGAGTACAATCTGATTAAAGCACAGATCCTATTTCGCTTCGTTTTTATAGTTCCAAATTTTATTTTACTTGGGATGGCCTAGTGGTCTAGGGTGCCGCGCTTCGACCTCTAGCTGGTCGGTCACCTCTGGCTTGCGGCTGTGGTTTCGAGCCCTGGTGTGAGCGTATGTGGCATGGAGATAGGGGCGCCTTCTCAACCTCGTGGGTTTCCTCCGGGCACTCCGGTTTCCTCCCACTGCTAAAGACCACTACGCGCAAGCGAATTATTGAAATAAAATGAAACCATATGTTAGTCCCAAAATGACCTAGTTTGTGTTGAGTGGACGTTAAACCCCATTTCTCTTTCTCTCTCTCCAAAATAGATATTATTAAAATAATTGTCCTAGAATAAGATCATCATTTTTGTTACATCTATAGTAACGTGATAGTCAAAAATTCATCTTGAATACAGCAGAAAATGCAAAACACAGATCCTATTTCGTTTCGTTTTTAATGGTTCAAAATTTCATTTTACATGTCTTTACTACACTAGGATCTAGTTGACCTGTGGTATTAACCAACGAAACGGACTGCTGTGGCGTGAGATGCACGGAACTTTGGGTAAACTACTAGAAACGTCAACGCTGATCGATTGATAAATGTCTGACGCCATAAGATCAAATGCCGTGACCTTCCACTACAAGTGGTCAGATCTTCATGTATCGAAAGTATATATAAAAAAACGAAACGAAATACAGATGTTTTTAATCAGATTGCACAAAATACAAAGTAAATAAAAACTATTAAATTATGTGTAAAAAACAGTGACTACTATGAAATTATAAAGGAGTTAAATCGCTAATATTTTAGACCTAGAAATCGAATGTATATAAACTGATTTACATTCAATCGTTTTTGTTTTACGGTAGTTTCTAATCTGTTATGTTCGACGAAATACGTCAGAAGTGTCTATCGAATAGCAGGTTTTAGCGTCTGGTTAGTCCAGTCTGCATCGGCAGTATTTATTGCGCATGCTCTCCAGATAGAATATGGCGTTACTGTTTGACATGACTTGTGTAATATGACATTCCTCGTTCTTCGAATCCCTTGTTACAAATGGTGTTTAAACGCACTCTGGTACACGAATGCAATGACAAGAAAGAGAGGGAGAGTGAGTGTTAACGTCTCGACACAAACTAAGTCACTTCGAGACTAACAGATGGTTCAATTATATTTCAATAATTCGCTTGTGCGTAGTTGTCTTTAACAGTGGGAGGAAACCGGAAGACACGGAGAAAGACCGTGAGGTGATTGATTTGAAGGTAGATCATTATCGTGATCACATTTTACAAGCTCACGAAAAAAAATTTCTATTAATAGTATTCGTCTGTGTTTTTCTCACGTTTTACATGGCCATTTTGCTTGACACTTAATAAATCTAGAATGGACCCAAGGGGTTTGGAATGATATTTTTGTCTTTGTTTGGGTAAGGAGTCATGACTTAGAGACGAGTGTATAACAGAGCTTAGGGGTTGGTTACGATGATCCGTCAGGTTGATAGTAGCCTATGTCAATTCCCTTTTGGGTATCTCAAAAGCCCATTCGGTCAAAGAACACCATTCATTTCCCCATTGACTTTAATGTTCATTCTGGTCTCTTAGACCGGCTCTAACCTTTTTTCCCAAATTTTCGTGGGGTTGAACTGTTCTACCACAGATGGAGAAACATGTGGCAGCCTCTTGCTCACAAGCACGTATGAGGTTCACCATGGAAAACTTGAGATACACAAACCGGAAGTAGCATATAAATAAACATGACGCTATCAGACCTTCATTCAGGAGCAGATCCAGGAATTTTGTAGGAGGGTCTTTGCCAGGTTCCTGTTAAGAAAAACCGACAGATGACAATGCATGATGCCATCATCATCTCTAAATTACGTAGGCATACATACATATTGAGCTTTTAAAAGAGAGAAATCCAACAATTTCATTGGTGCAAAGCATTAATGTGATATCACACATGTCTATATCATTATTTTGCGCTGTAAATGCCCATCATATTCCACCATCTGATGTTAAAGGATAAATCACACGACCGTTACACTTTTTCTCATAAAGTGTTGTTTTACAATTTTTTATGTACCTGAGCCGGGTGGGGTCCCCCTCCCTTGCATCCGCCACTGATATTTCAAAGTCATGAATATTCATTAAAACCTGGCAGAAAATGTATATTCAAACACTTTTCCGATTCTACACCAAAAAATCAACAATGATCGCCATGAAAAAATGGGAAAAGGAGGGAGAGAGAGAGGAAGACTTTAGTCCTTGTCCATTTCTCTGCCTTTGATTTAAATTATCTCCCTTTGTTATGAAACTGTGCTGTAACTACATGTATAGATGATATCATTATTGTAATTTGTTTATATGGTTACTTGAAACGATCAATAAAGCTAGATTGATTTTTAATAATCTCTTGAATTTCACATTCAGAGCCTCGGTACACAAAGTGCACGCAAGGTTAAATCATTGCATTCTGAAAACAAGAGACACACAATCTACGGAGAAAGGACAATGCAGCAAACTTTTAGTTTGCAAGCGAAGGTATCGCACGAAATTATAGGCAAATTGCGCATTTTACTATAAAGAGTACATCTAGAACAATTGACATTTACATTCTCTTCGTAGCTGTAAAATTCATGTCAATCGGAGATGTCAGCTGCTGACCGATCAACAGACCCATAATATAGCAAAGGCCTTTGCATTAATGACAATGACTCGAGACAAATCTATTCGGACATAAACTAGAATTATCGTCCCAACAGAAAGTCAGGGAGTAATATATTAGCGTGGAAACGGAACCTTATCCGCGAAGCTGAGAATACCCCGTTTTTAATTAGACTCTTACACTATTACCGTTTTGTAATCCACGCGTATGGGACTTTAATTTGATTTAGTCGTAATCCAACGAGTAGAAAGATATTTAACTTTGTGTAAAATTAATGTTGATCGATTTAAAGTATGTGTTAATGCGACGTGGAAATTGTTGGATTGGAATTATTGACGGTCTCTAGACATATTGCCTCCATTTTATTAATAATAAAACGCGGGTAAAATCTTTCTCTAGTGGCGCCCCCGCATTGGTCGATAGTTCGGTCGATATGAATGGACAGTATGACGTCAACGTTATAATAAAATAGAGGTGGGGTTAACGTCATACTATTCTGATCCGACCGGGTTAATGAAGACGGGCATACACTGGGTGGGACATATTGGCCGGACAACGTTATATTGAAATAGAGGCGGGGTTAATGTCCCACTGCTCTGCTTCGACTGGGCTAATGAAGACACGCAAACACCCTGCAGTGTTCATTGTGTACACGGGTCTTACGTTTTCGTCCCATCCGAACGACTCAGGCCCCCAATCCTGCATCAATGAGAAATGGGGTTAAACGTCCACTCGACACAAACTAGGTCATTTCGGGACTAACATACGGTTTAATTTTATTTCAATAATTCGCTTGCGCGTTGGGTTCCTTAGCAGTGGGAGGAAAGCGGAGGACCCGGAGAAAGCCCGAAAAGATTGGGGAATAAATGTATAAATAATAACCTGTGTCACTTTTGAAACCTGCAATGACCCGATATAACTTATACATAATGGATCTCTAATAATAGTTCGCAACCGTAGGTATTAAAATTACTATAAATTACTATAATCAGTGTGAGGATCAATTTTGTGATTGATCTGGTTGTTGGACAATGTGCTATTTGAGACTAAAACGAGTCTTGTTTCTATCACTAGTATAATTAGAAATCACAAGTTTTCCGATTCCGTGTAGTTCATACCAGACGGAATTATTAAAGGACAACTGCTCTATGAAACTGACAATTTCATTGGGTAATATATATATAGACAGCGCTCCCATCAGAGGTCAAAACCTATATAGTAACTCACTTTTTTAAAATCAAAGTTGAGTTAGGACCAAGTTTGTGTTACTATGGTATGTGCTTCCTGGTGTTGTACTAGATGACATCGCGCCTGGTACGTTCGTGCATTTTTATGCGCGAACTCTTAGTTTTACTATTACTGGCACGCGCACGGGCACTATTTCTTTTTCTTTTGCATGTACCCAAATCGGGGTTTTTGCGCGGAGGTACTTTTGAGGTATTAGCCTGAGAAGCATAACACTTGCCACTGTACCTGTATATCGCTAATTATAAATCGAGTGTGTGAAGACAGTTTATATAGATCACGCGAAAATTTTTCAGTACAGAGTTTATTCTCGCTGTATTTGCAGCTAAGCAAACCAATGGGACTCTTTTCTCAACAGTGTATGAACTTTTTCATAAGCGATAATATCCTTACACCGAGAGAAATTATCTAGTCTCGGTGAAAAACCATGATCATCTGGTAAAAAATTACTTTTCTATTTTTTGGAACGAAAAACAGTGTTTTTAAAAACAAACGAACCTGCCGCACATGAGGAAGTCATTATACTAATAATAACAGACGAGAACTCTTTTTGGGCACAGGCTTTCTTACTGAGTAGTAAATCGTCCACAAACAATCACGAAGGCTAGCGACGACTGTAGACAGTAAGTAGGTTATACACTATACTTTTGAGTCGAGATTACTCGCTTTGAGTCGAGATTACCAGCTTTCAGGTCACCGATAACCAATTATGTCAGAAATACCATACTGACATTCGGTTTTTTCAAGTTGTACGCGAACTAACAATCGGCGCCCTAACTGTCTTCGTCAGCTACTTTCAGTTTCACAATGGCGTACGACATTCGGTTTTTCAAGTTGTACGCGAACTAACAATCGACGCCCTAGCTGTTTCGTCAGCTATTTTCAGTTGCTGGCGTACGGCCAGTGCCGGTGGGAAAAGACAACATTAAAATCAGAAATAGTTTATTTATTATTGTCGGACTTACGGTATCAATCCTGTCTAACAAATCATAAAGCTGTGGTGTTACGGTAGCGGCATAGTATTTCACCGTAACACCACAGCCACTCTAACCATTCATAATACATCTAACTATCACTACCTACACATTTCCCCTCGACCTACTTTTCCAAACGTCAACAACACATCTCATACATCCAGTTCACTGATTAACCCTTGTACCACGTCTACTGGATATTCAAATCTTTTGATTTTGTAAGCAGTTACACCCATGACACAACCTAGCAACTTCCTTCATTTGGCTAGTATGCCACTGAAAAACGCGACGATGCTGTATCCAGATTGGCTTGGTTCGTTTCGCAAGGCACTTGTGTGGAATCGCATCCGATATTTGGTCCCCTGGTTTTGCATGGAATTTGCTAAAGATACAATATGGGAAATTAGCTAACGAGTTAGCAGTTCTCACTATAATAGTTAAAAACCAAATAATGTAAAGGGAATTTGCTGAAAATGTCAGTCAAATTGATCCCCTCTGAACCGAGAATTAGCGATTAAATTTTGGGTCCAGCCTCGATCATCATTACTAAAGTCGAAACGATAAAAACATAATCCATTTTAATCAGCAGCAGCACATCGGGTTCTAATTCACTAAAGATCCCACGCTAGCGATGCCATTGAGAGTTGATTATGGTCTGGATAAGTTAATTAATGTCTAATTAATAATTAAGATAAAGGTCTAAAGAAAGACGAGCAATTGGCAGATTTAGCTCTTGCGTAATGTATGTTTAGGGAAAAGGATAATACAACAACGTGAGATTTATTATGATTGTGTCTGACTTGCGGCTGTGGTTTCGATCCCATGTGTGAGCGTATGTGGCATGGAGATAGGGGCGCCTTCTCAACCTCATGGGTTTCCTCCGAGCACTCCGGTTTCCTCCCACAGCTAAAGCGAATTATTGAAATAAAATTGAAACCATATGTTAGTCCCAAAATGACCTAGTTTGTGTCGAGTGGACGTTAAACCCCATTACTCTCTCTCTCACTTTTATGATTATATGTCCTATAATTTACATACTAAACAATAAAGTACTAAATAATTACCGTTATTCAAACTGACTGTTACGTCCGCTGGGTTTAATGAACAGTATCTGGTATGTATACCAAGAGAGATTAGATTAAAAATTATTTTAAACAAAAGATAAAAGACTAGAGAAGCCTATAAGCGGACATCAATCCGATTATAACATGGAACTTATTTCGTTTCGTTTTTTACGGTTCAAAAGTTCGTTTTACTTGTCTTTTCTGCACTAGGATCTGGAAGAGTAATAACTCGTGTTCTGGATGATGCGAGGGAGCAGCCAATGAAACGTTCTGTTATGGCGATTTTTGGCGTGAGGTGCACGGGACTGTGGGTTATCCACTAGACACATCAACGCTGAATACCATGGAACTACGAAATTCAAGCGATTTAGGTCATCGATACCCATTATTTCCATTGAGGCCTGCGAGTAAATCAAATGCCAGGGTCACGAAAGAAACAAGTTCAAGGCCAATCCACCGAAAATGAAATGAAATTGGGTTTAACGTCTTCGTGTTCTGTCCCCACTGGGATAATTCGATATAGAACAGTAGGCCGTAGCGACGCTGCCTGAGCAAAATTTCCCCCATGGCACACTGTATGGCGTATGCCCGTCTTCATTAGCCCGGTTTAGCAATAGAACAGTGGGACGTTAAACCTCATTTCAATTCATTTCACTTTAAATGGTAAGGAAATGTTTGTAAAATATTGAAATCTTAATCAAAATATAATCAAAGTAAAAACAGGGAAGTTATGTGTAATAAAATGTTTGTACTATACTTAGTGAATTTCTATCAGACTAAATGGTTACAATTACTGATTCTCATTAAATCCAAGTCATATAATTGATAATTTGATGCCTAGGGCTCATCTCTATTGCTTTATGTACTGGATTGTTTCTTATCGCTGATTGTCAACTCTCGATACACATTTAAGCTTATTTATCACCCAAGATATCGCTTGTGTGTTAAATTTCATAATTTACGGAGATGTGGCTATACATGAATTTGATTGGTCAATCAAAAAGGAACTATTTTTTTTTTATTTTCAAAGAACAGTTCATTTTTTATTAAAGGTAATTCTTTCTTATTAAAAAGGAACTATTTTTATTTAATTGGCCTTAATGGAAACACTGAGTCAGTATAAACGACTTTGCAATGGTTGAATTGCTGTCAAAAAATGAGGTATCACTACGCCAAATTGTAATCAGGTTCAGTAAAAGTGAAATATATAGCAAAGAATTACATTTATTTATTTGTGCTTGTATGGGGGGAAATATCTCCTACTCGTCTTTATTGATATCAAAAGAAAATATCAACAGGATCCTTAAGAGGAAATAAAATGTGCTGATGCAACACCTTTTTGCCTACCCCCTCCCCCACCCCCACTCCTTTCCAACATAAGCCAAATCTTGATGATTCACTTGCACTATATATATTCCATGGAATCAAAAATCTTTTTAATAGGAACAATAACAAATTCATACATAACTGCCCATTTCAATTTTTAACTTTGATATTCATGGGCCGTATAGACTCTTATAGGCCCTGGGGCGGCGCACCGGTTGCACTCCCTTCGTCGTGAGGCCTGGATTTGACCAGTGTTTTGTTTACAGTGTATTGTCACTTTCGTTGCACCCTCCCCCTGTCAGTGATGCAGGAAGGGGGTCTGACAAGGACAGATGTCTAGTCGTTCGGATGGGACGAAAAAACCGAGGTCCCGTGTACACATTGGCGTGCACGTATAGTATCAATTTCCCTCATAGCACACTGTATGGCGTATGCCCGTCTTCCTTAACCCAGTTCGGAGCAGAACAGTAGGACGCTAAACCCCATTTCATTTCATTTCATTTGTCACTTTCGTTGAGAAACGAGGACAATTTGAATTTTTGCATTACGTTCATTGCAACATCGGGATGTCGCGGTTTCGATCCCTCTCTTGGTCGAGAAATTTTAAAGGGAGACCATCGCCTAGGTGATAGTGTCGATTTAATCCAAAATTGAAACTAAAGAGAGAGAGATTTGGTTTAAAGTTCACTCGTCACAAACTAGGTCATTTCGGGACTAACATATGCTCAATTGTATTTCAATAATTCGCTTGCGCGTAGGAGTCTTTAACACTGGGAGGAAACCGGAGGACCGGGAGGAAACCCACAAGGTTAGAAGAACTGAAACTAAAATTAGTAAACTAACCATAATCCGTCCAACCTTTTGAAACGAAATGTCACCGTATTGTAGAGCCTGTTACATCACGAATGAAAATAACGAAAAGGAAATGAACTGAATAGGGTTTTAACATCTTACTGGGCTAATGGAGACAGGCATATGTTATAAAGTGTGCCATGAGGGACAGCGGTACAACGATCTACTCTTATTTTCCAACTGCCACGGGAGTTTTACGTGCATGTCAATGTATAGACGGGACCTCGATTTTTTGTCCCATCCGAGCGACTATACATTTTCTCTTTGCAAGCACCTTGTCCTCGCCGGAAAATCGTGATGAACTTTTTCGGCCATCACTGATATCAAACACGCAACCTCCAGGATATCGAACTAACGTATTACGCACTGAGCAATGGTGGCTCCCGGTCGCTATAACACACCAGATAAAAATTTATTTTGACCCGAATCCAGGAGGATTAGCTCGTTTATGTATCGTTGTTAAAGGCCTTTTGTACATGGTGCATGAAGCTTATTAAATGTGAGCCGAGACCTCCCAAATTCCGAGAGACATTTGGCGACAACCTCCATGGTAGTCATTTTAGCTAACTGGACACGCCAATATTTCTGAAAGAAGATAGACATTATATTCTTGATGTCGCCCAGAGAGATGAAGTTAACGACAATAAAAGTTTTATTTTTCATCAATTATTACAACACAATATGATACAGTAAGTCGTTTATCATTCATGGCCGACCTGTCAAGTTTATCTATACTTCTATCATGATACGGCACAATCTAACGAATTCTGACTGCTGGAAACCTTTGTTCCTTTCAACGAGTCTCTGCTCCTGTTTGCTCCCATGTCACCCTACGTATCCCTTTGTGTAGGGCCATCCTTTACACAGGATATCAACATTTTATTCATTCGTCAATATAAAATCTATTAAAGTTCGGCTCATTTACTCCTTTACAAGCATACCGTTAATTAATGATGATGTTGACAAAAATCTGTGGTGTATCTATAGGGTTGGTGACAAAACGGTTATCTGACTATTTGGCTGTTGTCTTTTCTATTCGATCTTACAGTATATTCAGTCTACCAACTGAATCTGTTTAAAGCAACAGAACATGGGGTTTAACGTCCTACTGTTCTGCTTCAAGGTGGGCAAATGAGAGAGAGAGAGAGAGAGAGAGAGAGAGATGGGGTTTAACGTTTACTCGAATCAAACGAGGTCCTTCCGGGACTAACATATGGTTTAATTTTATTTCAATAATTCGCTTGTGTGTAGGGATCTTTAGCAGTGGGAGGAAACCGGAGTACCCGAAGAAATCCCACGGGGTTGGGCAGTTTTAAATAAGACTCAACTGAGACAAGCCACGAAATGAATCGAAATGAATTATTATAGGGAACTGATATGCCTTTTAGCAGAATGGTCAGCATGTGCGCGTTGTATCGTAAGATCAGTCATTGAGTCAACTGGCGTGGTTTCAATTTCCCGGTTGTACGTGACAAGGAGTGGGGTTGCCTGTCCAACTTCGTGGGGGGGTTTCCAGGTCCTCCGGAAACCACGTCGGGAAATCCCGACGAACTTACTCGGCCAATGCAGGCATCCAACAGCAACCGCCCGGCTAGCGAGCCAGTGCCTTACTCACTAAGTCACTGTGGCTCCAGCAAGGAAATGAGTCTACTGCCTAAATACGATCAAAGAGAGAGAGAGAGAGAGAGAGAAATGGGGTTTAACGTCCACTCGACACAAACTAGGTCATTTCGGGACTAACATATGGATTAATTTTATATCAATAATTCGCTTGTGTGTAGGGGTCATTAGCAGTGGGAGAAAACCGGAGTTCCCGTAGGAAACCCATTCCCTATTCTTTGTCACGTACAACCGGGAATTCGAAACCACGCCAGTTGACTCAATGACAGGCTTTATGATACAGCACGCACGTGCTAACCATTCGGCCATCCCCCCTACATCCTATTGTTCCAAAGAGAGTAACCACACTTAAGCAAAATAAACTCACAAAAATCGTGATTAAAATGTAAGTAAATGTGTCCGAAAATTATATTTTATGATGATTGTACAGATCAACACTTTCAAGGTGAAGGTCACAAAGATTCTTGAATAATGGCGATCAGTGCTTTGATAGTCTGTCTCCAGCCAAGAATTTGGTCATTATAAAGTCTATAACTTTGGGCTTAGTAGATCGGCTATACACCAGGGTGAGAAACGGATATTTGGAGAGAACAAAGAACGGGATAGAGCACCAGAGTATCGTAATAATGGAGTTGGAAACACGTGAGTGACGGGTGGATGGGTGGGGGAGGGAGAGGGGGGATAGCTAAAGAATAAAGAAAAAAAGAGTGAGCTTAGAAGACAGATGGGAATTAGAGACAGTAAGAGATTTGGGGAGATAGAGATGGAATGTGAGATCACAGAAAATAGGTGAGATGGAGGGGGAATGGGAGACTCTAGAGAACAGGTGGGGTAGAGAGGGAATGTGAGACAGTTGAGACAGAGAGACAGGGGGAATGATAGAGAGGGAATGAGAACGGGGAAGATAGTGGGGGAATAAGAGATAGGTAGAGATCCGGGGGATAGAGAGGGAATGTGAGACGACGGCGAACAGCTGAGATAGAGAGGGAATGGGAAACAGGTAGAAATCCAGGGGATAGAGAGGGAATTTGAGACGGTAGAGAACAGGTGGGTAGAGCGGGAATGGGAGATAGGTAGAGATAATATGAGGAGATAGAGGGGGAATGTGAGACAGAGAAGACAGGTGAGGTGGTTAGGGAATCAGAGAGGGTAGATAATCGGCGCGATAGAGAAGGAATGGGTTGGAGATGAGAACAGGTGAGACAGCAAAGAACAGGTGAGACAGAGAAGAACAGGCGAGGTAGTGAGGGAGACAGTAGAGAACAGGTGAGATAGAGCGGGAATGCGAGACAGTAGAGAAAACTTGTGATGGAGGGAGGATGAGAGACGACAGAGAACAGGTGAGGCAAAGAGGGAAATGGTGACAGTTGAGAATGAGGGGTATAGAAGGAGAATGAGGGACATGTTGAGAACAAGGAGATAGAGAAGGATTGAGGGAAAGGTGTAGAAAACTGGAGATCATAGGGAATGATACCCGGGTAGAGAAGCGGGAAGATAAAAAGGAGAGGGGAGCAAGGTGGAGAATAGGGAAGATAGAGACGGAATGATACACAGGTAGAGAAGGGAGAAAATAGAGACGGAATGATACCCAGGTAGAGAATAGGGGAGCACGGTGGAAGATAGTGAAGATAGAGACGGAATGAGAGACAGGTAGAGAATAGAGAAGATAGGGGCGAAATAAGAGACAGGTGGAGAAAGGGAGGTAGAGAGGGAATGGAAGATAGGTAGAGAACAGGAGGGGCAGATAGGGAGATGGTAGAGAACATGGGAGATGGGTGGAGAAGGGAAGATGGAGACGAAATGAGAGATAGGTAGAGAACAGGAGGAGAATACAGTGAATCACAGAAAACGGGATGAACAGAGAAGGAATGGGAAACAGTTGAGAACAGGGGAGGTAGAAATGGGTATGACACAGAAGTAAAGAACAGGGACGATGTAGGAGGAATGAGACATGTGGGGAAGGGAAGATAGAGAGGGAATGGCAGATAGGTAGAGAATAGGTGCCGTAGAGAGGGAATGGTAGGACAGATAGGGAATCACAGGCAGGGGGGGGAACAGAGGTGAGATATAGATCAACAGTATCAGAGAGAAGCAGCTAATATCAATATAGACGTGCGAGGTACGAAAGCAGAGACGGGGAAAGAAGAAGTGACGGCCGGGGGAGTGTAAGCATGGGACATTGCAAGGGGTAAATAGGAAATCACAGAAAACTGGAGAGCTAGATGGGAAAGAAGCAGCTAATATTAATATAGGGGTACGAGGAACAAAAGCAAGGCAAGAAGTGAAGGTCGAGAGAGTGCAGGAATGGGATATTGAAGGGGTTGAGATTCATTCGACATCTGAACTTCCTGTTCGTGTGTAAACGAGACGGCCATCAGCTAATAGTGTGTAGTAATTATTCTATTCGATTTGTCACGATTAGGGACGACCACCTGCTACTATCTGCCGCCATTAAAATAATTCATGGACATCGTGATAATATTTAACCCAGACTACACACTGGATAGTCTGTTGTTGTCTAAAGTCTTACAACATGACACAAGAGTTGTCCCCCGAGGCTGTGAAATGGTCTAACACCACCTACAGATTTATTCAACTGCCTTCGATTCATGACGAGAACAGCGGCTAATTCTATGCGTGGGCGAAGAAAATGAAATTACTATTTATTCATCTGGTTTATGGCTGACCGTTAAGAGCAATTATAAGAAATGGTATTATGGAGTCTAGTGAAAATAAATTACCTTACTAAGTAAATAAAGCATATGAAACTACTTCACATTGCATTTGTTATTCAGTTCTGTTTGCCCAAATCATTTTTTTCCCCAAATATCAATGATTTATTGTTGCAAAGCCGATTGATATCGATGCTGTATTTGACATATTTTCCAAATAGGTTCAAGAATGGTAGCCTGCGTTTTCTATTAGTATTCGTCCACAAGAAGCAAGGTGTGGTTACAGTTTCTAGAACATATGGTACCACTTGTCAATTTTTATCCAAATGTCCATGACACATTTTGGAAAGGCGATTGATACCGATATATTGTATTTTTCCAAATCAGTTGAAGAAATGTAATGGGACATCGTGTAGATGATAAGCCTCTCTTTTCGATAAGTATTCGTCCAGAAGAGGCCGGGTGTTCTTATTCTTTCTAGAACATTTGATGCCACTTTTTATTTGAGGGGTGACATATAAATGAAATGGTCAAGCCTCGTGGGTTTTCTCCGGGTACTCCGGTTTCCACCCACTGCTAAAGACCCCTACGCGCAAGCATATTCTTGAAATGAAATTATAACATATGTTAGTCCCGAAATGACCTAGTTTGTGTCGAGAGGACGTTAAACCCATTTCTCTCTGTATATATATGAATGAAATGGTGTTTAAAATTTTAATGCTTTGCTCCAAACGGGATATTGACTACGGGCATTCGCCATACACTGTGGTATGAGGGGAATTTAGCCCGTGCAACGGCACTATGGCCTACTCTTCTATCGAATTCCACTGATCTTGTACGTACACGCCAATGTATACAAGGAACCTCAGTTTTTAGAAACTTCCAAATGACTAAATAGCTATCCTTGCCAGGCCCTCCATTCTTCACCACTGACATAGGGAAACCACGCCGGAAAGAAACCATGTGAGGGGCTTCATTAATTATTAGAGATGGTGGAGAAAGTGGGTGACCTCTCTCTCCCAATCCTCAATCCCCATGAACTTTCTCCTAATCCAATGAATATCGCAGGCTAGCGATGACATCGAGAGTTGATTATGGTCTGGATAAGTTAATTAATGTCTAATTAATACTTTTTATAAGATTTTATGCCTAAAGAAAGACCTACAATAGGCAGATTTAGCTCTTGCATAATGTATGTTTAAAGGTGTGTCATATGTCAAATTGAAGCGCGTCGACCTTCCCTGAAATTAAGTGGGCCTTCTTTGCTCTGAAATTGTATATAATCAATAATAGACCCGAGTTAATCATTTACATCTTAAGCCCTATAATAACATGGAGGGGGGACAGAGTCAGAAAATATCTTATACTAAACTTAGGCTGTATGTCGACAGTTAGCTCCGCGTGATATCAGACACTAAGTTAGTTGGCTGACATTTTAAGTCCGAAATCGACGATTTTAATCGAAAACATTAAGTACATTTCGAGAATGTATTTATTTTGCGTCCATTTAATGAAATTGAAAAAGTTTTTTTTAGTCTTTTGTGAAACGGGGTAAAACCGCATTACAAAACCGTATACTAACGTTTCAATATGGTGGCCATTTAGAACAGAGATCTATTGTCGATGAACGAAGTAGATAGAACCATGTGCGCAGAATGAAAATATCCATGATAATAACCGCGGGTTTGCACGAGAGCGGAATAAATAAAGCCAAGAATTACCATATCCCAGTACTCGACGAGACGTGCCATGTCTAGAATATCTCACAATAGAATCAGAATTCACTGGATGGAAATGAAATGAAATGAAATGGGGTTTAACGTCCTACTGGTCTGCTCCTAACCTGAGCATATGCCATACAGTGTGATATGGTGGGAATATTTTGTCAGGGCAGCGCTAGGACCTAAACTTATATGCAATTCCAGTCAAGGGATCTTTTACGTGCACGACAATGTGTACAGGGGACCTCGGTTTGTCGTCCCACCCAAACGACTAGACAGCTGTCCTTGTCAGGCAATCCATCCTGCACCACTGACAAGGGGAAACCACGTCGGAAAATCCCGATGAACTTTCTCGGCAGGGATCGAACATGCGATCTCGAGCCAGCGAGCCACCAAGCCAGCGCCAAACCCACTAAATTAAACCATCATTTTGAACACAGAGAAAATGAAAATACAGCTAGCATTTAGTGATAGTTTCGTACGTATATGTATAAGATGAACTCAGCATTCGGTGTGTTAACGTCTGCACTCGAGAAACTCTTCAAATTCCTGTATTCAAAAGACCGAATTATTCTGTTTAATAAACGGCTTTGCACGAGGGCGCGAACCCATCCTTCTAGTAACGGGTTCTACCTTAACAAACACAACAGATATGTCGGACAACAAAGACTTTTATACGGCATCATTTTGTATCAATTGAATCTGCTACAGACACGTTAATCCAAGCCAGTGAAAAAACACACGTGCTCACCAGGTAAAATGATCTTTCCCTTTGTAGACGTTAACCCCTTAAATTCGATTCGAGTTATTTCTAGATCTATACGTACCCGGTCACCCCCAGTTAGGAAAAGGGGCGGTTCATACACTAAGCCTTAATAGAAATATGTAACAAACTGCACCCTAAAAATACACCATCTAAAGATCAACATGTTTTCAGTGTGGAGAACCCCGCCAAAAATAAACAACCAGAAACCCAGAAGACAAACTTGCAGACAAGGCCCAATACACCACACTGATCAGCAGTGAATATTCTACAATCGCGTATAAGCATGATGGGAGATAAGATAAAGAGATGGAAGTTCTCACTATAATAGTTAAAAATCAGTCAAATTGATCTACTATTAGCCGAGAACAAAGCGTTTGAAATATTCACATAGCCTCGGTCATCATTACTATAAACAGCATAGTCTCGATTATCCACTTGATTGATTTAATTATCAATGGCCATTAAGCGGCATATAGGAATTTAATACGCCAAAATCGAAGGCTAGCCTTGACATCAAGAGTTCATTATGGTCTGGATATGTTAATTGATTATTTAGATAACATTTCAGGCCTAAAGAAAGACCTGTAATAGGCAGATTTTGCTCTTGCATAATGCTATTTTAATGTGTCACAATTTTTAACTTTTTCCCACTCATTTCCTTATGTATTAGGGGGGCAGGGGGATGGGGGGTGGGATGGCCTAGTGGTCTAGAGTGCCGCGCTTCGACCTCTAGCTGGCCGGTCACCTCTGGCCTGCAACTGTGGTTTCGAGCCCTGGTGTGAGCGTATGTGGCATGGAGATAGGGGCGCCTTCTCAACCTCGTGGGTTTCCTCCGGGCACTCCGGTTTCCTCCTCCTGCTAAAGACCCCTACGCGCAAGCGAATTATTGAAATAAAATTAAACCATATGTTAGACCCGAAATGACCTGGTTTGTGTCGAGTGGACGTTAAACCCCATTTCTCTCTCTCTCTGCAACTTAATGTGTCACAAATTTTAACTTTTTTCCACCCATTTCCTTATGCATTAGAAAAATAAATGGGTGTTTAAATGCGTAAAGGGCACCATTCCCCCCGAACCAGTAGCTTCTCATTTAAACAAAGCTCACGCCATTGAGCCAATGATTGGCGCCGCGTGATGTGACGTCACATGTTGAAGGCAGTCATCTTTTACAGAGATATTAGAAGACTTTCAGACTCTTGTAATCCTCTGTTCGCAATCCTGTATGAAACAGGTTTCCAACACACAAGGCTCATCACGGACAATACTCATCAAGCACAGGCATTGCAAGTAATAAACAATCAAAACGTTATCAAATCACGTGAACGGATCGGGGACGGTCCGTATACGCCGACCGCGCGATACACGCGTCACTCAAAATGGAAACAAAGTCACAACAAGGGAGGCAATCCACAAACGAAATGAAATGAAATGGGGTTTAACGTCCTATATAGATACAAGCATAGTACAGATTACAATACTAAAGTCATTCTCAGACCCTAGCAATGTTGGGTCAAATCTGCTGATAGAAATGGCAATATCTTTTCCCTTCACGAATCTGTCTGCTGTCTGACGAATTTTCATGATATGTATGATAGTTTTATAGCTTTGTGTTTTGGACCTTCAATTATCGAATTGGTCAAATATGATGTAAACAATTAGAGAGATTGGTAAATTAAGCCAAATGACATTGACACCCACCCCCAAGTGAAAATATACTGAAGAAATTTCCAAAAGATGTCTGTTAGCAACCTAGAATTGAATGTTTACCACATTATGATTCTTTTGTATGTAACAATATACCATTCATTCACTAACTTGATTTAAGTACAAATAAGTGAATCTAATAATTTGTCAAATATATAAATTAAAACAATATAATGCTATCCTTAATTTAACCCGCAACAATTCTAGCAATATTGCAACATGAAGTAATAAAAATGAAATTTTTAATATTTTTTTTTTATATCATCTCTAACTCAATATCAACTAAAATCTTCAACATTGAAAACACGAATTATTTGTCAATTTAAATCAACAAAGATTCTGTGATCTTACCGGGAAAAGATGGGCTTCTGATATCCAATATTTAAGACAAAATAAACATTTTACCATTGGTACACGAATCGTGTACCATACTGCGTTTCAGCCCCAGTTGTAACAAGATACTCGATGGACGAGGCTACATACATTGCACCAAAAAAGAAACGGCGTATGTAGACTGCAATAACCAGACTTTAGAAATTTGCATTCGGTTGAGACTGTTGGCTTATTTCGCCGAATATAACTGATTTGAAATTAGAGTAAAAACGGAAACCATTGAATGTAAATCAGTTTATATACATTCATATTACAGTATTATATGCGTCGCCACCCACTTTTGTCAATTGCTACGTCCCAAATGTTAGCGATTTAGCTCCTTTAAGAATGACCAACTCTTTATTACACTCTTAACGAATGTATATTTAATGGAATAATTAAGCCGATCAAGTTTGTCTATTTTTCAGAAACTTTATCTGTATAGTGCAACAATTAATAAATTGCTTCCTTAACCAAAAGAAAAACGATACCTGCCACGAAATACAAAACAACTATTAATAAAAACTGATC
The DNA here is from genome assembly GCA_963678685.1 of Patella ulyssiponensis. Taxonomy (NCBI): domain Eukaryota; kingdom Metazoa; phylum Mollusca; class Gastropoda; family Patellidae; genus Patella; species Patella ulyssiponensis. Next base: position 79,564,242 of record OY783228.1, read on the forward strand.
AGGAGTAAATATTCGCTTGGCCGCTACTTGTTAACTTTAACGGAGAGCAGGATTATACATAACGGAGGTGTTGGGCCCCGTTATCCGTTTAACGATGGCATTAGCGGGCTATAGAAAAATGTCGAAGATTAGCCATGTAATTTTCTTTTGAACATCCCAGAGGATTGGGTGATGGACGGGGTGGGTCATCCATTTTCTATAGGGTGCAATTTGGGGGACCTGTAGGTAATAATGGCCAAAAATATCCTGTAGTGAAAATCCAATAATATTTCTTACAGATTTATGCTATAATTTGTAAAGGAAAAAATTGAGAATTCTATAGTGTTTTTTGTAGTTAATTCTGCAGTTATATTTTTATCTTGGGGGTTGGGATGGCCTAGTGGTCTAGAGTGCCGCGCTTCGACCTCTGGCTGACCGGTCACCGCTGGCTTGCGGCTGCGGTTTCGATCCCTGGTGTGAGCGTATGTGGCATGAAGATAGGGGCGCCTTCTCAACCTCGTGGGTTTCCTCCGGGCACTCCGGTTTCCTCCCACTGCTAAAGACCCCTACGCGCATGCGAATCATTGAAATAAAATTGAAACCATATGTTAGTCCCAAAATGACCTAGTTTGTGTCGAGTGGACGTTAAATCCCATCTCTCTCTCTCTCTCTCTCTCTCTCTCTCTCTCTCTCTCTCTTTTTGTCTTTAATCAAGTTTTGGGACCAGGCTGCATAGTTTTCACGCTGTCTTCAGGTTCTATAAAGATGTTAAAGAGCTTCATTGAGTTTAGATTTACAAATAATTTGTATTTTCAATCTCGAAGACTTTGGACGATATTGAATTAGAAACGTAGCTATTTTAACGTGTTTCCCAATCGCTAAATGTCACTAAAAGATTATTATTGGCTATTATAAAACTGATTATGAAATAAAGTTCAAAATGATAATTACAATATTTAATTGAAACCCGTGATAAATATCTATAATAAGGAAACCACACTCTAATCTTCTACCTCATCAGACGTCGTCAAGGAGACTTCATTTCTATCATAAACACACAATTCCACGAAATTAAAGATTTTTTTTGCGCATACCTGATACAATTTCAAAGATATTGAAAATTGAATGACTTTTCTGTCCTAGTCTCGCTAATAAAGTTGAGCTTTGTGTCCGGTCACTGTGTTTGTGGAGAAAGTTCACCGGGTACGGAGATTCAGATAAGGACTGATGTTTAGTCATTACGAAGGGACGAAAAACCGAGGCCCAGTGTACAAATTGGTGTGCACGTAAAATATCCCTTGGCTGTTGGAATTCGATATAAGAGTAATGTTTAACGTCCGCTCCCACCAAGGTTGATATCGCAGACCATTGTCTTACTTTCATTTTTATTATCTTAGCGCACACGAACAGGGGTATTTCATGTGGGAGCGGACTGGCGTACCCGCAGTTCACCCACGATTTTGAGAAGGCGCCCCCATCATCAGTTCCTTTTGTAATTGAACCATTGGGGTTGTTTTTTTTTGTTTTTTTTTTTGGGGGGGGGGGGCTGGTACCTTTTGACCCCGTGGTTATGTTATACCAGCTTATGTTCTCCACCACGTTGCACTTTGACTACTAAAAACCAGCCGTAACTGCTTTCAGTTGACATATTAGTTTTTCATTTTACAATCGAAGGGAGCTAACTCTATTAATTCTGAACGGATGCAGGCTACATTTCAACTTCGGAAAACAAAACCAAAAACATAACATAACCCGAAAAAAAGCTAGGAAACACCATTGCTCAATATATTTCAATAAAATCTGACGTGTTTGAAATATATCCATGGTGGATTGAAGGAAATACAACTGGAATTTGCTTAAAAGATGTCCGATAGGTTCCAAAGAATTGAAGGCTTTGAATTTTAGAATAAATGAAATGAAATGGGGTTTAACGTCCTGCTCTTCTGCACCTAACCTGAGCTAATGGAAGACGGGTATACTCCATACAGTGTGCTATGAGCGAAATTTTGCCCGGGCAGCGGCGCTACCGTCTAATCTTACATCGAATTCCAACTGCCAAGGGATCTTTTACGTGCACGCCATTGTGTACACGGGACCTCGGTTTTTTTAAGAGACAACTGTCCTTGTCAGGCCCTCCGTTCTGCATCACTGACAAGGGGAAACCACACCGGGAAATCGAGATGAACTTTCTAGGCCAATGCAGGGGTCGAACACCCGACCTCCAGACTAGCGAATTTTAGAATAATCTTTTAGTTTCACATTATGTATTTTAGATTGTAGAAAGTAATGCCAAACAGTCAACTGTTGGCGAATAGCCCTTTGATTAAATTAGGGCTCCACGATTAAGAATACATTGACATATTGCATCATAAGACGCCATACTGTCGGTCTGAACATTTAGCGCGTTGTGGCACGTTTTTGATATGTCGCCCTATTTGCTCTCCTTTTACCAAAATCATGAGGTTACCGATATTTTAATTAAACGCTTGTTGGTTTAAAGCCGTTCCATACACCATTAAAGTAGCTAAGTCTCTAACTCAATATCATCCAAAGTCTTCGACAATGAAAACACGAATTATTTGGCAATTTAGATCAACAGTGAAGTTGTTTTCTTATCGGGGAAGATGGGCTTCTCTGATATCTAATGTTTAAGACAAAATAAACATTTTACAATTGGTACACAAATCGCGTACCATAATGCGTTTCAGGGCCATTTGTAACAATAGACTCGAAGAACAAGGTGAGACATATCGCACAAGTTATGTCAAATGGTGACGTTAAATTCCTATCTGGAGAGCATGCGCAATCAATACTATCGGTGTAACCAGATGCTAGAGATTGCCATTCGATTGCGACTTCTGGTGTATTTGGCCGAACATAACGGCTTTGAAATCTGAGTAAAAACGGAAACGATTGAATGTAAATCAGTTTATATACATTCATTATATACGTTGCGACCCATTAGTGTCAATTTGTAGATCCCAAATATGAGTGAGAGCTAATTCGGCCTATTGTAGGTCTTGTCATTCCTTCACATCTTTTTCATATATCACAAGCCAAACGCTCTAGAAATTCCATTGCCTAATTTGTTTTGTAGGTTTGGATACCCGCGAGATTAAAAAATGGATAACCGAGGACGAGGCTCCTTGCCAGAGCTTCCGTTTTGGAAAACAGACTGGTAAACCACGAGGAACTTTCATCTTGGTCAACCTGGGACCTTCGGTTTATCTACACAGGGACCTGGGATGTTCATACCATCCAAACAATTAGACGATTTTGCTTGACAGGCCATTCGTCCAGCAGCATTGATTATGGGAAACCAGACTGCAAAATCTTGATGAACTTCCTCGGCCAAAACTGTTGCTCGGACTTCTTTTTTTATAGAATAAAGTTTGTGTCGCAATGTTTTGCTCCGACTGGACTTACAAAGACGGGCACTGGTCATACAGTGTGCTTGACTACAGCCTACCCTTAAATCGAGATCCAGCTGCCAAAGGGTATTTTACGTGCACACCAACGTGTACACGGGGATCTTGTTTTTGGTCGTACCCATTGCCTAGACGTTTTTCATTGACAGGTTTTTCGTCCAACAGCATTGACTAGGGGAAGCTAGACTAAAAAAAAATCTCATTGAACTTTCTCGGCCCAAACTGGGATTTAACCTCCGACCTTTACTGACCATTACCCGGGGTGCAGACCAGGTGTTCCCTGGACTGCAGCTCTCAGCTTGGGGAGTAGGCCAGGTGTTCCGTGGGCCTCGTCTTCCAGCACAGGATGCAGGCGGGGTGTTTCGTGGACCGCGGACAACTATGTATATCTGTAATAAAGGTTTACCCATCCTCGTATCCCCCGTGGAACCGCGGTGACTCCATCAGTACGGATGACCTGGCAAAGACGGACGTCTAGTCGTTCGGATGGGACGAAAAAACTAGGCGCAGACCGAGCACAGCTGGCGTGGTCAAATTGCCAACATAGCCCACTGTATGGCACCTGTCCATGTTTGAGATGAAAACTAGGTCATATCGGGACTAACATATGGTTCAATTTTATTTCAATAATTCGCTTGCGCGTAGGGGTCTTTAGCAGTGGGAGGAAACTGGAGTGCCTGGAGGAAACCCACGAGGTTGAGAAGGCACCCCTATCTCCATGTCACATACGCTCACACCAGGGCTCGAAACCACAGCCGCAAGCCAGAGGTGACCGGCCAGCTAGAGGTTGAAGCGCGGCACTCTAGACCACTAGGCCATCCCACCCCCCACCCCCAGGTTGTGTGGGGGCGAATGGTTAACGCGTGTGCGTGAAATCATAAGGTTTGTCAAGTTGCGTGGTTTCGATTACCCGGTTGTACGTGTAGGATTGCTTGTCCAACCTCGTGAGTTTTCTCCAGGGCCGTCCGTTCCTCCCACTGCTAAAGACCCTTACGTGCAAGCTGAATCAAACTATTATGTTAGTCCAGAAATGACTTAATTTGTGTGCGTGTTTCTCTATCCCTCCCCTTTCTCTCTCTCTTCAATCCAATCTCTCTTTTTTTCATCCCTCATTCTCTTCCTCTCTTCCGCTTCCTTTCCCTTCCTCCCACCCCTTCTCTTCCTCCCCATCTGACTTCCTCTCTATATCCCACTCTCGTCCCCTCCCCCTCTCCTTTCATCTCTTTGTATAGCGTATTTAAAGAAAACGTTTATATGCGAAACACATTTGGATAAATAAAAAAAAACATAACCCGTATCAAATATTTGTACAAAATCTATTTTAGTCATCGTTTAAATTGAACTAATATTATTATTATTCCCAATACAAGGCGTCTCTTGGTGCGGGTGCAGCAAAGTCAATAAAATCGTTTAAGATTTTCGTGACTATATGTATGGTTATGAGTTATTATTTTTACAAAAACGCCCAGGTCCCCTTTTTACCTATCAAAGAGTAATAATAGATAGGTAAAGATCGTTTTATCGGTCTGGTGATTTTCTCATTGGTTCCCGTTATTGTTATTATACTACGTCACTTGGGTATTCATAAGGCCACCAAATTTGAATGTTTGTTCCGCGAGAACACCTATCTAAAGATTGCTTCGTATTATTTCGGGTGAAATACTGATTTTCCTACGGGGGGGGGGGGCATTAAAAATCAGCCCACCCAGCACTAGAAAATCCATTATTATCCCAGTTAGGTCGAAAGAGAGAGAAATGGGGTTTAACGTCCACTCAATACAAACTAGGTCATTTCGGGATAAATAATACATGGTTCAATTTCATTTAAATAATTCGTTTGTGCGTAAGAGTCTTTTAGCACTGAAATGAAACCGAGGACCAACTCGGCATTAGAAAATCAATTAGTACCCCCAGTTGGGTCGAAAGAGAGAGAGAGAGGGAGAAAGGGGGGAGAGGGGTATAACGTCCACTCGACACCAACTTGATCATTTCGGGACTAACATATGGTTCAATTTTATTTCAATAACTCCATTGGGCGTAGGCATACAAAGCACCCGGAGATCACCCCTGAGTTTGGACAAGCGCCCCTTCTCCTTGTCACAAACATATGGTTTAATTTTATTTCAATAAATTCGCTTGTGCGCAGGGTCTTTAGCGATGGGAGGAAACCAGAGGACCCGGAGAAAAACCCATGAGGTTGGACAGACGACCTTACTCCTTGTCACGTACAACCGGGCCACTTGTCTATCTGGACTAAACTTAGTGGGGGTTCCGCACCCCGCCCCCCCTTCTGTTGTGTGCCCCCAATCATAGATCTACATAAAACTTACTTGGCGATACCCTGACCTCGAAGAACTACTTTTGTTGGCCTAAGCGAACAACTACATCATAACATAGTATCCCCCGTATGTATCATATTAGGATTGGACAATCGTTGGCCCTATTTCGTTTCGTATATATATTTATGTGTTTATTTAGAAAGGGGATCTGACTCTGATAAGTCAATTCAAGATGACTTCTCTGATATCGGTACCCGTACGTGAACCTTATCAATTGGTAAGTAAATAGATTGAATTTCTTATTGAGTGATATTTTATTTTTTTTCTTTTAAAAATATACAACAAACATTTAGTTTGTTTACATCTAAACCTGTAATTCTCAACGAGTGTGCCGCGAAATTTTGAACAGGCACGCTAAAAAAAAGTGTCTTACCAAAGAAGCCTGCTAAGTTCATAGCTGTGTTTTTCTTTATTAATTTTATTCAATCTATAAATATATTCTGCGTCTGGTTGTATGTCGTCTTCGTCCTGTCATGTTCATATTTTGCAAAATTAAAATATTTTTCATATATTAGCCAGGTGTGAAGCTATTTTCTTATATGTCCCAAGGTGTGCCGTTGGCAAAAAGTTTGGAACCACTGATCTAAAGGAATGGAATCGGGGTTAAAGCTACATAATTCCAAACTTATAATAATATAATAATAGGATTCTTATATCGCGCTAAACTCCAAACAATAAAGTCTGCTCAAAGCGCAAACAAAGTCAATTCTATGTTACTTTAGAGTTTGTTTTTAATATTTAGAAAACAGGAACGTCTTTAATTTAGATTTAAATATTGAAAATGTTGGAGCAGATTTTAAAGCTAACGGAAGGGCATTCAAGAACGCTGAAACTTCAAATGATTTAAAACTAAATTTTTTCAGTTTCCACTTTGATACTGTAATATAATGTTGCGATTGGGATCGCAGAGGTCGTGTTGACTGGTAGGGATTGACAAGTCCCCTTAAGTACGAAGGAGCATTTCCATGAAGGCCCCCTGTCCTCCACCAATCATAATGGGGAACCACGCCGGAAAAAACCCGAGGGGATCGAACATGGGACTTCAGGCTAGCGAGCCAACGTCTTACTTACCTAGTCACCGTGGCTCCAAGCGATCTCTTTTCAATTTTCTCTCAAATATTTCTGACAGACTAATAACCTAGGGTCAATTCATGGCAAATCGCAAATTATATTTTAGCATGATCACCAACCAGGAGGTTCTGGTTCGATCCTGGTGTTGGCCAAGAAATGTCCGTGGGATTAGCCAACCTGGTTTCCTCTTCTTTGATTGGCATTTAGTAATTGAACATATTAACACAAGGTACAATTTTATGGATACACAATTACTGAGTGATATCATTGCTTGATAAAGACGAGAGCATCCTCGTCGAAACGTCGCTTAGTATCAAACTCAGTAATTGTGTATCCATAAAATTGTACCTTGTGTTGGTTTCCTCTTGTCGGTGGTGCAGATATCTGGAAATGAAAACCCGTCCAGTCGATCGAACTTGCACGTATAGTGCGAGGAATGGATGAAAAGTAGCATAACTCCGACGCCACGAGGCCTATGATACTCTTCGGTCCGAGCTACCCCTATACACCAAATTTGTGCCCCCGGACAGTCCTAGTGTAGCCGCAAACCCTGAACAAACAGACAAACAATCAGTCACAAATATAAGTAGAGATGAGGTGTTTATCAATCCGATTCGTTTTCTATAGTTCAAAATTTCGTTTAACTTGTCTTACAAGGATCTGGAAGAATTGTTATGATTGACGTGTTCTGGGTGATGTGAGGGATTAGCCAATGAAACGATCTATTACAACGAGCTTTATGCATGTTGTGCACGGAACTGTGGGTAACGCACTAGAAACATCAATACTGATTGGTTAAACATACATTATGGGAGAGCAAAAACTGACTTTTGTCGGTCTTCCTTTGAGCTTCAGATGTCATAGAAATTATAAATTAGATCTTTATTTAAACAACAAGCCCAAAATGAACACTGTAGACCCACGGATGGCTTGGATTGGGCTCGATTTAAAACAGGATTTCGTCGACCGATTTAATCACTATGGCGTTGTGGGTGGGGTTTCTGCGTGACGTTGACGTCATCATACTTCCGGAAATTATTCATGAAAGACAGTGATGACCGAGGCTATACACAAGCTTCAGTAGATACCGTTTAAACATTACTTGATGATCGAGACTATGTAGGTGGAGTTAACGCCTGTCAATCAACAATCGGCCATAGTGGGAAAAGGGTGTCGATGATTTTAACCCCCATATCTAGTAAAAAATTATAGTGGTAACAACTTTGTTCAGGATAAAGTTATTTGACTGAAATTTTCAATATATTCTTGTTTCAACATCTATTTTTGAACTTTTATAGCAAGAATGGCTAACTCCTTGTCAAAATCTCCCATAATGTATCTTTAATCAAATGTCTAACATCATAGGGTCAACAGCCGCTACAACCTCTGACGCTACAACTGGTCAGATCTTTATGTAGTGTAGAGCATCGAAAGTATAAAAAAACGAAGCGAAATATAGATGTGTATTTTAATCAGATTTGGTGTTTATGTTCAGGTCAATAACCAGTTTGATGGACAACCAATAACGGAAGTGGCTAGTATATTTCGACCTGATTTTGACACCTTTATAACCGGGAAAGATAAACTACACAAATGGGCCATGTGGAGAACAAACGTCAACCATTCCTTCATTAGAAATCTACCAGTAAGTTTGCTTGTTTCTGAAAATTCAAATCTAAATCACTAATGTTTTGGACCTAGAAATGGACACAAATGGGTCGTAGAACATTTGGCATGGCACAATTCCTCTCTTGGACTGCGCACGTGACCGTAGAAATAACATTGCCGCGTGTTTGTGGCATAACAGCATATGTAAAGAGTCAACGGGGTGTTAGTGAAACGTTTAGAGCTCAAGCTAGTAGGACCTTAAACCCCATTTCATAAGGGAGAACATTTTGGACATTGGTGTGGTTCCTAAGGTTGAAATGAAATGAAATGAAACGGGGTTTAACGCCCTATTCTGACTGGGCTAATGAAGACGTCCATACACAATACGGTGTGCTATGAGGGACATTTAACCGAACAGCGGCGCCAATGTGTACACGGGATCCCGATTATTCGTCCCATCTAAACGTCTACACTTTGTCTCTTGTCGGGCCCTCTGTCCTGCACCAGTGACAAGAAGGAACCACGGCGAAAGATCCCAATAAACTTGCTCAGCCAACACCGGGGTCTAACATGGGGCCTCTAAGTTAGTGACCCAACTGTATCATAAAACCTGTCATTGAGTCAATTGGCGTGGTTTCCGATCCCCGATCAAGGCCCATCTTAGGCATGGGCCTGAGAAGTCCAGTCCCAGTCCCCCCCACCCCGGTTTAGGGAGCCCCGCGGTTCATGGCAAAAAGAGAAAAAAAATCAAATCCCAGATGAATATTTCACGGTAATCGATTTGGCGGCGTGAGGCGAGGACTGGGCTATACATTAATCCTTCTCTGTGAAGTTCAACTCGATGATTGGTCTAGGATTCTAGTGGCGATTTCACTTTATGTTTTTATAACAGCTCCCCGCCGTTATCTGTCATTTCCGCGCATTGCCATTCGGAACTGACATTATGTAATTTTTCTTGTATTACAAACCATGTAGTTGTGTGTTATGCGTGCCTTTCACAAGGATGTAGCCAGGCCCAGGGCTCCGCTCCTGTTAAGCTGGGCTTTGTTCCCGGTTGAACGTGACAAGGAGAAGGATCGCTTGTCCAGCCTCGTGGGTTTTCTCTGGGCCCTCCGGTTTCCTCCCACTGCTAAAGATCCCTACGCACAGGCGAATTATTGAAATAAAATTGAACCATATATTGGTCCCGAAATTACCTAGTTTGTGTCGAGTCGACGTTAAACCCCATTTCGCCCCCCCCCCCCAGGTAACTATATATCTCGATATCCCAGATAAATGTTCTGAAAACTCCAAAACTCCAGCCCGAACAAAGTCGTCGGGTTCAGCCTGTGTGAAGGATTCATTGTGTATTTACTCTTCAGCGCATCTGTCATCTTAGTTCCTTTTGGAACTGTCCTTGAGCGAACAATATTTTCGCTGACAGTTCCTATCCGGCCATATATAACTGCAGTATGAAAATACCGTTCTTCTCCACCTCTGTTCTCTAAGGCTATTTTGGAATCCTTACCTACTATTTTTCACCTTACTTCTACTTTATTCGCCAAAGGACTCATTTTATGCCACAGCTGACACGCATATATAAAAATTCAACACTATTTTCAAGTAGAATTCTGCAATTAAAAACATACACCAAATACGTTGAAACTGAAGAGTCATACAAGACCCGGACATGCGCAAACCGCATGTTTATTTCATCGCTAAATTCTACTTGAAAATGGGGTTGAATTATTATAAATTTGTGTCAAATATAGTGAGAAAGGGTTCCTTTTGGTGGAAAATAAAGAATTGTGGTGACAAATAGACGGTAAGGGTTCTAAAACAGTCTGAGAACAAGGGTGGAGAATAGCGGTATTTTACCGTATTTTCATGCTGCAGTTATAGAAGGCCAGATAGGAACTGTCAGCGAATATCGTTCGCTCAAAGACAGTTCTAAAAGAAACTACTGTAATCTCTTCTCGATTGCGATTACAAATAGCTATCAAAGGCGCCTCTGATCCAACGCGCGGGGAATCGAAATTACGCCACTTATCACATCTCGATTAGCTACCAGATATTGTCCTAGCTACCGACGATGATTTTGTCTGTTTATATTTTTAGGTTCCATCACGAAATGCCCAGCCAGTGGATGAAGCGACAGTGCGCGAGAAGCGCATTGATATCGACCGTTTTTTAATCTATTCCGACACCGATGAACTGAAACGGCTACACATGAAAGACACCTACGGTACATGTGATTACTTTACATCACGGCTGGGCGAATCGACCTACTTCCTGTATGGCTTGCCACGTATATGTCTTCAAGCGGCACCGCCCGAATCTCGCCAAGTCAGAGCAGAAACCATAGTGATGGAAGAACCCGAGCCGTTGCCGCCACCACCTAAACCCCAGACACAAATGTTTGTTGGTGCTGGCCAGTTAGCTAAATCTTTGGATGGTCAATCTTTAAAACCTATAGAACTATCTCATGCTCAGAAAATCAAGTATGGGCAAATACCGGAGAATCTAACAGCAAGTGTGACCCCGAGTGTGGCCCCTAGTGTGGCACCCAGTGTGGCTCCCAGTGTCAGAACTATTGACCAACCCGAAGTCTACCAAGAAGTGTGGAAGAAAACGTATCTGGTGAAGGACAATTATGATGATATGTCTGTACATAATTACAAATGGGATTCACATACCGTTGCTAGCGATACTGATGATTCAGATAAGATAGCGGACAACGGCTTCATTATCGTAGACAATAAAATCGAGAGTTATCACTTTTAAGTTTTTAACGGGACTATCCCGATTTAACAGTCTCAATAATGAAAGTCCGAGTTCGTTTGAAATTTAAGCACCAAAGGATAGAGGAATAGTGCATTTACTGTCTCAAAATTTCAGCTCAAAACATTGATTGGTTTGGACGTGAACGACAAAAATGCTTATCCGGACACGTAACCCTTTTAAGATTTTGGGTCATTTTTTTCGTTGGGTCACTTGATAATCCATTCTCGTTCCTTTAGAAGTCTATACAGTGAATGACCCATGTGCTGTACTTGATAACGAAATGAAAATTTCACCTACACATTATTTTTTATAAAATAAAAGTCTGGTTTTATCCAGACACCGCATAATACAGCCTGGGACACCGGTCTCCATTTCCAGTTGAAGACTGGCGGGTTTAAGTTGTTTGAAAACGTAACACAAATATTGAATTAATTGATCGGTCCTTATGTAGAGGATTTTATGGGATTTTAACACAAAATTAAGCAGTTTTAATCTCCAACATATTATCGGGATTAGCCCTTTAAAACCGAACTCAGATTGAATTTTCGTATTTCTAAAATTCATATTTATTCCCAAAGTTATTTAGAAATATATGATTGCTTTTCATAGTTAAAATGGATGCTGAAAAGTGTGACAATGCCTAGAGGATAACCTGGCTGACATAATGGGCGAAGTAAATTGAATCGGTCTGGTTTGTAATCGAGGTTGCTACTATTGCAGTAGCCAAGCTTGGGCGAGGCGTGTGCGTTTTAAGGGCTGCACATTCTTTGGTTACTGCATTGAAAAAGAAAGTTGTTTTTCTTTCGAAACAGTGGTTGTTTACAAGTTTCATTTTCGCACGAAAGCTCAGATTATTGATGTGGAACAAACCTAGCTTGGCCGTCACAAACCCAAATACCGCCCGGTCCACACCAAACTGAACCGCAAAGTTGGTTTCAGAAACTGAATGGCGTATGATTTAATGCTTTGCGCTCGACATAACGCTTAATTAGCTTTGCTAATAGACATATGTTCACGGTAAGATCACTACATCTATTTGATAGAAATGGACCAGTATTGAATTCTAATTCGTGTTTTAAAGTCGAAGATTATGGGTAATATTAAGATATAAGTTTATAACTCAATGAATTAAAGGTTCACTCAGTTATAGTAGTATTTTTTTAAACCGAGTATACATATGAAAATGGAATGAGAGAGAGGGGGGGGGGAGAGAGGGGGGAGAGGTGATGTTTAATATCCCCTCAAATGAGACAGATTGAATTATTAAGATTAAATTGAAACACGTTAGCCCCGAAATATCCTAGCTTATGTCGAGTGGACGTTAAACCCTACTTTTCTCTCTCTTCTAAACGGTCACTAATGAATGAATTAAAATTTTGATTAACGTCCTACTTGTCTGTACCGGCTGGGTGAACGAAGACAGACATGCGCAATGCATCAGTGTGTTAGATGGCACCGGTGCTACGGCGTTATGTCATATTCTAACGGTGAAGGGTTCTTTAAAGTGCACGTGTGGCCAGTAAGAGAAAGAGGGAGAGACAGAGAAAGACAGAGAGGGGGGTGGGGGCGGTCTTGGCTTAACGTCCACTCGATACAAACAAGGTCATTTCGGGGATACACGGTTTAATTTAATTTCACGAATTCGCTTACGCGTATGGGTTTTTACCAGTGGGGGGAAACCGGGTGACCCAGAGAAAACCAACGAGGCGGTCAATAAGAGATATATAAGAATGTAGTCTTGAATCAATCCTGATTATTACAACGATTAAGTTTCTTAATAATTTAGGAGGGCCTGACAAGGACAGCTGCCTAGTCGTTCGGATGGGACAAAAAACCGAGGTTCCGCGTAGGTCTACACATTGGCGTGCACGTAAAACATCCCTTGGCAGTTGGAATTCGATATAAGAGCGGGCCGTAGCGCAGCTGCCCAGGCAAAATTTCCCTCATAGCACACTGTATGGCGTATGCCCGTCTTCCATTAGCCCAGGTCAGGTGCAGAAGAGTGGACGTTAAACCCCATTTTATTTCATTTCATTTTTAATAATTTAATAACAGCCTTGTGCACTCCCAACCTTCACCAAACATGTTATTATGAATAATAACGAATCTATTCAACTAAATCCATAAAAAAAATTTATATTAAATAACTGCAGTTATTCACATCTGTAGCCTATTCAATATAACTGTGCATAATAATATGATTATTAAAACCTGGGATAAATGGTTGAATACGATTCCCATACAATGGTATGAAAGACGTCGTGTAATATTTGAATAGTTTGTCTATTGGGCGTGTCTATATAATATATAAATAATAAGTTCAACTAAGTCAATAACACACCTGCCTTTGTTTAATATTCAAATAGATTTGAACGCAACTACATGAACATCATGCACGGCCTCGTACGGTCCAGTACTATTTACGGCCCCATTAATATTTTATTGGGGAGGAGGACACCAATGCCCAGAGAAGAAAGCACTGAACCACTCAATCTCAATTAAAACACCGATCCTATTTCGTTTTTTTTTTTTTTTTTTTTTTAGTTCAAAATTTCGTTTTACTTATCTTTACTACACTAGGACCAATCTGTTTCACAGAGAATTACTTACGAATTATCTCTGTAACAGATAAGTGTCCATAGCACGTGCGTTGACTGCTCACCGCGCCAGTCATTGGCTCAACTGCTCGTGCAATGTTTACTTAACACCTAACTGCTTCGGGCAAAATGATGCATTTTACTCATTTTAATACCCATTTACACTAAATAGGAAATATTTTTTAAGTTCAAATACTTCAAACGTCTTTATTTATTTTTCTTTTACCTCAAAAAAATGTTTGAGAATTTAATTTGTCGGAGTAAAAAAGTTAATATGCCGTACTTATTAAGCCTCGTCGATGTCATGCTTATCAGTGATTGTAGCGGCCAAGCGAATATTCACTGTGGGATCAGTGGGTTGTTATATAATACGCGTTCTGGATGACGTGAGGGAATTAGCCAAAGAAACGGTCTCTGCGACAATGTCTGACGTCATAGGGCCAAAAACCTCCCACTGTAACTTGTCTGATCAGGGACAGTCCCGATAAGAACAGAGTCTTAAAAATAAAAGTTCGAGTACATATGAAATTTAAATGCCAAAATATAGGAGAATGAGCACTGGCCTTGTCACAAAATTTCAGCACAAAATATTGAGTCGTTTGGACGTGAAAGTCAAAACTGCTTATCCGGACACGTAACCCTTTTAAGATTCTGGGTCAATTTTTTCGTTGGTGACCTGATAATCGATTCCCGTTCCTTGATAGGTCTATAGAGTGAATGGCCCATGTGCTGTACTTGATAGCGAAAGATAAATTTCAACTACACATTGTTTTTATTATAAAGAAAGCCTGGTTTTACCTGGACATCGCATAATGCAGCTTGGGACACTGGTCTTAATTTCCAGAAGAAGACTGACGTGTTTAAGTTGTTTGGAAACGAATCACAAATACTGAGTTAGTTGCTCGGCCCGAAAGGTGATTTTAAGGGATTTTAACACAACATTAAGCAGTTATATTCTTCAAAACATTAACGGGATTAGCCCTTTAATGTCGTGTAGACCATCAAAAGTAAAAAAACCACGGAAGAAATATATTTCGTTTCGTGTTGTTTTTTTTTTACTTTTAATAGTTTTCCCCGAAGGACGGTGGGCCTAACACGGAACAATGTATAGGTCTTCGGATTGAAGGAAAAGCGTTGGAGGCACGTAAAAGATCCATTGACAGTTGGAATTCGATGTGCAGTAGGTAAAAACGCCGCTCTCTTGGCAAAATTTTCTTCATAGCACACTGTATGTCGTATGTCCGTCTTCAATAGTTCAGTGCCATTGGCGTGGTTTCGACTCCCGGTTGTACGTGACAAGGAGTCGGGTCGCCTATCAAACCCCGTGGGTTTTCTTCGGTTTCCTGCCACTGCTAAAGAACCCTACGCGCAAGCAGAATATTGTAATAAAAATTGAACCATATGTTAGTACTGAATTGACCTAGTTTGTGTCGAGTGGACGTTAAACACCATTTCGCTCCCTACGTCCTACTCTTATATGGAATTCCAACTACCAAGGGATCTTAAACGGTTTTCGTCCCATTCGAACGACTAAACGGTCCCTTGACGGGCCCTCATATGTATAGTATGGTGCGAATGCTCTTGTGCCTTACGTATGTACGTATGCGGCAATAAAACAACACAATTTCACGCGCTGACCCGTGACCCACTGTCACGTGTGATTTGTTTACTTTTTGATATAACTGTTTTTGTTATCTATCTGGCACGTGATCTTTATATAGCATGGTAGTGTTTATCAGATGACAAGGTCGAATAAGAGGCGGTCAAGTGATCTTAACGAAAACGCAAGTATATATGTTTTCATTGATTAATAATTCCCTGGGTTTATTTCACGGGAGATTACAATTTGATATAGTAATTGGCCACTGATTAATGTGGGCCTACTGTAGGCCTGTTGGGGCTATATACGCTGCTTTTCTTGTAGACTTTATTACAATACAACGTATAATAACTATTTCTTCCTTAAACTTTCACTAACCTTAACACGGAGCAGATGCTTGTCAACGACGTAACACTGTACCGTTACAGAGTTTGTAATCGTTATTAGCCATCTTATATCTGACGGCCATTGTATAATACACCATAGAACTGTATTATATACGATCTATGAATACACATTATAATAATAACTTAGCCCGAGGTAAATTTGTGCTATATATAAAAAAATAGGTCAACTCATAATAAAAATTGATCCGCAGCAAACTTCGCCAGACGTGAAAATGATATTAATGGGACTTAATGGCTTCTACCAACCGGGCTAGAAGTAGAACAATGAAATAGGGTTTATCATCCTACTGTTCTGCTCCGACTGGGCTAATGAAGACGGGCATACGCCATACAGTTTGCTATGAGGGGGAATTTGATATATTTCCTGGCAAATATCCCTCATAGCAGACTGCACGGCCTAGTTCGGAGCAGAATAGTAGGACGTTATATAAACCCCATTTCATTTCATCTGGAACAATAGTCAATAATGATTAGTGCTGTACGTGAATCATATTTCTAACCCGTCGGCTTTTAATAACTGCCCACAGCCAACTCCTCGTATATCACAATTACGGCGAGGTTTTAATTACTAATTAGATAAAGATTGGGAGAGAGAGAGAGAGAGAGAGAGAGAGAGAGAGAGAGAGAGAGAGAGAGAGATGGGGTTTAACGTACACTCGAGACAAACTATGTCATTTCGGTACCAACATATGGTTGAATAGGGGTTTTTAGCAGTGGGATAAAACCGGAGTACCCGGAGAAAACCCACGAGGTTGGACAGGCGACCCTACTCCTTGACACGTACAACTGGGATTTGGAAACCACGCCAGTTGACTCAATGACAGGCTTTATGATACAGCGCGTACTTGCTAACCTTTCAGCCATCCAACCCCAAGATAAAGATTGGTTTCCAGGCAACAAATCTATGCCTATTACCAGCTTAAATTAATGTGAGAACAATGACACTCTATTCTTGAAATAACTAATACCAATCTGATTTAGGGGGTTGGATGACCGAATGGATGGCTGAAAGGTTAGCAAGTGCGCGCTGTATCATAAAGCTTGTCATTGAGTCAAGTGGCGTGGTTTCCAAATCCCAGTTGTCCGTGTCAAGGAGTAGGGTCGCCTGTCCAACCTCGTGGGTTTTCTCCGGGTACTCCGGTTTCCTCCCACAGCTAAAGACCCCTACGCGCAAGCGAATTATTGAAATAAAATTTAAACCACATGTTAGTCCCGAAATGACCTAGTGGACGTTAAACCCCATTTATCTCTCTCTCTCTCCCCAGTCTGATTATAATACAAATCTATATTTCGTTTCGGATTTTATACTTTCCATGGCCTGCGCTCTACCCTCACTGGTCTATGTATAAACGAAATTTGGAACTATAAAACCGGAACGAAATATGATCTGTGTTTTAATCCGATTGAACTAATTCTGATATTTATGAAAAGCTATTATTTTATTTCGGCGTGTTGTTGCGAAACAATATCTAACCAGATCATGCAAATTGATTAACACGTGATGTGGTATGTCGTCTGTTGGTATAGTTTACCTACAGAATGTATAAAAGCGTATGAAAAATATTTTTAAAGTATGGATATTTTAACAGCTGTTGTCACCTGGATATTTTCGTCTTTATCAAAAAAGTATTTCCTAAATTTAAACTCCTATATAATAACAATATGGAAGGCGGGGTTGAATGGTTTAACGCGTGCACTTTAGATCATAAGGTCTGTCATAGACTCAAGTTGGATGGGCCGAATGGTTACCGTGAGCGCGTTATATCATAAGGTCTGTCACGGGCCCGTTGCCACGGGGGAGGGGGGCTATGACCTATTGTCCGGATGGTCATTTCAGAAGGGCCTTTGTTCGATGTGACTCAGGTCGTTTTTACCTGTAATGAATTGTTCCACAGAAAGCTTATACAATTTGCTACCAGATGGCGCCATTCACTGGGGTTCATTGAAAGAGTGACTTAGATCGTTCTTCCCCTGTGCTCTGCATATGTTAAACCCCATCTCTCTCTCTCTCTCTCTCTCTCTCTCTCCCTCTCTCTCTCTCTCTCTCTCTCTACCTCTCTCTCTCTCTCTCTCCCCTATATAAAAAAATGGACAATAGATATCGATTTATATCAATAAGGTATGAGTTTACTAACAGCTGCTGTCGAGCATGATCCCCTTAATTGAACTGAAGCTAAATATATATTCCCATATAATAATTATAATGGATGATTAGTATTTATTCAAGTTCTTCAAAATATGGTTCGTGCAGTATCGATGCTAGAGAAAAACAACGTCACGTTTGGTCTATTGCATCTCGAATATAGAATTATACAGGATGCCTGGCACAATTTTATTTTTCCAGGATAGTGCTGCATTTTGTTTCACATTATAAGTATGCTTAATGTGTGTTGTATTGTGAGAAGGGTTGGGACGCCATTCCATGGATAGTTCCGGGCACAACAACCATCAGGTACGCCATTGGGTTCACATCTATATCCAGAACATAAAGAAATAGTGAATTTGTGTAATAACTGTTATTCTATTTGTGGTTAAATGGGTAAGACGCTGGCTCGCTTGTATAGAGGCCCTGTGTTCGATCCCTGCATTGTCCGAGGACAGCTGTCTAGTCATTCGGATGGGACGAAAAACGGAAGTTCCGCGTACACCTTGACGTGCACGTAAAAGATAGGATTCGATATGAGTAGGTCATTGTGCCGCTGTCCTGACAAAATTTCCCTCATCGAATTTCCCTCATCGCACACTGTATGGCGTATGCCTGTCTTCAATAGCCCAGGTTAGGAGCAGAAGAGTAGGACGTTAAACCCCATTTCATTTCATTTCTATTTTCAGACTAGGTGAGCCATTAATGGAGGATTTCACAGTCCTGAACGATTTGTACTACGGCCAGCAGCAAACAGAGCAACCACTTGATACCTCATGTCTTGATCTGTATCTACCCTTCTCGGTTGATGCCCATAAACTAAAATTACCTCAAAGTTCCACCAGAAACAGGGAAAACGAAGAACCTATTTCCGATCAGCAACGATATGAAAGTTCTTCGAGTGTCCCACTTGTTATATTTGCCCATGGTGGAGGCTGGCGAAGGGGTGGTCGTAAAGTCTGGAAACATTTCTTAAGTTGTGAGGACACAAATATTGTTGCAGCGTTTCTCACGTGGTATTATAATTTATATAGCAATGTTGGAGAATGTTTGGCAGCCTCTGGTATAGCATGTGCTGTGATATCCTACCCGTTAGGATGCGCGAAACTACCTCAAATGATCTTCGAAATGATGACGTCATTCGTAGCAGGTGTGTTTGCGTGCACACTGATCAGCAGCGTTATATTGACGTTAATGTGTTTGCTGGGTATTTTGGGGGCGAGTTTGGTCGCTTTTATAGGAGTTGGAGTGATCAGTTATAACAGTTTAGTGATATTTTTATTTGCTATAAGAAGCAAAGAGTATGGACTAGAGTATTGGGAAGTGATTAGTATATGGTTGTTATATTTCGGGGCATTAACTCAACTGGTTTATGTCGTAGAAACAGACTCCCTTTTATATATGGTTTGTAGCTTGACTTCGATCCTTTCTCAAGGTGTATTGTTAATCAAGCGGATGACATTACCCCGGGTCAACCATGAACATCAAACCACATCAATCGTCTCCACCATTGAATGGGCTCAATCACTTCTACACGAAAACACATGTTTTGAAGATATTTTTCTGATGGGTCATTCGGCCGGTGGTCATCTGACATCTCTAGTCACCTTAGATAATTATTTATTTCAGAACGTGGGAAAAAGTCAAACATTCATAAAGGTAATGTATACCCTTATTATAAACACAAATGGTTGACAACAAAATGAACATCGCTGGCTTTAAATCCATTATCACCTCTCTATTATTGCTCACGGAGCGTTATCCGATCTTTTATAAAAGGGGGTTGGGATGGCCTAGTGGTCTAGAGTGCCGCGCTTCGACCTCTAGCTGGCCGGTCACCTCTGGCTTGCGGCTGTGGTTTCGATAGCTGGTGTGAGCGTATGTGGTATGGATATAGGGGGGCCTTCTCAACCTCGTGGGTTTCCTCCGGGCACTCCGGTTTCCTTCCACTGCTAAAGACCCTACGCGCAAGCGTATTATTTAAATAAAATTGAAACCATATGTCAGTCCCATAATTACCTAGTTTATGTCGAGTGGACGTTAAACCCCATCTCTCTCTCTCTCTCTCTCTCTCTCTCTCTCTCTCTCTTTTAGAAAAAAATTAATATGCAATGAAATAAAACTATAATCAAAATGAAATGAAATGGGGTTTAATGTCCTACTGTAGGCCCACTGGCCTGACTGGGCTAATTAAGACGCCATTGTGTACACTGGACTTCGTGTTGTCGTTCGATCCGAACAACTACACGTTCTCCATTGCCAGACCCTCTGCCCTACACCACTGAGAAGGGTACATGTTCTGTAGGCCTATATGTATATTTCTTGTTGTATCGTGTTATAAAATACAGTGTTTCTCTTTTTTCAGGGTGTTATATCTATTTGTGGAGTGTACGACTTAAATAATTTATCCTCCAGGTTTCTAAAACAGTTCTATCTCACTCCAGTATTTGGTGAAAAGGCCTCTGTCTGGCACAAAGCTTCGCCTTTGACGCATGCAAAGATGGCCGCGAAAAGGACAGGTAACCCTCCGAGACCAGCCTACCTCCTCATCAATGCCGAGTATGACTTACATCTAGTTAAAGACACCAAAGATTTGATAGAAGAATTTTCTCAAGATGACGTATCATACCGTCACGTGACAATACAGGGCACCACACATTTTAGCATTATGAATTTATTTCAAAAGAACAATTCAGATAACGCGCTAGTTGGGGCTTGTAGAACGTTTATAAGAGATGTGCAGTCAGGCCGAATGTGAAAATCATGCGTGTGATTAATTATTTGTTATTAAAATCTTAAGTATAAATTATTAGGCCTATTAGAAAATATTCTCTTGCATTTTATACATTTCTTCACATATTATTTACAATATTATTTTTACACAATTTTGTCCGCGTATTTATTCCATAGTCATAAATGCCAGTGTGGGTGCTGATACTGAACCCAAAGAGGGGGACCTATTTGATAAGATCAACTTCAAGTTTGGCCAAAAGTCATGAGATGTAAAGAGGGCTAACGCTAATCCCAACCCTAACCCTGGATCTAGCCCCAATGCTTACGCTAACCCTAATCTACAATCTCGCCAATAATCACGTGCCCTTACTTTATTTACATATCAGTGACCTTGACGAAAAGTGAGCTGGCCGTAACAAATAGATTTAGCATCCAAAGGGTCACCACATGATCTTGTAGTCGGTAGACATCACTTATGACATATACATTAGCCCTCACACATACTTCTCGCGGTGTTTCGTTTGATTAAAGCTAATCCCACTTAACAACACTTTTTTTTCCAAATTATGAGTGGCCAATAGTCCGATTAACAACCAATAGTTAACTGCGTAACAATACCAATACGCTTTAAACGGAGCTTCAAATTGGACCAAACATGTTCACATGACTCACGATTTTATCATACCCAATTAACCAATGCAAAGCAGAATATTACAATAAAACTAATTGCGTGACAAACGAGACTATCAAAATAGATACAATGTAAACAACACTGCTTGGAGGCGAACAATACTTTAACTGTTTTTAATACCTTAAATCACTGTCCAAAGTTTTAGGGAGCGCCCCTAATTAAACGACGCCCCCCCCCCCCCACACACACACACACACACTCCGTATCCCTCAAAAGCTCATCTGGTGTAGTACTCCATTTCTTTCTTTATCCAAATAGAAAATAAATTAACTTAATAAATATTTATAATACAAAAGTTTAATATCACTCAATAATTATACACATGTATTTCCCTGTTCACCATGACATCACAACTAACATACATTATATATATACATGTAATTATTTACATTCTTGATTA
The DNA here is from genome assembly GCA_963678685.1 of Patella ulyssiponensis. Taxonomy (NCBI): domain Eukaryota; kingdom Metazoa; phylum Mollusca; class Gastropoda; family Patellidae; genus Patella; species Patella ulyssiponensis. The sequence continues at coordinate 79,586,001 of OY783228.1, forward strand.
TATAATTATCATTACTCTGTCTGTAGCATCACATAAACCAAAGGGAAAGATGTTTTATTGTTAGAGTTGGTATACAAACAAAACAGCTAAAAACACAAAGTGGAATCTGGGGGGCTTGTTTATAATATTGAACCAGATATTATCCATGTAGGGCTTGAAACATGTAATTCACCTGCGCATAGGTCACTTTAGCAGTGAGATGAAACCTGGGGACCAGGAGAAAACCCACGAAATTAGACAGGTGACCCTACTCCTTGTCACACACACTCCAATCGGTGACCCCCAGACTATAAGTTTACTGCTGTATTTATTGTTTTGAAATGCAAACTGACTGACAAATAAGTTCTTCAGTCAGTCAATTTCACTTAACAATCAGTCAAGATCAGCCAATTTGACTAAATTGAGAACCCTGATTTTAAATACCTTATTTTTTTTTAAATATTGTGGATATTTTTATTCCTATACAGATCCTGGCCATAATATATATAAATATACACACTAATAAATCTAATTATTATACAAAAAGTCAAAACGAAAACTAATATCTGTAAAGGGAGTGCAGATCATATTAAAATCATATTTGTAATAATTGTACATATGGTTAAAAATATCTTACTATTTTACAAAAAAAGACAATATACAGGTATGAAAAGACCTAAAATCATATTCTTTTTTCTTTGTAGTTTTACTAACCCTTAAATCTTTAAATAACTTAGGTTTTTTTCTTTATATTTTTTAATTAAAAGGAATATTACACAAAAAAAAAAAACGTAAATATGTGAAAATCTAAAAATGTACTTTTTTTTTTTCTTAAAAATTTTAAATATTCAATTTTTTTTCTTATATAGCTTTCGGTGTCAACTATAAAAGCATTTATATATATATATATTTTTTTTTTTAGAATAATATATCTACATAATTAGCACTCTATTCATTTAAACCTTGTACTTCATAAAATTGCTGTTATATAAATGCAGTGGGTTTGATACAATCTGTAAAAAGATAGTTTGCCAGGAAACAAATGTTTTGCCCACTTTAATGACCGACTTTGATGTCCACAAACAACTTAGTCAATCCACAATATCCAGCATTAACTCTGACAGTAATAATCAGAAGTCATTGACAATAAATAGGAGTCTTGTGCCAATAACACAGTCAATCCCAAAATCAAAATCAAGCCTGGCTTACAAGAACTGATAAAAGAGTATTATACAATGTATAACCTATGCCCACAACAGCTTAGCCCCCACCCCCCCCACCCCTGCTTTCAGATATTAAAATCAAAAAAGAGAGAGAAGTGGGGGTTTAACGACCACTCGACACAAACTAGGTCATTTTCAGACTAACACAGGGTTGAATTTTATTTCAATAATTTTTTAGCAGTGGGAGGAAACCGGAGGACCCGGAGAAATCACACGAGGTTGGACAGGCGACACTACTCTTTGTCAAGTACTACCAGGGAATCGAAACCATCCAAATCAAAATAACTGATGATTAGATAAAGAAAGAGGTTATCAAATTATAGATACGGCTAACCTTGACTGTATAATTAACTGACTAGTCAGCAGATTTAATATTTATCATAAATCTCATTGACTATATATACAGCTGCACATTGTCATTTAAACCTGAGGAATTTGAATTAGAACGAATCTAGTCGTTTACAGAGAAGAATCTGGGAAGGCTGTTTACAACTCAACAGATTTTTTTAATAATAGACAAATACATGCATTATTGAAACATCTGTGCATTTATTTATATACATTAACTCTTTAGCACACAGGCCCTCATTACACACAAAACATTCTCAGAATTTAAGAATTTACTCAACTTTCAATCACTGTTTATAACAAATATCTTTGATCCAGAAACACAAGACTTTGCATACAGTTTTTTATTTATGTATTTGATACATTAAAACAACACAAGTTTTATAAAGGACTATATTTTAGTTGAAATAAGGGGAACAATTTTGAGTAAATTCTTATCTTAAGTCTGAGAAGGCTCTGTGAACTCGGGACCAGATACCGATCACACATGAACAATTTTGAGTAAATTCATACCTTAAGACTGAGGCCTATATAAAGCTTAGGTTATCAGACGAGCACTGGGTTTGGGTGGTTTCTACAATGCACCACATAAGTCAATGAAAAAAGCATACTAAACTAAAAGGCTGCGTGTTTACAGTTAGCTCCCCTTGTGCTGAAGGGTTACATTAGTTTTTGTGAACTATTTACATAAAGCTGCCATAGCATCATCACATTATAGTAAAATTAACCGCAAATCAAGCTACATTCTAGGTTAAGACAATCATTAGGTCTAGAATCTATCACTTAAGATCAACATCATTTTCTATTGGCGTTGAAAGACTAAAAGTAAAATTAATCGGAATTTTTACTCATAGGTCTATGGTTACATGACAAAATAAAACATCTTGAACTAGACGTTATGGGTACTGTTGATCATCATGCTATTAATTCCTAACACTTTCTTAAACTTCATTATGACCAAAATTTGCACATTTTCAACATAGTATGGGAAAATTTCCTGAGATAACAGTAAATATTTTGAAAATCACAGAAGTAACCACTTTCATGTATTAAATGCATACCGGTATTCATTCATATACTACTAGCTATAGCTTGTCATTAACTTAGATAATTGTATGTAACTTGTTAAAAGCCAATATCAAAATCCTCAAATTAATATCAAATACGGTATCTTGTTATCAGGCACATCTCAAACCATTATGTCCAGGCCTGTGATTAAAGTAATAAGTCATTTACTGCCAAATTTGATGATACTGTATATATCTATACAATATTTTCTAATAATTCATAACACATCCTGTAAGTAGCCAACCATCCAATTATAACTAATTTTTTTAATAATGGATAATAACTTTACAGTATCTTGTGATTTAGTATTAGAATATAGTATTGGTTTATATACTGTAATTAATACTGCTGTTACTTATATTAGGATAGAATTACTCTGTTAATAAATATCTTCAAGGATTGATCTTGCTGAAGTAGGTCTGAGCTGTATTCAAATCTACACCGCCACCTGTCCCATTGGTTTTACATCTGGTGATACCTATAAATATAATTTATATTTGATAGTTCAATTACAACTTTTTTATCAATAGTTCAATTACAATATGTATTTAATAGTTCAATTACAATTTATATTTAATAGTTCAATTACAACTTATATTTAATAGTTCGGTTACAAACCATATTAAATAGTTCAATTACAAACTATATCTAATAATCACAATTCAGTTACAATTTATATTTCAAATATTCAATTGCAATTTATATCTATTATTAACAATTTATATTTAATAGTCAGAATTTATATTTAATTTTGAACTACAATGCATAAGATGACTGTATAAGAAAATATCTCCACCATGACAGCTGAAGTTTATTCAGGTGTTAAATTCTTCTATACACACTATCTAAGTAAAGACTGATAAAACTATGATAGAATTATGACATGACTGAACTCGCATGCATCTCTGTTACTTCAGAACACTTTCATACAACTTTTTAATAAGCCCTAACTATATTGCGACATTAAACCATTGTTAGCTTACCTGAAATTCTGCTCCTGTATTTTCTACAATATCTTCAATCAATACACCCTCAGCGACTTCCGTTAATGTTAAACCATTCTCAGGATCCACTTCAAATACACCCTGTATATAATGTAACATATAAAATATCAAATACACCGTGTATATAATTTAACATGTAAATTATCAAATACATGTAAAATACACCCTGCATGTAATATAATATGTCAATTATCAAATACACCCTGCATGTAGTATAAACATGTAAATTATCAAATACACCCTGTATATAATGTAACATGTAAATTATCAAATACACCCTGTATATGATATAACATGTAAATTATCAAATGCACCCTGTATGTAATATAACATGTAAATTATCAAATACACCCTGCATGTAATATAACATGTAAATTATCAAATACACCCTATATGTAATATAACATGTAAATTATCAAATACACCCTGTATATAATATAACATGTAAATTATCAAATACACCCTGTATATAATATAACATGGAAATTATCAAATACACCCTGTATATAATATAACATGTAAATTATCAAATGCACCCTGTATGTAATATAACATGGAAATTATCAGAGTTCCTACCATTTCTGTTATAATCATATCTACACATCTCTTGCCAGTTAATGGTAAACTACAATCAGCTAAAATTTTTTGCGTTCCTCCCTGAAAAATAAAACAGGACATAATTTAGTGAATAAAACTAGTTCAAATACAGATGTAAGTCACCTCATCTTTGATGCTGGCAATAATGTATGCCAAACATGTTGCTGTGTTGTTAGTGTTTAACATCCTCTTCCACGGAAGGTGAGATCACAGATAAGTCTTATTTTCATTTTAAGTATTTTATTGCACGCCCAGGGGCTTTCCTGTGGGAGGAAACCGGAGTAAACCCACGAGGTTGTGAGAAGGCGCCCCTATCTCCAAGCCACATACACTCACACCAAAACGACAAGCCAGAGGTGACAGGCAAGCTAGAGGTCAAAGCGTGACAGTCTAGACCACTAGGCCACATGCGTGGTAAGGATCTGTATTTTTAAGTTGCTGCCAAAGCAGTAAAAGGAAAACAGAGGACCCAGAGAAAACCCAAAAGGTTAGACAGACGTTCTTACTCCTTGTAATGTATAAGTATGGGATCAAAACAATGTCCCTTGACTCAATGACTGACATATGGGGTTTAACGTCCTACTGTTCTGCTCCGACTGGGCTAATCAAGACCGACATAGGCTATACATTGTACTATATTAAATTCAACTGCCAAGGGATCTTTTACATGCACGCCAATGTATACACAGGACCTTGGTTTTTCGTACCATCCAAATGACTATACATTGTGCCTGACAAGGAGGAACCACACAGGAAAGCATATATGTTCTGCCACCATTGGCATTTCATTTGCATGATAACTTTCTTGATCAACTCAGGGATCAAAGACTCAATGACAGACCTTATAATCTAAAGCGTATGTGTTCGGCCACCACTGGCATTTGATTTGTATAATAATGTTTACTATACCTTAGCTGTATGTTCCATTGTTACAACAACCTTTGTTTTATAACTTGATACCAGATCCATAGCACCACCCATACCTTTCACTAATTTACCCTAGTAAATATATAATAGTTATTATCATAGCACCACCCTAGTAAATAGGGCCGAAAGGATTCACCGGTGAACCGGTGTACCGCGATTTTTTCCATAAAAATATCGATAATCGAGATATTTTTTTCAATTTAAGGTTCACGATTAATTTCATACTATATCGCGATATGTGTTCAATAAATGAGACATGTAGGACCCTTAGAAATTACCTATCAGGCCTAAATGTAAAGAAACCCTCGGTAGCTATAAATAGACTAGGAACAGCACGCTTCTCCTATAGGCCCGGGCATCCAGGCTTCACAATCATTGCAAAACTGACCTACTAATCGCGTGCAAAATACGACTCGGAAACTGGATAAGACAATTTTTTTCATTGGACAAAATACCGGAAGCCATGCATTATACACCAATGAAATCGCATTTTATTTAAGTCATTTCTTCCTCGCGATGCCGGTGGCTCTTATTCGAATGAATGAAAAGCGTGTTGAAATTTTGGTTAACAGTCTCTCTTAGTCTTTCGACTATTATGTTCACGCCCAGTACTGGTGGTAGCAGTGTTACACTTGAAGTTGAAATAGATAAGCCACCCGCCTGTTCGATCGAAGCAAACTGATCCCGCAGTGAATATTCGCTTGGCCGCTACAATCACTGAGTGATAAGCATGACATCGACGAGGCTTAATGAGTTCGGCATATTAACATTTTTACTCCGACAAATAATTAAATTCTCAAACATTTTTTTGAGGTAAAAGAAAAATAAATAAAGACGTTTGAAGTATTTGTAGTTAAAATGTGCCAAAAATATTGGTTAAAAGTTAAATAAAAATTTTAATTTATCTAATAAATAGGCTAAACAATATAAATTTAAAACATTGTGTATTTTTTCTTTATTTCAAGAAAACTTTAGTCAATTTCACATTATGGCGTGTGTATCGTGATACACCCGTATCGTTGGGCTACGACATCATGCTGTATCATATCTTGGCACAGCGTATCGTTTCGGCCCTACTAGTAAATATATAATAGTTATTATCATAGCACCACCCTAGTAAATATATAATAGTTATTATCATAGCACCCCCCTAGTAAATATACAATAGTCATTATCAAAGCACCACCCGAGTAAATATACAATATACAATAGTTATTATCATAGCTCCTCTTATACCCTAGTAATTTACACTAGTAAGTATATAATACACAATAGTTATTATCATAGCATAATGAACACTGGGGGAAGCTCCGTAATCAGGGAATAGAAGCACTGTTGAACATTCATATTTAAATCAGTTATTAATATGATTTCACCAAGGTAATGAAGATGGCCACGTCATGCAGTGTGCTATGAGTGCTATGAAAGAGATTTTGCTTTGACATAGGTGTTTCCAACTGCCTGCCCAATGTGTACAGGGTCTTGGTCTATCCTCCTATCTGTCCGATCAGTCCCGCATCACTAACAATGGTTACCACCTTGAAAAATGATCAGTGAGTCACTGTGCAATATCAAAAAAAAAAGTTTTTTATCTCCAGGGGAAAAATGAAGAAAATTAAATTAAATATTAAATATATCTAAAATATGTTACCGGTATCATCCAGTTAGCGATATCACCATATCTTGACACCTGCATGGCACCCAATATAGTTAAATCAATATGACCACTGAAAAGAGAAATAATTCTATATAACTATATAACAATATAACATCCACATCCAGAATACCCTTCTTATAATTAATTAAAGATGCTTTCCAGCATACAAAATTTGTGAATGGCTGATATATTTGGACTAAAATCTCTATAAAGAACCTTTATTCTCGCAGGATGAGGTTTTAAATAGAATGGAATTTGGAATGTTATTTCAAACGTTAGAGCTACCATAATAAATACAGCAACTTCAAAGTTTGGCCATTAGTATAGTCACTATCCAAATTTTTTAAATACAGAAATGCAACAGAATTTTGCGACATGTCGTATAAACTGGATTTATCTCCCTTGAACCATGATTTTCTGTAAATTCAATGCAAATTGGGTCTTACATGTTTCATAGTTGAAAATAATAAGTAATCATCATACCGTTACCCAAAGAATTGAGTACAAAAAGCATATCCTGTTTGTATAGGCGTACGAGCCTGGGGCAAGGCGCAGTTTCCCCTGCAATCTGACTTTTCGGGCAGACGGGTAAAGAGAAAACAAAAAACATTATTTCATCTCCTTTGTGCTACATTTTTCGGGCATCGATTATTAGTTACCCTCTGATCATAGCAAATGATTCATCACTAATGACTTACCCTCTGATCATAGCAAATGATTCATCACTAGAGAAGAAAGAGCTACCAGGTAGAGATGTTACTGTTTCTTTACCAGCGTTAATTAAATCAGCATCTTCTTCACCTTTCCTTGGAAAAGGACCCTGATAAAATTAAAACATTCAAAATTTATCTTAAAAAAATTAAAACTACTGATAGTTATTTGCCATTCTGATTAAAATGCAGATCTATATTTCATTTGGTTTTTTTATACTTTCGATCGCCTACAATACATTGACATTTCTAATCGATTAACTACAATTTCATGCACCACACACCTAAAGTTTGCCATAAATAGATCATTTCTGACCGATTGTAGCGATAGGTTCTTTTGACCCAATAACGTCAGACATTTGATTCACCAATCTGCATTGATGTTTCTAGTGGATTACCCACATTTCTGTGCCTACACACCTAAAGCTTGCCGTAACAGACTGTTTCATTGGCTGACCCCTCACATCATCCAGAACACGTCAATGATAACAACTCTTCCACATCCTAGCGTAGTAACCAAATAGGATCTGTGTTTTAGAGAGAGGGAGAGAGAGAGAAATGGGACTTAACGTCCACTCGACACAAACTAGGTCATTTCGGAACCAACACATTGTTCAACTTTATTTCAATAACTTGCTTGCGTGTAGGGGTCTTAGGAAGAAACCGGCGACCCGGAGAAAACCCACAAGGTTGGACAGACTACCCTACTCCTTGTCACGTACAACTAGGGAAATAGAATCCACGCCAGTTGTTTCAATAACAGGTGCGTAGGGGTCTTTAGCAGTGGGAGGAAAGCTACTTATTGTCACGTACAACCCGAGAATCAAAGCCACGCCAGTAGACTCAATGACAGACCTTATGATACAGCGAGCACATGCTAGCCATTCAGCTACCCACCCACCATTCGGCCATCCACCCCACCCTCCCTATCTGTGTTTTAATCAGATAGTAAAGATTGTATACTTACCAGACCAAGAATACCATTTTCACTCTGTAGACTTACGTTGATACCTTTAGCTATATAATTACTGGCTAACATAGGCATACCTATTCCTAAATTAGCTGTTTATATGTCAAGGATCAATTTTTGTTTATAAAGGAAATCATAAAACAAAACGTCTACAGTCATATTGATCCACTCTGAACCGATATAATGAAAGTCATGTTGTTGATGAACATTGGAAATCAAGGAGAAGCATGTGGTCTCGAAACATGAAAATATTTCCATTATAAGAGAAAAAATTTCGAACAATTATCTAATGCTAGATTCCCACTATCACAATTCGTGCATGATTGAAATTGTGGTTTTAAATGTGTAGTAATTGTGTTGATCCTATCGATCAGGGGCCTATTTCACGAAATTTTAACTAAGATAAGATCCCAATTTTAGTAATTTGATTGGATAATATTAGATTGATTTTAGTGCTTAGCCAATCAAAATTGAAGTATCTACTAAAATTGGATTTTATCTTAACCCTTTGAACCCGTAGTCCCGATCTATCGGGAATTTTAGTAAGTGCCCAAACACCGTAATCCCGATACACCGGGATTCAAGGTATGATGTCATACCTATTTAAAGAACGCTAAATATAACGACCAATCAGGGGTAAGAATTGTGTGGTAATGCTGGGATAGCGTAACAAAGATGTCAGCCTCCATGCTTTTATCTTTGATTTGATTTTGAGGTTGATTTTTTGATAATATCGAAGCTAATTTCTACCTGTCAAAATGGAACCCAGTGGCAGCGGAACTAACAGGAAGCGTCAGTTCTATTCAGTCAAAGAAGTCGCTAATTTATTAGAGCTCAGACGAACAAAACTTAGACGAAGATTATCCTGCCGATGATATTTTATCGAAGAATTTGACAATGTGGTTTTAGACCATAATTCGAATAATTCGGAAGATATTGACCCAGGTATTCCTGGCACGGCTGAGGTACAAGTCACGCCCCCATAGAAAACGTAAGGCTCAACATGCTGCAGGGACTGGCACAATAAGATTGAATATTTGGGATAATTTTAGCTAGTACATGCTATAATTATCATTTGGCATGCTTTTGAGTTGATTATAGTATAGGTTATAAAAATGCTTGTTTCAACTGTTTTTCATATATGTTTGTAAACAGCTGATTTTCCTCCAGGAGGCTAGGTACCAGTACTGTTAAGTGCCAGGAGGTCAGGGTTCAAAGGGTTAAGTTAAAATTTCGTGAAACAGGGCCCTGGGCCCCAGGTCTTATAATACTTTGAGATTAGTTGTAGCAATTGTGTTCGCAGGACAGTGGGAAGCTAGAATAAGCGGTATATTTGCATATATATTAAGGATACCATACATGCCATCTTTAAACTCTAATGCCGCCCTTTTTATTATCTTTTCTCTCATCAGTGCCGCAGCATTTTTAGGTTTTTCATCTGTACTATCTTGAGTCAAACGTAATCTCTGAAATAAGAATACAAAAACATATGTAATTCAATTCTTTACAGAGGCAGATCCAGGAATTTTTGCAGGAGGGGGTTTGCAAGGTTTCTGTTCAGGAAATTTGATATTTGACAAATGCATGATGCCATCATCCAGGGATGGGATTTTGCCCTTATATTCCGGACTTGTCCGAAACTATTTTCCAAACGCCCAAAATTGTCCGACCGGGAATATGCCCAATCGGACATCAAGACATGGTGAATAATATTCAAAATTCTAAAATTAATATAGTTTACTAACTGTATAACTACCACTCAACCCGATCATCGTCGATTATTAGCAGATGGTGTCACTCGCTCGTTGTGGTAGAGCTACGTTTACTGCCAAATAAATTTCAGGGTATCCTTTTTTTACCTTCCGTAATCGTATATATGTCGAAAAGGAGTATAAGACTTCTGCTGAAACATGTATCGACTTATGACCCGTAAAATGCCGTAATTTTGTTGGAATTTTAAACAGTATGGATCGGCAGTAGTCGGCACGCTTCTGTTCTATCGTATTACGATATCACCTAATTTTGTAGGAATATTAGTGACATTAATTTGACCGTACGGGAATTAAATATGAAAAATAACGAGGTGCACCTATATTATTTATTACGTACGAATTTGAATATTTTTGTTGACACGTGATTTTTGGGTGTGGTCTAAAAACTGCCCTCTTAAATAACAATAGGAGTTATGTCCCTTTATTTTCGGTAAAAATGTCCCACAAGAAAAATTTTGAAATCCCATCAATGTCATCATCGTCTCCAAATTACGTATAATAAATTAGAAGGATCACATGGTGATTTAATTTCAATGATGCAAAGTAATAATTGTGATATCACATTATCAATATCTCACGCTTTAGGTGCCCATCACATCCCTTCCCATGTCCCCTCACACTGCATCGACCCCTGCTTTATCTAGTAATAGTTTAACCCCACAGATACATTACTTGGGTTAGTTTGAGACGAACATATGGTAGGCAATGATCTGTAGAATTATTATTAGTCGGTGTACAGTGTACACAAAAGTCTTATAGCATGCTAATTTCATTCCTGTCACAATGGTATGCGAACAAAAGTATTTCTACAAATATATACTTGAAATTGTTTCAAGATAATTTTGGCACAATATATGGCCTTGAATTTGTAATGACATTAATTTCATTTTTGCACTTAAGTTTCATTTTCTATGCTCATCAATAATTTGGGAATATTGATCTGTATGTACACGATGATCAATCTGATCAAAATACAGATCAATATTTCGTTTTGTTTTTATTGGGTTTTTTTTTTTTTACGATGGCCTACACTACATGAAGATCTGGCCAGTTGTAGTAGAAGGTCACAATAGGTGTCATGCAAAAGGCTTTTGACCCGATGATGTCACACAATTGCTTAACCAATTATCATTGATGTGCACCATAACAGAACATTTTATTGGTTAATGCCTTACATCAAGCAAAATACAGATTATATAACAACTCTTCCAGATCCTAGTGTAGTCAAGACAAGTAAAACAAAATTTTGAACTATAAAAAACAAAACGAAATAGGATCTGTGTTTTAATCAGATTGCACGATTATAAACCCCAGTTACCTCGATACGTTTCTCGTATTTTGGGCCTTTAATGATTCTCTGTACGAAGACATGAGGTACGTGTATATCTTCTGGTTCGATGGCGCCATCTTCCACTATCTCTTCTACTTCTGCTACCGTTATTCTACCAGCTTTACACATAGGTGGATTAAAGTTACGAGCTGTTTTTCTGAAAAGAATGATACAAGATATTTATGGTGCAACTGGCGTGGTTTGCATGTGTTCAGCACCGCAGAAGATCGCAGACTGGCCGTAGAGAATTTTGGTTCTGCACATACAAAATTTTTACCCGTTTTCTTGCTGCTTGTCTGTGAGCTACCAAACCCTATGACCCCTGCATGTCAAAAGATGTACAAGGAGTTGTGGGCTAACAATTGAGGAGAAGGGTTGGTAGGTCAGGTTTTTTTTCTCAGAGAAGCCCATACAGAAAATGGGTAACTTACTTATAAGTTGTAAACAAATCAACAGTGAATGACATCGGGATTTTAAATTTTAGTGATGCACACGATTTGCTCCTCTGAACTTGAAGTGTGAAATTTCCTTCAACATGTTTTTAACGATCGTTCGGATTGTGCCTTAATTTTTCTTGAAAACAGATATTGAAAATATCGTCGTCATGTTTAAAACGACACTCCACAGACAGAGGCAGAATAATTTCGTAGGGATGGACAGGTTTCGTCTGCAACCATTTTGTTGAGAAGCGACACCTATGACGCTTTCGTCTTGATCAACCAGTTCCAATAATGAATCAAACACATCAAACGAAAGTCATATTAAAGGGAAATAACTCTTGTGATATATTCCAGGTTGACACACAAAATAAAATAAAAAGATCGCCGAAAAGTACAATAAAATAATTTGGGTCGGGGGTGGTTTTAGTTAGTCGGTCGACGGTCGGGTTAGGCGAAACAGAGATATTTTTAAGGTCAGCCTGAGTAAGACGCTGGCTCACTGGCCTGGAGGTCGTTGGTTCGATCCCGGTGTTGGCTGAGAAAGTTCATCAGGATTTTCTGGCTTGGTTCCCCCTTGTCAGTGGTGTAGGATGGAGGGCTTGACAAGGATAGCTGTCTAGGACAGATAGAACAAAACACAGAGGTCCGTGCACACATTGGTGTGCATGTGAAAGATACCTTGGTAGTTGGGATTTGATATAAGAATAGGCCATAGAATCACTGTTTGGAGGAAAGTTCCCTTGGAGTATGGCGGTATTCATTAGCCCAGTCGGAGCCAAACCGTAGGATATTAAACCCTATTTCATTTCCTCTTGGCATGGAAACAATGGCAATTTAACAAAAATGTTCGTCTTACCTGAAAGTTAAGTTCCCTGACTTGTCTGCCTTCCATGCTTTAATTAGGGCGTAATCACCAGTAATAGATTCCTCCATGATATAATTCCTGCCATTAAATTCACGGCTCTATAAAATACATCATATTAAAGATATATCATTACCTTGACAAACAAGACTATATGTTAAACCATATCAAACTAAAGATTATAAGGTCCATGAAACCTTGATAAACAAGTCTATAATTATGTTACTATATATTCGAAATAACATCTAAAGTAATAAGAGTTGTAGGGTAGTTATCGTGTGAATGATATAAAAGCAAGCCTGGACATTGAAGTTACGTTATGGGAGATAAGATAAAGAGATGGCAGTTCTCACTATAATAGTTAAAACCTAGATAGTGTAAAGGTAATTTGCTGAAAATTTCAGTCAAATTGATCCACTATTAGCCGAGAAAAAAGCGTTTGAAACATTCACATAGCCTCGGTCATCATTACGCAAATCATTAATATAAACAGCATAGTCTGGATTTTCCACTTGATTGATTTAATTATCAACCGCCATTAATATTAATAGTGTCTAATTGATTATTTAGATAACATCTCAGGCCTAAAGAAAGACCTGTAATAAGCAGATTTTGCTCTTGCATAATGCTATTTTAAATCGTGGTTTTGATCCAATGTTTTTATGTGTAGATATACATGCAGATATGGTCGCCCGTCAAAGCTTATGACTTTTCTTAAATTTTCCTCCGGTTCTACAGTTTTCAGTCAATGCTAAAAACCCCTGTGCACAATTGAATTATAGAAATAAGGCGCTAAATATCCCAGTTCATTTTTATTGGAGGTTTAATCGCATTTCTCTTAAAAGGGACCGTGGGAGAGCCACGGTGGCGCAGTGAGAAAGCCATTGCTCAATATCCTAAAGGTCCTGTTTTAATTCTGATGTTAGCCAAGAAAGTTGGTGGCGGATAGGGGGCCTGGCAAGGAATAATGTATACTCATTCAGATGGGACGAAAAACAGATGTCTGGTGTACACAAAGGCATGTACATAAAAGAACCGTTGGAATTTGAAATAAGAGTAAGACAGTCCCTAGTGCCGATGTCTGGCCAAAATTTCTCTCGTAACACACTGCCTGGCGTATGCCCATCTTCATTAGCCCAGTCGCAGCACAACCGTAGGACGTTAAACCCCATTTCATTCCATTTATTTTCGTTTACCATATTTTACGGGGTATAAGTTAAATTGTTTCAATGGTATTTAGTAATTGAACTGGAATAAACTGGTCACAATTCTATGGAATATTACTACCACATATTTCCAAGCCACGTTTGGACTCTAGGCTTCTCTAGTCATTATCAAGCAATGATAAAATATGAAAATATAACAGGACAATATATATATATATGTACACAACAATACTTAGTTAATGCTGACAAACCAGAGATATCCTTTAATTACATGTACCTAAAGGGAATCTAATTTTATTAAGGATTGTAAAGTTTAACGCTGATAACAATATCACCAATTTATCAAGTTGATGGCAAGTATAAGTCGAAACATATCATTTTACAGTTTCCTTTCTTTCATGTAGGGTCACCTGTCCAGCCTTGTGGGTTTTCCTGGGTACTCCGGTTTCCTCCCACTGCTAAAGACCCCTACGCGCAAGCGAATTATTGAAGTAAAATTGAACCATATGTTACCATATGTTAGTCCCAAAATGACCTAGTTTGTGTAGAGTGGATTGGACGTTAAGCCCCATTTCTCCCTCTCTCTTTCTTACATGTGGATAAAGATGGAGCTTGACAAATTAAAATGTGCGTATTATTTCAATAACAATACACAAACAAAACAAACAACTCGATCAGCCTCGGGTGTAGGATTTAAGTTTTCCGGTTGATTAGAAGAAACCAATTTTCAGAGCAAATTAAGTTTGAGGCAAGGATTAGAAACGGCTCCTTTAAACATTTATATTTACACAAGGGATATTCGACTTATACAATGACTTAGTTATTAAACAATGAGACTTTCACAAACACATATAGATGACATAATATTTCAATCTTTAATTTTCTTTATAATATATGCATAAAACAATCTGATTATAAGATAGTACAGATCTATATTTCGTTTCATTTTTTATACCTTCGATGGTCTACACTAAATGAAAACCTAACCGGTTGTAGTGAAAATTCAAGTCAGGAGTCAAACGAGTGATTTTTGACTTTATGACTTTATGACGTCAGGCATTGATTAATCAATCACTTTTAATGTTTCTAGTGGTTTATTCGCATTTCCATGCATCTAACCGCAAAAATCGCCGTAACACACCATTTTATTGGCTAATCCAAGGCGCCTGTCATGAAATTTTGAAAAATAAAAAAATAATCGAAATAGGATCTGTGTTTTAAGTTCCTAATGAAGGATTGCACCAGGACAAGTGAATAAGAAAGTTTCATTTTGGGTCATAGTAAGAAAACAATAAACATATTTCATGAGGAAATATATATAATAGCTGACCCCAAGATACTATCACTTGACATTCCATTCATTCTTCAATAGCAAAACAACTAAATCTTACTGTAAGGTGGTATATAACAAATTACTGTGGTTCTCAAATGACAATTGAGTGTTGGTTTTTTTTTAAAAAAAAAAAACACTAACAACATCCTCATGTTATTCTGGCCTGTGACAACTAAAGTTACCATTGAAAATTAACAGGATTCACTTTGATTGAGCGAGAGAGAGAGAGTAAAAGAGAGAGAGAGAGAGAGAGAGAGATGGTTTAACCTCAACTGACACAAACCAGGTCCTTTCGGGATTAACATATGGTTCAATATTTTTTCAATAATTCACTTGCATGTATAGGGGTCTTTAGCAGCGAGAGGAAACAAGAAGGAATTTGACAATGCTGGATGCAGGATATTTTGGTTATTGGGGAATTGGGGGGCGGGGGATATTCTCCCATGAGTGAGCCTCCCAAGTAAGTCCTTATAAATCCTCCCCCCTCCCTCAACCCCCAAAATGCTCAAATTTACATGCATCAGAGAAACAGAATAAGTTAATTTTATGTCTTGGGTCACCCCCCCCCCTCCACACACCCCAATGCGCCACTGGAATTTGATCAGTGACTTGTAAATTTTTTGTTTTTTAAACAGAAAGGCTTGAAATAACTGAGACAACTGACCCCTCCCCACCCCACGCCCTTCATATAGAAAGACTTATCAGAATTATAACACAGAGGCAGATTCAATGGGGGGGCGCTAGGGGCGCGTGTCCCCCCTAATTTTTGACAGTGCCCTTTTTTACTGCTGAAAGTGCCTTTTCTCAGACCCAAATATGTCCGTTCCGAACGTTTACTTTGATGAAAATATCAGCCAAATAGCTCTTGGAATGGTTACAGATGCAAGGAAATGATGGATAATTTTCCTGGGGGACCCCCCTCCCAACACCCCTCTCTGTGGCGTGCCCCATCTGCGCGGTCAGTGCCCTCATTTTGCAGCGCCCCCCACTTTTCAAAATTCCTAGATCCGCCCCTGTAACATGTTGGTGATAAATATAACATATAAAAGCGAACACAAAGACAGGCTATATCACTTTATATTAAATTCACTTATTTTATTTCCTCATTAAGTTATTTATACCATGATGTATTCAATTAACTAACCTACTTCAAATAAAATAAAATCATATCTGTACTTCTAATAAAACAAGGCATTGACCTAATAAACATCTACACCATGTTTGAACATTCTAGCTCAATTAGAAAGTGAGATGTTGTGTACCAAAAAGTGTGACAACACAAACCCATTTTAATAGACCCCTGCATTCTTTGAAAGGCGGGGGACAATAAAGTCATATCTGTACCGATATTACAAATGTACATACTATAACTTTTAATAAAAAAAAGTCATATCTGTATAGATATCAAAATAAATGTTCCAATTTAGATCTGTATGGATATTATAAAAGGAAACTATAATAAAACCAGTGTTGCCAGCTAACTTAAAGATACATTGTGGGAGATTAGATAAAGAGTTGGCAGGTCTCACTATAAGAGTTAAAAACTAGATAATGTTAAGGGAATTTGCTGAACTGAGAATTTATCGATTGAATTTTATTTTCAGCCTAGCCTCGATCATCATTACTTAAGAAGGTATGATAAAAAACATAGTCTCGATTATCCATTTCGTGATTTAATCATGAATGGAAGTTAGGCAGCAAATCGAATGCTAATCCAGGAAATATCACAGGTTAGCTTTGACATCGAGAGTTTATTATAGTGTGGATAGGTTAATTAACATCTAATTAAAGAAAGACCTACAATAGGCAGATTTAATATCTTATTAAAGGTTTGCAAGGACATAGACCGCTGTCATTTTTGTTTGGCTTTATTTCATAGGTAGAGAATGAGAGGGTTTAACGTCCACTCGACACAAACTAGGTAATTTTGGGACTAACGCATGGTTCAATTTTTTTAAAATAATTCACTTGCGTGTAGGGGTCATTAGCATTGGGAGGAAACCAGAGGACCCAGAGAAAACCCAGGAGGTTGACGGGCAACCCTACTCCTTGTCACGTACAACCGGGGAATCAAAACCACGCTAGTTGATTCACTGACAGACCTTATGATGCACTGCACATTCATGAACCATTCGGCCACCCACAGGTACAACCAAGGAATTGAAACCACAGACCTTATAATACAACCATTCAGCCATCCAAACCCCCCAATTTACATGGAGGGAACCCAAATTTCATCCCAAATGAATGACTAGGCATACTTTTCTTGACAATCCTGCAGACACCAGGCTGCATTCCAGACAAGAGTGTAGTGTCCTCATTGCTGGATTATTAGAGTCTACAAATTTCCAATTTAGATGAATAAAAAACAATGCAAAATTTAAAAGGCAAATAACATCTTCTTTATTGTAACTTTATTTTTTACAATCAAATTACAAAAAAATATAAATAAATAAATAGAACAAAATAATAAATATGACCCAGGAACATAAAGCGTCCAAATAGCAGGTATATTAAATCATAGATTAAAAGGAAGTACATGTAGGAATAAAGATCTCCAATTTCTCTTAAGGCACTGAGAGTTGTGTTTTAATCAGAAATTACTAATAAGCTTAAAAAACGAGAATTACTAATAAGTTTTTAATACTGACTAAACAGTAAGAATTACTAATAAGTTTAAAGTATACTAATTAAGAAGGGAGAATTACTAGACAGATTAAAGTTCTGATCATGTGAGAATTACTAATAAGCTGATTAATCATAGAGAATTACTTATAAGATAAAAACACTGACTAAAGGGAGAATTACTAATAACTTTAAAATACTGACTAAACAGGGACTAAATTTCAATTCACTTGGTTGACCTCTCTAGTTTGAATTGTTTAGGGACAAACAATTATTGTACACGGATGTATGTACATTAACACACATGTAGCTGTATTATATACACAGTGACAGTATTAAATGGATGTATGTGCATTAACATTGCTGTTTAATGTTTATACAGTATTTAACAGATGCATGTGCATTAATATAGTATATACAGTATTTAATGGATGTATGTGCACTAACATATCACAGGAATCTGACCTTCTATCCGCGTATATATCAATGCATACACCATACCGAACTTTGGTATGGTGTATGCATTGATATATACGCGAATAGAAGGTCAAATTACTTTGAACATATACACATGATTTAATGGATATATACACACAAGATTGGAAATATGGCAACTTTCACAGACAATGTCAGACACAGGTTCTGGTTTTGACAGGCACTAAACCTCTGGTGTCTGTCACTTTGTCTGGTACCAATCAGGGTTCAATTTAAGCGGTATCACATCGCAAAAAGCTACTCAAATCGCGGTAATGGCGATAGAATTATTTTATTCATTAGCCAAAAATTGCTTTCAAACTTGTGAAGTGCGATTCATTATATTTTGGATGAATGTGGAGTATATTATGGCCTACGAAAGAATCAATTTATAAATGCAGGACTAACTTGTTCAATATTCCAAGTTGTGGTCGTGATTAATTTGAACCAGTTTTTATTTCAATATATCCGATAACTAGAAGACAATGCAGACTCCGTTTTTAATCACACTTGTTTATAAAGTGTTACTAAAAATAGAATAAAACAACGCAGTATAGTATGATTGGTTAACTTAACTGACAACTAAAAGTAGACATCTCGCGAGACGCGTGAAACAAGCCATTTTTGACGAATGTCTGAATATATTTGATGCTTATGGCATATTCTCGGGTTGATAATATTTTGAAGGCGGAGAGGGGGATATTTAAATAAAGAAATAAACAAGCAAAGCCACGTCTACAAATAGTTCGATTGGAATGGTTTAACATAAAGTACGTGTAGGTTTTTTTAGACGATTAGTGCGTCCGGAATCGTGGAGAGACGATAACTGAATTTTTTTTTTTACCTTCATCCGTGCATAAGTCGAAACGGAGTATACAACTAAGGCCGGACTTCGGCGGAAAAGTGTATCCACTTATACCCCGAAAAATCAGAATTGCAAATTTTTGTGATGTAGGCTACGTTTTACTGCTCCTCAAATCTGAGCAAATGCTATTCAAATTTTGAATTGATTAGCCAAAATGTGAATCTGTCACAAAAATTTGCTAATCATTCGTTTTAGACTAAATTGAACCCTGGTACCAATCTTTTTTATTGATATTATCAATACATGTACGGCACCAAGTTGAAAATGTCAGGTACTGTTCCATTAGTGCCTGATATTTTATCAGGTACATCTAAAACCCTTATTTCCAGGCCTGTATACACAGTACATAACGTAACATATACATGTACATAGGTCAATATACACATGGTACAGTTCTACAGAATACAATGAATGAATTATATCCCATATATATTTCCAGGCCTATTGTTAAATGCTTAAGCTACTCTTTCATAGTGTTAATAACATTTGTCTGGCTTAAACTGGTTATTTCTTAGGCAAGGAAGGTGTGCAAGAAATTTTTTGACAAATATTGTTACACTTGATTTGATATTTGTTTATTTTGTGCAATGTCTATTTTCTGTCTTGTCCGCAGGTTTATCTTGTAGTTTTTTGTTTTGCGTGTAGTGCAGTCCTCCTGCACTTACTAATAGAGAACCCAACTAAAAAGTTTTACTTTTCAATGATAAATAATGTCATAATAATTAACCATACAGTAATAAATAGACTATGATATAATGCTGGATATTATCTATAATGATGCCTACAGGCAATGGTTTTATTGCACATTATATTATAAACTGTCTGAACCCTGAGGCTACATTCACAGTACTCACTTTACAAGGGCTATATTTACTAGGCCTGACTTAACTTTGAAAATTTGGCCTTAACAGTAGTGCTACAGTATTCGTATTCGTATTTAACAAAGCTTTCTAAGACCTGAGTTAAAAATTTACCCAACAATTTTTTGCTTTACTGCATGGCTCAGTTTGTCAACACAAATCGTTAGTTTGTCTTTGATTTGTTTCGTCTCTGAAGTTTAACGTTCACTTCCACCAAGGGTGATATAATAAACAATTCTGATTGCATCTGAACACTGGCTTTAAATGACGTCAAATTTTAAATGAAGATGGGTTGTCATCCCATTAAAAGAATTAATATATCAAAATGAAAGAGATGTAGCCACTTTAACTTATCAATAAAATATAATTCAACATTTATTGATTCGCCTTGCAACTCTAATATTTAATCATATTCGATAAAATATGTGGATATATAGGAAACATTTCTTAACATATAGTGTGATAGGCGATATTGTATACAATATTCGTATGTGAGCATATACATAAAACATACATTATGTAAGATTCAGATAAAGAGTTGGCAATTCTTGCTTTTATAGTTCAAAAATAGATGATGTAAAATGAATATTATTATATTCATTCAAATTACTGCATTCTGAGCCAAGTTATCACTGTTTGGTTTTGACAAGATGTGTGCATTGTGGTGACTAGGGCACTGGTATATTCAAGACTTAGCATCACTGCCCCATTTTCAAATTACATTTTTGAATGACGAACGGTTCTAATCTAGTTAAAATCTTGAGTATTCGATGGTATCTCGGGTTGATTATGGTCTTGTCATATTAATAAATGTCTAATTAATAATTTAGATAACATTTCAGGCCTAAAGAAAGACATGCAATAGGCAGATTTAGCAATCCATAATACTGCTTTAATTAACATTGGAATGTATGAAAAATAACCCTTGAAAGACGAAATTAAAGCAGAGTGGGTGGAAATAAAACACTGCCTTGACAAAATTCTCCTCTCCTACCTCGCATTGCACATTGAAATAAGAATTACATTATGCTATGTTTGTCTTAAATTGATTAAAGTATCATGGCATTAAACACTTCTCTCCATTTCATTCAATTCCCTTAAATGATCTTGAAAAAAATATATACAGTGTTAGTTTCCCACTATCACGATTCCGATCCGACTGAAATCGTTGAGTTATCATAGTGATCTTGAGGTCAGTCGTAGCAATGGTGTTGATTGTATCGAAACGTATCCAAACACTTCTCCCCATTCTCTATTGATCTCAATAAAAGTATGTATAATGCCAGTTTCCAACTATCACAATTCGTGCTACAATTGAAATCGTGATTTTAATCGTTGAGTAATCGTGGTGATCCTATCAGGTCTTATCCTATATTGTGGTCAGTCGTAGCAACACTTCTTTACTCAATTCAATTGATCTCGACAAAAATATGTATAAAGCAGTTATTGAGTTATGAACAAGCCTGGAAATTAGGTACCTGTTACAGACAATGTCAGGCACAGATTCAGGCATTGTCAGGCACAAAACCTCTGGTGCCTGTCATTTTGTCTGGCACAGATTTGTCTTTTTTATTGATATTATTAATACATGTCCACCACTAAGTTGAAAATGTCAGATACTACTTCAGTTGTGCCTGACAGTTTGTCAGGAACATCTAAAACCATTTATTTCCAGGCCTGGTTATGAAAGAATGATTCCGGCAATAATTGCAGCTACTATTAAAGCAGCCACAATACCGATTCCAATAAAGCAAAAACATCTTTTACGACGTTTTCTTCTGCTTATTTCCGCTTGTCTTAATTGATCCTTTCCACCTACAACATTTGACGAGGCTTCAAGAACTTGTTTTTCAATATTCACAATCGTCTCCCCTTGTTCAGAAACTAACACGCTCATATCGATAAATAATTCGTTTACTTGACAGATATTTTTCTCTAACGCTCGAATATCCTTATCACGTTCCTCGATCATACGTAACTGTTCTTCAGCATCCTGTACGTCTGTAATGTAATCCTGCGTGAAAACTTTAAAATCGCCTTCCGCATCAAGAATTTCTTGTAACTCGGAATCGCCCTTGTTTGCAATATCGCATTGTTTCCTTACTAACACTTTTATTTTTTCCAAATAGTCACTCTGTGCTGTAAAAAATTCATTACTCGTTTGCGCTAACCCTAAAGTCAGACGATTTAATTGTTCAGAGCGGATACGATTTAAGGCAGAGTTTTCTTCTTTAGGGGATTCCTCCACTTGTCCTTCAATATTCTTTAAACTTTTCCGTATTTTGGACGAATCCTTGCGAATAACATCCACAAGTTTTTCATATTGTTTCTTATTATCCTGACCGAATGGACTGCTTAAAATAGTCAGCTGAATTTTTTTCATATTTTCAACTTTTTCTTTGAGTAAATTCAATTCTGTTTCCACTTTCTCCACATCGTGTAGAAAATTCTGTATACCTCTTCCGTCCGCCATGACTTTCGGAGGTTTTTTCTCTTTCACTGGAACTTTAGAATATTCTTTAGATCTTTTTTTCAAGTCCTCAAGTCTATCTTTCACCATTTTAAAGATTTATTAATCGCTGGTATATATATATATATATGATGACAAAATATTTAAAACAGAATAATTACATCATTTACACTGTCACATTGTATTCATAGCATCATGGAGTCTCCCATGTGTTATTAGACACAGCAATAAACATGTGTATTCATAGCAGGTGAGCCAAACAACAGACACACGGATTAGTCCACACAACTTGACATGGACATTGGTGGGAAATATCTTGAATAACTCAGGCATGAAAAATAATCGTCTAAGCTGCTTAACAGTCTAAGTATATTATATACTCCATTATTTTCTTTGGGTGTGAAATATCTATTATTACCATTAGTTTTGTTTAGTTTGTATCAACTTTTATGACCTATCATACCCATGTCTCATTTGGACTCTCCCAGCGATGTAAACATACAAAAATATGCCATATGTCACTGGTGAGTCATAGCTGTAGTCATACTCAGGTAGGATATAGTAAAGCTAATATTGATAGAGTCACAACATGTGTCATGATTTAATTTAACATTGTGACAACACCATCCAGAAAGAGAGAGTAATGGGGTTTAACATCCACTCAACATCCACTAATATTTGGTTTAATTTTATTTCAATAATTCGCTTGCTCGTAGGTGTCTTTTAGAAGTGGGAGGAAACCAGAGGAACCGGAGAAAACCACACGAGGTTGGACAGGCGACCCTACTACAACCAGGGATTCGAAACCACACCAGTTGACTCAATGATAGACCTTATGATAAAGCGCACACGTGCTAACCATTCAGCAATCCAACCCCCCCAACATTATGACAACACCATCCAACAATTAAAGAGGCCTTGTACAAATTGTGGGATTTCCTGATATATTTGGACTAAAAACATATTCAAACCAAATTATTTATCAAACTTTTGTTTCAAATGACAAATCACTCTAGAAATATATTTTAATCAGACCTGTTTGTCACATAACTTGACTGAGAGAGGCCACATCTCAGCTTGTATTTGTTGTTACTCGCACGTTGCACATGTTAGTTATCCTGAGGATACTGATAATGATGTCATACGATGAACATAATGATAATGATGTCACACAAAGAAATAAGGCACCTGTTACAGACGATGTCAGGCACAGATTCAGGCTTTGTCAGACACAAAACCTCTGGGCCCTGTCATTTTGTCTGGCACTGATTTGTATTTTTTAATGATATTATTAATACATGTCCTGCCATGCATTAATAAGTTGAAAATGTCAGATACTATTTCATAAGTGCCTGACATTTTGTCAGGTACATCTAAAACTGTTTTTACCAGGCCTGTATACAATGAACATGATGATGCCACGATGACAGTAGTAACAGGGATGACGACAAGATATACTTAAATACTAATGTAAATTATTATACATTACATGCAATTTAGACATGCCATTTTTATTTTAGTTTGTTTTGTTTTATTTTAGACACTGATTAATATAAGCTTGATAGCGGTCATTTTTAATCTATTATGTATTGATTTGTATATAGTGTGTAAATTATATGTTAAATAAATACTGTTTAAACCATAATGTTGAAAAGCAGCCATTTTTATTCTTGGAGACACCATCTCAAAGATCTGGGCCCTGTTTCTCGAAATCTTAACTAAAGATGAAATCCAAATTTTTGAAGATATTTCAAGTTTGATTGGCTAAGAACTAAAATCAATCCAATATTATTCAATCAAATTACTCAAATTTGAATTTTATTTTAGTTAAAATTTCAGGCCCCTGGTAGTATTTTGATGATGGCAAGAATACAGTTGTAGTTTTCAAAGGCCATGGATGTAAGGCCAGATCACGACCGTTTAAATATTTTTTTGTCGTTTCGAATTAATGATGCATTTTGTTAGGAAGATAACTTTCTGAATGTGTCCAAATCTAACTAGACCTGGAACTGTGCTAATGAAGACGGGCATATGCCATGTAGTGTACTATGAGGGAAATGTTGTCCTGGCAGCGGCACTTATGTCCTACTATTCTATAGAATTCCAACTGACAAGGGATCATTTACCAGCACACCAATGTATAAAGGGGACCTTAGCTTTTTAGTTTTTTTAGTGTAAACAATATTTTTTTTAGAAATTCATGAAACGGGACCAGGGAACAGGCAAAGCCTATATCACCCCTCTCCCTAGGTGACCACAGGCACTCCATCCTGCACCACTGACAAGAGAAATCACGCCCGAAAATCAAGATGAACTTTCTCTGCCAATGCAGGGATTGAACACCCGACCTCCAGGCTAGCGAGCCAGAGTCTTACCCACTTAGCCATCGTGACTTCCAGCTGGAGTTGCAGTTCAGACTGCCAGCATTTTACAACCAATTTAATTTAATATCTGAACAACATATATATGCAGCTGTCACCACTATCTACATTTTGGACAAGTTTTCTCAATTTATCGATCAGTCAATTGCAATAACAGTTTGCTAGCTTCTACAATTGTGACATAAATAAGAATGAGACCCTTATATGAGGACGATTGAACTTTTCCACTAACCCCAAAAATCAATATCTATTTTAGAAAATACAATTTAAAACAAGTTTTATAGCAGACCCAGACAACACCTGTTACATATGTCGATCCATGGAGAGAGAGAGGGGGAGAGAGAGAGAGGAAACTAGAGGACCCTGAGAAAATCCACAAGGTTGTACAGGTGACCCTACTCCTCGTCACGTACAACCAGAGAATCAAAAGCACACCAGTTGATTCAATGACAGACCTTATGATACACTGTGCACGTGCTAACTATTTGGCCATCTATTCCCGCCAGTAGACTCAGACAACACCTGTTACCCTATTTGCTATACAACACGAGACCATATGAAATTAACATCTATCAATCAATATGTGACAGTATATATGAAATGTACAACTCAATCATATATCTATAATGACCTGACAGGTGATAAGATATATTAACTTTATACTTTAATTAGTTTATATATATTTTATCTTTTTAATAAATCATATTTGACTAATTAATGACTAAGCTAATATTTATTACTGAAAGAGAGAGAAATGACGTTAAAAGTCCACTCGACACAAATTAGGTCATTTCAGGACTAACATATGGTTCAGTTTTATTTCAATAAATCGCTACGCATGAAGGGGTCTGTAGCATTAGGAGGAAACCGGAGAAAGCCCACTAGATTGGACAGGCTAACCTACTCCCCTCTCTTATATCTATTAACATTGAGATCATGAAAAGATGAACCCTATCGACATTCATCATTTGGCACTCTCCGCTCCCCAGTTTGGCTTCCATTCCTGAATTATCCCCCTTTGCCGAAACCCATGGGCATACTCGATTGAACGTTCCGGAATTAAATTCTCTCAATTCCAAATATAGTGTCAATCGAGTGAAAAGGAGAATTTCGGAGTACAACGCATGTGCCGACTGCATAAAAAATATCTCAACCAATCATGGCAGTTGATACATATTTGTTACTTAAAATACATCACGATTCCACTCACACCACCTCAGCTGTCGGGACTGGCAGAACTGTGACAGGACTCAATTCCGTGTCACTTGATTGCAATTCTGTCAATTCGGGACGTTCTGGACTGTGAATCGAGCATCCCCCTAGTGAATGCGATAGAGGCCATAGGTTTTAACATATTTTTCGAAGTGATAAAGGGCATTAACACTGGCAATATTAATGGAAACCATGGTAAATCAATAGGTATTCTCATGTTCTTAAACACTGTGTATAAATTCAAAGTCAATCGGAATCACATTGGCTAAGTGGGTAGGGTGCTGGCTCGCTAGCCTGGAGGTCGGGTGTTCGATCCCCACATTGGCCGAGAAAGTTCATCCAGATTTTCCCGTGTGGTTCCCCCTTGTCAATGATACAGAATGGAGGGCCCGGACAAGGACAGCTGTCTAGTCGTGTGGATGGGACGAAAAAACTGAGGTCCCATGTAAACATCGGTGTGCACATAAAAGATCCCATGACAGTTGGAATTCGATATAAGAGTAGACCGTAGTGCCACTGTCAAGGCAAAATCCCCCTCGCAGCACACTGTATAGCGTATGCCCGTCTTCATTAGCCCAGTTCGGAGCAGAACAGTAGGACGTTAAACCCTCATTTCACTTCAAAGTCAATCAGATATTATCTTTAGCTTGTGGAGGACCGACGGTTGAACAGACGTGACTACAAATTATACAACCCCATTTCAATGTGAGCACATAAAAATAACATCCAAAAGTTTGAATTTTGATTTTTTCAGTACAGTTATTAACTAATCAGACTTACCTCCCTTGCCTGGCTAGTGACATCAATACTTCCATCAGAATTATATTTAATTGGTGCTCCACCTTCATGGATCAAAGTTCCATACCCAGTAGCAGTGAAGAAAGCTGGAATTCCTGCACCACCTGCTCGAATACGCTCTGCTAATGTTCCCTGAAAAAAAAAATACCCAAGTATAAACAACAATAAGGACTGTTGCAAACTGATCCCGCAGTGAATATTCGCTTGGCCGCTACAATTACTGATAAGCATGACATCGACGAGACTTAATGAGTTCGGCATATTAACTTTTTTACTCCAACAAATTAAATTCTCAAACATTTTTTTGAAGTATAAGAAAAATAAATAAAGACGTTTGAAGCATTTGTAGTGAAAAAATATTTCTTATTTAGTGTGTATTAAAATGAGTAAAATGCATCATTTTGCCCGAAGCAGTTAGGTGTTATGTAAACAATACACAAGCCATTGAGCCAGTGACTGACACCACGTGAAGTCAATGCACATGTTGTGGACAGTCATCTGTGACAGAGATAATTCGTAAGTAATTCTCTGTGAAACAGACTGGGACTGTTCGTCAGATAATAATATACCACAAGTCCAACTTTTTCCTAGACCCTTCTACCAGGAGCTACATGTTCTGATCTTATACACAGCTTTAACGTATCTATGGATAATGGTAAAACAAAATCCTAAAATAATATAACAACAAAAACACATACTTAAAGCTGCAATTTCATATTTTTAAGTTATATTTTCAAAATGTATTAAAATATAAAATAAAGCCTTAAAACAGATGGTATCTATTAACAGTCCTACTTTGTTAAAAGAAAAATTCTATTAATCCAATAATTCACTATTGCCAGTTGAGAAATTGGCAAATATATCATTTTCAACTCAAATTCAAACGTTTGAAGATAGCTATACCATGGGGGGGTGGGGTGAAACAAGGGAGTTTATTGTGTTATTATTTCCTGTGTCAATGATTTATTAGTATAGGGAATAATGCCTATGATCGTATAATAGTTAGTAGACAACCTATTGAGCAAAAGACATAGAAATGATTATGTTTTAACTTTCTTTGAAAATATGAAATAATCGCTTTAAGGAAAACAGCTACTAGTGTATTATTAGGCTACGTTTTGTAGAGTATTCTCTCAACGTTATCAAGCCTAAAATATACAAGTAGCTGTTTTCCTTAAGAATGTGTTTTTGTTGTTACTCTATCCAGTTACTAAATGCCATTTAAAGATCGTAAAATAATATGTTTCGACTTATACTCCCCACCAACTTGATATTTGCTCGATAAAGACTAGGGAAGTACAGTCAAAACATCGCCCAGAAATAAGCAACAGCTATATTCCATAGACTTGTGACCTGTTTATTCAAGTTTAGTTACTAAATGCCATTGAAACAATTTAACTTATACCCAGTAAAATATGGTAAACGAAAATAAAGTAAACTTCGCATAAGTTTGGATTCATATAATTCGGATCTTCGCTGAACTGGGATAAAATGGTTTGGATATATTGTTAAAGGCGGAAAAATCGAAATTGAAAGTGAAAAAAGGTATTTAACGAAAAGATCTGTGGACAAAGTATTGGAATAACAGAGAGAGAGAGAGGGGGGGGAGGAAACCAGAGGACTCAGAGAAAATCCACAAGGTTGGCCAGGCGACCTCTCCTTCTCACGTTCAACCAGGGAATCAAAAACATTCCAGTTTACTCAAAGTATTGTAGTAACAGGAACTGAATAATATCCATACCTGTGGTGTGAGCTCTACTTCTAACTCTCCTGATAAATACTGTCTTTCAAATTCTGCATTTTCTCCTACATACGATGATATCATTCGTTTAATCTGCAATAAAAATAATATGTTTAAATGTGCGGTCTTTACTATTGAAATCAAATTACTAGAAGGAAACTTATGTTAATATGTTCTTCGGCCACATGTTACCTATTATGTCCACTCGACAAAAACTAGGTCATTTCGGGACTAACATATTGTTCAATTTTATTTCCATAATTTGCTTGTGCGTAGGGGTCTTTAGTAGTGGGAGGAAACAGGAGGACTCATAGAAAGCCCACAAGGTTGGACATACGACCCTTCTCCTTGTCACGTACAAGCTGGGAATGGAAACCACGTCACTTCAATGACAGACCTTCTGATGCAACTCCCACACGTTAAATCATTGGAACCCCTAACTAGTTTGGTCTATAATGCAATCATGAAATAAAATGAAATATGGTTTAACATCCTATTGTTCTTATTCGAATGGACCAATGAAGACTAGCAGCATGCTCTGAGACAGAATTTAGTCGTTGTTTTTTGTATTTCAGAGGAGAGCCAAAAAAAGCTCCCCTCAATCAACAAATTGAAAAAAATGGCTCTCCTAAAAGGTTCTCCCAGTTTCGATAAGAGGAATGCTTTAGAAATTAAGGAGAGTGATTTAGAAATTAAGGAGAGTGATCTGATATTAAGGAGAGTGATTGGAAGATAAATGTTAATAAACCCCCAATGACTTTGTAAAGGAGAGTGATTTTCAATTTTAAGGGGAGGGAAAAAAAACTCCCCTCGGTCGACATTCAGGTGAGCTGTAGGCACTCGAGAGTGATCACTCGCCTTAAAAAACAATGACTGAGAATTTGCCGAGATAGCAGTGTTACACTCTATGCTTGCTTTGATTTCCAACTGAAAAGGGGTCTTTAACATGCATGCTACAAATGTTTTACAAAGAACCATGTTTCTTGTACCATTTAATGGAGCCATGGTAGTTAAGTGGGTAAGACGCTTGTTCGCTAGCCTGGAGGACATGTGTTCGATCCCTTCATTGACCAAGACAGTTCATCACAATTTTCCAACTTGGTTTCTCCTTGTCAGTGATGCAGGACGGACGGACTGATAAGGACAGCTGTCTAGTCATTTGGATGGCACAGGAAACCGTGGTCTCATGTATAAATTTATGTGCACGTAAAAGATCCCTTGGCAGTTAGAATTCTACACAGTGCCGCTGGCCTGGCAAGATTTCCCTCTTAATACACTGTCTGGGGTAAGCCCGTCTTCATTAGCCGAGTGGGAGCAGAACAGTAGGACGTTAAACCCCATTTCATTTTGTGTCATCTGAACAACTGCCACACAGTCTATCCTGCACCAATGACAAGGGGAGACAAGGCTATGAAATCCTGAGAAACTCTCAAAGGTAACACTGGTACTGAACAAAGAACCCTCTGGTCTAAGTGAACAAGGAGAGCTATGTTTTTACATTGTCTATTGATGCTATTTGCTAACTAACCTGTTTTTGTTGAAGTAACAGCCCAAGCCCGAAATCATCCACACCAGCATTGTTACTGACCACTGTTAAACCATTCACTTTAGTTTGTAACAGGGCATTAATTAAATTCTCTGGAATACCACACAGTCCAAAACCTGAAATATTTCAACAATACGAATAAGTACACCTTTCTTTACCTTGCACACTTTTCAACATTATCGGATCTCCAATAAAACAGAGGAACTCTTTACCACAAAGTGGTAGAAAACAGTGACAATATACATTCATTTAAAAGGAACTTAAAAACCCATGACTTAAAGGACACTCTTAATTTCTGCTAATGAGTAGCCTTTTGGTTTGAATTGCAGCAATATGAAAGATGATTATTATTAATTTCTTTTTATTATTAAATTTGATAATATACCATTCTTCATACGTGCACCAAATTGTCATTTTTAATTTAAAACAGTAACATATTTGTGTTAAAAGGCCCCTCAAAATGCGATTTTCAAGCAAGCAATTTTGTGTAATGCATGAGTTACATCCCTTGGTTACAACTTAAAAACTGGCTTTGAAATCACATATTGAAGGACATTTTTGACACATACATGCAACGACTTTCAATTAAAAATGACAAATTGGCATAAAGCACGGATCAAATATTGATAAAAATTATTGTGATAGGACTAGTTGAAATAATAGTGAATTTGGTTTAAACTTCAAAACTATCATGGAAATTGCATATCAAGGGGCCTTTTAAAACAATAAAATTGTTACTATTTTAAATTAAAAATGACAATTTGGTATAAAGAAGAGTATATTATAAAATATCGATTTTATTATTGTGATATGAGTTGAAATAATGAGGGATTTGGATAAATCATGCTACCGGCCTGTACTGGCCTCCGATAAAGCATTAGGAATATGAGCTTACCTCCAACTAATAATTTTGATCCTTTTGGAATGTCTTCAACAGCTTCTAATGCCGATTTATAGAATCTGGCATCATTCCTGTTACTGGTGGAAAACTGTGAAAATAAGGTATCATTATTTACATGTGAGAAACAATTGTCGAATTTGCACTATCTATTGCACACATTACATAGCAGTTTATAATAATTATAATTATAGGGACTTGAAATTAGGATAATTCAGTCAACAGTGATTTATTATTCAGTCATTTGTTGTGTATTTCTCGATCCATACCACAAGTAGGAAGGGGTGTGAAAAGGGTAGAAGGGGGCTTCACAACAACCCATAAGTAATATCAATGAAATGACATTGCTGGAGATGACCTATGCACTCTGCAAACTGACATATCGCCATCGAATGGGCAGCTGACACTCCAAAGCAAAAGATATCAATAAGTGGACAGGCCCTACTATTTTGTTTTTAATACCTTTAAAGACGAGCTGAGGATGCATGACCATTTAGGAAGGTCTTTCTTGGTTGAAGATAAAAGTCGAAGACAGGAGGCAGCCATGATGGAAAAATTCATTAAGGGAAATAACTCTGCTTTTGATCTGCAGGAACAAGACCACAATTTATTTCATCGTTGACGTCATTACTATATCACCCAGTTCTACCAGTTCAAGTTATGTTGTAAAATACGATTTGCATGGCTTTAGAGTTTCAATATGAACACACTCTGGCGTTGGCAAAATTTCGAGCCACAAGCATTCATAGAAGGGTCCCTCTAAACTCTAACAACTGATTTCAATTTGGAAATCCCAAAGGTCACAGCTATAGGGCCTCAGGTTACACTTTATCATGAATATTGAGCAAAATTTGGCAGAAATACAGGGCCCAGTTTAGGCATGGGCCTGAGGGTTTAGGGGGCCCCGTTGTTCATGACAAAAAGAGAAACAATTCAAATTCCAGATGAAAGTTTCACGGTAATAGATCAAGCGGCGCGAGGGCTGAGACTGGGCTATTCCTTGTTATAACAGTTCCACGCCGTTATATGTCGTTTCCGCGCATTGTATGCCATTCGTAACTCCGGTAAAGCTTGGCTTTACAGAAATAGTAAATTTCACATCTTTTTATCGAATCAAGACCCATATTATTTTAATCCTTTAAACTTCGCTGTAGAAACTTGGGGCGTGACAAGGATAGTGTCTAGTTGTTCAGATGGGACGATAAACCTAAACCACGTGTATACCTCCAATCTGATTAAAATACAGATCTATATTTCGTTTCGTTTTTTAATACATTCCACGGCCTACACATGCTCGATTCACAGTTCCGGAATTAAATTCCAAAACTGGTGTCAATCGAGTGAACAGGAGAATTTCGGAGTAAAACGCATGCGTCGACTCTCGACTGTATAAAAAATATCTCAACCAATCATGACAGCTGAAACATATTTTTTACCTAGGAATACGTCACGATTCTACTCACTCCACCTCAGCTGTCGGGACTGGTAGAACTGTGACAGGACTGAATTCCGCGTCACTCGATTGTAATTCTATCGATTCGGGACGTTCTGGACTGTGAATCGAGCATCCCCATATATGAAGATCTGAACGGTTACGAAGATCTGACCGGTTGCATAGTGATAGGTCACGTCAGAGGTCATGCGAGTGGCATTTGACCATATGGCGTCATACACTCGACACAAAATAGGTCATTTCGAGACCAACCCATAGTTCAATTTTATTTCAATAATTCGATTGCCTGTAAGAGTCCTTAGGTGTGGGAGGAAACTGTAGGGGCCCCGGAGAAAACCCATGAGGTGGACAGGTGACCCTTCTCTTGGTCACGTACAGCCGCGGAATCAATGGCAGACCTTATTTCATAGCGCGCACGCGGTGCCCACGCGCTACCCATTCGGCCATCCAACCCCCGATGTGGAGATAGAACAGACTATTTATTGAACATGACCACATTTTCAATTTCAAAATTTAATATATATATTTCCAAAGTGTAATCTTTTTTCTAAGGGGTCCAGGTTAACGTTTTTACTGACACAAACTCTAACACCAGCACTAAGTTGTTGTTCTGACCTCCCCCAATGAATACCCCTACAATTCAGGTATCATGTAGTCGTGATGTTTTAGCAGGAATTTCTATATTGAATTTTAGTTTCAAGCCATTGTTGGAAAACTGTTCAAATCTGTTGATAATCATAGAAAACTATATTGGATTTCTACTTTAGTGTACATAATCAGTTAAAAGCCTGATTAAATAAATGTGTTTTAAGTTGTTTTTTAATTGGTAGATTATTCCATAAAACAGGTGCTTGATAACTTAAAGAGCTCTGACCATAAGAGACTAATTGAACAGTTTGGGGCTTTAAAAGTAGTCTATCTGATGTACGTAATGTTCCGCCAGGTGTATAATGCCAAACGTTATTTTATGAAGGACGGTTCCGTTATATGGAGGAGGTAGCTGTTTTGAAGGATGCCAAATGTTATTTTATGAAGGGGAAGCTGTTTTATGGAGGAGGTGGTTGGTTTGGAGCAGATCAGTGCGTTAAGGATGGCAAACTTTACTTTATTATGAACGACTGGGCACTTTAGGTTGCATGATATTCAAATATTTTGACTTATATTCTTCAACCCCAATTTTATTTGCGTATACATGTAGGTCTTTTCTACGCCAATCAGCACACCAGCACCTACCCAACGACGGATATATGATATAGGTAAATAAAAAAAGACAGTCATTTAATAGATAATTTTAATATATCACAGATGTTAGATTGTTAGAGAATTTTGTTTTTTAAAAAGTAAAAAATAAAATGTATAAAATAATAATGCTATACGATTTATCGCCCAATATTTAAAAAAAAGGCATTATATAGGTGATATGGTCTTTGTATCATCATCGAGGTCTCGTAGTTTACATCGTCTTTGTATCGTCAACAATGTCTCCTACTGAGTCATGTATGATATGGTCTTTGTACCATCAACCTCGTGTCCTAGTTGATTTGGTCTTTCTATTAGCAACGACATATCCTAGACCATATCGTCTTTTTATCGTCAACAATGTCTCTTAGCGAGTTCTAGATGAATCGTCTTTATATCATCAACGATGTCGCCTACTGAGTCATGGATGATATGGTCTTTGTATCATCAACGACATGTCCTAGACGATCAGGATATCGCCCTTGTATCATCAACAATGTTTCCTAGCGGGTCTTAAGATGGTATTTGTATCATTAACAATATCTTTTAGTACGTCCTAGATGATACGGTCTTTGTATAATCAACAATATCTCTTAGGTGATACAGTCCCTTCAACAAATTTTTGAAAGTCATTTTCCTCTTTTTATTGGGAAAAATAAGATTGATATTGGAAATAAAATAAAACCTCAAAGTCGCATCATTTTAAATAAGCAATACATATTAAAATGATTTTCATAGTTATGTTTAATAAATTATTTATATAAACATGAAAATGGCGTCTCGCTTGTAGAGACCTACAGGCGCGGATCCAGGATTTTTTGCAGGGGGGGGGGGTCTACGTTTGATAATTTCTTAACTAATTGCGCTTAACTAATTAATCGGGGGTTTGGGTGCCCTCCCCCTGAAAAATTTGGTAAATTAGATTCAAACTGATGCATTCTGACGTATTTCCGGAAGGTAAATTCCAAAATTACAGGTCTAAAAATCGCCAATAAAATCACATAGATTTAAGTTTCAAATTTTCAAGTCTGAGCAGGGGGGGGGGGTCCGGATCCCCTGGACCCCCCCTCTGGATCCGCGCCTGACCTATATTGACTATCATTTACATAGGTTTATAGAGTAAAATGGGGCATTGCCAGATTTCCACCACTTCACATTTTAATTCTGTTTTTTTTTAGGTCTTTCAATTTTTATTTCAATCGATTGGTTAAAATGGTTGAGATAAAGTAATTGTGTGTTTTGTGGTCATATCCCTTTCTTTAATATTATCTGAACGGACTTGAATATACAACGGCCTATTTCTGCGAGGGTGTCGTTGAGTCGGAAGCATAATTAAAGATCATTAGCCAAGAATGAAATTTGTTTTGCCGATCTTCTGTTTCCTCTAGCCTGAAACGACAAAAATACACATTTTTAACTTATATGTACATGTATACCAGAAATTTTAAACCACGTTTCTAAATATTTTTTACCGATTTAGAAATGTTTTACCGTGTTTCTTAATACTTTTACCCATTTAGACGGGTGTTTAGTAGACATCTAAGGCGTTAGGTTTCTGTTCGATTCCGGTGATGGCCGAGAAATTTCATCGGAATTTTCCGACGTGGACGAAATCATCGGTGCAATATACACATAGGCGTGGGGAATCACGGTGGCTAAGTGGGAAAGACAGCTGTCTAGTCGTTCGGATGGTACGAAAAACCGAGGTCCCGTGTACACATTGGAGTGCACGTAAAAGATCCCTTGGCAGTTGGAATTCGATATAAGAGTAGGCCGTAGCTTTGCTGCCCGGGCAAAATTTCCCTCATAGCACACTGTATGGCGTATGCCCGTCTTCCATTAGCCCAGGTCAGGTGCAGAAGAGTAGGACGTTAAACCCCATTTCATTTCATTTCATACACATAGGCGTACACGTAAAGAAGCCTTGACAGTTGGAATTTGATGTAAGAGTAGGTCGTAGCACCGCTGTAGGGGAAGAATTTTCCCAACAGTACACTGTATGGCGTATGTCCGTCTTCATTAGCACAGTCTTATCCCCTTAGCCGCGTGATTCCTCGAAAAAACTGAAGCATGTGTTAGTCCCGAAATGACCTAGTCTGTATCAAGTTGACGTTAAACCCATTTTCACTCTACAGGCGCCTGTGGTTCAACTTACCATGACTTTATAGAATTCATTATAACATCGATAAGCCCAGGCTTGCCCAATAATTTCACAGCAACCAACAATTCCTGTAGACCCTCGTCATTCTGATGTTTCCTCGTTTTTCTCCACACTGTAAACATCTATAAAAACATAAATCCAACAACAATTATAGCGTTTACACGTAAATTAGTAGTAGAATCAGGTGTCACCTTTTGGGTGTAAAAGGGTGTTACCGCCAGGACTCCCACCACACCACTGATTGGCATGGAATACACGCCGTCATCATGGCCTGGGAAGTATAATATTGGCAAAAATATAGGGAAAATTCTGATAGACGAAACTCTTTTTGTCCCTTACACTATATTTCTTGTAACAATTGAGGTCAAGCCCCTATCACACCACGTGTGCAAACTAGTTCTCAAAAACGCTCTAACCCGTCCTACAAATTCGCAACATAATGTCCATAATCCGATCCTAGTTCGTTCATAAACAGTCCTCAATACGTCCATCTCGTCTGCACCCCGTCCACAGTCTGTTCATATCAAGTTCAGATCGAGTAAATTTGCCATTTACTTTACAAACTGTCCAAGCGGTCAGTTTAAATTCGTTCATAACTGGTTCTAACTAGTTATATTTAGTGTGTAACCTGACCAACCCGTCCAGAGACAGTTCAACTCGCCCTCGTGTGCAGTACCTTCCTGCCTCCCGTGTTTCACTATGCCTCCAAAGACAACTTTCAGAAAGACTGCTCGTGGGAAAGTAGCCATTAGTACTACCCGATGATCCCCAAGCCCAAGTTCCTCTGAAAGCCAGTCAAATCAGGCCAAAGTTGCTGAGCTTCCTCAGCCTGTTTCTGGACCCTGTAGATCTCCACACCCTGCCTCAGTAGATGATGGGGAGAGACCATCTCATCCCTGAACAAGAGGAATACATGGTAGAATGGCTCAAGGCCAATGGAGTCCTCGATAACAAAAAGAAATTGTGGTCTATAAGGCCACCAAGAAAAAGAACGTCCTAACTGCTAATCGACTACGTTACGTTGTGGGATAGTGTATATAACAATACTTAAGGACCAGAGCTGTAATATGTACTAAGATTGTTGCCTACCTTAAACGAACAATCTGGACTAGTAAAACGAGGTCCTGCATCGTCCTTGATCTTTTTAATAGCTTTAGTTGTTAGGCCCAGATATAGCCCCATTTTCTTCCAATCTGAATGTATTTTTCTTGACAGCTTCGTCATTAGGCTGTCCGTCAAAAAACCTATAAATATTATATGATCATCAATACATCTGTGCTAAATTAATAAAATATTGTACCTCCAATCTTAAAGGGCAATCAAATGCAAAGGGTCATAAATAGAACTATACAAATTTATGTAGTAGCCCAGACTTTACGTGGATGATGTGTCAGAGCAACTGGGTGTTCCCATGACAGAGCAACTGGGTTTTACCATGACAGAGAAACTAGGTGTTCTTATGACAGAGCAACTGGGTGTTCCCATAACAGAGCAACTGGGTGCTCCCATAACAGAGAAACTGGGTGTCCCAATGACAAAGCAACTGGTTTTTCACATGACAGAGCAACTGGGTGCTTCCATACCAGAACAACAGGCCGACCCATATACAGACATATGAGGCAAATGAAAACATATTCAGTAAACTGTTCTGGATGAAACTAAAATCTCTCCTTAAAGCAGGGGCGTGGTGAGAATGAGTTCATGAGTAGCCATACTCATGCGCCAAAAAGTTTTTGCGCCAAAATCACAATCAAATTACTCAAAAAATGAAAAACATTTGTAAGTGGAAAAATTGTTTCATCTGACCCAATTAAAAAAATTTTGAAAGAGTCAAGTTGGAAAATTTAATCATATTTTATTACCGTATTTCTTGTCTCGGATTGCTGGAGATTGCGTTTCTGGGCTTCTAATTTTCGAAATTTTCCAGGGGGAGGGCCCCCCGGACCCCCCGCCGCGGGCTCGGGCCTTCGGCGCTCGCGGTGGCCGGCTTCGCCGGCCACAGCTCCGCGGTCAGTAAAAGGGTTTTTGTGCCAAAATCTTTTTTGTTACTCATAATTTCTTCTCAATAATTGCCCTCACCACGCCCCTGCCTTAAAGTAGTGTTTTGGCTATATGATATAAACACTATCTTTCATGTGTGCCAGGGGCTTGGGGACCCATGATTTTGCATGAGGAACAAGATGCCACCAGCCCCCCCCCCCAAAAAAAACAATATTTATATGTGTGTGCAGAGCGGGGGTTGGGTGGCAGTCACTCCCAAAGCCACCGGGTAATATTGGGCTGTTGGCTGTTTGCTAGGGATCGATCTGTTTGACACTGGTTAAGCATTATAATTAGGATTATAATGTTGAAAACCGCGTGATTTTTGCAATTTGCGCGGGGGCGCAAAAACCCAAAACCATGACGCAGTGCGCGCCATTGCGCCCCTTTCGCTTCGCCCCTGATTCGTGCCTCACAATCTGAATGGACTTTACCTTTAAATGGAGTATGAAGTTTATCTTCCGAATAGTCTGTTCTTACAGGACGGCTAGTCCCTGATGAACCAGCCTTCGATATTGCTGGACGGCCAGTTTCTGGTGAACTAGACCTCGATATTGCTGGATGACCAGTTCCTGAAGAACTAGCCTTCGATATTTCTGCTTGCCGGAATGTATTCCATTTGGCTTTAACTTCCTCTTGATTTGGTTTATTTATTAATAGATCAATCATCATTTTAGCAAGAGGGGCACCTGGCGGCGGTCCTTTCTTCTTCCGAAGTGATTTTAGACGTTGCGTGCGAACATCTACCCAGCCTTGCTGTTCCTTCTTTGGGTCATTTGTACTCACTCGCATCTTGTGAAAGTTCTTACGGTAAGGATGAAACTGCAGTCTCGGTTCTGTCTGACCTACTTTGGAGACGTTTCCGTCAATATCCAACTCGAATTCCTGTTCTGGGTATACACAAACTTCTTTGGTGAAGGTTGGAACTTGGGTCTTGAAACCCTGGCTCTCCCAATGACGCAATCGGCTGTATGCATTGTTGTTTCTAGCGCATTCGACTACCGTTTCAGCACCGTGGTCAGCTGTAGCTGGTTTGACGAGAGTCATAAAGACAGCACTGTATCCTCGTCTGCGTGCTTTTTGCAGCAATTTAATATTGGTATCGATGACACTTTGTTCTCTGTCCAGCGACATGTCATCTGGTTTATTACACCACTCCAATAAATTACAACTGAAAGAGAGAGAGAGAGGGAGAAATAAGGTTTAACGTCCACTAGGTCATTTCGGGACTAACACATGGTTAAATTTTATTTCAATAATTCGCTTGCGTGTTGGGATCTTTAGCAGTGGGAGGAAACCAAGGAACCGAAACCACGCCACTTGACTCAATGACAGACCTGAGTTGGTGTCAAGGGTGTCCAAGTAAAATTCCCCTCATAGCACACTGCATGGAGTATGTCCATCAATTTCATTCATTCATTTCTAATCTGATTTAAAAGCTGGTGTGACCCATGTTCCTGAAGCAACGGTCTGTATGTAGTTAAGGCGAGATCAAGCCTTCTATTGAAGATGGATGTGACCATACTTACCAAGTGAACTGAGGTACAGGCAACATAAATGTTACAAGGCCACCTGTAGTAATTGGATTTGATTGGGTAATACGACAGGTTATCTCTTCCTCGGATCCAAGTTCCTTGAAGGTGCTAGTCAACACATACAGATCGCCATTTCCAAAATAATCTATAGGTAACGGCAAGGTCACTTTGAGGTCAGAAGTTAGGTGATGATTTTCTGCGTGACTCAACTGATAGAAGTGGGAGAATGATAAAACATTACCGAGTTCCTTTTCATTTACTTCCGGCTTTGGGATGACCTAAAAAATAACAGAAAAACATTGTAGTTACTAGTTAGTAACAACCTGAACAGAGGAGGGCAGTGAGCGGAAGACAGAGACCTGCAACCTACCCCAACCCGGAGAGGCAAAGAGGGTGTCGTTCTTTGGTAACGGGTGGGGGGGGAGAACCAAATATTAATATATAGATGTATATATCCATGCATAATTCAAGTATATCAATCACTGATTACAGAACTACCCAATGAGCCGTTTCCATGTGACCCTAGTCTATTACCAGCTTTGTAAGGACTCTGGACAACAATAATGGTATTTCATTGTCCTTTTTCAAATTATATAAAAACAGCAGAACACATTATAAATTCACTCAACTGAACAGTAGTATTGATAGCTTTCTTGGTAGCAAGAATGGCTAGCTCTTGATATAAATCTTACATAATGTCTCTTCAATGAGCCGTTTCCAGGTGACTGTAGCCTGTTGCCAGCTTTGAAAGGACTCGGAACAACGACATTTGTATTCCATTGTCGCTTTTCAAAATAGTATATATATGTATAAATTCACTCAACTGAACAGTAGTATTGATAGCTCTCTTGGGGTTGTAAAGCTGAAGTTCAGGTTCGACTCACCTCTAAATAAAGATATCCATTTTGATGAACTGCACCAGGACCAACGCCGACCTGTACCAAATGGTCGATTGCAGATGTAAACTTTTTTCCTTCTGGTGTTAGCAGGAATCTGTCAGTCTTTGGTTTTGCTACCAGAACAAAGGCGTTCATATCGACCAGTCTGATCTTGAAGCTACACAAAAGCTATAAAATAACAGGAAATACATATACACTTCAAGAGAAAGTTGTTTGATCAATAGCAATTGGGCAGAGCAGGGCAGAGCTGAAGTTACATACAAGCTATAAACGAAAGGATTGAAGATCAACTGGACAGAGCAGAAGCTACACACAAGCCACAACAGATAAGAGTTTATAACTGGGCAGAGCAGAAGCTACACAGGAGCTATCAAAATACTGTTACAACTAGAAGAAATATTTTAGAAGTGTAGAAACAGCTTAAATATTAAAAGAAAGGATAATCGATCAGTTAGTTATAAATGGACAGAAGTATCTTCAAGACCATCCAATGGATAGGGGTTCTAAAGGTCTTCAAGTTCGGTCAATGGTCACAAGATGTAATGCTCATTCCAAATCTAACCCTGGACCTAGCCCAAATGATTATCCTAACCCTAACCTATAAACTTGCCAACAGTCACGTGCCCTAACCTTGACGAAAAGTGAGTTGGACTTAGCACTGGATAGGGTGCTATCTGCAAGAGCACGATAAGATGGCGTCAAGCTCGTACGGTTGTGTATATCTTCTCATAGTTAAAGATTCCAAGAGGTGATGTATTTTTTGTTCTATCTTTATACATACCTCATCGCCATCTTGTTTAAATTCAACAGAACATTCCTCACAGATTCCTGTATCTGTCTTCAGATATACGTCATCAAAGACGTCTGCTTTTGAATAAGCTGGAATTGAGACGGTAATGTAGTCTTTGAAATGGATGCCAGTCCATCTGTATTCAAACACGTCACTCAAAAACCATTCCTTGTCAGTCGGTTTTAAAGATGGCCGACAATATTCTGGTTGCACTCGGCGACAGATAAAATATATAGCACCAGTTCCAAGAGATGATGGGATTGATACAGTAAGGCTGATCTTTGATAAATTCTGTGTGTTTCCTGCTTCAAGTATCGCAAATGCAGTCGTAACCCACCTGTTAAAAGAATAAGGACAAATGAAAGGAGTTTAAAACTGTTTCGTAAATTATGCTATTTTTGAGACAAACATACCTGGTACAAAGTGTTGTGCACGATTCAGAGAGTGTTTTACTCTTTTTTTGACATCTGTGGCCGATTCTTGTTAGTTTTGCCTTTGTAAGCTAAGTGGATTTAGAAACTAATATGAAAGGCAAACAACGTCGGTAAACTTACAAACCGAGGGTGTCATCATACCCTTCAGATACTTAGTGGGTGATTTTCCCAATACAATATTTCTGAGCTATTAAAAAAACATGAAATGGGGTATAACGTTCAACTGTTCTGCTCCAACTGGGGCTAATGAAGACGAGCATACGCTATGAGGGAACTTTTTCCCGGGTAGCGGCACTATAGCCTACTCTTATATCGAATTCCAA
Organism: Patella ulyssiponensis; assembly: GCA_963678685.1. NCBI lineage: Eukaryota > Metazoa > Mollusca > Gastropoda > Patellidae > Patella > Patella ulyssiponensis. The sequence goes on from OY783228.1 coordinate 79,628,131, forward strand.
CTGCCAAGGGATTTTTTACGCGCACTCCAATGTATAAGCGGGCCCTCGGTTTCCGTCCCATCCGAACGACTAGACAGTTGTCCTTGCCAGGCCCTCCGTCCCGCACCACTGACAAGGGAAACCCACACCAAAAAACCCCGATGAACTCTGAGCTATTGAAAGTCCCAAATTCAAAATGTCGGATGAAGTATAGATAGTTTGTGTCCTTTTAGTAAGCGTATACGCGTTGGAATTATAATTTACCCTTGACCTGAGAATCCTAGAGACTATGAGAGTGGCATTTGAATGTTTTCATGTGATGTTATTTATAAAGATTTACTTACCCATGTTTAAGACCATAAATAGTTTTTGCACCTTCCTTCATCAATCTTAATGTAGCTGGGTCATCACATACATGTATGGGCGATTCTTTCTTCTGAAATACCGAATAATTACACTATTGTTATGTGTAAGGATGTAAGATGCGGTTTGTCGTTCCCTACCAACATTCAGATACCCAAATTTAACATGAAGCCACAAAGGCACTCTACGTAAGTAAAGTACAAATCAGGATAGGTAAATCCCACAATTTGCTATTATTGAGACACCGATATCTCACAACATAAACTGTAAACTGTTGTTTACTTGACAAATTGAATTGTTGACATGAAATGAACTTTGTTTTAATGTCCTCTACCATTGATAGACATACGTCATGTCGTATGCTATGACGGAAATCCCTACTGTCTGGGATTCTGATACGCGCATGCCTAATTCCTCCGATCTGCACCCCTGACAAAGGCGAACGTTGCCTTATCCAGGCCATAATCAACTCTTGGTGTCAACGCTAGTCTGCGATATTTATTGGATTAGGATCTGATTTGCTGATCACATTTCATTCACGATTTAATCATGAAACGAATAATAGAGACTACGTTGTTTTATCGTGTCGACTTTGGTAATGATAAAGGAGGCTAGGCCGAAAATTCAATCGCTAAAACCTCGGTTCAGAGTGGATCAATTCGACTGAAATGTTCTGCAAATTCCCTTTACTATAGTGGGAAATGTCAACCCTTTACTCTCCAATAATGTATCTTTAAGCAATATATAACAAATACTACCTTATCGACAATATTTCCATCGGCTCCACAGAAAACTAACATATCAGCAGTTGTTAAACGACTGTTGTTTATAGCATATCGTAATGGAGTCCACCCAAGCTGAAATACAATCAATCACATGGCATGTATAAATTGGGTAACTCTTATGATAGAAAAAAAACGATAAACAGTTTCGTATTAGGAAAAGTATGTGCTTTACTACACAACATAGTTCCCATCCAATTGACGATTTTTACTTGAGGTGCACGGATCTAAATAAATAGACACACCGTGTCAGGCCCAACCGTTTTATCCTTGAGAGCCCTGGACATTCTAGCTGTGGACTCACAAACAATATGTCTGATATTATCAGGGGGAGGTTGACGGCGGAATGGTTAGCACGTGCGCGCTGTATCATAAGATCTGTCATTTAGTCAATTGGCGTGGTTTCAATTTACCAGTTGTACGAGACAAGAGAAGGGCCGCCTGTCCAACCTTCGGTTTCTTCCCACTGCTAAAGACCCCTACGCGCAAGCGAATAATTGGGTTAGTCCCGAAATCACCCCAAACCTCTCTCTCTCTCTCTCTCTCTCTCTCTCTCTCTCTCTCTCTCTTCCTCTCTCTCTCTCTCCCATATTACAATGAGTGTATCATTTATACTTTTAAAACTCCTAACAAAAATACAATACCGATAGAATGTAAAAGTACAAATGTCGTTGATCTACCTTGTCTTTGGCGTCAACCTTAGCACCATACGTTACTAATAGCAACACAGAATCAAAATTACCCTTCGCTGCTTCATAGTGTAATGCCGAACATCGACACTGTGAACAAAAAAAGATAAAACTTTTTAACCAGAATTTTCTATTTTGAAATAACATTTAGTGAAGAATTACGGGTAACTTAATGCAAAAACCTTCAAACGATGCCAGACATCTTTGTTAAACGAAAAGTCACCAGGCAACGAAACATACGTCATCATCTGTAAAGTCGACCGTGATATCGATAACGGCTGTAACAGTGGGATATTCGTAAAGTACACTAGAGAATTTTCAAAAAACTAAAATGTGATCAAGGGCAACAACCGATGAAGTAATTATCTTTAAAATCGCGATAGTTTAACAATGTCTTGGGAAGCTAAAATATATTTTCCGTAAGCTAGATGCCATCTCTGCCTCGATGTTCATCGACAGAAGTGCGTTATGTTTCTAAAACACAAAAAATCAATGGAAAATAACGGGACCTTTAGATCGGGGCTTTGATGAACCAACAAAGAACAAACCTCGTCAACGATATTGACATCGGCGCCTCTAGATAACAATAATTTCTCCACTACATAATGACTTGACTTAGCAGCTAGGATTAACGGTGTACATCCATTCTGAAAAATACAAAACCAGAGATCATGCATAGGTTTATGGATACACTTTCTATACATACGTCTAATGGGCGAGGAATAAAGAATATCCACTCAACACGGCTAGATCATTTCGCCTAGTTCGCTTTGCTAGTAAAGGGAATGGGACAAATCCAGTCGCAGGATCAAGCCCACAATGGCATAACCTTCAATATTGGTGAAAATTAACAACTTTAGATCATTTCGCCTAGTTTTTGTTACTAGTTAAGGGAAACGGACAAATCCAGTCGCAGGATCAATATTGGTGACAAGCACAGCAACAACTTTATACAACCCAACCACTCTATTCTGTGAGAACTTCTTTGGCAACACTCAGATAACATTATAGTATACAGCATACTTGGATCCATCGAAATTAAATCCATTATCATTGAATTACCAATTTAATAAAACAACTTACCGAATCCACAGCATTGATGTTTGCGCCGACATCCAGCAATCTATGAATTACGCCAGTGCTTCCCATTCCAGCTACATCCAATAGCTTAGATGTCACTCTCTCCAAAACGTTTCTAAAAGAACAAAAATGATAATGATTACGTTATCATTCAAATACAAAAACTTCAACTAACCAGTGACTAAGTGCTTAAGAGCTAATTTTATGAATATAACTAGAGGTTTGCAGGGGTAAAACCCTGTGACGCTTCCTTATAGGGTTTCTGAAACCATAAGGTCTTTTGCCTCTTCCCGGACCAAGTTGTCTTTATACCCCAATTGTAATTTCAGGGCAGGCGAAGTCACAATTATACACGTATACAGTGTCTTAGGGTTACCAGCAGAGCCACCAATTAACCAAATTCTTTAAATATAAAGGAAATACAAATCATACTTACTCATTCTTACTTAGTTTCTGTTCAATGCGTGAAACCACCGGCACATTCTTTCTCCTTGGTTTTCGTTTATTTCTGAGTTTTAATCTTTCATCATCATTAGTTTCATTGTTTTGAATTGGAACATCGCAGTCATCATAGTCTGCTAATAGGCCGGGTGGACCTTCAGTTGACACTTCAGTATCAGCAACTATTTCATTTTCTTTCAGTTTAAATACATTAATACACACATCCCCTTCTGGAGTAGTCTGGATATCATGACCCACAGAAGCATCATCTCCAGACGTTCCACTATCAATACGAACGATTACAGATCCGTGAGAAGATATATTTTTCTTAATGTAAGAACCACGGTCGGACAATATATCCCTGATACCCAAAACATCCAATTCGTTCAACGATTCAATATCTGTGCCCTCGAGAGTCAGCTTGTGCCCCTGCTGCGCCATGCTCAACCACCAGCGATAATACAGGGTGTTGTTTAGCTGGTGGCTCTGGTTTGCATATTTATCTTTGATAAAGATGGGGTCAGACAAAGCGTTGTATGTCGTTATAACGAGATCAGAATCTTCCTGTGAAAATGGATATCCAAAAGCCTTTGGTAGACGATCAAAAATGTTCAACGCTTTCTCAGCATCGGAGACAAAGAAGACTTGACCATTAACAATAACTATTTGGAACCTCTCCTTCCAATTACCGTCTAAATTAGAAGGACATGAGTCCATATGAATCCAAAATAAAACAGATTTAACTTTTATAACTTTTGTCAGGGTATCCATGGTAACGGTCTTGGGAACGATTTTATTACCTTTAGTCCTGAGTAATACTAAAAGCTGGGTAGATGAAGGAACTGAATCGATCTCGCCTGGCGTTATCCAGCACCATTTACCAGCCTTGGCATCACATTTCCCAAGATTCCAAAAGCAATTTGAACATTCAAGATATGCTGTCAATTCTTTCCCAAAATTATCTCTTATAACAGATGTTAGGTGTCGTAATTCGTAGTGAACCTGCTTAAAGGGGGTTGCCATTTCCATATATTTCTGAGTAGAAATAAAGCTCAGCAGTTCTTGTTCTGGGTAGTTCACAGAGACGTCAACACCAGTGCTAGTGTGAAGTGACTCGACTGCTTTGAAAAACTGCCGGCGTCTTCCCTGAAGTCCTATCTTTGTGGACCATTCGCTAATCAACTGATCTGCTTGTAATTCTGCTAGCTTACTTTTAAAGTCAATCTCCGTTGTCATCCACGTACCTTCGTTTGGTTTGTAGATATAAATCATGACTGTTAATATGTTGTGATTATATTCCAGTCCAGCTCGATCAGGTGCTGGAGCTGTTGTTATGAACAGTTCATCAATTTCGAAGTCCAGATATGTCAGGGCGTCATATGTTGCACCCATACGCGATACCTGTAGTCTCACACATTGTCGAAATAGTGTCAAAAAATCAGCAGCATTTTGAGTTTTTGAAAACGATTTCCAATCTATATTCAGCTTCATTTTATTTTTCTTATTTTTGGCTTTCGAAATTCGGGATTTTTTTCTTTTAACCCTTCTTGGTGATCGTGTCAATTTAAGAAAGCCATCAAGAACACCAACACAAGCAGAATGACAAACTTCCAGGATTGTCAATAGAAGGAACCTTGAACCGGATTTGTTAAAATCGAATTTCCAGAATATGATGTCTGCTGGATCCAGATTAAAATTTTCTATATCTTCTCCTGATGCGTATTGGACGGTGATGCTAGATACACTTTTAAAGATACTGATTACTGATTGGGTCGAGGCCCTGTTCAGCATTAATGAAATGTCTTGTAGCAATTGTCCACAGGTTGCAGCAGTTTCCGTTAACTTCGATAGTGGATTTGTTGAACTTTCTGTAACCAATGCTTTAACCACACTTTCTCTCTCCTCTATATTGGGTATATTATCAATCGAAGACCAGTCCATTTTTACTTCCAGTCGAAGATTCGGAAGATGCATCTTAATCTGAAAGAACATTTAAAATCAGAAGATGGCATAAAACCCCTTTCTAAAATAAGAGTAGCTTAAATCTTTAATCAAAGTAATATAGAGGTTACTTTTTGGCATTCTAAGAAAATTGTATACTTTGCTGTGCGTTTTCTTTAAATATTCGCTTGTTCGATCCCTGAATTGGGCGGGAAAGTGGTTTCCCCTTGCCAGTGGTGCAGAACGGAGGGTCTAACACGGATAGCTGTCTAGTCGTTCGAATGGGCCAAAAATCGAGGACATCTGTATACATTGGCGTGCACGTAAAAAATCTCCTGCTAATTGGAATTCGATATAAAAGTAGGCCTAGGCCATAGTGCCGCTGCCCGGGCAAAATTTCCCTCATAGCACACTTTAGGTCGGAGCAGAACAATAGGACGTTAAACCCCATTTCATTTCATCTTCAGATGTTAGAACGCTCAACTTTCAATTCTTGTTATCGAGTTCTACTTTTTTGTTTGAAGCCAAATTATGACTGGCAGAGAATTAGGTTAAAGCTCACTTACCTGTTCGTTTAATTTGGGTATCATGATATCATTGATGATTTTTCTATGGCGCGAGTCATCTGTAACACCACTCACGACATCTGCTGTTTCTACTGTTGATTTATGGGTTGCTTCATTCCATTGCACTTTAATTCTGTCTCGCAGGATACCATCCACTACAGCTAATGAAGCATCTTCTGGACTATCTTTGGGAAGACATTCTATCACAACTTGATCAAACTTTCCCCAAGACTTGTACTTTCTCTTTGGGTACCTACCCAATACGAGTTTGGACAAGATGATTGACATGACATTCTGCTTGGTAGTCTCCAGCTTAGCAGCACTTTCGCGGATACTCCCCGAATCAATGAAAACATCTCTGTTGAACAATTTTACTGGGACCAACATTAATCCATTATTTCTCATGTTCAAATTATCTACGAATTCAGTCAAAATATTTTGAGGCAAGATCCTGTACATGTCAAATATGGACAACCCAACCGTCCTAGGAATAAATTCATTTAACAAATGTACGCCTGGTTTAATTCGACACCTGATCAGAGTTGAGACATGGTCCATGATTTGTGGAAGTATTGAAAGATGTGAAGCTCGTTCATCGGGTTTCATTTTTGATTCAAATAGCTCTATCGCTGTATGGTTGCCCATTGCATAAGCTGCATCAAGAACCGAACACCCCACTGCGTCTTGTGCTGTCAATACAGGGTATTGGAGTTCAAGTAGAGTGTTAACAAATTTATTCATATGCTGCCCTGCTGAATTAACAATCATTTCACTCAATTGATTCGTGTTACAAGGGTATCCATTTTTTAAAATATGTATAGCTACATCTGTAATATTTTTACGTAGCGCGATCGACATCACAGATGCATCATCCCCGAGTTTACTCCTGAGCAAGAACATCTTTGCGAGAACTGTATGTGATGGGTAACCCATTGAATGTAATGCCGTTTGAATCAGGATGTCCGACTTTGACCGCTGGGCCCAGATAAGTAACTTCTCCAATGGATGTGTGTAAAACATTTTTGCTCCCCTTTTATGGGCTCTAAATCCGACAACCGTTTTTACGCGATGGCGCATGTTCCTATTTAAAATTTGTGGGTGTATTTGTCTTCCAGTCTGCGCATGTTTGAACCACCCGATACAGAAATCTAACAAACATTCAACACAATCAAATACGGTCGCTCTGTGGTCACCATGACCACTTCCTTCAAAATTATCTTTTGGTAATAACAAATGTAGCACATGCTGATTACCACAAGCCACTGCTGTTGCTGCAGGAGTCAATCCACACCGATCCTTAACAGTCAAAACATAAGGGGAAATATTGTCGGTTAATACTTCGGCCATTTCTAAACTGCCATACCTAGCCACCCAATGCAAAACAGTTTCACCGTTTCGAAATCTCCACGCCAACGCATCCGCTGTATTCAGTGTTTTGACTACGTTCACATGGTTACATTCTACAGCGACTGCTAGAGCAATACGCCCATTATATTCAAGAAGGCTCCATGACTCGAGATCATTAACGGAATATTTTTGAAAAGATTCGAACAACAATTTCAAAGTTTCTGGACAGTTGTACCTGGAACAAAGATGAAGCAGTGGGTATGTCTTGTAGTTCTGCTCTAAACTGGAAATGACAGTCTCTGGTGCGGCCTTAATGAAACTAACGGCACCACTATCATCTCCAAATCGAATTAGAGTAACTAAAGTCAGTGGTCGTCTTTTTCGTTTGATGTATATTTGCTTGGGATTGTTCCTTTGAGGGCAGTTCTGATTTTGACGCAGACAGTGGCTCAGCCACCCATAATGCACCAATGTTCTGCTGTCCTGAAATGATCGTGCTCGGTATGTCTCCACCAGATCTGTGGATAGCTCAATTTGTCCGAAAGCTCTGGAGTAATCCAATGCATTCATCTTGTCTTCATTAACAGAATTGACAACACTGGTTTGTACATCTTGAAGCATTTCGTCGACAACAGTCTTCATGCCGTACATACAGGCATAATCTAAGTTGTTCATTCCCGAGACCGGCGCATTCATAACGTTTAAATTCAACGAATGTAGTAACGATATGCAGACCTCTCCATTCCCTCTTCGCACAGCAATGGAGAACAGTTTGTGGCAAAAGTCTATGGACATTATATTTCTTGACACCGACATCGCAAATTTCTCGAGTAACTCACAAACCCGGTGATTGCCTCTTGCGTACGCAAACTCCAGACATGTTCTAAGCGATAACATGTCCACCATGCTGTTAGTTTGTAGTCTATTTATTATATCGGTAACCATAGAAACGACACCACTTATTACAGTGCACTCAAATATGGACAGACTTTTGTCACCGGTTTGTTTGCAGATATGTTCCACGGGTTGCAGGAAGTCCAGGCGTACACCAAATTCCAATAATTTGCTGAACATGACCTGGTATTTTCTTAATGCACTAATACATATCAATCGATGGAAAACAGGGGTAAAATTGCTTTCAGTTATATATTCATTGCACATGAGGATAACGTATTCAGTATAACCAAGACCAGCTGCTTCAGTGACCAACGCGAACCACAGCTCATCGTCTTTCTGTTCGCGTGTCAGGGCACCTTCTTTTAACATTGGGACCACCATATTGAAAATACGCTTGTCTTTGATGATCTGTAATGTTTTCTGGTGCAGAGCGATGTCAAGATGATAATCGGCTAATCTCTCCAAATATTGAATCCTGGCATCAATATCTTTCTTTCCATGAACACTAGTTTTATCAGTTGGAGCAAACAGGAACATGAGGTCGATCATGTGGAGGCCTGCCACGAGCGGTCGGAAAATTATACTTGCATAATTTGCTTTTGATTTACAAACACTGTTTATCACTTCAAAACACCATGGTTGTCCGGAAATTACTGCAGCTAACAGGAACGAATTGGATAAGAAATCGTTATGTGTCGAAGTGTTCTCTTGGATCAAATTCAACAAAAGTTTAACGCTAATGGTCTGTGGATGGTCGCATGTCGGAAAAAGCGACAGAGAACGGGCAGCCTTTTCAATTGATACAAGTTCTTCAAGTTGTAGACGCAAAGGAGTAATGGTTGAAGGATTCCATTGATAACGCTTAGCCGTTTTTTCAATCATTTTTACTACTGTGGTCAGATTTATGGATGCCAAAGCATGATAAATAACGATATTCTTGAAGTAATTGCAAATTCCGAATCCTCTACACTCTCTAAAAATGTCATCTCTATAATTTACAAGAGCGAAAGCCAATGGTGATATCTTTGATTTCTGTGTGCAGTATCGGGACAGGGGTTGTTTCAGAATTGATGAAATTAATGCAGCATCTCCGGTGCCAGCAGCTATATGGAAAATGGAAACGTTTTTATAAAGAGCTTGAAGCATCAGCTTTAACAAATATTGTAAATTATGGAAACTTCCGGTATTGTTGAGTGAAATGATTTCGTTATCGGTTTTGTCATTGGAGATGATGGTTGCTTTGTCAGTATAAGTCGTGTGGACATTGGTGTTTGTTCTTCGATATAACTGATCGAAAAACGGTCCACTTGATCCCAGAACACAAGCACCATCAAATGATTTATTTCTTTGGCATTGGGCTAGATAAACACCACCCTTACTACCAGTGCTGGCCGTTTTTGAAATTTTTTTCTCAACGCGGAACATTTTTCTGGTATACAACAACGGAAAAGAGCGTGTTTTATGAAGAACTGCTCCGTTAAGAATCAAAATTTCACAAATGTCCCAACGATGCCATGCCAGAGCATACCATAATGGTGTCGCTTTAGACGAATCTGGAGAATTTAAAATCGTATGCACTCGGGAAAAATCGCAATTTGTCAATTGACTGAGTACTTTTTTAATGATATCCTGTCGTCCCTGAGCACAGAAAAAGTGGAGCAAATTTCTCTTATGCTTGTCTTGAATGCTTAAAACATTGAGTAGAGCAAACGAGCAAGATTGAGTTATGGAATTTAGCAGATGTGCCGAAACGTCATCATTCCTGATAGTGATTGTATAGATGAAACCGTAAGCTTCTTCTGCTGATAAATCTGACCACCATGAGTCGGAGAGAATATCCAAAAGCTTTAAACAGATTTGTTCTGGTCCTTTAGAAAATACCGACATCAATGCATCCCTGAAAAAATAGAGACTAATTTATACAGATCTATTGTAATACGAAAAACATCGGTATTTTCCGGGGTGGTTTCCCCCTTGTCAGTGGTGCAGAGCGGAGGGTCTGACAAAGAGAGCTGTCTAGTAGTTCAGATGGGACGAAAATCCGAGGTCTAATGTACACATAGGCGTGCACGTTAAAGATCCCTTGACCGTTGGAATTCGATATAAAAGTAGACCGTAGTGCCACTGTCCGAGCAAAATGTCCCTCATAGCACGATGTATGGCGTATGCTCGTCTTTCTTAGCCCAGTTAGGAGTAGAACTGTAGGACGTCAAACCCCATTTCATTTTATTTCATGTATATGAGAGAGAGAGAGAGAAATAGGGTTTAACGTCCACTCGACACAAACTAGGTCATTTCGGGACTAACGTATGGTTTAATTTTATTTCAATAATTCGCTTGCGCGTAGGGGTCTTTAGCAGTGGGAAGAAACAGGAGTGCCCACAGGAAACTCACGAGGTTGAGAAGGCGCCCCAATCCCCATGCCACATACGCTCACACCTGGGATCCACACCACAGCCGCAAGCCAGAGGTGACCGGCCAGCTAGAGGTCGAAGCGCGGCACACTAGACACCGCTCTCTGCAGACAAGATAGTTTTTCTGTCTTTAAAAACATGTAGGGATTGTCATATAATAAACGAAACTGTGCGTACCTGTGATTCTGAAAACTGATGTCAGACTCCCCCAAATATTCAAGGCACCATCCCACGATACTCCAATAAAACCTGGAAATAGCCGCTTCCAATAGCGATACATACGTATTCCGTCCATAAGCTTTACTGACATTTGACCTTAAAGAGAATACAAACAAAATATATAAAATTCAAGCAGAATACCAGTTATGTCAAATAAGCTCAATTAATGGAAGTCTATAAAAGAGATGTAAATAAATTCAAATTTAGAGGGGTTGCCACGTGTAACGTTACACTCAATGTTATTTACGTCGGCAGTGATACGTCGCTGACAGAGACAAATTGCATGTTGATATTCTTAATTACCATTTTAATGTTCTCAACCTTTATTACGATGTTATGGACCTATTTATTTAATTCAGTCTATTTACATAAGCAGGGGGCATAAAATGGGGTAAAACATAAAGAAAAGTTATGCACATTCAATACTTTATGTATAATACTCGTGGGTTTTCTATGGGCCCTCCGGTTTCCTCTCATTGCTAAAGACCCCTTCGCGCAAGCGAATTATTGAAATACAATTGAACCATGTGTTAGTCCTGAATTACCGAGTTCTGTCTCTGTCTTGTAATTAATACCTTACCTTTTATGTAACAACTGAATTATATTTAATTTTTCTTCCTCCACACTCAATTCAGAATTGGTGATACCATAACGCCATGTTTCTTTTCCTGAAATCGATAAGAAAGAAATACTGTTATCTTCAGGGGTCATGTAGTTCTGTTACTATATATACAGTCAGGGGCGGATCGAGAGCGGGAGTTTGGTTGGTTTCCCCACCCACCCCCTCCCTGCTTAGCTGCATAAAACAAATTGTAAAGCAGCCATTTTTTTTATGAGACAACTGTCACTGTCGTATGCTTTTGGTGGGATGAGATGGGCATTTAAAGCGCGAGATAATGATTTAAACATGTGTGATATCACAGTTAATGCTTTGCATCAATGAAATCGAATCACAATGTGAGAGATTAATTCAAAATAAAAATTGACGTCAAACGGGTGTCGGATTTCTCTCTTTGAAAAGCTCAATGTGTGTGTCTACCTACGTAATATCGAGACTATGATGACATCATGCATTGACGACTGTCAAATTTTCTGAACATGAACCTGACAAACCTCCTTCTTCAAGAATTCTTGGATCAGCCCTGACAAACTTCGCCCGATGGAAGAAAGGTCGGATTAAAAATTACAGGTACGTACACCTAAGGAGAGCCCTTAGCAAAACTGCTTTTTGTTGTTACTCTAGGACATATTTTATCACACAGCCAGTGGGGTGTTTTGCAGTAGTATGTTCGCCACAAATATGTATACTATACTTCTATTCGGAATATGCAAAAAAAAAAACCTTTCGCTTAATTCATGGAAGCCCTCTGGCTACCATGGGCTCCTGGAATTGTACAGATGAGTCGTGGTAGCAGTGTGATAACTAAAAGCTATCCACATACATTTAATGTATCTAACCGCCATTTTAGGTAACATTACTAAAATTCAAACAGATACGTCTTGCGTTACAAAATGAAGCGGAACATACCTATATATTCAGGACCAACACAAGCTGCTACCAAAGTCTGAACTCGGGTCATTGCTCCTTCGTCTAGAAGATAACTTATTATATGTCTATGTCCGAAGGCTGTTGCTGTTTCTAAAAGACTAGGCTTGTCACCGTCTTGAATCTCTACACTAGATGGAATTATTCCATTAAAACACATTCTGACAATATTTAGATTTCCCAGCATACATCCTAAGTGAGCTACGGTAAACTGTTTATCGGGTATATTTTTAATTCCATTGCGTGGACGACTCATCAAAGTCTTCATCAGTATAACATCTGGAAGCCGATTATGTACATACTTGATGATTTTATTCGTTGACTTGTAGAATCGCATTGTTTCAGATTTGACTTCAGACAACTTTCTCTGAAACCATATCCTTTTTCGTTGAGGATTCATTATTGACAAAACTTTGGAAAGTAATTGTGGAAATAAGAGTAGGATTTTACAGCATGCTAGTAACCCATCCGGTCGTTCAATGACGGCTGTTAAACTCTGCTGAATTATGTCATCCATACTAGACGTCCCTGATGAGTCAGTCGATACACAGGACTTGGCTTGGGCGTAAAATACTCGAAGACAACTAAGCGGAGCTTTGGTTAAGAATTGTTTGACTGCAGACGCACATAATCCATGATCATCATCAAGCAAACATTTGTAGACATGGCGACGACAAGAAGAACCTTCAACTAAAAGACAATTCCACATGGTATCACCGCTAACTTCTAATAGTTGTTCGATAACACCCCATAAGCTTTTCTCAGTTGCTTCAACAAACAGTTCACATGCAGCGTGTATTTCCCCAGATTTGGTTACTCTAACCGTGGATAGATGTATCCCCTCTTTTATCATGAAGATAATTAAATTGCTAAGATCATCTAGACTGTCGTATTTGTGTTTCCGTTGTAAAAGTTTTGTAATGGGAAGAACTTGCAAATGGTCTGCGGATGCCGATCTATAGAGGAATTTTTGTAGTTGGGTATTTCTGTTGTTTAGTAGGTGTGGACGAACAGTTTCTACCATTGTAGCGGTGAGGAGTTTACCACTCTTTAATAAATCTGGTAGGAAGGCCAGGAGGAGCTTGAGACTTTGTGAACAGGCAGCGTCACTAACACAAAAAGCTTGCATGATTCCGCTAGTCAACGAACATGCTCTATGCATGGCCTCTACATCATCACATCCTACAACATAAGCATCCTTCTCCTGGTCCCATTGCTTCAGGAGCAGCTCAACTAACTGAACATTCCCACCCATTACGGCAAGATGAACAGCAAAACACAATCGAATCGATGCATCATTAAAGAGAAGCAGTTCCACTAAATCCTGATTATTCTGTAAAACAGCTAGTTCTAGTGGAGTCAGAAATACATTTTGCTTTTCTTTATTCGTCAATCGTAGCTTTTCATTTTGGCTATTATTGTTGGTTGTATTATCTAGATCATATTTGTTGGGAAGACCGCCACAATCGCTAAAGCTTCCCGTGTGCAGGGTATCAGCATCAGATATATGCTTGGATTCCGCGGATACGCTATGAAAGTAATTTGGACACGCTCCTAACTGCAACAAATACTTAACCATTGCTAACTTTTTCTTGTTCATTTCATCGGTGGTGGATTCTATTAGGATAGATATCCGTAGCAGATCGGATAATACAAGCTCGGAAAGTTCAAGATAACCGCTGAGCACGACAAGGGTTTCAATTGACCAGTACTTAACAGCTAAACCACATAAATACAAAATGTCTCTTTCTGGAAGATCCTTAGCAATAATGTCAAATAATTGTTGTAGATAATGAGTTTTGTTGGATATTATATTCATCTCTATCAAAGATAAAATATCACTCTGGCATGGTGAGTATTGGAATGGTTGTGAAATCACCTCGATCTCAGTGATACCCGCTTCTTGTGTCCCATATTGCACGGTTCGGACGATCCCTTTAGATATGGTTGATCGTGTTTTGCATAAATGTGTAGATCTGAAATATGAATAAAAGGATACTAAAATTTTAAAAAACATACTTAAATTCAAAAATATGAATATTGAAAGCATAGAAATGGAGAGAGAGGGAGAAATGAGGTTTAACGTCCACTCGACAAAAACTAGGTCATTTCGGGACTAATATATGGTTTAATTTTATTTCAATAATTCGCTTGCGCGAAGGGGTCTGTGGCGGAGGAAGGAAACCGGAGTACCCGGAGGAAACCCACGAGGTTGAGAAGGCGCCCCTATCTCCATGCCACATACGCTCACACCAGGGATCGAAACCACAGCCACAAGCCAGAGGTGACCGGCCAGCTAGAGGTCGGAGCGCGGCACTCTAGACGACTAGGCCATTGATAAGTCGCCTAGAGGGCATACGATTGGCAGCTTTAACCCTATGACGTCAGACATTGATTAATCAATCAGCGTTGACGTTTGTAGTGGTTTACCCATAGTTCCGTGCAACAAAAGGCCATTAAGTCGCTGTAATATACCGTGTCATTGCCTAAGCGCTCACATCATCCAGAACATGTTAATGATAACAACACTTCCAGATCTTGTGTAGTAAAGACGAGTAAAAAAAAAATTTGAACTATAAAATACGAAACGAAATAGGATCTGTTTTAATCAGATTGATGGGTTTCCTAAATCATTTCTCATTTATAGTAATGGTGTAGTACTATACCACCTATAGTTGCATGGGGGCCATATTAGCTCACTGAGCAGGGCGTTGGCCCGCTAAGGTGGAAGTCGCGTGTTCGTTTCTCGCGTTGGCCGAGAAAGTTCATCGGGAATTTCCTGCGTGGTTCCCCCATGTCAGTGGTACAGGGGTAACGTATTACGTATAGTCGTTAGAATGGAAAGAAAACGCGAGGACAGGTGTGCATATTGCCGTGCACGTTAAAGGTCCCTTGGCAGTTGGAATTCGATATTAGAGTATGCCGTGGTGCCGCTCGTGGCGCACTGTAGGGCGTATGTCCGTCTTTATGAAACCAGACGGAGCAGACCAGTAGGACGTTAAATCCCACTACATTCATTCATTCAACCTAGAAGTATTCCGGATATCTTTCAATGAATACTTTAGTGTTGTTCAATCAATCTAAAGATCGTACACAAACAACTACCCCACTTTACTGAATTTGCGATATTTAGGTCATATTAAACAAAATAAGTTTCATTTAGTTTCAAGATATACGTCATTTAGTCAATTACGTGACAATGTCTCCTTCATATTTTACTTACTTGGAATGCCAGGCAAAATAATGCCATTTCTTTCCACATGTATTACATTCCCAGAGACTCAATTTGGGATAAACGATTGGTCCTCTTTTTGATTTCTTGGTGCAGCGCTTTTCTGCATCTGGGTGCACTGAGATTTTGTTTAGATTAATATCAGAAGCGTCCATCGGAATGCACTGAAGAAGTTCTAAGATGACACTGGCCTTGTCCAACAATATTAAATAATGAAGAATGTTTTGATTAAATTTATCTTTCAGCCAAGGATCAACGTTGCTGTTTTGAAGCAGATAAACAACTACATCTGATTGTCTGGAGTATGCGGCCACCATTAGGGCATTTCGACCACAGAGGTCTTGTGCATTAATGTCCGTTTCTGGGTGACTGAGCAAGATGTTGATGATCTCAGTGTTGCCCTTCTTGCAGGCATAATGTAAAGCAATACTTCCTTGCCAATCCTGAACATTTGCATCAGCACCATGATCTAACAGAAAATATACTACATCGGCATGTCCCTGTTCTACTGCATTGTGTAATGCGGTTCTACCCATGCAATCCTGCCTACTGAGTTCCACGCCTAATGACTCCAGTAGTTCAAGCTCATCCAGGAGATTTTCGTGTGCAGCTTGACGGACCAATCTTGTTAAAAGATTTTTCTCGGAGTTCAGGGCTTGGATGATGGGTTTCCCAAACTGCGCCATATTATTCTCTGCTTCGAAGACCAGGTTACGTTTCTGGTCTTTCCCTATGTCAAAATCTGGTCTAAGTTTGAACAGCGTGCACATGACATCATATTTATGCCAGGTGATCGCAAGTTTTACAGCTTTACCGAAGTCATCGTCCGTTATTTCTGGCTTGTAAAGTAGAGGAATTATATGGGAATGCCCATGTTGACTAGCATAATGAAGAGGTAGATGACCATCAAGATCATGCTCCAAAGGTTGGTGAGATTCGTTACCGGCATCTTCAGCATCTGTTGGTCTATTCACCAGCAAATCCACCATTTCGGTATCACCGAGTTCAGCAGCCAAATGAAGAGGTGGCCTATAAAACGACGGAGGAAAGACTTTCACCAATTTGCATAATTTTCGAGCAACACTTAAATTTTTCTTCTGAATTGAAAGACACGTAAGGTGAAGAATTGTTTTATCGTCAAATATACAAGCACACGAGTCCACCATGGTCAACAAAACATCCGTCTTTCTGTCATCTAAGGAGAAGAGCAAATGCCCACATCTTTGGCCCAGAATATCACAAGATCTTAAATCAGGAAGCAGCTGAAGTAGGTAAAGAACAATATCCATGTGTCCCCGTCTCAAAGCACAATGTAATGGGGTGTTTAAATTAATATCCGTTTTGTAAATCACTGATCTCCCAAACCTACCAACCAAAAATTCACAGACATCTAAATGTCCGTTAGCACAGCCGTAATGAAGAGGTGAAGCTAGACGCTCGTCATAGATATCCGACAGATCCCTGTCGTAGGGAAGCTTATTGAACATCATCTGAAGCTCTGGTAGGTTCCCCATTGCTGCAAACTGGTTGATTCGTCCAACATCAAGATCTGAAATGGCAAATACATGTTTAAGTTCATAGCCAAGACAGTCTATGGAGATAATTCTCACCAATAGAGGAGAGCGAGAGAGAGAGAGAGAGAGTGAGAGAGAGAGAGAGAAATCAAAATCAACTCAACACAAACTATGGTACTTTGATAAAAACAGGGGGGTTAGGCTGACCTAGTGGTCTAGAGTGCCGCGCTTCGACCTCTAGCTGGCGGGTCACCTCTGGCTTGCGGGTGTGGTATCGATCCCTGGTGTGAGCGTATGTGGCATGGAGATAGGGGCGCCTTCTCAACCTCGTGGGTTTCCTACGAGCAGTCCAGTTTCCTCCCACTGCTAAAGACCCCTACGCGCAAGCGAATTATTGAAATAAAATTGAAACCATATCTTAGTCCCAAAATGACCTAGTTTGTGTCGAGTAGGCATTAAACCCCATTTCTCTCTCTCACTTTTCTTGATATTAACATGAGATACATCGTCATGTCAATATTTTGCGTGACGAAAAACATCAAATACGCTCATCATAGTACACTGTATGGCGTGTGCAGAACAGTAGGACTTTAATCCTCATTTCACTTCACATTTCCCGTAGCAGCTACACGTGGTGGCTTTTAATGTCTTTGCTATGAAAATTAAAATAACTGACAATTGATCATTTACGGGGGAAAATAACGATTTTGACGAAGTGCGACAATCAAATCAATAAATGTTCTATACGATATCGGATGATGAAATATAGATATTGAGTGCAGGGCCGTACCTAGCGGGGGTACAGGGGGTACATTGCACCCCAATAAATATAAGGCGCCCCGAGAAATCCCAACCCCCAACCCCCCAATATATTTGACAACCTTTCAATTATAAAATAATACACTTTATTATGACCAATATCAGTAACTTGGGCGTTATATGGGTGCCCCACCCCTCTGCTGTAACCCCACCTTTAAAATCCAACATACGGCCCTTATAGAGTGATGAAGTCGGCTATTCAGATTATCTCATTAAACCCGTCCATGCATCAGGAAATCTAATTCTTGACATCATAAAACTATTCTAAGCTCTCTTACAAAACATAAATATGGAAAGAATAATACGCATATATATATTTTACTTGTATATTCTTTGAATTGTATTTAATAAGTGGAACATAATCAAATAAACCCCTATTTATGGATAAGAATTACAATGGTTTATTTCACCACAACGTTTCAACAACATTTCACAAGTCGATTTCTGCATTGGCCGAGAAAGTTCAGTTTCTGGCGTGGTTTCCTCTTGTCAGTGACGCAGGAGGGGGGAGGCTGACAACTGTCTAGTCGTTCGGATGGGACGAAAAACCGAGGTCCGTGGACACATTGGCGTGCACGTAAAAGATCCGAATTCGATATAAATTTCCCTAATAGCACACTGTATGACGTATGCCCGTCTTCATTAGCCCAGTTTAGGAGCAGAACAGTAGGACGTTTAACCCCATTTTTCGAATCCACGGTTGTACGTGACAAGGAGTAGGGTCGCTTGTCCAACCTCGTGGGTTTACTCCGGGTCCCCCGCTTTCCTCCCACTGATAAAGACCCAGACTTAGTGGTCGGCTTTATGATACGTCGAGTGGACGTAAAACCCCATTTCTCTTTACCTACCTACTATACGACTGGTAGATGATGTAACAGACGATGGTATAAATGAGAAACCGTATAAATAATCTCCATGTAATCCATCTTGTAAATCAGCTTTACACCACTGGTTCACTCCACTATCTTCATATAGAAACACAAGTCCAGCACAAGTTACTGTCTCTCGCTTACCATTCTTCTTGTGGGGGAGCTACAAATAAAAAATGTGTGTGTGTGTAGACACGTTTCCTTATGAGACATCCGTATCAACTTCCATATAGTTGAAAGATATATAACCATAAGATTGCTGACAGTTGGAGTAGAGACGGGAGAGATAAAGGGCAGATCGTGAGCAGGGACGGATCCAGGATTTTCAGAAAGGGGGGGCGTGCTGCACCAAGTTGGGAGTGCGAAGCCCGGCCCGTGATTTTTGAGTGGACAAAAATGCCCACAAGGACTACTTTCATTCTAGTACTGTAAATTACGATTTCCAACCTAAACTGTTTTTGTTCTCCTTTCCCGCGAGAATATATGGAGCTAAAAATTGTTCGCCACCGCAAAAAATAGAGGGGGCGTGCGCCGGGTGCGCCCCCCGCTGTATCCACGCCTGGTGAGACGGGAGGACGAAAGCAATCTGATTAAAACACAGATCTTATTTCGTTTCGAAATTATAAAAAACGAAACGAAATATAGATCTGAATTTTAATTAGATTGGGAAGAATGGGACAGAGACCAGCGAATAGATCAGCCGAGCTCAGATGCTGCCGTGGCAGAAGAGCGGAAAGGCTATCCAACTCACGTGTTGTGTTATTGTTTATATTCTTGGTGTAGTTAAGTTCCCCTAACATATTTGAATAGTACAGGGGAAAAACGATCTAAGTCACTTTTTCAACGAATCCCAGTTAATGGCGCCATCTGGTATATGCTTTCGGCGGAACAATTAATTTCGGGTAAAAACGATCAGAAGCACATCGAACCAAGGCCCTTCTGAAAAGACCTTCCATGCAAATACGTTCATCGTACCGTTTATTTGACCTTAATTTGGCTGAAAAGTTGAAGTCAGTTGTTGTACTGGTATAATGATTCGTATTAAACATAGTTTTGAAGTTGTAATTAAACCCACTCGTTGTTCTGTTCGCGTCAAGCAATCTCGTCCAAAAGTTTGTTTTGCCTTTTATGTGAAAAGACAAAAATGTGACTTAGATCGTTCTTCCCCTGTACTTTCCATACGGTAAAAGGTGAGAAGGTGCGCTTTTGAGTAATTTAGTCTCTGGAAATCAAATGATAGAGGAGTTTCGACACGCATTGCCAAAGCCAGCTGGAAACCAAAGAATAATATTTCTTCCTAAAGAGACCACAGAGTCGCATAATATAGATGCTAGAAGTTTTCAGGAGACTTTCACCATGAATTAACACTTTTAATAACTAAAATATTATAAAGTCTGTCTCGCTTCCGGGTGCTGTCAATCTCCAGAATGTCAAATAACATGACATGCGTCAGATATATGTCGTCAGCTCTTGGCATTGTGAAGATTGGGTGTAGGGGCTATTAAAACAGGGCAGTTGGATGGCGTGTGCATTGTATCATAAGGTTCTTTAAATGAGTCAACTGGCGAACCTGACAAGGAGTAGGGTTGCCTGTTCAACCTCGTGGGTTTTCTGGGGGTCCTCCAGTTTCCACCCACTGCTAAAGACCCCTACGCGCAAGCGAAGTATTGAAAAGAAATTGAACCATATTTTAATCCCGAAATGACTTAGTTTGTGTCGAGTGGACGCCATCTCTCTCTCTCTCTCTCTCTCTCTCTCCCGCCATCTCTCTCCCGCCATCTCTCTCCCGCCATCTCTCTCTCTCCCGCTATTAAAACATCTTTGGAGCTACAACAATCCCTTCTGACGAATAAACCACGGAAGAGAAATATTGATTTTATTATGACAACCATTAATATCTGAATGAATGTGGATTAAAGCAAAACGTTTTATCGTAACTAGCCCTACGTAAACATATTATAAAGTGGTACTATACCTTTCGATACTGAACCTCCGGGAAGAGGAACGGTTGAGAGTCTGGTACTCCACGTGGTGGTTTGGGAAGGATATCAAAAAGGGTCATTACCCGCTCACGGGTCCGTCCGATTTCTTTCTGTTTCCATAAAAATATGAATCCTCTCTGATAACATGTTGAAAACAGTGGATGCAAGATTTGTCTGACTTCCAGTAAGGTGAGTTCCGAGTTTAGGGAAAGGGATTTCTGCAGGATGCACGGATGAGAGGCTGATACAGCTTGGAATCGCACCAGAATCTCTGGTGTCCTCTCTCTGGGGGAACATGGCAGTGAGAAAAAGTTGAATAAATTTTCTTGTGCTTCATTCTGTTCTGTCATGCTGAAAATGTAAGAAAAGAACGATTTAGGAGATAAAACTCTTTGCTGGAGGTCAAAACGAGCGGTGTGATTATTCTTTCCCGTGAAATTTTGTAGTAATATTGAGGCGGGATTTATTCTAAAGAACACATATTCAAAATAATATGGCGCTGGCTCGCTAGCCTGGAGGTCGGGTGTTCGATACCTGCATTGGCCGAGAAAGTTCATCTCGATTTCCCGCCTTTTTTTCCCCTTGTCAGTGATGCAGAAGGAAGGCCTGACAAGGACAGCTGCCTAGTCGTTCGGATGGGACGAAAAACCGAGGTCCCGTGTACACATTGGCGTGCACGTGAAAGATCCCTTGGCAGTTGGAATTAGATATAAGAGTAGGCCGTAGCGCCGCTGCCCGGGCAAAATTTCCCTCATAGCACACTGTATGGCGTATGCCCGTCTTCCATTAGCCCAGGTCAGATGCAGAAGAGTAGGACGTTAAACCCCATTTCATTTCAAATTAATATTATGGTCTTGACTAAATATTCTCCATTATCAAAATATTAGTTATGGTATAAGTTTATTCTGAAACGCAAATTAAATTGTTTATGAAATATTGTGTCAATAAAAGCAAGGAATGGAGAAGTATGATGGCTGAAACAATATTGTTATCTTTACAAATTATTGATTCTAAGTTCATAACTAAAAAGATAGAAAGTATGCTGGTTATTTTGACACGTTAACTAAGCTTGCAGTCTCATATAACAACTTTTGGTCTTCGAAGGTATTATTAGTGAGCATAAATTCGACCATGTATCTGTTATCACTCGTCACTTCAGTGAGTTATATACAGGGATTACTCGAGAGAGAGAGAGAGAGAGAGAGAGAGAGAGAGAGAGAGAGAGATGGGGTTTAACGTCCACTCGACACAAACTAGGTCATTTTGGGACTAACATATGGTTTCAATTTTATTTCAATAATTCCCTTGCGCGTAGGGGTCTTTAGCAGTGGGAGGAAACCGGAGAGCCCGGAGGAAACGAACGAGGTTGAGAAGGCGCCCCTGTCTAGAGTGCCGCTTCGACCTCTAGCTGGCCAGTCACCTTTTGCTTGCGGCTGTGGTTTCGATCCCTGTTGTGGGCGTATGTGGCATGGAGATAGGGACGCCTTCTCAACCTCGTGGGTTTCCTCCGGGCACTCCGGTTTCCTCCCACTGCTAAAGACCCCTACGCGCAAGCGAATTATTGAAATAAAATTAAACCATATGTTAGTCCCGAAATGACCGAGTGTTTATCGAATGGACGTTAAACCCCATTTCTCTCTCTCACACACACACACGTTTCCTTAAAGGAAAGTAAAACGCAAAGAAAAAAGGAAATGACATGAAAATGGGTTTAACGTCCTTCTGTTCTGCTCCTAACTTGGGCTAATGAAGACGGACATACGCCATACAGTGTGCTATGAGGGAAATTTTGCCCGGGCAGCGGCGCTACGGCCTACTCTTATATCGAATTCCAACTTCCAAGGGATCTTTTACGTGCACTCCAACATGTACATGGGACCTCGGTTTAATCGTTCATCCGAACGACTAGACAGCTGTCCTCGTCAGTCCCTTCGTCCTGCATCATTGACAAGGGAGTTTTCGATGCATTTCGTAGAACATGCTCTTCTGTGCATGAGTCTTTTTCTCACGACGGAGGACCCGGAGAAAACCCACGAGGTTGAACAAATAATGATACAATAACTTTACCTTGAACCACCTATATCGTTACTAATCACAACTGAATAATATCAATAGCATCTTCTCTTAGCTCAACCACAACTGATACAACTGATACACAGTCAACAGTAGTAATTTATTTGATATAAATTACACAACAGAAACTTTTTATAGTGCAATACATCTTTTTTTTCCACCACTAAAAGGAAATTGGCCCGATGACTCACGTGACATGTATTACGTCAAAGTTGCATCAAATTCGTAAGCAACATATTTTAAGTAACTGATATTCTTTGTTTATTGGAGAGCCGCGGTGGCTCAGTAAGGAAGACGCTGGCTAGCCGACCGGTAGTTATTGGGTTGACGGAGAAATTCCTCGGGATTTTCCGATGTGGTTCCCCTTGTCAGTGATGCAGGACAGAGGGACTGACAAGGGCTCAAGGAATTAAAAATCCGTGCACACATTGAGAACCCTTGACAGTTGGAGATTTCCGGCGTGTTTTCCCATTGCAGAACGAAGTTTCTGAAGTGACAACGACGCTTGGGACGAAAAGGCGAGATCCTGTGTACACACTAACGTGTACGTTAAAGAACCCTTGGTGCAGAGGCAACGCATATTCGTTAGGATGGAAAGAAAAACCGAGGTCTAGTGTACATATTGGCATGCACGTTAACGATCCCATGGCAGTTGGAATTCAAAATAAGAGTAGGCCGTAGCTCCGGTCTCCGGGCTAAATGTCCCCCATAGCACAAAACCGAGGTCCTGTGTACATATTGGCATGCACGTTAACGATCCCATGGCAGTTGGAATTCAAAATAACAGTAGGCCGTAGCTCCGGTGCCCGGGCTAAATGTCCCCCATAGAACAATGTGCATATTGTTTTCTCGTCTTCATTAACCCTGTCGGTGGGAAAAAGTAGGACGTTAAACCCCATTTCATTTCTTTTTCTATTGCATAATTATACACACAAAATCAAATAAAAATTAAAATTCCGGTATCCCCGCATGCTGATGACATGTTTGACGTCAATGATGTTTTTTTTTATGTTTACTAAACTTCAATATAGGCCTGCAGTCAATCTATCATTAAACATAAATCAAGCGGAAAAATGTAATATTATCTTGATTTATTAAACATGGAGAGAGAGAGAGAGAGAGAGAGAGAGAGAGAGAGAGAGAGAGAGTTCAACGTTCACTCGACACAAACTAGGTCATTTCGGGACTAACATATAGTTTAATTTTATTTCAATAATTCGTAGGGGTCTTTCGCAGTGGGAGGAAACCGGAGTACCCGGAGTAAACCCACGAGGCTGGACAGGCGACCCTACTCCTTGCCACGTACAACCGGATATTCGAAACTACGCCAGTTGACTCAATGGCAGGCCGTATGTATTAAACATAATACACACCTCTTGCATTAAAACCGTATCTATATATATATCGACCAAGGGCTTGCCCCTGGACCCTCGTGGGGTACTGGTGGAAATGCATACATTGCCCTCTACCTCCAAAAGATCTCGGTTGATGTCGATATTGGCATGTATCGGATCGAAACTTCATGGATTATGGCCCCTGATTGCACGAAAAATCATGTTTTTAGCTTGTGGTCCCTCCAGAGGTCAGAATTTTAAACCGATTTTGATGAAACATGAAATGTATGTTTATAACCCGACGATCTTGGTTCCTGTCGATATTTGCGACGATCTTGGTTCCTGTCGTAACCTCCTGAATTATGGCCCCTGATTTACGACAATTCGCCCTTTTTATTGTGTTCTCTATCCATCCCTTGCAAAATGTGGGCGTATCCTGTCTGACAGCCGCTGGTTAACTATTATAGTGAGAAATGACATGCATCTTTAAATTAAAATTCCATAAATTT
Source organism: Patella ulyssiponensis (assembly GCA_963678685.1). Taxonomy (NCBI): domain Eukaryota; kingdom Metazoa; phylum Mollusca; class Gastropoda; family Patellidae; genus Patella; species Patella ulyssiponensis. The sequence continues at coordinate 79,652,727 of OY783228.1, forward strand.
ATATTTAATGTTGAAGAGTAACATAATATGAAGAGATAACTTACTTTAGCCCGGGCCCGTAGCCACGGAGGGGGGGCTATGGGGGGGGGGGGCTTAGCCTCCCAAAAAATCAAATTAGTCCCCCTCCCCAAAATATTTCGCCAACAATAATGATTTCTTAGGAGTGTTCTTAGCTGGCCACATCCTCAGCCCCTCCAAAATTTAATGAGCTGGCTGCGGGCCCGCTTTAGCCTCCTGTTTAAAATAAAACAAATTCGTCGCGTCAACAGTAACTAACGAAGTGGTTACAGGGAGCGATCCGGGCGTTGGCCGATAAAGTTCCTCGGAATTACCCAACCTGGTTTCCTTTGACTGTGGTGAAGGGGGGAGAGAGAGAGATAGAGAGAGAGAGAGAGAGAGAGAGAGAGATGGGGTTTAACGTCCACTCGACACAAACTAGGTCATTTTGGGACTAACATATGCTTTAATTCTATTTCAGTAATTCGCTTGCGCGTAGGGGTCTTTAGCAGTGGGAGGAAACCGGAGTGCCCGGAGGAGACCCACGAGGTTGAGAAGGCGCCCCTATCTCCATGCCACATACGCTTACACCGACGGAATCGAAACCACAACCGCAAGCCAGAGGTTACCGGCCAGCTAGAGGTCGAAGCGCGGCACTCTAGACCAATAGGACGGTGAAGGACGGGTGGGGGGGGTGAACATAAAACCATCTAATTGTTCGGATGGGGTGAAGCACAGATGTCCGTCCGTTTACTCGATGGCGTACACATTCCTTGCGACTTAGAGTCGCATCCGATTGTAAGGTGTTGTAAATTGGCATATCTCTCAGTGCGACTGGGGCTTTAATATTTACCAACTTCCTGGTTCTAATGACGTATTTAAATGAAGCAATCAATCGTATCTTATACACAGAAAAAAATAATAGAAAGCCAAAACATCCGGTTAAATTATGTTACATCATCGATCCACTGTCAGCCATGCGGCCGCGGGCCAGATACGGCCCGCCAAGGGTTCAAATGTAGCCCGTGGAACAAATTTCAACATTACAGATAGAGAGAGAGAAAGAGAGAGAGAGAGAGAGAGGGAGAGAGAGAGAGGTGGTGTTTAGGAGTTTAACGTCCTCTCTACACACATTAGATCATTTCGGGACTAACATATGGTTCAATTTTATTTCTATAATTCGCTTGTGCGTAGGAGTTTTGAGCAGTGGGAGGAAACCGGTGGACCCGGAGTAAATCCACGAGGTTGGACAGGCGACTCTACTCCCTGTCACGTACAACCGGGAATTCGAAACCACGCCGCTTGATTGAATGACAAACCTTAAGATACAACGCGCACGCGCAACCCCCCCCCCCCCAATTTCACTGACGTATCGATATTTTTTAGAAACCAGCAGAAGAAATCATTTATTATTGTTTTCCGGTTTCTAGAAAACTCTTGACCTCTATATTTTATGTCATAGATATATAAGTTGTTCCATTTCGAAGTACTGAATTGATATATAATATAATATATAAAGATTTTAGTCAAATATCTATCACATCTTAATATTTTTACATATCTCCAGTCCACTTGATGTTCAATTTTAGTTCATGTGGCCCCTGAATCGAAACGAGTTTCACTTCCTGATATAAATGTAACGATAATATATTAAATTTGGTACTGTTAATACATTGCACTGTTAATATATTGACGTTCGTAGTGTTATATTGATATTGTAGTTTGTAGCTAGACCCCCACAGCTGTTAGTTAATATCAATTAATACAATCTCCGTAGAGAATTCAAACTGATTTATACAAGACTGTATGTTTACGAGGGAACATTAATAGCTATAGATACACCATATCGTTCATTATATAGCTGACTCTGCACTATATAACACATCGATTGTAGTGGCTCGCTAGCCTGGAGGTCGGGTGTTACGTCCCTGCATTGGCCGGAAAAGTTTATCCATATTTTCCGGCGTGGTTCCCCCTTGTCAGTGATGCACGACGGAGGACCTAGAAGGAAAGCTGTCTTATCGTTCGGATGGAACCAAAAATTGAGGTCCTGTGTACGCACTGGCGTGCACGTAAAAATCCTTTGACAGTTGGAATTCGATATAAAAATGAGCCGTAGTGCCGCTTTCCGGGAAAAAAATTTCCCGCATAGCACACAGTATGGCAGTAGCACATTAAACTCCATTTCATCGATTGTACACGGAAGGTAAATAAATGGTCGATCATTTTGATAATAACATGGTAGTTATTTTTTGTCCAGGCAATGATAATAACATGGTAGTTATTTTTTGTCCAGGCAATAGTTTTTTCAAATTATTTATAGACATTATTTAACATATACAGACCATAATCAACTCTCGATGTTATTGCAAGCCTTACTGGATTAGGATCCGATCTGCTCCTCAACGCTCATTGGTGATTAAATCAAGAAATAGATAATCGAGACTATGTTTTTTATCGTACCTATGTTAGTAATGATGATCGCTAAATTCTCGGTTCAGGGTGGATCAATTTGACTGAAATTGTCAGCAAATTCCTTTTACATTATGTAGTTTTTAACTATTATAGTGATAACTGTCAGCTCTTTATCTAATCTCCTATAATATAGACTAATGGACCATCCAGGGCTACTAATATCATCACAACGATTATTCTGGTCGACTATGCACTATGTAACACATTGATTGTACGGTTGAATACGGAATAAATGGTCGATCATAGTGAGACTGATGTTATGGTTATAGTAGTCAGGACAATTGTCTTTCCAAGCCCATCCTCGTTGTGGAGCAATGGCTTGAAATGAAATGAAATGGGGTTTAACGTCCTACTGTTCTGCTCCGACTGGGCGAATGAAGACAGGGCAGTGGCTTGAGATTAGGCTAAGGTCTAATCAAACGGGAGAACGCTAGCTAGATCGAAGTCGGTCCTACGCATTTTAGCACATAATATGACGTCATATGTAGATTGTGGGTTAGGGTTAGGATAAGGGCTAGGACCTGTATATTTCATCAAAGTCTCGAGATGTAAACCGTAAACAGAGCTAGCCCTCACCCTTATATTACCCTAACAATCCACGTATGACGTCATAAATTGCGTAGGACCGTCTTCGATCTAGCGTTCTCCAATCAAACGAAATACTGCGAGGAGTGTGGAAGATACTGCTTTAAGAGATGTTTACAGCAGATGAAGTACAAGACGTTATTTATAGACGGGGCTGAAATCTAATAAAAATTCCTGTCTATGGTGGTGATAAAATCTCACTATATATAGTTGAGCCTATATTTTATATAGACAAAAGCCGTTAGGAAATATGAATGAGAAGTGACACCGGGCCTTGTAGAATATTTTGGACCGATTTAGCACTATATAGAATAAATGTAACAAATTCGGCTCCGTCTAGAACAACGCCGTTATCAACGAGCTGCGTCCAAGTTGTGGTTAAAATGGTTTGAATGCGGTAACAAATGAACTGTGTACGAGAAGAAAGTGAACTTGAACGGTTATAAAATCACTACCACCATGAGATATGTTATTCTCGTCCATGGTGATACGACCGGACTATATAAGCTGCATATATTGATACAGACGACAGTATAACGGTTAGGAAAGTTAATGAGAAGTGACATCGGGCCTTCTAGAATATAAAGCAACCACAGGATAAATATGATAATTTTCGACTATGGTAATACTGATTAGACCTAATTATATATTAATAAGTTCTTATATTGTGCACAAATGAATTTTAGTTAATGCTCAAGGCACAAGATAAAAACGTAGCTAATGTTAGCGAGTAATAATAAGCAGTCGAAAAAAGATGAGTCTTTAATAATTGCTTCTTAAAACAGCTAAGCGATTGTGAATTCTTTACGGTCAAGGGTGGGACGTGGGCCTAATGAATTCCATAGGTTTGGTACCTTGGTACGGTGTATGAGAAGCATCTATGCCCAAATGTCTTAATATAGTAATAGTTGAGTAGACCACAGTATTAAAAATCTGTTAGCAATACAAATACCCCACATGGATGTAGAGTGGTATCTGGTGTTCTAAACTGCCCCGTGTACTAGACAACGACAAGTAATTTTAACTAAACATACAAAACATTTCCTGTGCAGTATACATGTAAAACCGTAACTAAACATGCGAATCATTTTTGTAACTTACATTAGGAAGTTCATTCAAAAAGATAGTTGTTTCGAAACCGAGGTCCCGTGCGTACATTGGCGTGCACGTAAAAGATCCCTTGGTAGTTCGCATTCGATATAAGAGTAGGCCGTAGTGCCGCTGTCCGGCTAAAATCTCCCTTATGGCACACTGCATGGCGTATGCCCGTCTGCATTAGCCCAGTCGGAGCAGAGCAGTGGGACGTTAAACCCCATTTCATTTTCACTAGAACACTAAGTACCACTTCTATTTTAGGAAGTGGGTATCAATTTTAACTTGTATGCAATCAAATTTACTTATACTTAATTATTAATTCACATCGTTGTTAAGGCTTTTTCAAAACAACATATTAAATGCAAGTGATCACACGCTGCCTGTGGCCTGTTCAATTTCAAATCAACTATTCCATTTGCAGACTAATGAACAGTATATATAAGGACATTAATAAAATAAAACCAAGTACGAACAATCCAAACCATAAGACAAAATTTGAAGTCCTAAAACGAACGGTATAGGCAAAATAGTGTAATCAACAAATGGACTGTTCACATTTCATTTCTTTTCGACAGTGTTATGCTTTACTTTACAAGCCTTTACGTCAAAACAGATCGTGACTTGACCTACATCTATGAATCATAACACACCCGACAAGAAATGTAAACCATTTTATGAAGTCAGTTATTTTATAACTAACATGGCGGTTCAATACTTGTATAGATAGATAAAGTGAAGAATCTAACCTGCTGTTATCGGTTTAACTATGGTGTCTATTTCTCATTGATCACATCACATATATTAGCTCATACAACACACATCCTACATTATAATATCATGGTACTGGCCTATATATACCGCTTGATACATCATGTCTATTTATAGAACAGTAGTAATATACTATTCGTACAGACGGGTAATAATACTGACTATATATATGTGGTTCGTTTTAACGATAATTTTAGCCATCTACGAAACAAGTTTTAATCGACGTAGCATCGTAAACAGGGTTTCTAAACGGGGGAGTTATCATTGCAATTAAGAGGGTATGGGGGCGTCAAACTGGTCTGTTCCGTTATAGTATATCCGTTAAAAACAAAATAAAATGGGTTTTAACCACCTACTGTTCTGCTTTGAACTGGGCTAATGAAGAAATGAAATGAACGGGGTTTAACGTCCTACTCTTCTGCACCTAACCTGGCCTAATGGAAGACGGGCATACGCCATACAGTTTGCTATGAGGGAAATTTTGCCCGGGCAGCGGCGTTACGGCCTACTCTTATATCGAATTCCAACTGCAAAGGAATCTTTTACGTGCACGCCAATGTGTACACGGAACCACGGTTTTTCGTCCCATCGGAACGACTAGACAGCTGTCCTTGTTGGGCCTTCCGTTCTGCATCACTGACAAAGGGAAACCACGCCGGAAAATGGAGATAAACTTTCTCGGCCAATGCAGGAATCGAACACCCGACCTCCAGGGGCTAATGAAGACGGGGATGTGCTATACAGTGTGCTATGAGGGAAATTGTGCACGGACAGCGGTGCTACGGCTTACTATTATATCGAATTCGGTTATGGGTTCTTTTACGTGCACGCCAATGTGTAAACCTTTATAGATGAACAACGCTTACCTGCGAAGGTCCTACATCCCAAATCACTCAATAAATGTTATCAACAAATTCTAAACTTACACAATATATAGATACCTAAACAAGTACCTGTGAATGCCCTAATGTTCTAATAAATATATACGATAAAACGCCTACCTGTGACCTGTGAATGTTTACAAGTAAACCACCATATTGTAATACACGCTTAATGACAACAGATACCTAGCATTCTATCATATAATTATATATATCTATACATACGTCATGATCAATATATATATATATATGTAAATTACTTTCTATTGAACCGAGATTTAGTCTGAATAATTAACTAGTTTGTCCGATTGTTGGCATTCGTCCCTCTTTATCCGCTTTAAAACGTACGTAATCATTTAGCCGGAGATTGTCATATCTGTTGATGAGTTACCATTATTATTAGGATTGTGGAGATCGCCAGTACAATGCGTTATAATTATAAACATGCTAAACCTCTATTAAAGATGCAATGGGGAGAGTGGGGGAAGGGAGTGGGGGAGAGAGAAAAAAAAGAAAGAGAGAGAGAGGGGAGAGGGTCTTTAGCATCGGGGGTAAACCGAGGGACCTGGAGAAAACCCACAAGGTTAGACAGGCAACAAACGGGCATTCCAAAACTCGCCAGCTGACTCAATGACAGACCTTATGATACAACGCGCACACGCTAACCATAAAGCCATTAGTGTTGAAGTGGCAACTATTGTCGCCTGAAGTGACCCACAAATCTCGACGCAACTGCATTTACACGTAATCTACGGAAGCCCAAACACAACTTTGGAAACACTCTAGCAACGATAAACCAGGGAAAAAATATATTTATCCTTATTCTGTCATAGTGGGGCTTTATTAGAGTGATACATTTTTTCCGCTCTGGTACCCCGTGAACAAAGACATAATATAAACAAACATTTCAAGTACGTACGTCATGCTTTTTTTCACCTGATGTACTTTCGATAAGGTTTGACGTCTAAACTATAAGATAATCAGTAGAGATCACAAACTAAAGGTATGTCTACACCACCGGTCGTCTTAGTATAGACAGTCAGTAGAGGACACAAACTAAAGGTATGTCTACGCCAAAAGGACAAAAAGAAACGTAAGATTAATTATTAACCAGACGTTACTAATCTAGAACATATGGTACACGACTGAAACATTAATGATTTCAATTATTATCTTATTGTTTAATTATCTTGTAATGTTTTTCTATAATTAAAACCTTTCTCAGTAATTATTGTCAGAAACTTTGTTACCTATTTTATACCTTATCCAATAACGAATTGTGCATCGGTACGTTCAATGCCAGTTCCAGGCGTATCGTCGGAGGAGAGAGAGGTGGAGGGATAGAGAGGGGCAGAGAGAGGGAGAGAGAGAAATTGTGCAGCGGTATGTTTTATCCAGGATAATCGTCGAGAGAGAGAGAGAGTTTAACCTCTGCAGACTAGGTCATTTTGTAACTAACGCATGGTTGAATTTTATTTCAATAATTTGCTTGCGCGTAGGAGTCTTTAGCTGTGGGAGGAAACCGGTACAACCGTGGAATCGAAACCACGCCAGATGACACAATGACAAACGTTATGATACAGCGCGCACTTGCTAACCATTCGGTCATCCCCACCCCACCACCCCTCCTGTTATAAAGGATAAGGGGTGGGGATGGCCTAGTGGTCTAGAGTGCCGCGCTTCGACCTCTAGCTGGCCTGTCACCTCTGGTTTGCGGCTGTGGTTTCGATCCCTGGTGTGAGCGTATGTGGCATGGAGATAGGGGCGCCTTCTCGACCTGGTGGGTTTCCTCCGGGCACTCCGGTTTCCTCCCACGGCTAAAGACCCCTACGCGCAAGCGAATTATTGAAATAAAAAAATTGAAACCATATGTTAGTCTCAAAATGACCTAGTTTTTGTCGATTGGATGTTAAACCCCATTTCTCTCTCCATATATATAAAGGATAAATCTACTGGTGTGACTCAGCCTTAAGTATTAATTATATAATTATAGATATTCTAAGGTTTCCAGTATTGAATAGTTTCAAGGTTGAAAATGCATTATTTAAGATCTAAATCTGTCCATTTCAGATTGAAGCAATCAGATCTCATAACTTATTAAAGACATTTTAATGGAAGTTTACTGTAACTACAGAAACTGGTTTATTTGTTGAAATAGTCTTATAATTATTGTATAATTACTTCCCCAAGTATTCGATATTCGCTTTGTGGAAGCTGTTATAATTTGCTCATTCAGGCAAGAGAGAGAGGGAGCGCGAGAGAGAGAGAGAGAGAGAGAGAGAGGGGGGGAATTCACGTCAATTTTAGGTCATTTTTTAAAGAACGCCACATGCATTGATTTGTGCGAATTGGGGGTTTCGCAAGTTCGATACGTAATGAAATAAAATGGTGTCTAACGTCCTACTGTTCTGGTGTGCTATGAGAGACAGCTGCACTACGGCCTACTTTTATATTTACTTCCAACTGTCAAGGGTTCATTAACGTACACGCCAATATTTTTTGTCCCATCCCAATGACTAGACACGGTTCCTTGCTCTCCGTCTTGCACCACTGACAAGGGTAAATCCACAAGACTTTTCTCCGCAAAAACCGGGATCGAGCTTTGGACCTCCAGGTTAGCGAGCCAGGGCCTCCCCAATAAACCACCGCGGCTCCTCGACGTAATGAAAATACGACCAAGTACACTTCAGTAACGAACACCATTCAAAAAACAATTAATATTTTTATTCACAAAACGAGCTTAAATATCACAATATGATCATTGATCAATCTGTTTAAAACACAGATCCTATTTCGTTTCGTTTTTTATAGTTCAAAATTGTGTTTCTTTACTACACTAGGATCTGGAAGAGTTGTTATCATTGACGTGTTCTGGATAAGTGGGGGATTACCCAATTGATGAAACGGTCGGTTATGGCGAGGTCTTGGTCATTTGATGCACGAAACTTTGGGTAAACCACTAAAGACGTCAACGCTGATTGATTAATCAATGTCTGCTAGGGTCAAAAGCCATTCGTTTGACCCCTGATCTGAACTCATACTATAACTTGTCAGATCTAAATTTAGGCCATTGAAAGTATAAAAATCGAAACGAAATATAGATCTGTTTTTTAATCAGATTGATCGCCAATATAAGTAAAACAACAATTTATAGATAAACACACAAAAAATGACTAGAAATTTAAAGAGAAATTAACTCTTTTGAATATATTTGACAGTTTGAGAAAACTGCAGAATACCCACGAAGTTAGCCAATGTTAAACGGGCATTATACAGGAAATGTTATATAAACTATTAATTAGACATTTATTAAAATGACAAGATCGTACTCAACTCTCGATGCCATCTGATGAATCCGATTTTTAAAAGATTTGAAACCAATCTGCGGTTCAACGGCCGATAATTAACCGTAGAAATGGATAATCGAGACTTTGTTTATCATCGTAACAACTGTAACAGTGACAATCGAGGTTACAGTGTTATTAAAATGTTCAGCATATTTCCTTTACATTATCTATTTTTTTAACAGAACTGTCGGTCTTTTATCTAATGTCCCTTTAAGTCATTTAAATCAATTTGTATGTGTTACAACCCTATCGAAGCAGTCTTAAATAACATTTTTCAAATTCAGAGCAAATGAATCGAATTTTCAACTTCAGAGCAAACTGATAAAAATAAATATCATCATTTGCTTGATAACGATATCTATAAGTATCTTGAAAAGTAACATGTTAATAAATTCAGAAGTAGTATATCCATATAAGTATTTTTAATTTGGAAGTAGTAATCTGTAAATCGCTATCCCTCTGTCACAATCTTCATTTGGTCTTCATCTTGAAGAAGTATCAGTTTTTTCAGTGACCTACGAAATCTCGAGTAGCGTATCTCTCTTAATCCCTGACTCTCCAGAAGTTGACGAACTTTTATCACAGATAATGTACGGAGATCTTTAGGATGACCTGCAAGTAAAGAGGCTTGCGATTAATCAGTACATGGTATCTCTCGTCAACATAATACTTCTGTTATTTTGAGAGAGAGGGAGAGAGGGAGAGAGAGAGAGTAGAGCGAGAGAGGGAGCAGGGGAGAGCGAGAGAGAGAGGGGGGGTCATTCGGGACAAACATATGGTTCCATCTTGTCAATGCAAATGTTATAAGAGAATGCTGTAGGCACTAATGTCTGGACAAAATGTCCCACATTGCTCAATACATATGCCCGTTTGGAGCAAACATTAACCCCAATTCCGTTCGCTTCATTGCAGGACTTGAAGCTAGCTTTACTTGAATAAATATATAAATACCAAATTTTGTTTTCACAGAACTTACTTCTTTGTTTATCAATCCATTGTTGGCAAGCCACATCATCTAAGTCAGCCAAATAATCTAACGGTGTTGATCCCAGGCTATTAACAGCAGTCATCGCCATTCCACAGGCTAGATATTGCACTATTTTAAAATGTCCAGCTTTAGCCGCACTATGTGCCGGGGTATTCCCCCATCTATCCACCATATTGGTGTCCGCGCCGTACTTTAATAATACGTGTAATGTGTCCAGATAACCACTGGCCGCCACATCGTGACAAATGGTACGATACGTACTTAAACAATCTGTGTCTCTCGTACTGATATCCTGAATGTTTGGGTTGGCACCAGCGTGAAGAAGAACTGTCGCCAATTCTGGAATATTGTGAGCCATAACCTGTAAATAAATAAAATGAACTTTTTTTTAGAAAATCGGAAAATAAGAACTCAGGGGCTTGTTTCACGAAATTTTAAAGTTATATTCCCGGATACAAACTGGGTGATTTGATGATATATTAGAAATAAAAACATATTCAATAATTATTTTATCATAATTTTGCTTCAAATCGTTCTCAAAACATTGTAATTGACGAGTATAGCCTGCTATAAAAATATATCGAAAGAGACCATGTTTGCGTCAGGCGATTACCTCTCTCCGTAACCAATGGCAACGGCGGAGGAGGACAGGGGAGAATGCATTGCATACACAAGACGATGTTTTCTGTAAGCGCTGACTATTAACTACAAATATCGAATCCTAATTAAATTATCCACTGCCCGCGTCTTTTTCCGTGATTTTTATCCCAGAAATTGGGATAACTCTTCATAAAGTTTTTCAACATGTACAAAAATCGCTGAAGTTCGCATGCAGCCTTCAAGTTCAACGCCAAGCGTGCAGGTATCCTTATTCGTCGGGTTGACTATTAAGGGAACCCCTTACATTTCTGTCCTGTATACGCTCCATGAGTGTTTTTCAGGGAATCCAGTATTTTTCTAGTAAGATTGGATATTTCTACTTTCCATATATACCAAAATTGTCATACTTTTATAGGCAATAACCACCCGATAAATACTTATCTGGGAACCCAACTTTAACTGATATAAAATCCAAATTTTAGTAATTTGATTGGATATGTTAGATTGATGTTAGTGCTTAGCCAATCATAATTTAAGTATCTGCTAAAATTTGGATTTTATCTATAGTTACGATTTCGAGAAACAGGACCCAGACCAGTTTACAGGTAAAATTATCCGTCCTGTCCATTTTCAGGCCTTTCTGGTCTCTGCTCTGGCTGCTGGGGGGGGGGATTCGTATCCAAACGGAAAATTCATCTGGGAGGGAAATATGGGTTAGGTTTATTGTTGTAAAACAAAATCCATATAAAGTCAAATATTTATCTCAAAATCGTGTGCCTCTATCAGAAGCAATTCCCCACACATCCAAAGCACAGCTTAGGTATGGGTCTGAGGGGCCCAGGCCCAGGGCCACGCGGTTCATGGCAAACAGAGAAAAAAATCATATTCCAGATGAAAGTTTCACGGTAATCGCCGTTATATGCCATTTCCGCGCATTGTATGCCATTTGGAACTGAATAGATCTCGTATGTAATTATTCTTGTATTAAAGGACAATATTGGTGCCAGTCATTATCACATATATGATAGAGCTGGTTAAACACATTCCAAATATACTTTTAACAGAGAGATCCATGCTACGATAGCTGAGTAATACATGTTTCCCGAATCGGAAGTGACGAACGCCAAAGGAAAACACGAGTCACCGGTCTATTTAACTGACTGAAGCGACGAGTGATAACAGATACACGGCCGAATATCTGCTCACTAATAATTCCTTCGAAGACCAAAAGTTGTTGTGTGAGACTGTGAGAGGATATCTGACAATTCATAAAAAGAATTGACTGTCACTAGATAAGAAAACACGAAAGAAAAACAGAAAAAGTCCGTGCATTACCATGTTTTTATAAGGTATAGAATGAATATAAACAAGGGAATGTACGGACTATTTCTATTTTTCTCGTGTTTTTTTATCTAATGACATTCAATTACTTTATTGAATTGTCAGATATCCTCTTACAGTCTCATATAACAACTTTTGGTCTTCGAAGGAATTATTAGTGAGCAGATATTCGGCCGTGTATCTGTTATCACTCGTCGCTTTAGTCAGTTATATAAAGCGGTGACTCGTGTTTTCCTTTGGCGTTCGTCACTTCCGATTCGGGAAACATGTCTTACTCAACTATCGTAGCATTGATCTCTCTGTTAAAAGTATATTTGGAATGTGTTTAACAAGCTCTATCACATATGTGATAATGACTGGCACCAATATTGTCCTTTAAACACCGTTTGATTTGCACATATCACACAAATGTTAGCGGCCATTCTACATCGTCGACTTGTCGGGTTGTGAAGGCGACAAGTCGCGGCACGACAAAGCGAAATAATTGCATTTCGTCGACTTGTCGCTTTGTCGCTTTGTCGGGTTGTGAAGGCGACAAAGCGACAAGTCGACAAAATCAACCCGACAACGCGACAAACTAACCCGACAATCGTCGCCCTCATTTTGTCGACTTGTCGGGTCAATTTTGTCGACTTGTCGCTTTGTCGCCTTCGACTTATTCACAAACCGACAAGTCGACAAGCCGCCGAAATGCAATTATTTCGCTTTGTCGACTTGTCGCATTGTCGCCTTCACAACCCGACAAAGCGACAAAGCGACAAGTCGACGAAATGCAATTATTTCGCTTTGTCGACTTGTCGCTTTGTCGCCTCGGAAGTCAATCACTGCGCATTGGCGAGCATTCTTCGGTTAAGTATGGAAGCCCAATCTCGACGAGGCGAGGGTGCATTTATTCAGCATTTGGTTTAGTTTTGCTACACCTGACCATTACACAGATAGGATTGAAAAATTCATTTGGTTAAATTTGCATTTAACGACCCATAAACTTAGGAATCTATATTTCAGAAGAGAGTCAGTTTTATATGTTGATATGTATTTTAATGTATGCTTTCAATATATCTATCGTAATTTAGAATAGAATTTGCTAGCTTTGCTACATTAAAAAAATATTTAAAATTTAAATCCGTTCTTCTTAGGATGTTTATAGGCAAGTTTTCTTTACAGAATACTCTAAAGCTTTTTATTGGCCACATTCCAATTTCAAATCTCCTTGACGGTAACTGTATGACTGGCTCACTAACCAGAAGGTCTGCGTCAAGCATGGCTTCCCCAATAAGGGAAAACCGTGTTTGTAAAATATGTAATTTAAATGAAATCGGTGATGAGATTCACTTTATGTTAAAATGTCCAATTTTAAATGATATAAGAAATAATTTTTTACCTCGATGGCTAATTGCTTCCCCAAATGAATGTAATCTTATATCTTTATTTACTTCAAACGATCCGGTTCTTATTCGAAATTTGTCTATCTACATTTCAAAGGGGATGGAAATCAGAAACGAAATACTTAAATATTAAAATGTATCTGATTGTGTAATATACTTTCGTACCAAATTGTTCTTTTTAGTTCTAGTTATATTATATATTTAAAATGTTTTATTAAATGGTATATTGACAGTTATTGAAAACAGTGATATAATTGTACACTATTATATTTTCTTGATTATTATATTGTATATGAACTAGTCAAAGGCCAAGACTTTATGATTGTATTTATATTGTATCACTATCAAATATATGTGATTGTACTATAGGCAAATATAGTAAATAAATTATTATTATTATTATTATTATTATATGTCTAATGTACGGTGACGTGCAGGTAATGGAACCTTTGTCCGTTGGAATTTTTTCAAATAAGCGTAAGCCGTGGAGTTGCTATCTGGGCAAACTTTCCTTAATAGCACACTGCATTGGTGTCGAAAAATAGTTTAAAATAATATGTTGGCAGAAAAAAGTACCCCGGCCGTATCGCCGCTGTCTTGACGGAATTTACCCCGTAATAGGCCTACACGGCGTAACATATGCCTGTCTTCATTGATGCAGAAAAGTACTTTGGTTGATAAACTAAGTCATAGTTTAAATAAACGTGGTCTGTCCCCAAAATGTTTGTTTTTGTTTATTAAAAGTATATAAGTTTTGATAAAAACAATATAGTTTGTAATTAACGAAATAGTATATTAAGTAAGTAAGTAATTCTTTATTGCTGAAAGTTACTTATAGCAAATACCATTATAAATAAATTTGTAAATATGTAAAGGTGTTAATGATACAAATAGTACAAAATAAGTTAGAAAAGAATGAAAGTTCTAGGGAAGAATAACGTTTAATAAATTATAAATGTATATATTTTCCAAACAGTTTAAAATAACTGGTGATGTGGAAGACATAATGTCTATAAATTTTTGGAGTGAAGGGTGATTTCTATAATAAAAAGGAATAAGCTGTTCTCTTAAATCTTTATATAATGGACAGCAAAGTAAAAAATGATATTCGTCTTCAACGTTATTTAAATTGCATAATTTACAAATTCTATCATTTCTGTTAATTGTATCGTATGTGATAAGTTATGTGATACACATCTAAATTTGGATAGAGATACACAGTAATTATGATTTGATAAATATTCTTTTTGTGATAAGGCAATGTTGAAAAGGTTATAATAATTTAGTTTTGAATATTTCGACCGATCTTCATTCCATTCCTGTGAATACTGATCGCTTATTCTATGTTTAAGTTCATCATATACATGTACGGGTAAAACAACATATTGATCATCAAAAGCGTACACGGGACGTCGGTTTTTGTCCCATCCGAACGACTAAAAACTGACCTTATCAGGTCCACCTTCGTGCACCTTTAGGTCAATTGGTTGATCCGGGTCGCATGTCTTGGATACTCACCATAAACAATATATTCACTTGAAATGAAATAGGGTTAAACGTCCTACTCTTCTGCACCTAACCTGGGCTAATGGAAGACGGGCATTATGCCATACAGTGTGCTATGAGCGAATTTTTGTCCGGAAAGGGCGCTACGGCCTACTTTAATATCGAATTTCAACTGCCAATAGATCTTTTATGTGCACGCAGATGTGTACACCGGACGTCGGTTTTCGTCCCATCCGAACGACTAAAAAACTGACCTTATCAGGTCCACCTTCCTGCACCACTGACAAGAGAAAACACGACGAAAAACATATATGATTTGAGTTGGGATATTAGTAGATTGATTATTATTATATATTTGGGTAAACTGTGCTGTTGATGGTAATCAATGAAGATGCGAAGGAATTCTAAATTACGATAGATATATTGAAAGCATACATTAAAATACATATCAACATATAAAACTGACTCTCCTCTGAAATATAGATTCCTAATTTTATGGGTCGTTAAATGCAAATTTATCCAAATGAATTTTTCAATCCTATCTGTGTAATGGTCAGGTGTAGCAAAACTAAACCAAATGCTGAATAAATGCACCCTCGCCTCGTCGAGATAGGGCTTCCATACTTAACCGAAGAATGCTCGCCAATGCGCAGTGATTGACTTCAGAGGCGACAAAGCGACAAGTCGACAAAGCGAAATAATTGCATTTCGTCGACTTGTCGCTTTGTCGCTTTGTCGGGTTGTGAAGGCGACAAAGCGACAAGTCGACAAAGCGAAATAATTGCATTTCGGCGGTTTGTCGACTTGTCGCTTTGTCGGGTTATGAATAAGTCGAAGGCGACAAAGCGACAAGTCGACAAAATTGACCCGACAAGTCGACAAAATGAGGGCGACGATTGTCGGGTTAGTTTGTCGCGTTGTCGGGTTGATTTAGTCGACTTGTCGCTTTGTCGCCTTCACAACCCGACAAAGCGACAAAGCGACAAAGCGACAAGTCGACGAAATGCAATTATTTCGCTTTGTCGTGCCGCGACTTGTTGCCTTCACAACCCGACAAGTCGACGATGTAGAATGGCCGCTAACAGCCACCATACACAAATCATATGCCCGACGTTCTATACTCAATAGGGTACATAAGGCAGGTGGAAAGGTGGGCGGAACTTTCACAGGGGATATTTTTTGGTCTGGCGTTCTACCATAGTATGTTGAAATAAATTTGTCCTTGGATAAGATAGTGGGTAAATCGATACAGAATTACAACAATGTTTGTATTAAAGATAAGGGGTGTAGTATTCTATCATCTAACATAGCGGATTAAAGATACATTGTGGGAGATTAGATAACGAGTTGGCAGTTCTCACTGTAATAGTTAAAAACTACATAATGTAAAGGCAATTTGCTGAAAATGTCAGTCGAATTGATCCACTATGAACCGAGAACTAAGCGGATGAAAGTTCCGCTTAGCCCCGATCATCATTACTGATGTCGGTAAGACTAAACTAATAGTCTCGATTATCCATTTAATCGTTAATAACGAAGGAAGGTTTTGAGTGTTAATCCAACAAATATCGCAGGCTAGCCTTCACATCGAGAGCTGATTATGGTCTGGATAAGTTAATAAATGTCTAATTAATAGTTTTATAACATTTAGTTTTTTAACTTTCTCGCATCCTCTACTCACTGCCGAAAGAGACCCCGAATTTATGCTCCGTAGCCCTTTAATGTACAGTTGGGTGGCTGAATGGTTAACACGTGCGCGTTGTATCATAAAGCCCGTCATTGGCGTGGTTTCGATTCCCCGTTTGTACGTGGCAAAGCCTGTCCTCCGGTTTCCTCCAACTGCTAAAGACCCCTACGCGTAGACGAATTATTGAAATAAAATTTAACCATATCTAGTTTGTGTCGAGTGGACGTTAAACCCCATTATCATCTCTCTCTCTCTCTCTCTCTCTCTCTCTCTCTCTATCTCTCTCCATCTCTCCCCAGTTCAATATTTGGACTGTTTCCAACCCGACTAATTACAGTTATCCAGGTTGAAAACAAAGTAATAATAAACAGGCCTTGATAAGATTGGTTGTTAACTATCTATATAATTACACATTAATAAACTCTTTCTGTATAACGACTAGGCCCATTAATGATGTTTCTAGACGATACACGATCAATATCTCCATACCGGTTCATGTTCACGCATATCATATCAACACACTGTCGTATGTGTAGCCCCGAGGAGAGGGGGGGGGGAGAGAATGTGTGAAAGAGAGGCACGCAGAGAGACAGAGGGGAGAGGCAGGGAGACAGAGAGACAGAGAGAGACAGAGACAGACAGAAAGGCCGCGAGAGAGACAAAGAGACAGAGACAGAGCGTTTCGGGACTAACATATGGTTCAATTTTTATTTCAATCATACGCTTGTGCGTAGGGGTCTTAAGCAATGGGATGAAACCGGAGACCCCGGGGAATCGAATCCACGCCAGTGGACACAATGATACAAAGCGCACGTGCTAACCATTCAGCCACGTGCGATCGTTTACAGAGCCATGTACAGGAAACATCCGAACCTTTGCAGAGCGCACGCTCTGAACCTCCACTACGCGTGTTCGAACCTTTACAGAACATGTTCGAATCTTCACAGAACACGTCCGAATCTTTATAGAATACGTTCAATTTTTACCGACCATGCTCGAACCTATACAGAACATGTTCAAATGTTTGTGGAGCAGGTTCCAATCTTTATGGAACAAGTTCTACCTCCTTCGCATTTTACGCAACGCTCTTTTGTGAATTTTGTACCTAAAGGAGCGGAATCTCTACTCTTTGGCGCCTATAAATGGACACAAATGGGTCACAACGTATATAATAATGTATTATGAATATATATAAAGTTATTTGCATTGAAATCGTTTCTGTTTTTACTATAATTTCGATGAAATACGACGAGAGTCCAAATTGAATGGCAGTCTTTGGCGTCTGGTTATTCGTGTTTGCAATGTCGAATACTGTCGATGAAATTTAGTTAAAGACTTGGCTACTTTAATTTTAGCGTCTGGAGCATCCACGACATATTCTAAAGTGATCAAGGGCCATAACTCAGGCAGTAATTATCTGAAATCCTTGAAAATCAATAGCATCTTTGTCACATGACCTTAAACACTGTGTATCAAAAAAAAAAATCCAACGAAATGCGAATACACACTAACATCAAATGTTGGAACCTTTACGGAGCTCACGTTGGATTTTACCTGCAAGATTATTGGATTTTACCTGAAAAATTAATGGATTTTATCTGAAAAATTAATGGATTTTACCTGACGATTATTAGATTTCACCTGAAAAATTAATGGATTTTACCTGAAGATTATTAGATTTTACCTGCAAAAATATTAGATTTTACCTGAAAGATTATTAGATTTTACCCGTAAGATTATTAGATTTTACCTGAATTGCTGTTCGTCCATAACTATTTCTCCCATTTACATCCACACCAATAGACAGTAAATATTTAACTTGATCTAGATCACCTACAGCTGCAGCTGATGTTAATTCATCCACGTTATTCCTCCTTCTTCTATCCTTGTCCTTCATTTTCTCCATCTATACATCATTTACCTGAAAAATAATAGATCTCATTGAAACATACATTATGGGAGATTAGATAAAGAGCTGACAGTTCTCACTATAATAGTTTAAAACTAGATAATGTAAAGGGAATTTACTGAAAATGTCAGTCAAATCGATCCACTCTGAAACGAGAATTTAGAGAATGAATTTTGGGCCTAATGTATCTCATTTAGGCAGCAATGTAATGCAATCAGTGGCGGACTGTCCGGGAAGAAGTGGGACCCTTAGACATTAGACAATATACATATAAATTATAAAAGTTTTTCATATTTTTTGAAAAATTTAATCTATTCATTTTAAAAAGTCAATGATAATGAAATGAACTTGGGTTTAACACCCTACTGTTAATGAAGATCGGCATATTAGGTATAATCGTACTTCCAACTTCTTACTCAATGAGCCACCGTGCCCCCCCACCCCGCCGGCGTTCGCAGATAGAGCTGAATATATCTTCGTTGCGTAAGAAATTAAAGCAAATAATAACTCAACCCTTGTTTAAAATTCCCTTCAAGTATAGCTAGTCGTAAGATGTTAAATCCCTTCCAGTTACCCCACAGATTGCATTACAAGGCCAAACGCCGCTGCTCAGACAAAAAACCTTCCAAGTGCATTAATTTTTACTCGCATGCTAAAACACAAACGACCGCATCTTAGTCTTAAAATAATCCCATTGTGGGAATTATCGTTACATTATATACAATACCATAAAAGTCATGTACAAAAAATAAACCACTGCTGTCCAGACAAAATCCCTTCAGGTCCATTAAAACAACCGCACGTTAGTCTTAGAATAACGCCCTTGTGGGGATTTCGTTGTATTATAGACGCTACATCAATGTCCGTGTGGCCTACAACAAAATTAAACGCCGCTGCCCAGACAGAAACCTTTCAGGTGTATGAAAACAACCGTATGTTAGATTTAAAATAACGCTATGTGGGAATTTCGTTGTATTATAGGCAATATAGCAATGTCCGTGTAGCCCACAACAAAATAAAACGTCGCTTCCCAGACAAAAATCTTCCAAGTGCATTACATGTATTTTTCAATAACAGTCTGTTCATCTTAAAATTTACCTTGTATATGATTGGGGACAATATACAAGAAGAACAAAATAAATAAATAAATACTTACCTGTGTAATAATCAACTGATTGTTTTTAGATTTCTTTATCGGTCTGTACCAGTCAGTCAAATGGCGGGAGGCTAGATTGTTATTAATCGTCATTCATTTTCTCCCCTGCTTTACGATTTCTACATCTAATATCGATCTCTTCACCAGGTTCCAAATTCGACCGTCATGACTTACTGCTTTATTAACACCACTATGGTATTATGGCTTGATGGTCCACCTGCGTTAAGAATCTAAGAAGATTTCCAATGACTTATTCCTGATTTCTGCCATTTATGATTTGACAGCTCATAGCAAGTTGAAAGCATGTTTGAATTGCGGCGGGCAATTAGCAAGCCGTTCAATATCGACCCTACAATATTTGTCACGTCGCGCGAACGGGTTGATTTTTATTGACCTATTACTTCTGTTAAATACATATTATGCAATGTAAATTTAATAAAGATCAAATTCATGAATACAAAAGAAATAATAACTGGGTAAAGTTACAAAAGCGTATTTTGTATTTTTCTTTTTTAAAAAATGATTTGTTTACTTTTGTTATTGCGGGTTTCTATTTGTTTAAGTTTGCAAACAATACCATCTTCGCGCTCGCTAGCCTGGATGTCGGGTGTTCGATTCCTACATTGGCCGAGAATGTTCATCTGGTTTTTCCGGCGTGGTTTCCCCTTGTCAGTGGTGCAGGACGGAGGGCCTGGCAAGGATAGCTATCAAGTCGTGCGGATGGGACGAAAAATACCCATTGGAG